>CM019827.1:61147545-61747545 GCA_009763385.1 Coix lacryma-jobi var. lacryma-jobi
GCACGTCTCTACTTGACCTTCACCTGCCTTTGATCACTGTCCGTGCTCGACACCTGCACAACACAAGCCAAAGAACATGCGCATCATCCCAGTTGACAATCACTCATCACTCAGAGACCCGGCATACACCCATGTATCCGCAATCTCCCCCTTGATGAGTGCATTGTCAACTACTAACACAAACCATAATAGAAAGAGAAGAAGGAAGAAGGAGAAGAGAGAACTCGACCAAATGACCCAAAAGCATAGCAAAGCCAAAGAAGGTCAAGTGGAAAGAGCAAGACAACTTGGTCCCCAAAGACATGGGCAACGGCTCGACGCAACCAAGCAAAGCAAAGCTAGCCCTCAAGAAGAGGTAGAACAGGCTCAACACCGCTAGCAAATCCCAATCGAAATATCGAAGCAAAATGCTAGTCCCTCAAGATAGAGGCACAGAGGCTCAACACAACTAGCAAAGAAGCTCGATACTAATGTCTTACGGCCAACAAAAAAGCAGCAAGCTCAAGCTCCCCCTTAGATGAACATCCAGGAGACATGCGAACTCTCCCCCTGGAAACTCCCCCTCAAATGAACACTCGGGAAGCACATACACACGGGAAGCACAAATGATTTGCAAATTCTCCCCCTTAGTTGAAAATGCACTAATCAAGCAAAAGACTCTCCCCATTAGAAAAGGCACCAACAAAAGTGCTAACACGGGAGGTTCTCCCCCTTCCAACATGCATATGAGTCAAAATGCAAGTTAGCAGCTTCAGGCATATATTCAGGAGAATGCAAAGATGCTCTAAACAGTATAACTCCAATGACTCAACAACAGCATACAAGCTCAGCAAAGGCTCAAACTGATCACCAGATATGAAATATGAACATAAGAGCAGAAAATGAGCAGTTTTGAGTCAAAAGGGTGTTCACCATCAAAATAGCACTAGCAATGTATAAACAGGAGTCTGAACAAGTGCTAAACATGTATACAAGGTGAACTACCCCTAGCAAAGTTCAATCATCATGCTTAAGAATGAAACATACACTTGTGATATTCAAATTCAGATCGGAGTTGCAGCGGTGAAATTACACAAGTTCAATATTAGCATGTGATTGCGAGAGGTTGAAAGCTTGTCATTGCCTAACTTTTCAACGAGCGAAGCCTATGCCGAAGCAATCAGAAGCTTAAAGCTACGGTTTCGGTCATACACTACACGGCTCAAGTTTAACTCAAAGTGCAATGAGAAACCGTCTCGATACCGTGATGTGTTGACAAGCAATCCCATCTCGATCTTTTCAATTCACTAAAACTTGGTTCAAATTTAACCATGATGAACAGACCAAGCAAGTGAATGACTCAGAACTAGAGACATAGCAACCTAGCATATATGAAAAGCACGTGAAACTCAACACATCCTACACATGCTAGTTGCATATCTTAATGGTGAACATTTTCAGATTTTAAGTTATTAAGCAAATTCACCATTTCAAAAAATAGCTCAGCTCACAACATGTACTAGTGATCAGAAAGAGCATAAGCTACAAGCATCATCATAAGCATCGGAGCATACTACATAGAGCATAGTTACATTCTAGTGATTATAGACATGAAGCTCAGAATGTAAATGCGTATGCTAAAATGCAAAAGAAAAGAAAGACAAACGAAAAAGAGTCAGTCTACTATACAAGATCCAAAATGTTTCCCTCAACTAAAAGGGGAAACACACACCAAGCTCACCCTCAACCGATTAAAGGTTGATTCGTCTAAAGGCTTGGTGAAAATATCAGCCAGTTGATGATGAGTATCGACATGGCGAAGGTCGATATCACCCTTCTCCTGGTGGTCTCGCAAGAAATGAAAGCGCACATCAATGTGTTTGGTCTTCGAGTGAAGCACGGGGTTCTTAGCAACGCTAATGGCACTCGTGCTGTCACAAAGCAAGGCACGCGAGAAAAGCTCAGACCAAAATCACGCAAAGTGGCCATCATCCAGAGCAACTGGGAACAGCAGCTAGCCGCAGCAACATACTCAGCCTCCGTGGTAGACTGGGCGACACTAGACTGCTTGCGAGAAGACCACGAAACAAGAGAAGAACCAATAAACTGGCAAGTCCCAGAAGTGGACTTGCGCTCAATACGGCAACCAGCAAAATCGGCATCGGAATAACCGCAAAGGGAGAGGGTGGAGGAAGCAGAATACCAAATCCCAAACTCAGGTGTGAAACGAAGGTACCTGAAAATCCGCTTCACCGCCTGACGGTGAGAGGTGCGCGGCGACGCCTGAAAGCGCGCACAAAGACACACCGCGAACTGGATGTCCGGGCGTGTCGCCGTCAGGTAGAGGAGCGACCCGATCATGCTTCGGTACTCCTTCTGGTCCACTGCTTCTCCATCCACATCCGCATCCAGGGCAGTCGTCGTCGACATGGGTGTTGGAAGAGGCTTGGCCTCACCCATATCGAACCGCTTCAGCAAGTCCTTGGTGTACTTGCCCTGGTGCACGAACGTCCCTTCCGGGATTGCTTGATTTGCAACCCGAGAAAAACGTCAGCTCGCCCATCATGCTCATCTCGAACTCCCTGCTCATAGTATCTGCAAACTTGGCAACCAAAGCGTGAGAAGAACCACCGAAAATGATATCATCCACGTAAATCTGGACCAAGAGAGTGTCTTTGCCTTGCTTGAGGAGAAAGAGCGTTTTATCCACACATCCCATTTTAAAACCTTAGCAAGCAAAAAGGTTTTCAACCTATCATACCAGGCTCTAGGGGCTTGTTTCAAACCATAAAGCTTTGTGGAGTTTAAAAACATGGTTTGGAAACTTGGGATTTTCAAAACCGGGGGGTTGCTCAACATAAACCTCTTCTTCTATGTAGCCGTTTAAGAAGGCACTCTTGACATCCATTTGAAAAAGTTTGAAACCTTTGGATGCAGCAAAAGCCAAGAGTATCCTAATAGCCTCCAAACGAGCTACAGGAGCAAAAGTCTCCTCAAAGTCTATCCCCTCTTCTGACTATAACCCTTGGCCACAAGACCGCTTTGTTCTCACAACGTGGCCATCCTCTCCTTGTTTGTTTTTGAAAACCCATTTTGTCCCAATAGGATTACAGTTAGGAGGAGGAGGAACTAGAACCCAAACCCGATTTCTCTCAAAATTTTCTAACTCCTCATGCATGGCATTGACCCAATCCGGATCCGTCAAGCGTGTCACACATCTCGGGGCTCAAAATAGCAACAAAAGCAGAATGAGCGAAGTGAGAGATGTGCTGTGACCTGGACCGAGTAACCCGTTCGTCGATGCTGCCGATCATCTGCTGAGGCGGGTGCTGGCGCTGGATGTGTCGTGGCGCCTCCCGAGCGAAGTGGCCTCCCCCTCAACAGCAGCTGGTGCCTCCCGGGTACAAATGGTACCGCTCGGGGTGGCGGATCCCACGGCCCAGGAAGAAGAGGTGTCGGGGCCGTGAGTCGTCGTAGAAGCCGCTCTTTGCGGCACAACAGGTGGAGGGGGTGCTGGATCATCCATACCTTCAGCACCCTCGTCCTCGTCATCAAAAAGAGGCTCACCAACCTCATGATCACCTGCACGCTCAAAACGAGAAGAAGGACAAACCATGGTCTCGTCGAAGGTGACATCTGATGTCTCCATGACTCGGTTAGTATCAAGGTTAAGTACACGATATGCGCGAGTGTGAGTGCCATAACCCAAAAATACTCCGTCAGAAGAACGAGACTCAAATTTGTCCAGGTTGCCTTTCTTCAATATAAAACAATGGCAACCGAAGACTCTAAATAACTCACCTTGGGCTGTTTACCAAAACGCAACTCATAAGAAGTCTTTTTCAAGAAAGCTCTCAGAAAAATGCGATTGGAAATGTAGCATGCAGTGTTCATAGCTTCGGCCCAATATCGCCTAGGAGTCCTATGCTCATCGAGCATCGTCCTGGCCATCTCAACAAGGGTCCGATTCTTCCTCTCTACAACACCATTCTGGGGGTGTGTAGGGGGAAGAAAACTGATGCTCCAAACCAAAGAGTTACAAAACTTCTCAAAATCCGAATTCTTGAATTCGGAACCATTATCACTCCGAATTGCTCGCATCGAGTTCAAAGGGAACTCGTTCTGAAGACGCAAAATCAGATTGCGAGCAAAGGAGAAAGTCTCGGTCTTCTCAGCTAAAAAGAAGACCCCGAATATCTCGAAAAGTCATCAACAACAACAAGCACATACCACTTCCCCCCAACCGAGCTCACCCGAGCCGGACCAACAAGGTCCATGTGCAAAAGCTCTCAGGGCGCTTGGTCATGACCTGAGTCACTGGATGGTGGGGAGCGGCAACCATCTTCCCGTGTCTACAAGAGTGACAAACAAGATCCTTCTCCATATGCAACTTGGGCAATCCTCGGATTAGGCCAAGTGAACTAAGCCTTGCAAGCAAGTCGAAGCTCAATGTCCAAGTCTCCTATGCCACTTCCAAAGATCAGAGGAGGAAGGTCCAGCCACAAGACACGAGAAGTGCCAAAAGACTCCGAGAAATTCGCACGAAAGACTTTTCAAAGGGCGAATCAAACACACAAGATTGCCCTGAGGATCCAAAATACGACTGAGATTGGTTAAAACGAATCTCATAGTCATCGTCAAGAGTTGCGAAACAGAAAGAAGGTTAAAATGCAAGTTAGAAACAAGAGCAATCAGCGCGCAACACAAGTGGCTCATTAACTCGCACGACCCGCGAGACAATACCTTACCTTTGCTATTGTCGCCGAAGTTATGTACTCCTTTCGGCAACAGGGCTAAGGCTGGAGAACACTTGGCGTTTCCGGTCATGTGCCTCGAGCAAACGGAATCCACCAACCAATGTCCTCCAACCGTTTTACTACATCAATAAAAAGACATAGGGTGAGGCATACGGTCCAACACTGGGGTTAGTGAAGTAAGGGGAATACCAGTGTTGGGCCGGCTGCTCAAAAGAACGGTTAGCAGAAAAAACCATTCCTAGCACGTCTACGCGAGGAGCGATCACCACGTAGAGGAAAACGTGGTCCGCTAAGGGAGGAGCGTCCATCGCGATACTCAAAACGCGGTGGGGGAAAACACTCAACTACAAAGCCTCCGCCACGGGGTCCATAGCCTACAACTGCAGACTCCCGCCGGGCACGCTCTCTACGAGGCCCAGGCCTAGCAACTTGAGGCACTGCACCTCTAGGCCTAGCATCTCTCCTCGGAGCTCTCTGCTGCCTAGGCCTGGGAACTTGAGGTTCTGGACCTCTGGGCCTAGCTGCTCTCTCTCGGAGCACTCCTCTGAACATTCGGCACATGTACATCATGGAAAGGATGGTACATGTCCGTGTTGTTCATCTCCTTAGCACGGCGCACCTCTCTCTTGCGCCTAAAGCAGAACTCGCTCAAGTGTCCATCTCTCCCACAGAAGTCACAATGATACCTCACCGCACGCAAAGGGGGTTGTTGGTACTCATGGCTGTGGTTGTGGATCACTTTGCCCTTCTGTGGCAACTCCTCCTGGATAGGTGGCATTGTATCCAGCTTGTTCTTTAGGTGGATGGGTTTGGGATGCCACACTTGGTTCTTGGGTGGAGCTCTCGAGGTTCCTCAAACACCCCATCCTTGGTGTTAGGTTTGAGAGGCTCTTTGGGTGGAAGCTTGGTGAGTTTGGGAGTAGTGGTGGAGTTTGGCTTCTCACTCGGGTTCAAACCACTCGACTCTCCAATCTTCCCAAAAGCAGAAAGATCAACACCCCCTGAGCAAAACCTACACCGGGACCTCCAGCAGCTCGCTTGAATTGGGAGATCATCATCCGAGCTGCGGCTCACCACAAGACACCCATGACAAGATGTCCGAAGGTATGTGTTTTCTTCCTCCTTTTCTGTTGCATCTTGTCATGCTTCACATTTGCAATCTCCATCTCCAAGCCCTCACACAAAGCACACCTAGCCACACAAGTGCTACCTGAGTTGGCCTCTCAAGAGACACAATCTTGGCATTCTTCTCTGCCAACTCAGATTGCAAGACAGGACAAGTCTTGCACGCACCCAACAGAGAAGGTCTAGCCTTCAGCTCATCCACCTCTCCTACCAACGCAGCATACTTACCTCTCAAAGTGAGAAGGTCAGTCATGTGCGTGGTGCACATCTCACACTCAACCTCCTCCGACACGACCACGGTGGACTTGGCAAACTCAAGCTCTCTCACCGTGTCCTCCCACTTCTGCCTAAACTCCTTGCGCTCTCTAGCGGCACGCCTAAGCAACTTATCTTGACTAAGAAGCGCAGCAGTAAGCTTCTCGACCTCAGCAGAAAGCTCATCGTGGGTGAGGGATACCTGGGAGGTGTCGTCGTCGTCGTCGTTCCGAGGAGTGTGCTCCAGCTTGCCGTCGACCTCATCACCAAGCGCCATGGTGCAGAAGCCGTCGTCGTCGGCGAAGAAGCAGAGACCGTTCAGCTTGTCCTCGATCCTCTTCTTCTTCTCGGACTCGTCATCGCTTGAGCAAGCGGAGTCATCATCCGAGCCGTCGACGTCGCTGAGCGTGGCGAAGAACGCACGCTGCTCAGCCTGGGCCTTCTCCAAGTACTTCTTCTTGATGTACTCCTTGTTGAAGCCGCCCCTCCGCTTGTGCCTCGCGGGGACGTACTTCTCCTTGCGCTTGCCGAGTCGTACTTGTGCCCATGATCGCCCTTCCCAGATGAATGCTTCATCTTGGGGCAGTTGGCGATGAAGTGGTCGGGGTCGCCGCACTCGTAGCATCCCGAGCGTCCTCCTCCGCGGCGACGGTTCATGCGGTTGTTGTGGAACCGCGAGAATCGGTTGGCGAGCATTGCCAACTCGTCATCCCCCAAGGACTCAAGCTGGTCCTCTATGACAGAGAAGAGAGACGAAAGAGCAAAACCTCCAGAGGGGTTAGAAGAGCCAGAAACCAAAGCCATAGTCGGGCCAGAAGGATTCTCATAAGAATCCCTCGACATGGCGTCAATCTCACTAGACTTGAGCTTACTAAAGAGCTCGTCGTAGGTGAGGGTCTCATAGTTAGACGATTCGATGATCGCCTGGACCTTTGAGTCCCACACTGACCGATCAAGAGTGTGCAAAAGCTTCAAAGCCCTCTCATGATCATCAAAAGGCAACAGCTCCTTGTTCGCTCTCATCTTGTTGACAATAACCTGAAAGCGAGCGAATAAACTCTCTATGCTCTCGCTAGGCATATGTCGAAAGTTCTCGTACTCCCGCTTGTGCGACTCGTAGAGACGAGATTTGACTTGAGAAGTTCCCTCATGGAAGCGCATGAGGGCCCCAAATCTCACGAGCCGTGGGGAGATGAGAGACTCGATCAAACTCAGACATGCTCAAACAGGAGAAAAGAGCGTTACGCGCTCGGCGGCTATTGGCATCGTGCTCATCTATCTGAAGCTGAGTAACACGAGCAGCCAAGACAACGTAATCATCCCTGTTGCAAATCACCCAAACAAAAGAGCCCATGCTCTGGAGATAGGCCGACATGCGTATCTTCCAATACGCATAGTTCGTCCCATCAAAGAACGGCGGTTTGCCCACGCCGCGATCCATGTCGCCTTCTGTGGATCTGGAACCGGCTAAGGTGGAAGATCCTTAACCCGCCCGCTCCGATACCAATTGAAGGACCAAGAAAGCACTAACAAGGCGACCAGAGGGGGGGGGGGTGAATGGGAGCTCAAAATTTCTTCTCAGAAACTTTGGCCAAATGTCCCAAAATCAACCCCGAGAAACGGCGACCGAAACCGTGATGCTCACGACCCTTGGAAGTGGTTGGATGATCCCTAGGATCACAGCGGAGCACCACCAAGAAGAAGCAAATCAAACTCCAAAAGTTCCGGCTCGAACACAACCCCAAAAACCAAGTCCCGAACGTAGATAGACGGCTACGTCGAGAAACTCCTAAATACCTATGCTAACAAGTAGCAAAGATACCTAGAGAGGTTCCTTGGTCAACTACAGGGCAAAACGAGAAGTCCGGAAACCAAGCGAACAAGCCGGAAGAGCAAACGCACTAAACCGGAAGACTCAGGCAATTCCCGGACTGTCCGGCCCTGGGTCTCGGACTGTCCGCGGCAGGGGCGGACTGTCCGCCAAGCGTCCCGGACTGTCCGCCGGCAGAAACACACCAAAACAGCAAGGTTGCTGAAACCTTGCTGGACAAGTCCCGGACTGTCCGCCAATCACAAACGGCGGACTGTCCGCCGGTCAATGAACAGTGACCCGACCGGGAACTCAGCCACTGAACAGGCTGCTCCCCCCCGACGCCCGACTATCCGCCGGTCAAAACCGCGGACTGTCCCGACCTTGCAGAGAGGGCGATTTTGGTCACCTTCTCTCTAAATCTCTCCAAATCGATCCAACTCAAATCCCAAGTTCCCAAACTTGGAGAAGATGATCACAGGGTAGTTAGGAGACTATCCCCAAGAAATCATCCACTCAAATCAACCAATCACCGGGAAATCAAAGGGAAGGTGGATGAACGGAAAAGCGCCACGAAAACGAAATCTTCTTCCCGATCTATCGATCATGAGGAGTTAGATGAATTCCTTTGGTCGAAATGACCTCCTCAATGATACGAACAAATGATTCAAACGGATTTCGCAAAGACGCACTAGAGAGGGAGATCGAGTGACGGGAAAATCGTGAAGAAACGAAGAACACGAAGAACACGAATCAAGTCATCGATCTGCACTGCAACAGTGAGGATACGGCCTCACTTCCTCAAATCAACAGTACACAGAGGCAAGTCTCTCTGCGGATCTCAGCTAGCTACAGCAGGGGATGGGAGAGCAGGAAACCCTAGAAGCAAAAGAGCAAATGACTGAGATACTTGGGAGGAGGGTGTCTCCCGACTACTTATCCTACTACTAGCCTAGGTCTAATTCCTACTCTACCCCTCTCTATTCTAATTACAGAGCGAACCGACAGCTAAACCCTAGGGTTATTCTGGACCAACTCGGTGTAGGTGTATCCGACGGCCACGCCCGCACAATTCGAAGCGTTGCCTTGACGCAACCTCCAGATCGCCGCCACGTGCCGCCTTCGCTCTGCACCCCCGGTTTTGTGGCCAAACCAGGAAAAACCAGCCTTTTCTAGCCAACCCGGTTTTGAGGCCCAAACCGGGAAACCAGCCCACCAGCTTCTGAGTTTTGAGGCCAAACTCAGCAACCCTCAGCGCCCAGGTTTTGAGGCCCAAACCTGGAAACCGTCCTCAGCCCGAGTTTGGGGCCAAACTCGGAAACCCTCAGCCCGAGTTTTGTGGCCAAACTCGGCAAACCGTCCACGCCCAGGTTTTGAGGCCCAAACCTGGAAACCGTCCATCCGATGGTTTTTCCCTGGCTCTACCACCAAACCGACGTCATAGAGGGATGCACCGCCCGTGCACCCCGTCCACCGACACATGTCCCCAAGTCTACGACTTAGGCAACACATGACCGCAAGTCTTCGCTCGTCGCTGTCCCAGGCTGCCAGCCACCGCAGCTGATCCTCGGGCCTCTGGTCCCTCAGTCCAAGCCTCACGTCCGCCCTTCGCCACTCTCGGTCCATCGGCACGGCACGTCTCTACTTGACCTTCACCTTGCCTTTGATCACTACATCCGTGCTCGACACCTGCACAACACAAGCCAAAGAACATGCGCATCATCCCAGTTGACAATCACTCATCACTTAGAGACCCGGCATACACCCATGTATCCGCACACCCTACATCTAGGGTCGTGGACACTTGCAAGCTCTAGGTTTGTTCTTGGGGTTGATTCTCGGGACAGTGGCGACAAGTTTCTAAAAAGAAATTTGAAGCTCCCATTCACCCCCCCCCCCCTCTGGTCGCTTTCTGGTAGCACTTTCGGTCCTTCAATTGGTATCGGAGCGGGTTAAGGATCTTCCACCTTAGCCGGTTCCAGATCCACAGAAGGCGACATGGATCGCGCGTGGCAAACCGCCGTTTTTTCGATGGACGAACTATGCGTTTGGAAGATACGCATGTCGGCCTATCTGCAGAGTTTGGGTGCCTCCATCTAGGATATTTGCAACTCTGCTGATTACGTGGTCTTGGCTGCTCGTGCTACTCAGCATCAGATCAATGAGCACGATGCCAATAGACGAGCCCGTAATGCTCTTTTCTCATGCTTGAGCATGACGGAGTTTGATCGTGTTTCTCACCTCGCTACGGCTCGGGAGATTTGGGCTACCCTCATGCGTTTCCATGAGGGAACCACTCAAGTCAAAACCCGTTTCTACGAGTCGTTCAAGCGAGAGTATGAGAACTTTCGACATATGCCTGGCGAGAGCATAGAAAGTTTATTCGCGCTCGCTTTCAGGTGATTGTCAACAGGATGAGGGCTAACAAGGAGCTGTTGCCTTTCGACGATCATGAGAGAGCTTTGAAGCTTTTGCACACTCTCGATCGGTCAGTGTGGGACTCGAAGGTTCAGGCGATCATCGAATCACCTAACTATGAGACCCTCACATGCGACGAGCTCTTTAGTAAGCTCAAGTCCAGTGAGATTGACGCCATGGCGAGGGCTTCTTATGAAAATCCTTCTGGCCCGTCGATGGCTTTGCTTTCTGGCTCTTCTGCTAACCCCTCTGGAGGATTTGCACTCTCTTCACTTCTTTCTGTCACAAAGGAGTAGCTGGAGTTCATGGGGAATGACGAGTTGGCTTTGCTCGCTAACCGGTTCTCGCGGTTCCACAATAACCGCATGAACCGTCGCCGCGGAGGAGGACGCTCGGGTTGTTTCGAGTGCGGCGATCCCCACCACTTCATCGCCAATTGCCCGAAGAATAACAAGCAAGTCTTTGGCAAGGCGGATCATGGGCACAAGTACGACTCCGGCAAGCGCAAGGAGAAGTACATCCCCGCGAAGCACAAGCGGAAGGGCGGCTTCAACAAGGAGTACATCAAGACGAAGTACTTGGAGAAGGCCTAGGCTGAGCAGCGTGCGTTCTTCGCCACGCTTAGCGATGTCGACGACTTGGATGATGACTCCGCTTCCTCAAGCGACGACGAGTCTGAGAAGAAGAAGAGGATCGAGGACAAGCTGAATGGCCTCTGCTTCTTCGCTGACAACGAGGGCTTCTGCACCATGGCCCTCAGCAAGGAGGTGGACGGTGAGCTGGAGGAGATCCCTCGGGACGACGACGACGACGACACCTCCCAGGTATCTCTGACCCCCGATGAGCTTTCTGCTGAGGTTGAGAAACTTACTGCTGCCCTTCTTAGTCAAGATAAGTTGCTTAGGCGTGCAGCTAGAGAGAGCCAAGGAGTTTAGGCAGAAGTGGGAGGATACGGTGAATGAACTTGAATCTGTCAAGTCCACCGTTGTTGTCACCGAGGAGGAGGAGTGTGAGATGTGCTCCACACACATGACTGATCTTCTCATTTTGAGAAGTAAGTATGCTGTGTTATTAGGAGAGGTGGATGAGCTTAAGGCTAGATCCTCGCTGTTGGGTGCGTGCAAGTCTTGTGCAGGCTTGCATTCCGAGTTGGCAGAGAAGAATGCCAAAATTGTGTCTCTAGATAAGGCCAGCTCGGGTAGCACTTGTGTGACTAGGTGCGCTTTGAGTGAGGGTTTCGAGATGGAGATTGCTAATGTGAAGCATGACAAGATGCAAACCGAGGAGGAAAACACATACCTTCGAACCATCTTGTCATGGGTGTCTTGTGGTGAGCCGCAGCTTGGGATGATGATTGCCCAATTCAAGCGTGCTGCTAGAGGTCCAGGTGTAGGTTTTGCTCAGGGTGTTGATGTTTCATCTTTTGGCAAGATTGGAGAGTCGAGTGGTCTTAACCCATGTGGAAGCCCAACTCCACCACTACTCCCAAGCTTACTAAGATTCCACCCAAAGAGCCTCTCAAGCTTAACACCAAGGATGGTGTTTTTTTTGAACCTCCGAGAGCTCCAGCCAAGAAACAATCATGGGCTCCAAAACCAAACTACCTCAAGAACAAGCTAGACACAATGCCACCTATCCAAGAGGAGCTCATGCCACAGAAAGGCAAAGTGATCCACACCCACTACCGTGAGTACCAACAACCCCCTATGAGAGCGGTGAGGTACCATTGTGAGCACTGTGGGAGAGAATGGACACTTGTGAGTTTTTTGCTTTCAGCGCAAGAGATAGGCGCGCCGTACAAAGGAGATGAACAACACGAAGATGTACCATCCTTTCGATGATGTACATGTGCCGAATGTTCAGAGGCGTGCTGCTAGGCCTAGAGGCCCAAAGCCTCAAGCTCCTAGGCCTAGGCCGCGAAGAGAACGTGCCCGGCGGGAGCCTGCAGTTGTGGGCTATGGACCCCGCGGCGGTGGCTTTGTAGTTGAGCATTTTCCCCCATCGTGTTTTGAGTATCGCGATGGACGCTCTTCCCTTAGCAGACCACGTTTTCCTCTACGTGGTGATCGCTCTTCCCATAGGCGTGCTAGGAATGTTTTTCCTGCTAACCGTTCTCTTTGAGAGCAGCCAACCCAACACTGGTATTCTTCCTACTTCACTAACCCTAGTGTGGGGACCGTATGCTCACCCTATGTCTTTTTATTGATGTAGGTAAAACTATTGGAGAACGTTTGGTTTGGTGGATTCCGGTTGTTCGAGACACATGACCGGAAACGCCAAGTGGTTCTCCAGTCTTAGTCCGGTCGCTGGAAAGGATTTATCACCTTCGGTGACAATAGCAAAGGTAAAGTGTTGTCTCGTGGTCAGTGCGAGTTATGAGCACTTTGTGTTGTCGATGTTGCTCTTGTTTCTAACTTGCATTTTAACCTTCTTTCTGTTTCGCAACTTTTCGATGATGACTATGAGATTCGTTTTAAGCCGAATCTCAGTCGTATTTTGGATCCTCAGGGCAATCTTGTGTGTTTGATTTCGCCCTTTGGAAAAGTCTTTCGTGCCAATTTCTCAGAATCGTTTGAGTTTCTCGTGTCTTTTGGCTGGACCTTCCTCCTCTGATCTTTGGAAGTGGCATAGGAGACTAGGACATTTGAGCTTCGACTTGCTTGCAAGGCTTAGCTCACTTGGCCTAATCCGAGGATTGCCCAAGTTGTGCATGGAGAAGGATCTTGTTTGCCATTCTTGTAGACATGGGAAGATGGTTGCCGCTCCCCACCATCCAGTGACTCAGGTCATGACTAAGTGCCCTGGAGAGCTTTTGCACATGGACCTTGTTGGTCCGGCTCGGGTGAGCTCGGCTGGGGGAAGTGGTATGTGCTTGTTGTTGTTGACGTTTTTTTGAGATATTCGTGGGTCTTCTTTTTAGCTGAGAAGACCAACACTTTCTCCTTTGCTCGAAATTTGATTTTGCATCCTCAGAATGAGTTCCCTATGAACTCAATGCGAGCTATCCGTAGTGATAATGGTTCCGAGTTTAAGAACTCGGATTTTGAGAAGTTTTGTAACTCTTTGGGTTAGAGCATCAGTTTTCTTCCCCCTACACACCACCACAGAATGGTGTGTTGTAGAGAAAGAATCAGACCTTGTTGAGATGGCCAGGACGATGCTCGATGAGCATAGGACTCCTAGGCGATATTGGGCCGAAGCTATGAGCACTGCATGCTACATTTCCATCGCATTTTTCTCCGAGCTTTCTTAAAAGACTTCTTATGAGCTGCGTTTTGGAAAACTACCCAAGGTGAGTTATTTTAGAGTTTTGGTTGCCACTGTTTTATACTTAAGAAAAGGCAACCTGGACAAATTTGAGTCTCGTTCTTCTGACGGGTGTATTTTTGGGTTATGGCACTCATACTCGCGCATATCGTGCACTTAACCTTGATACTAACCGAGTCATGGAGACATCCGTTGTCACCTTCGATGAGACCATGGTTTGTCCTTCTTCTCGTTTTGAGCGTGCAGGTGATCATGAGGTTGGCGAGCCTCTTTTTGATGATGAGGACGAGGGTGCTGAAGGGATGGATGACCCAGCACCACCTCCACCTATTGTGCTGCAAAGAGTGGCCTCTACTACCACTCACGGCCCCGGTCCTTCTTCTTCGACTACATGGGGGCCGTGGGATCCGCCACCTCGACTAGTACCGTTTGTACCCGAGGAGGCACCAGCTGCTGTTGAGGGGGAGGTCTCTTCAGCTCGGGAGGCGCCACGACACATTCAGTGCCAACATCCGCCTCAACAGATGATCGGCAGTATTAGCGAACGTGTCACTCGGTCAAGGTCACAACAAATCTCTCACTTTGCTCATTCTGCATTTGTTGCTGATTTTGAACCCCGAGATGTTGGACACGCTTTATCTGATCCGGATTGGGTCAATTCCATGCATGAGGAGCTTGAAAAACTTTGAGAGAAATTGGGTTTGGGTTCTAGTTCCTCTTCCGCCTGAGTGTCACCCTATTGGGACAAAATGGGTTTTCAAAAACAAACAAGGAGAAGATGGCCATGTTGTGAGAAACAAGGCCAGACTTGTAGCCAGGGGTATAGTCAGAAGGAGGGGATAGACTTTGAGGAGGACTTTTGCTCTTGTAGCTCGTTTGGAGGCATTAGGATTCTCTGGCTTTTGCTGCATCCAAAGGGTTTAAACTTTTTCAAATGGATGTCAAGAGTGCCTTCCGAAACGGCTACATAGAAGACGAGGTGTATGTGAAACAACCCCCCGGTTTCGAAAATCCCAAGTTTCCAAACCATGTTTTTAAACTTACAAAGCTTTGTATGGTTTGAAACAAGCCCCTAGACCTCCTGTATGATAGGTTGAAACCTTTTTGCTTGCTAAAGGTTTTAAAATGGGATGTGTGGATAAAACGCTCTATTCTCTCAAGCAAGGCAATGACACTCTCTTTTTGGTCTAGATCTACGTGGATGATATCATTTTCGGTGGTTCTTCTCATGCTTTGCTTGCCAAGTTTGCAGATACAATGAGGAGGGAGTTTGAGATGAGCATGATGGGCGAGTTGACGTTTTTCCTCGGGTTGCAAATCAAGCAATCCCGAGAGGGGACGTTCGTGCACCAGGGCAAGTACACCAAGGACATTCTAAAGAAGTTCGATATGGGTGAGGCCAAGCCTCTTCCAACACCCATGTCGACCACAACGGCCCTAGATGCGGATGTGGATGGAGAAGCTATGGACCAGAAAGAGTACCGGAGTATGATCGGATCGCTGCTGTACCTGACGGCGACACGCCCGGACATTCAGTTCGCGCTGTGTCTGTGTGCACGATTTCAGTCGTCACCATGCACTTCTCACCGTCAGGCGGTCAAGCGCGTTATGAGGTACTTATGCTTCACTCCTAAGTTTGGGATTTGGTATTCTGCTTCTTCCACCCTATCCCTTTGTGGTTATTCTGATGCTGATTTTGTTGGTTGCCGACTTGATCGCAAGTCCACTTCTGGGACTTGTCAGTTTATTGGATCTTCTCTTGTATCTTGGTCTTCTCGCAAGCAGTCTAGCGTCGCCCAGTCTACCACAGAGGCTGAGTATGTTGCTGCGGCTAGTTGCTGTTCCCAGTTGCCTTGGATGATGGCCACTTTGCGTGATTTTGGTCTGAGCTTTTCTCGCGTTCCATTGCTTTGTGACAGCACGAGTGCTATTAGCGTTGCTAAGAACCCCGTGCTGCACTCTAAGACCAAACACATTGATGTGCGCTTTCATTTCTTGTGAGACCACTATGAGAAGGGTGATATCGACCTTCGCCATGTCGATACTCATCATCAGTTGGCTGATATTTTCACCAAGCCTTAGACCAATCAACTTTTGCTAGGTTGAGAGGTGAGCTTGGTGTGTGTTTCCCCTTTTAGATGGGGGAAACATTTTGGTTCGTGTATTATAGACTAAATTTTTTTTTCTTTCAATTGGTTTCATCATGCATCTTTGCATTTCATCTTGCATATTTACATTCAGAGCTTCATGTATATAATCTTTAGAATGGTCTATGCTCTGTATAGTGTATGCTCCGATGCTTTATGATGGTGCTTGTAGCTTATGCTCTTTCTGATCACTGATACATGTTGTGAGCTGAGCTATTTATGAATGGTGAATTTGCTTAAATGAGTATAAAACTTGAAAATGTTCACCATTGAGATATGCAACTAGCATGTGCAGAAAATGTTGAAATCACTTGTGCTTTTCATATATGCTAGGTTGCTATGTCTCTAGTTCTGAGTCATTCACTTGCTTGGTATGTTCATATTCTATTTTAAATTTGAACCAAGTTAAGTAAATTGGAAAGATCGAGATGGGATTGCTTGTCAGCACATCACAGTATCGAGACTGTCTCTCATTGCACTTTGAGTTAAACTTGAGCTGTGAAGTGTATGACCGAAACTGTTGCTTTAAGCTTCTGATTGCTTCTTCTGCATAGGCTTCGCACAGTTGAAAAGTTAGGCAATGACAAGCTTTCAACCTCTCGCAATCACATGCTGAAATTTGAACTTATGTAATTTAACCGCTGCAACTCCGAATAAAATTTGAATACACAAGTCTATGTTTCATTCTATAGCATGATGATTGAACCTTGCTAGGGGTAGTTCATCTTGTATACATGTTTAGCACTTGTTTGACTTCCTGTCTATACATGTTTAGTGCTATTTTGATGTTGAATGCCTTCTTGGCTGAAAACTGCTCATTCTGCTCAAATGTTCAGATTTCATATTTGGTGATCAGTTTGAGCCTTTGCTAGCATTTTGTGCATATTGTTGAGTCATCGGATCAGCATTTTGTTGAGCATCTTCTCATTCTATCGACTATATTCCTGAAGCTACTAACTTGCATTTTAACTCATATGAGATGCTTGATAGTGCATTTTCAACTAAGGGGGAGAAATTCTCTCAAATCATAAGATCAACTAAGGGGGAGATTTCCTGGTTGTGTGCACTATTGGAGGGGGAGTTTGAGCTCGGATTTTGAATTTTCCAATTGGTTCGGAGCATTTTTGGTAGATAGTTGTGTTGAGCCTTTGCCTCTTTCTTGAGAGACTACCGCCTTTGCTTTTGTGCTTTTCAGTGAGTATCGAGCTTTCTCGCTAGCGGTGTTGAGCCCGTTTCTGCCTCTTCTTGTTGGCTAGCTCTATTCTGCTTGAATTTCAATTGGTATTTCAATTGGTATCGAGCTTTCTCGCTAGTGGTGTTGAGCCTGTTCAACCTCTTCTTGAGGGCTAGCTTTACTTTTCTTGGCTGAGTCGAGCCGTTGCCCATGTGTTTGGGGACCAAGTTGTCTTGCTCTTTCCACTTGACCATCTTCGGCTTTGATATGCTTTTGGGTCATTTGGTCGAGTTCCTCCTCCTTCTTCTTCTTTTTTCTACTCCATCATGATTTGTGTTGGTAGTTGACAATGCACTCATCAAGGGGGAGATTGCGGATACATGGGTGTATGCCGAGTCTCGAGTGATGGGTGATTGTCAACTCGGATAATGCACATGTTCTTTCGCTTGTGTTGTGCAGGTGTCGAGCACGGATATAGTGATCGAAGGCAAGGTGAAGGTCAAGTAGAGACGTGCCATGACGATGGACCGAGAGTGGCGAAGGGCGGATGTGAGGCTTGGACTGAGGGACCGGTGGCCTGAGGATCAGCTGCGGTGGCTGACAGCCTGGGACAGCGACGAGCGAAGACTTGCGGGCACGGTGTTGCTTGGGTCGAGGACCTAGGGACACGTGTCGGTGGATGGGGTGCACGGGCGGTGCATCCCCTCTACGGCTCGGTTGGTGGTTGAGCCACAGAAAAACACCGAGTGGACGGTTTCCAGGTTTGGGCCTCAAAACCTGGGCGCTGACGGTTTCCTAGTTTGGGCCACAAAACTTGGGCTGAGGACGGTTTCCAGGTTTGGGCCTCAAAACCTGGGCGCTACGGGTTTCTGAGTTTGGGCCACAAAACTCAGGCGATGGATGGCTGGTTTCCCGGTTTGGGCCTCAAAACCGGGGTTGCTCGTGAAGGCTGGTTTCCCGGTTTGGGCCACAAAACCGGGGGCGAAGTCCGGGAAAAGGACAAGCGGAGCGGTGGCGGCACGTGGCGGCAATCCGTGAGGTTGCGTCGAGGCAACGCTACCAGTTGTGCAGGCGTGGCCGTCGGATCAGCATCTTCCTTGAGTTGGTCCAGAATAACCCTAGGGTTTAGCTGGTTCACTCTATAATTAGTTAGGGGTAGAGTGGGAATTAGAATTAGGATAAGTAGAGGGAGACAACCACCTCCCATCCCATCTCAGTCATTTTCTATTTTGCCTTCTAGGTTTTCCTGCTCTCCCCGTCCTCTGCTGTAGCGAACTGAGATCCGCAGAGAACCATACCTCTGTGTACTGAAGATTTTGAGGAAGTGAGACCGTAATCTCACTGTTGTAGCATGTGGTAGCCACACGGTTGCAGATCGATGTGTTGATTCGCGTTTTGTTCGTGTTCTTCGCCTTCTTCGTTTCTCCGCGATTTTCTCGTCTCTCGATCTCCCTCTCTACTGCGTCTTTTCAAAATCCGTTTGAATCAACTTGTTCTTTATAGTGAGGAGATCATTTCCACCGAAGGAATTCATCTAACTCCTCACGAACAAGTAGATCGGGTTGATTTCATTTTCGTGGCGCTTTTCCGTTCATACTTCTTCCCTTTTAAATTCCCGTTGATTGGATTGTTTTGAGCGGATGATTTCTTGGGGATAGTCTCCTAACTACCTCGTGATCATCTTCTCCACGTTTGGGAACTAGGGATTTTGAGTTGAATTAAATTTGGAGAGATTTGGGAGAGAGGCGTTCAAAATCGCCCTCTCTGGTCGGTCGCGGACAGTCTGCCACCTGACCGGCGGACAGTCCGCGCGTCGAGGTCAGCCTGACCAGTGGCCTGACTCCGCGCTATTGGAGCTGACTCAGAACACCCGCAGACAGTCCGCAGTACTGAGTCGCGGACAGTCCGGAAAGTGTCCAGGGGTTGTTCAGCAACGTTGTTGTTTCACTCTTTTGGCCGGCGGACAGTCCGCCACCTGAGCCCGGACAGTCCGCCGTTGGGCAGACAGTCCGCGGTCTGTAGCCCGGACAGTCCGCGAGTTGGCTGAGTGTTGAGCTTTGGTGCGTTTGCTCTCTCGGCTTCTTCGCTTGGTTTCCGGACTTCTCGTTTGGCACTTGAGTAGACCTAGGAACCTCTCTAGGTATCCTTGCTACTTGTTAGCATCGGTATTTGGGGATTCCTTGACGTAGCATTCAATCTACGTTCGGGACTCGGTTTTCAGGGGTCGAACTTGTACTGGTGCTTTTGGCGTTTGGCTTGCCATCGCTTTGTGGTGCCTCGCTATGATCCTAGGGATCATCCACCCTCTTCCAAGGGTCGTGGGCATCATGGTTTCGGTCGAAGCTTTTGGGGGTTGATTTGTGGGACAAAGGCCGAAGTTTCGACAGAAATTTTTGAGCTCCCATTCACCCCCCCCTCTGGTCGCCTTGCTATTGCATTCTCGGTCCTTCAAACCCGATCTACTTGTTCGTGAGGAGTTAGATGAATTCCTTCGGTGGAAATGATCTCCTCACTATAAAGAACAAGTTGATTCAAGTGGATTTCAAAAAGACGCAGTAGAGAGGGAGATCGAGTGACGGGAAAATCGCGGAGAAACGAAGAACGCGAAGAACAAAGTCAAAACTCAAATTGAGACAACGATCTGCAACCGTGTGGCTACCACACGCTACAACAGTGAGATTACGGTCTCACTTCCTCAAAATCTCAAGTACACAGAGGTATGGTTCTCTGCGGATCTCAGTTGCTACAACAGGGGATTGGGAGAGGAGGAAAACCTAGAAGGCAAAGAGCAAATGATTGAGATAGGATGGGAGGTGGGTGTCTCCCTCTACTTATCCTAATTCTAGTTCTCACTCTACCCCTAACTAATTACAAAGCGAACCAGCTAACCCTAGGGATTCTGGACCAACTCGAAGTAGATGCTGATCCGACGGCCACGCCCGCACAACTGGTAGCGTTGCCTCGACGCAACCTCATCGATTGCCACCACGTGCCGCCACCGCTCTGCTTGTCCTTTTCCGGACTTCGCCCCCAGTTTTGAGGCCCAAACCGGGAAACCAGCCTTCACGACCAACCCCCGTTTTTGAGGCCCAAACTGGGAAACCAGCCGTCCATCGCTTGAGTTTTGTGGCCCAAACTCAGAAACCGGCCAGCACCCAGGTTTTGAGGCCCAAACCTGGAAACCAACCTTAGCCCGACTTTTGTGGCCAAACTCGGAAACCGTAGCGCCCAGGTTTTGTGGCCCAAACCCGGAAACCGTCCACCGGTGGTTTTTCTGTGGCTCAACCACCAAATCGAGTCGTAGAGGGGATGCACCGCCCGTGCACCCCGTCCACCGACACATGTCCCCAGGTCCTCGACCCGAGCAACACTGTGCCCGCAAGTCTCCGCTCGTCGCTGTCCCAGGCTGCCAGCCACCACAGCTGATCCTCAGGCCACCAGTCCCTCAGTCCAAGCCTCACGTCCGCCCTTCACCGCTCCCTGTCCATTGGCACGACACTTCTCTACTTGACCTTCACCTTGCCTTCGATCACTGTATCCGTGCTCAACACCTGCACAACACAAGCCAAAGAACATGCACATTATCCCAGTTGACAATCACTCATCACTTGAGACTCGGCATACACCCATGTATCTGCAATCTCCCCCTTGATGAGTGCATTGTCAACTACCAACACAAATCATAATGAAGTAGAAGAAGGAGAAAGAAAGAGAAGTAAAGAACTCGTTCGAATGACCCAAAAGCATAGCAAAACCGAAGAAGGTCAAGTGGAAAGAGCAAGACAACTTGGTCCCCAAAGACATGGGCAACAGCTCGACGCAACCAAGCAAAGCAAAGCTAGCCCTCAAGAAGAGGTAGAACAGGCTCAACACCACTAGCAGGAAAATTCGACACCAATTGAAGTAAAGCTCGATACCAATTGAAATATCGGTTGACAATCAAGCAAAATAGAGCTAGCCCTCAAAAAGAGGCAGAATGGGCTCAACACCGCTAGCGAGAAAACTCGATGCCAACTGAAAAATAGAAAAGCTCGATACCAATTGAAGGTTCCAGCATCAAACGAGCAAACTCCCCCTCCAATAGTGCACACAACTAGGATATGATATGATTTGTCAAATTTCTCCCCCTTAGTTGATAATGCACTATCAGGCAAACTTCTCCCTTTCAAATGCATATAAGTCAAAATGCAAGTTAGCAGCTTCAGGAATATAGTCAATAGAATGAAAAGATGCTCTGCAAAGTTAACTCCAATGACTCAACAAAAGCATACATGCCAGCCAAGGCTCAAGCTGATCACAAATACGAAATATGAACATGTGAGCAAAGTGAGCAGTTTTAGCCAAAAAGCATTCACCATCAAAATAGCATTAACATGTATAGACAGGAAGTCAAACAAGTGCTAAACATGTATACAAGGTGAACTACCCCTAGCAAGGTTCAATCATCATGCTGCAGAATGAAACATATACTTGTGATTTCAGATTTTAATCGGAGTTGCAGCGGTGAAATTACACAAGTTCAAAATTCAGCATGTGATTGCGAGAGGTTGAAGGCTTGTCATTGCCTAACTTTTCAACCGAGCTAAGCCTATGCAGAAGCAATTAGAAGCTTAAAGTGTCGGTTTCGGTCATACACTACACGGCTCAAGTTTAACTCAAAGTGCAATGAGAAACAGTCTCGATACCGTGATGTGTTGACAAGCAATCCCATCTCGATCTTTCCAATTCACTTAACTTGGTTCAATTTTATGACAGAATTATGAACATACCAAGCAAGTGAATGACTCAAAACTAGAGACATAGCAACCTAGCATATATGAGAAGCACAAGTGAAATTACCACATTCTACACATGCTAGTTGCATATCTCAATGGTGAACAATTTTCAAGTTTTATGTTCATTAAACAAATTCACCATTATAAAATAACTCAGCTCACAACATGTATTAGTGATCAGAAAGAGCATAAGCTACAAGTATCATCATATAGCATAGAGCATAACAGATAGAGCATAATCACATTCTAAAGATTATATACATGAAGCTCAGAAAGTAAAGATGCATAATGAAATGCAAAGACTAACCTTCCCAAAATGAAAAAACAAAACCAAGGAAAAAAGAGTCAGTCTATGATACAATAGACAAAATGTTTCCCCCATCTAAAAGGGGAAACACACACCAAGCTCACCTCTCAACCTAGCAAAAGTTGATTGGTCCAAAGGCTTGGTGAAAATATTTGCCAACTGATGATGAGTATCGACATGGCGGAGGTCGATATCACCCTTCTCATAGTGGTCTCGCAGAAAATGAAAGCGCACATCAATGTGTTTGGTCTTAGAATGCAGCACGGGGTTCTTAGCAACGCTAATAGCACTCGTGCTGTCACAAAGCAAAGGCACACGAGAAAAACTCAGACCAAAATCACGCAAAGTGGCCATCATCCAAAGCAACTGGGAACAGCAGCTAGCCGCAGCAACATACTCAGCCTCTGTAGTAGACTGAGCGACACTAGACTGCTTGCGAGAAGACCAAGATACAAGAGAAGAACCAATAAACTGGCAAGTTCCAGAAGTGGACTTGCGATCAATTCGGCAACCAGCATAATCGGCATCAGAATAACCGCAAAGGGAGAGGGTGGAGGAAGCAGAATACCAAATCCCAAACTCTGGAGTGAAGCATAAGTACCTCATAATGCGCTTGACCGCCTGATGGTGTGAGGTGCGCGGCGACGACTGAAATCGCGCGCAAAGACACACCGCGAACTGGATGTCCGGGCGTGTCGCCGTCAGGTACAGCAGCGACCCGATCATACTCTGGTACTCCTTCTGGTCCACAGCTTCTCCATCCACATCCGCATCCAGGGCCGTCGTGGTCGACATGGGTGTTGGAAGAGGCTTGGCCTCACCCATATCGAACTTCTTCAGGATGTCTTTGGTACACTTGCCCTGGTGCACAAACGTCCCCTCTCGGGATTGCTTAATTTGCAACCCGAGAAAGAATGTCAACTCGCCCATCATGCTCATCTCAAATTCCCTGCTCATTGTATCTGCAAACTTGGCAACCAAAGCGTGAGAAGAACCACCGAAAATGATATCATCCACGTAAATCTGGACCAAGAGAGTGTCATTGCCTTGCTTGAGGAGAAAAAGCGTTTTATCCACACATCCCATTTTAAAACCCTTAGCAAGCAAAAAGGTTTTCAACCTATCATACCAGGCTCTAGGGGCTTGTTTCAAACCATACAAAGCTTTGTGAAGTTTAAAAACATGGTTTTGAAACTTGGGATTTTCGAAACCGGGGTTGTTTCACATACACCTCTTCTTCTATGTAGCCGTTTAAGAAGGCACTCTTGACATCCATTTGAAAAAGTTTAAACCCTTTGGATGCAGCAAAAGCCAAGAGTATCCTAATTGCCTCCAAACGAGCTACAGGAGCAAACGTCTCCTCATAGTCTATCCCCTCCTTCTGACTATACCCCTGGGCTACAAGTCTGGCCTTGTTCTCACAACATGGCCATCCTCTCCTTGTTTGTTTTTGAAAACCCATTTTGTACCAATAGGGTGACACTCAGGAGGAAGTGGAACCAAAACCCAAACCGATTTCTTTCAAAATTTTCTAACTCCTCATGCATGGCATTAACCCAATCCGGATCAGATAAAGCATGTCCAACATCTCGGGGTTCAAAATCAGCAACAAATGCAGAATGAGCAAAGTGAGAGATTTGTTGTGACCTTGACCGAGACAGTTGTCGATGTTGCCGATCATCTGTTGAGGTGGGTGTTGGCGCTGGATGTGTCGTGGCGCCTCCCGAGCTGAAGAAACCTCCCCCTCAACAGCAGCTGGCGCCTCCTCGGGTACAAATGGTACAGCTCGAGGTGGCGGATCCCACGGCCCCCAAGTAGTCGAGGAAGAAGGGTTGGGGCCGTGAGTCATCGTAGTAGAAGCCGACGCTTGCGGCACAACAGGTGGAGGTGGTGCTGGATCATCCATCCCTTCAGCACCCTCCTCCTCGTCATCAAAAAGAGGCTCACCAACCTCATGATCACCTGCACGCTCAAAACGAGAAGAAGGACAAACCATGGTCTCGTCGAAGGTGACATCGGATGTCTCCATGACTCGGTTAGTATCAAGGTTAAGTACACGATATGCACGAGTATGAGTGCCATAACCCAAAAATACACCGTCAGAAGAACGAGACTCAAATTTGTCCAGTTGCCTTTCTTAAGTATAAAACAGTGGCAACCAAAAACTCTAAATAACTCATTTGGGCAGTTTCCAAAACGCAACTCATAAGAAGTCTTTTTCAAGAAAGCTCGGAGAAAAATGCGATTGGAAATATAGCATGCAGTGTTCATAGCTTCGGCCCAATATCGCCTAGGAGTCCTATGCTCATCGAGCATCGTCCTGGCCATCTCTACAAGGGTCCGATTCTTCCTCTCTACAACACCATTTTGTGGCGGTGTGTAGGGGGAAGAAAACTGATGCTCTAAACCCAAAGAGTTACAAAACTTCTCAAAATCCGAATTCTTGAATTCGGAACCATTATCACTCCGAATAGCTCGCATTGAGTTCATAGGGAACTCATTCTGAAGACGCAAAATCAGATTGCGAGCAAAGAGAAAGTCTCGGTTTTCTCAGCTAAAAGGAAACCCACGAATATCTCGAAAAATCGTCAACAACAACAAGCACATACCACTTCCCCCCAACCGAGCTCACCCGAGCCGGACCAACAAGGTCCATGTGCAAAAGCTCTCCAGGGTGCTTAGTCATGACCTGAGTCACAGGATGGTGGGGAGCGGCAACCATCTTCCCATGTCTACAAGAATGGCAAACAAGATCCTTCTCCATGGACAACTTGGGCAATCCTCGGATTAGGCCAAGTGAACTAAGCCTTGCAAGCAAGTCGAAGCTCAGGTGACCAAGTCTCCTATGCCACTTCCAAAGATCAGAGGAGGAAGGTCCAGCCAAAAGACAACGAGAAATTCCAAATGACTCCGAGAAATTCGCACGAAAGACTTTCCCAAAGGGCAAAATCAAACATACAAGATTGCCCTGAGGATCCAAAATACGACTGAGATTCGGATTAAAACGAATCTCATAGTCATCATCAAAGAGTTGCAAAAAGAAAGAAGGTTAAAATGCAAGTTAGAAACAAGAGCAACATCGCGCAACACAAAGTGCTCATTAACTCGCACCGACCCACGAGACAACACTTTACCTTTGCTATTGTCGCCGAAGGTGATAAACTCCTTTCCGGCAACAGGACTAAGACTGGAGAACCACTTGGCGTTTCCGGTCATGTGCCTCGAGCACCCGAATCCACCAACCAAACGTTCTCCAATCGTTTTACCTACATCAATAAAAAGACATAGGGTGAGCATACGGTCCAACACTGGGGTGAGTAAAATGGGAATTATACCAGTGTTGGGCCGGCTGCTCAAAAGAACGGTTAGTAGCAAAAACCATTCCTAGCACGCCTACGGGGAAAGCGATCACCACGTATAGGAAAACGTGGTCCGCTAAGGGAAGAGCGTCCATCGCGATACTCAAAACGCGGTGGAGGAAAACGCTCAACTACAAAGCCACCGCCATGGGGTCCATAGCCCACAACTGCAGGCTCCCGCCGGGCACGTCCTCCTCGCGGCCTAGGCCTAGGAACCTGAGGCATTGGACCTCTAGGCCTAGCAGCACGCCTCTGAACATTCGGCACATGTACATCATGGAAAGGATGGTACATGTCCATGTTGTTCATCTCCTTTGCACGGCGCTCCTCTCTCTTGCGCCGAAAGCAAAACTCCCTCAAGTGTCCATCTCTCCCACAGTGCTCACAATGGTACCTCACCGCTCTCATAGGGGGTTGTTGGTACTCACGGTAGTGGGTGTGGATCACTTTGCCTTTCTGTGGCATGAGCTCCTCTTGGATAGGTGGCATGGTGTCTAGCTTGTTCTTGAGGTGGTTTGGTTTTGGAGCCCATGTCTGTTTCTTGGGTGGAGCTCTCGGAGGTTCAACAAACACCCCATCCTTGGTGTTAGGCTTGAGAGGCTCTTTGGGTGGAATCTTGGTAAGCTTGGGAGTAGTGGTGGAGTTGGGCTTCTCACATGGGTTCAGACCACTCGACTCTCCAATCTTGCCAAAAGATGAAGCGCACTCAACACCCTGAGCAAAGCCTACACCTGGACCTCTAGCAGCACGCTTGAATTGGGCAATCATCATCCCAAGCTGCGGCTCACCACAAGACACACATGACAAGATGGTCCGAAGGTATGTTTTTTCCTCGGTTTGCATCTTGTCATGCTTCACGTTCGCAATCTCCATCTCCAAACCCTCACACAAAACGCACCTAGTCACACAAGTGCTACCCGAGCTGGCCTTCTCAAGAGACACAATCTTGGCATTCTTCTCTGCCAACTCGGATTGCAAGCCTGCACAAGACTTGCACGCACCCAACAACACGGGTCTAGCCCGGAGCTCATCCACCTCTCCAACCAACGCAGCATACTTACCTCTCAAAGTGAGAAGGTCAGTCATGTGTGTGTGCACATCTCGCACTCACCTCCTCAGAGACAACTACGGTGGACTTGGCAAACTCAAGCTCCTTCACCGTATCCTCCCACTTCTGCCTAAACTCCTTCCGCTCTCTAGCAGCACGCCTAAGCAGCTTATCTTGACTAAGAAGGGCGGCAGTAAGTTTCTCGACCTCAGCAAAAAGCTCGTCGGGGGTCTGAGATACCTGGGAGGTGTCGTCGTCGTCGTCGTTCCGAGGGGTCTCCTCCAGCTGGCTGTCGACCTCCTTGCCGAGGGCCATGGTGCAAAAGCCCTCATTGTCGGCGAAGAAGCAGAGGCCGTTCAGCTTGTCCTCGATTCTCTTCTTCTTCTCGGACTCGTCGTCGCTTGAGGAAATGGAGTCGTCATCCGAGTCGTCAACGTCGCTGAGCGTGGCGAAGAAGGCACGCTGCTTGGCCTGGCTCTCTCCATGTACTTCTTCTTGATGTACTCCTTGTTGAAGCCGCCCTTCCGCTTGTGCTTGGGAGGAACGTGCTTCTCCTTGTGCCAGCCGAAGTCGTACTTGTGGCCACGATCGCCCTTGCCTGCCACTTGCTTGTTCTTCTTTGGGCAGTTGGCGATGAAGTGGTCCAGGTCACCACACTCGAAACACCCAACGCGTCCTCCTCCACGACGACGGTTCATGCGGTTGTTGTGAAACCGCGAGAACCGGTTGGCGAGCAAAGCCAACTCGTCGTCTCCCATGAACTCCAACTGCTCCTCTATGACAGAAAGAAGAGAAGACAAAGCAAAGCCTCCAGAGGGGTTAGCAGAAAAGCTAGAAAGCAAAGCCATAGACTGGCCAGAAGGATTTTCAAAAGAAGCCCTCGTCATGGCGTCAATTTCACTGGACTTGAGCTTACTGAAGAGCTCGTCGCACGTGAGGGTCTCATAGTTAGATGATTTGATGATCGCCTGGACCTTTGAGTCCCACACCGACCGATCGAGAGTATGCAAAAGCTTCAAAGCTCTCTCATGATCATCGAAAGGCAACAACTCCTTGTTAGCTCTCATCCTGTTGACAATCACCTAAAAGCGAGCGAATAAACTCTCTATGCTCTTGCCACACATGTGTCGAAAGTTCTCATACTCCCGCTTGTGCGACTCATAGAGACAGGATTTGACTTGAGTGGTTCCCTCATGAAAGCGCATGAGGGTTGCCCAAATCTCACGAGCCCTGGGGAGATGAGAGACGCGATCAAACTCAGAGACACTCAAACAGGAGAAGAGAGCATTATGGGCTCGGCTATTGGCATCGTGCTCATCGATCTGCAGCTGAGACACCCGAGCAGCCAAGACCTATGCTAACAAGTAGCAAAGATACCTAGAGGGGTTACTTGGTCAACTCTAGGGCCAAACGAGAAGTCCGGAAACCAAGCGAAGAAGCCAGGAGAACAAACGCACCAAAACTCAGTACTCCGCCAATTCGCGGACTGTCCGGGCTTAAGACCGCGGACTGTCTGCCTAACGGCGGACTGTCCGGGCTTAGGTGGCGGACTGTCCGCCGGCCAAAAGTGCAAAACAGCAACGCTGCTGAAAGTCCTCTGCTCGACTCGCGGACTGTCCGCGGTCACCAACTGCGGACTGTCCGCCGGTCAAACCGAAGCAACACAGCCGAGACTCGCGACCACTGACTCGTCGAAGCCCGACGCG
Source organism: Coix lacryma-jobi var. lacryma-jobi (assembly GCA_009763385.1). Lineage (NCBI taxonomy): Eukaryota > Viridiplantae > Streptophyta > Magnoliopsida > Poales > Poaceae > Coix > Coix lacryma-jobi. The sequence continues at coordinate 61,175,673 of CM019827.1, forward strand.
TGGACTGTCGCGCGGCCACTGGCGACTGTCCGCGAGTGCCAGTGAGGGCGATTTCAATCGCCACTTCACCAAATCTTTCCTAAATTGATCCAAATCAAAATCTCTTGATCCCAAAATTGGAGAAGATGATCACGAGGTAGTTAGGAGACTATCCCCAAAAAAATCATCCGCTCAAATCAACTCAAACAACGGGTAAAATCGAAAGGGGAGGAGTATGAATGGAAAAAAGCGCCCACGAAAACAAAATCAAACCCGATCTACTTGTTCATGAGGAGTTAGATGAATTCCTTCGGTGGAAATGATCTCCTCACTATAAAGAACAAGTTGATTCAAGTGGATTTCAAAAAGATGCAGTAGAGAGGGAGATCGAGTGACGGGAAAATCGCGGAGAAATGAAGAACGTGAAGAACAAAGTCAAAACTCGAATTGAGACATCGATCTGCAACCGTGTGGCTACCACATGCTACAGCAGTGAGATTACGGTCTCACTTCCTCAAAATCTCAAGTACACAGAGGTATGGTTCTCTGCGGATCTCAGTTGCTAAAGAAAGGGATTGGGAGAGCAGGAAAACCTAGAAGGCAAAGAGCAAATGACTGAGATAGGATGGGAGGTGGGTGTCTCCCTCTACTTATACTAATTCTAGTTCCCACTCTACCCCTAACTAATTACAGAGCGAACCAGCTAAACCCTAGGGTTATTCTGGACCAACTCGAAGTAGATGCTGATCCGACGGCCACGCCCGCACAACTGGTAGCGTTGCCTTGACGCAACCTCACCGATTGCCGCTACGTGCCGCCACCACTCTGCTTGTCCTTTTCCCGGACTTTGCCCCCGGTTTTGAGGCCCAAACCGGGAAACCAGCCTTCACGACCAACCCCCGGTTTTGAGGCCCAAACCGGGAAACCAGCCGTCCATCGCCTGAGTTTTGTGGCCCAAACTCAGAAATCCGCCAGCACCCAGGTTTTGAGGCCCAAACCTGGAAAACAACCTCAGCCCGAGTTTTGTGGCCAAACTCGGAAACCGTAGCGACCAGGTTTTGTGGCCCAAACCTGGAAACCGTCCACTGGTGGTTTTTCTGTGGCTCAACCACCAAACCGAGCCGTAGAGGGGATGCACCGCCCGTGCACCCCGTCCACCGACACATGTCCCCAGGTCCTCGACCCGAGAAACACCGTGCCCCACAAGTCTTCGCTCGTCGCTGTCCCAGGCTGTCAGCCACCACAGCTGATCCTCAGGCCACCAGTCTCTTAGTCCAAGCCTCACGTCCGCCCTTCACCGCTCCCGGTCCATCGGCACGGCACGTCTCTACTTGACCTTCACCTTGCCTTCGATCACTGTATCCGTGCTCAACACCTGCACAACACAAGCCAAAGAACATGCACATTATCCTAGTTGACAATCACTCATCACTTGAGACTCGGCATACACCCATGTATCCGCAGGGGAGGTAGTACAACTTACATTTAGTCGTAGAGGATCAGGAAGTTGCGCTTTCAGATCCGGACGGTGTTTCTGAACAAACCAAGCCCAAACCCTACACAATATATATAATTGGATCGTTAATTAACTATTGCAGAGTTAAAGAGCAGGAATCAATATTTAAAGATCACATTTACCCTCGGATAATATCTATCATATCTTGGTAATCTTCTTGTGGTTTTCTCAGAGAGTCATAGATTAGCAAACGACTTTCGTGGAGATCGATCACAATTAGTATCCAGTGAAAACTGCATTTATATTTATAAGTCAACACATATATCTTTATGTCAACCTATAATAAAATGTGCATATGATAACAAAACTCACCTAAAGTTGTAGGGGAATAGTATATATATTTTGTCCCTTTGGTTACGAAGAACCTCCGCAAATTCCTCTCTGTTTGAGTTTTCCATGCATCCGAGGGAGTACTGCTTGGGTGCTTGAATACGATATGGATCAATGAAAACCAATCTCATTATCATTTTACGCCTTAGTTGTCTCATCATGTTTCTGCATATGTTTAGAAACGCTTGCTAGTGTGAGGATAATTACTTTTACATATACAGAACTAAAGTGAGATTATTAAAAGAAAACAACGCGTCCATGTGGCAGAGCTGATGTAAATCATTAAACTGAACATAATTATGTCATCACCACGAAAGTAATCATGGTCTCTAATTCTGACGCAAATATAGTCATCAGCTTTCTGCCACACGCCGTGAGGTACCACTGATTTAGCAAGTGCATTTGCATACCAAGATCCCTCAGGGCCGCTGGGTTGTATAGACTTTGACAATATACATATGCCCTCTGCCATTTATCAACTTCTGGAGCACTTATGATGCCTGCTTCTTCGAGTATGTTTTCCATATTTAAACCAGTTTCTTGAAAAAATTGAGCAGTTGCTCAGGATCAACGTCTCCATATGTTCGTTGTATGAGTCCATGTTTGTACCGTATTCATCCCAACAGCTAGATCCGGCACTGATTGGGCGTTTGTTCCCCAGAGCTGTGGGACACCCTTCCTGCTCTCTTCTTTTGTCTTCTTCGCCTCCTCAATTGATTTGCTGAGCGTGTGATCATAGTCTGATTTTGGTGAAGCCTTACGGGCAGCACGTACCTTTTTCTGGTGAGCGTCCACAGTTTGCCTTAGTTTTTCAGGACGAACAAAAAGGTACGGCTTCTCCGGGTTTTGCTTTGCTCGACTACTAGCAATGGCAGCGTCGAAGAACTTGTTCAAGTCTTTTTGCACTACAGCTTCAGTCTCCTCATCGGTCATGTCATATGGAAGTTTTGTCATCTTGGGAATGGCCGCTAGTTTTCTCACAGAGGCTGTCTTCTTCGGAGGTGGTGGGGCTGACGCCTTTGTTTGTGTGACAGGCCTCTTCTTTGTTGGCGGTGGCGGTGTTGGAACCCGTCGTGGAGATGGGGCATGTGGCGGTGTTGGAGCCCGCTGTGGAGGAGATGGTGGGGCCGATGGCAGTGTTGGATCACGCCATGGGGGAGATGAGGCCAGTGGCGGTGTTGGATCCCGTCATGGAGGAGATGGTGGGGCCAGTGGCGGTGATGGATCCCGTCGTGTTAGATCTTGATCATCATCGCCCGCAACACTGTGATCATGTGGTGAATGAATAATTGGACTTAGGTTGGGGGATGTCCTGCTGCGAAAACAACATGGTATATGAGTATCCATTTATACTATTAGCTCACCAATACTATTAACATTCATTCACTAATTTCATACACACCTAGGGTTAGGTTGTTGAGGAGGAGGAGGTGATGCACCAGGAATTATGATATAGCGCTTGCGCCAACATATGAATGTCTTCTCCGCTTCTCCTAATGTCTTCTCGCCATCACCTCCTTTAATGTCAAGTTCAACAATGTTGTAACCTTTCACCACACTATCCACCGAGATGCTAGTATATCCAGGAGGTATTATTGCCCCATGACATCTTGGTGTCTTCGTAGGATCGATAGGAGATACAACACCTATAGCCACCATGACTGTGGCATTCCCCTATGGAATGTGCAGTTCACATGTCGTGACAGACTCAGTGATGTCATCCACGGGAAAGTGCAGTCCTGCGTCTAGCACCTCTGTGGAAGCGCAACTGCTTTTCATTTGATCTGGGGGGCTGATGTTGACTCCCGGCTCTGATGCAGATTGCCTTTGCATTGAACTTACTGCTAACTGCACTTGCTTTTTTATTTCCTCGCTCATTTTGTCTTCAAGTGCTTTTTCTCGCTCAACTGCTTCACGAGCCGCGGCCTGTGACTGAAGAACCATTTCCTCTGACCTTTGCATCCGCTCTGCCTCCTCCTCTTTCTTTCTCGCGCGGCTTCTATAGGTCTCTTTGTCCTGAGGGAGGCATGCTCCCACGACACCTCCCCATAGCCTCTGGTTCTCCCACCATGTTCAGGATTCTCCAGGGCGTATGTCAGCTCGTCCTTTTCTCTGTTCGGCTGCCACCTGCCACTGTGAGCTATTTCTCTAGCATAAGCAAATCTTTCTGCTGCTCTATGGAGTTTTTCGCCATACTCTATCCTATCCTTCCCGTCTGTAGGTCCAGACTTCCTCCATGACCAAAAAACCAATACTTGGCGCGCTTAGACCAGTTTATTGATTCTGGTTCAATGCCCTTGGCTAGCATCTCTCGTTCCATTCTTTCCCATTTAGGAATGGCACCCTTGTAGCCACCTGATCTCAAGTGATGGCGGTATTGTTTTTGTCGGGCATTCTGTTGGTTCCTTCTGACCCGTGCCTCACCCTCTTCTGATTTCTTGAATTCTACAAACTCATCCCAAAATGGCCTCAACTTGACGTAGGCCTTAGTGTTGAAATCCGGAGTTAGGTCCTTCTTGATAAATGTGTTATACAACTTCTTCTTCCAGCCCTGGAATAGTGTTGCCATTTTCTTCATAGCCCAGTCCCGAACTCTTTCATTCAAATTTCTATCTTCTGTTTCAAGCGTGAAATGTGCAAGGACATCTTGCCAAACCAGTTCCTTATCAAGATCAGACACAAACTTATATGAGGAGCACTTTTATTTTCCTTCCATTCACGAGCACTGATCGGGATCTTATCCCTTACAAGGTACCCACAGTGGTTAACAAATTTCTGTGCATGTTCTCCAAGTACTTGGCCTGTTTCCTCGTTGAATTTTGAGATAATGTACCGGCCATCCAACGGCTTCTTCGGACCTCGTACGGCCCTACTCTTCCCGGTAGTCATTGTCGATCCGGAGGGCTACGTATGTAGAAACAGTAGATTATAAATACATTTATAAATTGTTCAGAATTTCATGTGCACATAGAGATTGTAGGTATACCTCGCCAGTATTTTCTTGCATGATTTCTTCATAATTGGCAGAGTATTGACTGCCGTCATCTACTTCTTGATTATTGTTATCATCATCTGCTACTTCTTGATTAGCACCGCTGTTGATTAAGTCATACATTTCCTCCTCCATGTTGTCAACTGGGTCGGCCATTTCTGCGAATAACATGGAGGATAATGAACACCATATTTCTACGAATAACGTATATTCATAAACCATATTCATTTTTTATTTAACACTTTGTAAAGGTAACACGATCAATAATAAACACTTTGGGTTTGGGGATTAGGGTTTAGGGTTTAAATGTTTACATATCATATCTAAGTGAACCAAAAAATTATATCTAAGTGATTATTCCATAAACATATATACGACCGATATAAATAAATGTTTACATATCATATCTAAGTGAACCAAATATATATATCTAAGTGATTATTCCATAAACATATACACGACCGATATAAATAAATGTTTACATATCATATCTAAGTGAACCAAAAAATATATATCTAAGTGATTATTCCATAAACATATACACGACCGATATCACAAAGGACACACCGTTGACGAGAGGACGACGACGGACGACGGTGAGGATGACGTCGCGTTGAGGACGACGACGACGGACGGCTGCGAGGATGACATCGCGGTGAGGATGACGGCGGACGGCGGCGAGGTCAACGCGACCAATCTCTTTTTATCTACATGTGTAAACATGTATTTTGTTAGAGTAAAAACATATATATATTTATTTTCTATATATATATATCATTTTATGCTTTTCTATAAATATATTTCTCTTCATATTCATTTTCTATATATATTATTTTCTGTTTTTTATAAATATATTTCTCTTAATATTCATTTTCTATATATATGATTTTATGTTTTTCTATAAATATATTTCTCTCTATATTCATTTTCTATATATATTCATTTTTTTGTTTTTTCACACACGCCCACACACACGCACACACACATGCACACACGCTGCACACTGCACACACGCACGATGCGGAGGGAGGCCGACGGCGCGCGGCGGCGGGCCGGGAGGCTAAGGACGCCGCGAACGACGCCTAGAGTGGCCGAGGGCGCGCGGCGGAGGCCAAGGACGCCGCGAGTGGCCGAGGGCGCGCGGCGGCGGCGGACCGGGAGGCACGATGAGGGCGGACGGCGAGGCCGGATGGCGGCGCGGGAGAGGACGCCGACGCGGCCGAGGACGACGGCGAGGCCACACGGCGAGGCATGGCTAGGGCGGATGGCGGCGCGGGAGAGGACGACGGCGAGGGAGGCGGCGGCGAGGGTGTTGTTGATGGTCCTTAAACACTTGTTTTACCATCAACATTTTACCCAAAAATTCAACAAAAAGGCATGAAAAGTAGTCAAATAGGTTTCAAACTAACCAAATTCCACATGTCCATAGATTTTTATTTGAATGCAGGATTTGGACCAAATTTGGAGAATGGACCCACCAGGGGCCGAGCCCACTCACCAAGGCCCATTTGGGCCCTAGTGAGGTGGCGCCCGCCACCCCTAGGGTGGCGCCCGCCACCTAGGTGGTGCCCAAACTTCTCCCCTGCCACGTCACTGATCCGTGTGACCACCCCAGGGCCAAATCTTAGCCCTCGGTCACTAGGTCGGTGGCATCGGAGGGCTCAGGAGGGAGTGGCGTGGATCATGCATGCCGCCATGCAAAGAAGCACATGTTGAATTAAAGAAGCACATGCTGAACTCTTCTCCACCATTGATCTGAAGGAGGTTACGATCCAAGAGCTCTCATCCATCATCACGCAGATCGATGATGTGGCAGTGGAGTAGCGCCTACTCCACCTCTCTACTATAAATACCCCCCTGGAGGCGTCACTTCATTTGAAGCAAAGCAAGGAAAGGAAGGAAGAAGCAAAGAAAGGCTAAAGCTAGAGAGCTAATAGCTTAGGATTTAGCCAAGCTTAGGCAAGTAGGTTATTGATGGTCCTTAAACACCTGTTTTACCATCAACATTTTACCCTAAAATTCACCAAAAAGGCATGAAATGTAGTCAAATAGGTTTCAAACTAACCGAATTCCACATGTCCATAGATTTTTATTTGAATGCAGGAATTTGGACCAAATTTGGAGAATGGACCCACCAGGAGACAAGCCCACTCACCAGGACCCATTTGGGCCCATGTGGGGTGGCGCCCGCCAACCAGAGGTGGCGCCCGCCACCCAAATGTGGCGCCCGCCACATGGAGAGGCCCAACTCTCCCCCTTTGCCACGTCACCCAAATGTGGCGCCCGCCACTTTATATATATATTTTTTAGGACATAGTCCTTTCTTGAGCTACTTTGCTCATTTTTCTCTCTCTCTCTTTTAGCTCTAGATTTCCCCAGGTTATCTATAGGAAAGGATTTTTGAAATGAGTAGGGAAAGGGAGAGAAATGCTTATTCCCAGTGTAGGAATAGCATAAGGCTAGCAATGGGATGTTTGGCAGGGTATTGCATATCTCCGGTGTAGAGAATAAGCAATTTATTTGGTGGTTGCAAACTTCCAAAGTGGAGAGTAGGCAATTTATGGTGGGTGTGTGAATCTTGATTCAAAAGATATGATAAGCTTCTTTACTAAGATCTATGAGGTCTAACAAAGCTCAACACAAACAAAGCTCTTTGTGGTTTTGACTAATGACTAACAAATATTTGGCTGGTGGTGGGATGAGATAAAATCCAGGAGGAACTTTTAGCAAGGTTTTCATGATTTTTAAAAGAAATCCTCCAGATTATGTCCTATTTTCACCTTAGCAAGTTTAAAGAATTCCTCTATTTCTTACTAACTTTATTCACTAAGCATGATTTCAGTTAAAGCATGTGCAACCCACAAAAGCTATAACTTAGATAAGACCAGTTATTCAAACCATAACAATAGCATTTGCATGACATATTTCAAATCTTATTCAGGTTTCAACTTGTTTTAAGCAGATTTTATCAATTTTCTTCATGGAGTGGTTATTTAGGCAAGCATGTGACATTCAAAAGATATAAAATTTAAGAACTGAATGTAAAGTGTAGGCTTTGAGACATACCTTATTGGAGCGGGAGTCTCCCCCAAGCTGGCTTCTTGCTTGGTGAATGGTCTTCTTCTTTCTCGGTCGGAGCTCTTGTTCTCATTTTATTAAAAAGGAAACTATCTAATGTTGTGAAAAGGGAAACTATCCTATTATGATATTTTATTGTTCTAACTAAGTTAATATATACCTATGCATATAACTAATGATAACTGATTTTTTTTAGTTACATGCATGACATATGTTATTTATTCGAAAAGGGGAAAATTGAATGGAAAAATTAAAAGTAAAACCATACCTTAAGTCCATGGAGTTTCATCCTTATCAGGTGGGTCTTCTTCTTCCTTCGGCACTTCTTCTCTCAGTACTTCATCAGGTTCTTCTTCTTTTGGCACCTCTCCTTTGTTATGTGAATTACACAACTCAGGAGGGGGTGGTTCTTTCTTTCTGCTCCACCTTGTTCTTGGGCGCCTCTTCTTGGTACGAATGGGTTTTGCTTCCTGCATGTTAGCGGTATATACGGGGCCTCGGGAGAAAGAGAATATTTCCTTCCTCCCTCCTAATGTCATTTGCATTTTACCACTCCCCACATATATGCAAGCATCAACAGTGTTCAAGAAGGGTCTACCTAAGATTAGAGGCACATCTTTCCTATTTCCCATATCTAGTATTATGAAATCAGTAGGAACATATGAACCTCTAATATGAACAGGTAAATCATTAACTATTCCTTCTACATAGCAAGTGGACTGATCAGCTAGCACAACATAGGCAGATGTGGATGACTTGTGTGGAAAGAATGAGTTTTCATAAAAATCTTTAGATAGAATGTTCACACTCGATCCTAAATCACACATGGCATTTTTAAAGACTTCACCAAAGATTGAGCATCTAATTATGGGACTACCAGGATCACCTTTTTTAACAGTCATGGTTTGATCTTCATAATAGTTAAAATATTTTATTTCAACCATATTTGCAGTTTCCATGTCAGGTTTAGCAGGAATTTTGCCAGTTTCAAAAGATGGTATGATAGCAGCAAGTTGAGCTAATTGGGTTTCTAACATCTTATTAAAGCTAAGTTGATTTTTCAGAGCAGATGAGAAATCTTCCAATTTAGCATTTATATTCTCAAGAATTTTATCATTCGACATTAATCTCTCTTTCAAGAAATCAGTAGTTTTACCTTGTGAGTAAACTAAATTCTTCAAGAATGAGAAATCATCAGAATTATGAAAATTAGAGCGGGGGAATGAATTATTACCTTGAGAGTTTGCAGGCTGATTCCATCCTTGATTCTGTTGACGGAAACCGTTGTTGTTGTTGATGAAGTTCAAATCTTCATGTAGCTCGGGGAAGTGGCTCCCAGAATGTCCGGTTTCTCCACAGACTTCACAAGTCATGTAGGATTCCAGAGATTGGACACTCTCTTGTTGGTTCATCTTCTCACAGCTGTCTAGCTTCTTTGCCAGCAGGTCCATCTTGGCCACGATCATGTCGGCCTCCTTAAGGGAATGCATACCTCGCTTACGGGGCTGCAGTCTCTCGTCATTCCATCCTTGGTTCGACACCATCTTCTCTATGAGAGCCTTAGCATCTGCAACATTCAGAGAAAAAAATGCACCGCCGGCGGCGGCATCCAAATGGCTTCTAGAGAGAGGGGTTAGGCCATGGTAGAAGTTCTGGATCAATAGCCAGTCCTCCATACCATGGTGCGGACAAGCAGCGATATACTCTTGCAACCTCTCCCAAGCCTCGAGAATAGATTCCTCGGCTTGTTGCGTAAAGCTGGAGATTTTTTTGCGAAGAGCATTCGTCTTGCCCAATGGAAAGAATTTGGCGAGAAAAGCATTGGAACACTTGTCCTACGTGTCTACAGCGTTGCGATCGGTATAGAACCATTGCTTCGCTTTTCCTAGCAAAGAGAAAGGAAAGAGACGAAGACGGATGGCTTCTTGGGTTATCCCCTTAATGGTGAAGGTGCCACAAATCTCTGAAAATTGTTGGAGGTGAGCATTGGCATCCTCATGAGCTTTGCCACAGAACGGGCTAGCTTGGACCATCGTGATCAGAGCCGGTTTTAACTCAAAATTGAGGTAGGCATCGATCACGTCCGGTCCTATCGCTACATTAGCGGCAGAAGGAGCAGAAAACTCACGAATGGTCTTGTTGGCCATCGTGAAGATAGAACGAGATAAGAAAGAAAGAAGTTGAAGAAGATGAAGGAAAAAGATAAAAAGGACTAAGGAAAGAAAGAATGGGGTAAGATGGGATTCGCTAAGCGGGAGCTTAAGCAAAGATAAATTCGACACGGACTCAACCGATACACCGATTGCCTTCCCCGGCAACGGCGCCAGAAATGCTTGTTGGTAGTTCTTAGCTTCACTAAAGATAGAGCTAGGCAACTATCCCCGGTAACGGCCCAGGAATGCTTGTTGGCACTTGCTAACGTTGTTACTAGGAGTAGACTGTTGAGTCTATCCCCGACAACGGCGTCAGAAATGCTTGAAGTAAGACCGGTCACTATACCTAAAGGAGTGGAGCTAAAGCAGCTATCTACTAATGCCAAGCGGGGTTGTCAATCCCGACACTAGTAGGAGCTAGCTAGAGAGAATGCAATCTACCAAGTGGTGATTCTGCAAGCGCACAGAACTATCATAGTAGCACTTCGCCTGGGAGTACCAGGTGTCGATTTATTTGATCCCAAGGGAAGGCTAGGGTGGTGAATGAGTTGAGTCAAGGAGGGGAGGAGAGTCGAAGAAATAAGAAAAAGGAAAAGGGGAGAAGGGAAGATGAAAGGCTAGAAAGAATATGTGGGTGGATAGGTAAGGACGAAATGGATGGCTAAGGTAAGGTGGATAACTAGATAGATAGGGGGTAACTAAGGGTAACTAATATAACTACTAACTACTAATAACTAATCCTAGATAACTACAAAGCAAGATAACTACGAAGCAAGATACTTACGAAGCAAGGCAGGCAAAAGTCAATAAAGCAACTAAGTTGAGTAAAGTTTTATTCCTATCTTGTCAAGTATCGAGGCGTACTAGCCTTTACCACTTACTTAGGTTGAACGCTAGCACAACGAGCCTTACTGTTAAACTGGGCCAACTATGTGGTGGATTTCAAGGCGCACAGGGCTATCACCACCTGCTTGCTACCACAGCTATCCGGGGGTCCAGCCGTATCTGAAGGTAAGTCTATAACTAAGCACCACGCTTAACTATATTCTAACTATCTCTACCCTAGCTTTGAATAGAGACACCCTTGCAGACGTCGGAGCAAACACTTGACTTAATAAGATAAACACTAAACTAACTAAGCAACCTATTGGCAAAGATCAATCACTAAGCACACTAGAGATTAACTACTATGGCTAAGTGAATTGAACTGTAGGATAGCTAGGTCACACTCAAGGTACTTGATAAAGTAATACTGAAAGTAATACTGAAAGTAATGCTTAAAGTAATACTGAGATAAAGATAAATGTACCTGAGATACAAGAGAAAAAACCAGACCAGAGACGCCGGGAAATCAACCGACCTCCGATGCCAGTCGCTCGCACCCGCTTCTCTCTTAGCAAGCTCTACGCTCCTTTTACCAAGAACTTAGGCTGAGCTGTGCTAAACTAAGAGCTGCGCTGTAGCGAGGGCACTAGAGCTATACTCTCTCTATTAGCTAACCTACTTGCCTAAGCTCTCTGAGCTACTAACTTGCTCTCACTTCTCTTGCTTGGTGTTGCTTTGCTTCTTGGTGTGTTGCTGGGTTGGTACTGGATATGAATGAAGTGATGCCTCAGGGGGGTATTTATAGTCTTGAGGAGTGAGGGGGGTACTTATAGGGGGCAGCCAACCGACCTAGGGTTAGGTCAGGTGGCGGGCGCCACCCCCTACTGGCGGCCGCCAGTCCCCTGGCCATTGGATGCACCGTCTTTGATCCTACGGCCTCCAGGTGGTTGTCCAAGGCGGTTTGGAAGTCGGTTGCATGTCCTAGCAACCGACTTAGGTCATGATCCATGCCACTCCCCTTCGTAGCCGTCCGATGCCACTGACCTAGTGACCAAGGGCCAAGATTTGGCCTTGGGGTGGTCACATGGATTAGTGACGTGGCAGGGGGGATGGTTTGGGCCAACCCAAGTGGCGGGCGCCACCCCCCTAGGCCCATTTGGGCCCTGGTGAGTGGGCTTCGCCTCTGGTGCGTCCATATGTCCAAATTTGGTCCAAATTCCTGCATTCAAATAAAAATCTATGGACATGTGGAATTTGGTTAGTTTGAAACCTATTTGACTACATTTCATGCCTTTTTGGTGAATTTTAGGGTAAAATGTTGATGGTAAAACAGGTGTTTAAGGACCATCAACAGTGACCATCCCAAGGCCAAATCTTGGCCCTTGGTCACTAGGTCAGTGGCATCGGACGGCTCAGGAAGGAGTGGCGTGGATCAAGGCCGAATGGCGGTTACTTGGACATGCAACAGACCTACCAACCGCCTCTCTGGAGCTCCTGGATGCCGTTGAAGCAAAGGCAGTGCATCCAACGGTTGTGAGGGTGGCGGCCGCCACCTAGGGCTGGCGCCCGCCACTAGGGTTCGCCCTAGGTCGGCTGGCTGCCCCCTATAAATACCCCCTCACTCATTTGGTCTATAAATACCCCCCTGAGGCATCACTTCATTCATATCCCAGAGAAGCAACACACAAGCGAGTAGAAGCAAGCAAGTGAGAGCTTAGGCAAGTAGGATAGCTAGTAGAGAGAGTATAGCTCTAGTGCCCTCGCTACAGCGCGGCTCTTAGTTTAGCACAGCTCAGCCTAAGTCCTTGCTAAAAGGAGCGTAGAGCTTGCTAAGAGAGAAGCGGGTGCGAGCGACTGGCATCGGAGGTCGGTTGATTTCCTGGCGTCTCTGGTCTGGTTTGCTCTCTTGTATCTCAGGTACATTTATCTTTATCTCAGTATTACTTTAAGCATTACTTTCAGTATTACTTTCAGTATTACTTTATCAAGTACCTTGAGTGTGACCTAGCTATCCTACAGTTCAATTCACTTAGCCATAGTAGTTAATCTCTAGTGTGCTTTGTGATTGATCTTTGCCAATAGGTTGCTTAGTTAGTCTAGTGCTTATCTTATTAAGTCAAGTATTTGCTCTGACGTCCGCAAGGGTGTCTCTATTCAAAGCTAGGGTAGAGATAATTAGAATATAATTAAGCGTGGTGCTTAGTTATAGACTTACCTTCAGATATGGCTGGACCCCCGGATAGCTGTGGTAGCAAGCAGGTGGTGACAGCCCTGTGCGCCTTGAATTCCACCACATAGTTGGCCCAGTTTAACAGTAAGGCTCATTGTGCTAGCGTTCAACCTAAGTAAGTGGTAAAGACTAGTACGCCTCGATACTTGATAAGATAGGTATAAAACTATACTCAACTTAGTTGCTTTATTGACTTTTGCCTGCCTTGCTTCGTAACCATCTTGCTTCATAGTTATCTTGCTTTGTAGTTATCTAGGAGTAGTTAGTTATCTTAGTTACCCTTAGTTATCCTATTCCCTTTACCTACCTATCCATCCACCTTACCTTAGCCATCCATTTCATCCTTACCTATCCACCAAAATATTCTTTCTAGCCTTTCATCTCCTCTCTTCCCTTCTCTTCTTTTCCCTTTTTCTTCGACTCTCATCCCCTCCTTGACTCGACTCATACACCACCCTAGCCTTCCCTTGGGATCAAATAAATCGACACCTGGTACTCCCAGGGAAGTGCTACTACGATAGTTCTGTGCGCTTGCAGAATCTCCTCCTGGTAGATTGCATTCTCGCTAGTTAGCTCCTACTAGTGTTGGGACTGACAACCCCGCTTGGCATTAGTAGATAGCTTCTTTAGCTACCCTATCCTAGGTGTAGCTAAGAACTACCAACATAGGTAGCTAGTAGAGCAAGGCATCCTTGACTCATTGCCCTCGCAGAAGCGCTGCTCAAGGCTTAGCTCAAGAGTAGAAGCGTGCGAGTAATCGGTCCTGGAATTGGGAAGAGTCTTCCTTCATCTCCAGTTCAGGTTTTGCTCTTGTAACTCAAGCACTTTACTATATTCTAGTTCATCATTTCAAGTATTACTTTATTCTACTTGCCAGTATTGAGTAGTATACTTGATTGATTGCTTGAGTACCTAGCTATCCTACATTTCAATTCACTTAGCCATAGTAGTTAATCTCTAGTGTGCTTAGTGTTTGATCTTTGCCAATAGGTTGCTTAGTTAGTTTAGTGTTTATCTTATTAAGTCAAGTATTTGCTCTGACGTCCGCAAGGGTGTCTCTATTCTAGGCCAGGGTAGAGATAGTTAGAATATAATTAGGCGTGGTGCTTAGTTATAGACTTACCTTCAGATACGGCTAGACCCCCGGATAGCTGTGGTAGCAAGCAGGTGGTGACAGCCCTATGCGCCTTGAATTCCACCACGTAGTTGGTCTAGTTTAACAGTAAGGCGCGTTGTGCTAGCGTTCAACCTAAGTCAGTGGTAAAGGCTAGTACGCCTCTGTACTTGACAAGATAGGAATAAAACTATACTTAACTTGGTTGCTTATTTGGCATTTGCCTATCTTGCTTCGTAGTTATCTAGGAGTAGTTATTAGTTATTAGTTAGTTATATTAGTTATCCTTAGTTATCTTATTCCCCTTATCTACCTATCCATCCACCTTACCTCAACCAATCATTTCATCCTTACCTATCCACTCATAAATTATTTCTAGCCTTTCATCTCCTGTCTTCTCTTCTCTCCTTTTCCCTTTCTTATTCTTCGACTCTCATCCCCTCCTTGACTCGACTCATACACCACCTTAGCCTTCCTTTGGGATCAAATAAATCGACACCTGGTACTCCTAGGCGAAGTGCTACTACGATAGTTTTGTGCGCTTGCAGAATCTCCTCTAGGTAGATTGCAATCTCTCTAGATAGCTCCTACTAGTGTCGGGATTGACAACCCCATTTGACATTAGTAGATAGCTGCTTTAGCTTCACTCCTTTAGGTATAGTGACTGGACTTGCTACAAGCATTTCTGGCACCGTTGCCAGGGATAGATTCCATAGTCTACTCCTAGTAATGACGTTAGCAGTGTCAACAAGCATTTCTGGACCGTTACCGGGGATAGTTGCCTAGCTCTATCTTTAGTGAAGTTACGAACTACCAACAGGAGTCGTCTGACGTCGATCTGAGGAAGGAGGAGGGCACTGTGCCCTATATACGCGGGGTTGCTTTAGTCCCGGGCCGTGGCACCACCCGGGACTAAAGGTTTGGACCTTTAGTCCCGGGTGGGCTTACGCCCCGGGACTAAAGGTACCGTTAGTCCCGGGTGGTGTTACCGCCCGGGACTAAAGGGGTTTCTCCCGCCAGTGTTTTGGGTTTGCAGTATTTTGGGTTTTGTATTTAGTTTTTATTATATAAATATGTTGTAATATTGTTAATTGCATAGTAAATTAAATATTAGGCATAAAATTTCTTAAAAATAGCAGTTGTATTTCCTTTTACCTTATTGTATAGTAGAAAATTTTGTAACATAAATTCTTTTCTTTTCTTATAATAACAAATATAAATGTAAATAACAATTCATATTTTGTTAATGCAAAAATATAATGTTAAATTTAAATATCTGAAACAACTGGTTCTCGATAGGAAAATTATTTTTGCATTATCTGAACGTTAAATTTTGGGTTGTTCATCTTTTATTGTCCAAATGCACGATAGAGAAATTCACTGTTAAATTACAATTTAATTTTAAAAGATAAATTTGTGTAGTTCATATACGTTTCTGTGTCTTATTGGTCTCAAACTTTTTGTTGGGCTGTCACGTGGCACGGGTGAGGCAACCAACAAGTTTGTGATTTTTCAGAGATGGTTTCCTACTTTTTCCGGTTTAATCGAATTACCGCGCACCGTCACCCAATAATTATTGGATAAACTAGGCCTCCGACTTGGAAAAAATTGGGCATCTCGTGTGGGGCATCAATTTGGCCTCCAATAATTAAAATAATGATCAAAAAAATCTAACACCTCGTGTGGGGCATCAATTTTGGCTCATATTAACGAATCATGACTATCCATAATCATTATTAATAACCATGACTATCCATAATCATTATTAACCATGACTATCCATAACTAAAATAATGTAACAAATCAAGTCATTTCGACACCGACATCAACAAACCATGACTATCCATAATCATTATTAATTATACAAAAAATGTAATACATAATATTAGTTAAAGCATAACTATATATCAAGCGGCTACACTGGTGATCTTCTTCTTGACGTATGTACCTTGGTTATGATCATGTCGTAACCATGGAGTCTCCTCAGTATTTAGCAGTATGCTTGATCTTTGGTCACACTGAAGGGCGGTATTCGGTCATCCCTTTCATAATCTCCTGACATGTCTGACTTGTCTTCAATTCCCACGATGTTTCTTCTTCCTGAAAGAACTATGTGGCGTTTTGGCTCTTTGGTTGATTTATCATCATTTTTCCCTCTCTTGGGTTTTGTAGACATGTCTTTCACCTAGAACACTTGATTCACATCAGCAGCAAGGACGAATGGTTCACCTTTGTATCCAATATTATTGAGATCCACTTTTGTCATTCCATACTCCTTGTCAACTATTACTCCGGCTCCGGTCGTCTTGACCCATTGGCATCGAAACAAAGGGACTTTAAAATTAGGTGTGTAGTCTAGTTCCCAAATCTCCTCTATGCGGTCATAATATGTTTGCCTCTTCCCATTTGGGTCTGTGGCATCTACGCGAACACCGCTATTTTAGTTCGTGCTCCTTTTATCTTGGGCAATGGTGTAAAATGTGTTTCCATTTATCTCATACCCTTTGTACATGAGGATGTGCCATGATGGTTGCCTAGCCAACAAATATAGTTGCTCATCAATATTGTTATCACCCAGACATTCTTTTCGCAACCAAGTGCTAAAAGTATTCATGTGCTCACGTGTAATCCAAACTTCATTCTTCCCAGGAAATTGGGATCGTAGGAACTCCTTGTGTACCTCGATATATGGATCCACCACTGATGAGTTTTGAAGAACTGTGTAGTGCGCTTTATTGAAATAATCGTTCCCCATACTGATATATGTTTTCTTCCCTAGTGTCCCCTTTCCACACAGCCTCCCCTCATGCCGCGATTCAGGAACACCAATCGGGTCAAGGTCAGGAATAAAGTCAACACAAAACTCTATGACCTCCTCTGTCCCATAGCCCTTGGCGATGCTTCCATCTGGCCGAGCATGTTGGTGAACATATTTTTTCAGTACTCCCATGAACCTCTCGAAAGGGAACATGTTGTGTAGGAACACAGGACCGAGAATATGAATCTCCTTGGCCAGGTGAACTAGGAGGTGTGTCATGATATTAAAGAAGGATGGAGGGAACACCAACTCAAAGTTCACAAGACATTGAACCACATCATTTTGTAGAGTAGCTAGTTCTAGTGGATTAATTGCCTTCTAAGAAATTGCATTGAGGAATGCACATAGCTTCATAGTGGCCAGACGTACATGTGGAGGTAGAATTCCTCTTAAAGCAACCGGAAGCAATTGCGTCATAAGCACGTGGCAGTCATGCGACTTTAAGTTTAAGAATTTCTTCTCTTGCATATTTATTATTCCCTTTATATTGGAGGAGAATCCAGATGGGACCTTCATGTTGTTTAGGCATTCAAACATGATTTCCTTCTCTTCATTTCTAAGAGTATAGCTAGCAGGTCTTAAGTAATGGCGTCCATCATCTGTCTTCTCTGGATGTAGGTTGTCTCGTTCTTTCATGCGCTGCAAGTCTTGTCGTGCTTCAAGTGTATCCTTAGACTTTCCATACACACCCATGAATCCTAGAAGGTTGACACAAAGATTCTTTGTCAGGTGCATCACGTCGATCGTGTGGCAGACCTCTAGTACATGCCAATAGGGTAGCTCCCAAAATATTGACTTCTTCTTCCACATGGGTGCGTGTCCCGTAGCGTCTTTCGGAACAGGTTCACTGCCTGTCCCCTTTCCAAAGACTACTTTCACATCCTTGATCATCTCAAGTATATCTTCCCCAGTTCTGTTGCGAGGCTTGCTCCGAGGGTCTGTCTCACCTTTAAAATGCTTGCCTTTCTTTCTAACCTGGTGATTCACAGAAAGAAATCGACGATGGCCAAAGTACACTACCTTTCTACATTTTTCAAATATATACTATCCATGTCATCAAAACAATGTGTGCATGCATTATATCCCTTGTTTGTCTGTCCTGAAAGATTACTTAGAGCAGGCCAATCATTGATTGTTACGAACAACAATGCTTGCAGGTCAAAGTGTTCCTGTCTGTAATCATCCCACACACGTACACCTGATTTACTCCATAAAAGTAGGAGTTCCTCAACTAATGGCCTCAGGTAGACATCGATGTCGTTGCCAGGTTGTCTCGAGCCTTGGATGAGCACTGGCATCATAATGAACTTCCGCTTCATGCATAACCATGGAGGAAGGTTGTAGATACACAGAGTAACAGGCCACGTGCTATGACTACTACTCTGTTCCCCATAAGGATTCATCCCGTCCGTACTTAAACCAAACCTTAAGTTTCTAGCGTCTTTGGCAAATTCTGGGAATTCTCTGTCTATTGCTCTCCACTGGGACCCATCAGCAGGGTGTCTCAACATGTTGTCTACCTTACGGTCTTTTTTGTGCCATCGCACCAACTTTGTATGGTCCTTGTTTCGGAATAGACGTTTCAGGCGTGGTATTATAGGAGCGTACAACATAACCTTGACAGGGATTTTCTTCCGGGGACGTTCTTCACCCTCAACATCGCCAGGGTCATCTCGCCTGATCTTATGTCGTGACGCTTTACATATAGGGCATTCATCCAAATTCTCGTATTCCTTGCCACGGTACAGGATGCAGTCATTAGGACATGCATGTATTTTCTGGATTTCTAAACCCAATGGACAGACGGCTTGTTTTGCTTCGTACGTAGTGGCGGGCAATTCGTTAGGCTTCGAAAGCATCTTTTGTTTTATAATCTTTAATACTTGTCCAAATACCTTGTCAGATACACCATTCTGTGCCTTCCATTGTAGCAACTCAAGTGTTGTACCCAACTTTTTTTGTCCATCTGCAGCAGACGGGTATAGTAATTTCCTGTGATCCTCTAGCATACAGTCAAACTTAGTCTTCTCCCTTTCACTTTCGCAATCTCTTTGTGCATCACGAATGACATCACCAAGAGCATCATCTTCAGCGAGTGTGTCTTCAGCACTTGCCTCTTCTTCACCTTCCCCTATTGCAGTATCACCAAAGTCACCGTATTGAGCAATAATATCATCGTTAGGGTCTAATTGTTCTTCTTCACCTTCTTCCATCGTAACCCCAGTTTCTCCATGCTTCATCCAACAACAATAGTTTGGCATGAAACCCGACTTGAACAAGTGTGAGTGAAGACTCCTTGAGCTAGAATATTCCTTCGAATTATTACAAAGGGCACATGGGCAGCACATAAAACCATTCCGCTTGTTTGCCTCGACCACTCTTAAAAAATAATGCACGCCATCAATGAACTCTTTTGAGCGACGATCGGCATTGTACATCCAGTGACGTGTCATCGTCTGCATTATATGACATATCACATAATTATATCTCTCATTCTTATAAACAAATGAAATTATAAAATGACATATAACATAATTATATCTCTCATTCTTATCAACAAATTTAATTTTCTAGCTCAAATTTATAAACAAGTTCATGACACCCAAATTTAGTAAGCATCACTGGTGGCATATAAGCAGTAGCAGTTGAACTTGTCTAATTAATTATTACATTAAGATAACAGTGCAGCCTCATCCACTTGGCCACAACCAAAGCAACTAACAACACCTGCATATTTTTCCCACATTACAGTCCAACAAGATGGACTGCCTGCCACTCCAACCTGATAGATAGGAAGGTAAGGTAGGGGTAGGTGCAGTAGGAATTGAGTTGATTCTTGACTTGAAAGCCTCTAGAGCTGCAGAAGCTTCCTCAAAAGACTTGTACTTTTTATGCACAACTCCCTTAACTTTGAGGACATACTGACTGCACTCGGCCCAGCTGGTGTAAATACCTGGCTTGGTGCCCTCGAAAACAACATACCAAGCAGGCATCCTTCTGCATTTGTAGTTGAGCAGTAAACTAAAGTATTATATATCTCTACTTTTTTGTAAACAAACGATTTAAATGATCTCTATTTCTCCAAAAAAAATTAAAATAAAGTAATTAAATCGGTCATATTTTGTAAACTAAAGTATTATATATTTGTAATTTTTGTAAACAAATGATTTTAATGATCTCTATTTCTCCAAAAAATTAAAATAAACTAATTAAACCGGTCACATTTTGTAAACTAAAGTATTATATATTTCTAATTTTTGTAAACAAATAATTTAACTGATCTCTATTTCTCCAAAAAATTAAAATAAACTAATTAAACCGGTCACATTTTGTAAACTAAAGTATTATATATTTCTAATTTCTGTAAACAAATAATTTAACTGATCTCTATTTCTCCAAAAAATTAAAATAAACTAATTAAACCGGTCACATTTTGTAAACTAAAGTATTATATATTTCTATTTTTTTGTAAACAAATGATTTAAATGATCTCTATTTCTCTAAAAAATTAAAATAAACTAATTAAACTGGTCACATTTTGTTTTTAGGGTACTAATTTAAACTATTAAGTGAATGAACTGAAAATAGCTTCAAAAACCATATATATATATATATATGGCAGCTAAAAGTATGAAAAACTGAAGCTAGTAACCTTTGAACGAGTCGATGTCGACGTAAATGTGATGAAATAGATCAATCGCCGGAGATATGTTAACAAACAAAAATCACCCGAGAAGAGAGCAAATAAGCAGCAAAGCAAGAACTCAATGAAAAAAAAGAAGACTGAGAGAGCTCGGGCAGGGCTGAAGAAGATGGAAGAACAGTTCAAATATAGGGAGAGACATTTAGTCCCGGCCCTTGTTCCTAGCCAGGGCTAAATGCCAACATTTAGCCCCGGCTGGATACAGCAACCGGGGCAAAACCTTTAGCCCCGGTTGGTGACACCAACCGGGACTAAAGACCCCTCTGACAAATGAGCCGTTGGGCAGGGAAACTTTAGCCCCGGTTGGCCAACCGGGGCTAAAGATCTTTCTAGTCCCGGACGCAAATTTTTCCGTGACTAATGCTGATTTTGCAAATCGTCCAAAGGCCTGTCGTCTAGCAGTGGTCATTGGAATTAACTAGTAGCCCAAAGCTGAGCTTATATTAATTCTTTCGATGTCTGTTCACAAAAGGTGGCTACTGCAAGATCTTGCACACTGTTGATGTCTGTCGTTCCCTCCACACAATGGTGGCAAGCAATGCCTCAGAGCAATAGCATATCCATATATACGTGGTTGGTGTGTTAGCGACGTCACATATAGCACGTACATATATACACGCATCATCAGCCATGGCATGATGTACGCTGGCCACGTGAGGTCCCTTTCCCTTTTTCATTTGGCAACGATATTGCGAGAGGCTTGCATGCAACATATGCAATGCACGGCCGTTGGATTTATCAGCGTGCGAGAGACGCGTGTCCAATTATTTTCCACATGATGATCATATCATATATATACTCCCTCCGGCCTCCGTATAGGAAAAGAAGTCATTTTGGACAATGACACGGTCTCCAGAGTATAACTTTGACTTCTTGTTTTTATACAAAATATTTATTGAAAAATTATATATATATATATTTATATATATATATATATATATATGGCCGTTGGATTTATCAGCGTGCGAGAGACGCGTGTCCAATTATTTTCCACATGATGATCATATCATATATATACTCCCTCCGGCCTCCGTATAGGAAAAGAAGTCATTTTGGACAATGACACGGTCTCCAGAATATAACTTTGACTTCTTGTTTTTATACAAAATATTTATTGAAAAATGATATATATATATATATATAGTGAGTCTTCTATACTCCCGGTAGTAATTACTCTCATCTCTAATAAACCACGTTGTGTATGTGCATATACTTCTTTATCAGTTTGAGTATGTTTATATACTTATTTTAAGATTGTTGACACGAAAATATGGACGAGGTGCCAACACACTCGACCACGGTCCTCAGAAGCCGTGCAGAAGCAAAGTCCTGACTTCCTGGACCTTCAAGAGATGGCGGTGCCGAATCTTGGTGAGAACGACCTCAGACGTGCCAGTCAATTTGACCTGTAATTGACAAGAAAGAGAAAAAGACGTTAAATCATGGAACCTGCCGGTTTGATGCCAGACAGTTCCAATTTATACGGCTGCGATATAGCCATTGTCACAGGATTTTGACTACAAAGTCAACTCCCAAAAAAAAGATTAAAGCATTGACGATATTTGAAGCAAGACGACTATTGTATAAATGAAGAAAACATTTAGAACAAGAACAGCCGACGAGCTTAACATATGAAGGAAATAAAGACCTATGTATACGTTTAAACAGCATGAAACCAATACATCGGCTAATCGTATAGGCAATTCTATTTGTTAACAGTGGGGTGTTTCCATGCAGCCATAATAACAAATAGATCGACAAAGTAACTTGAACATCAACAGTGGGGTGTCTCCATGCAGCCATAATGATGACCAAGCTAAATTACGTCTGATGCAACAAGCAGATCCATTAGTTTTAAACCACTTAAAAATATACATTATGAAGGAAGTGTAACTGGATCGATCATTTTAACCGATACAGGGTCCATGAAGCAGGAACAAGATCTATCCATTAAAACCACGATCTAGTCTAAGATCAAGCAAGTTTAACCTATCATGCATATCAGTGGGGTTCGGAAATATAGCCGTAATAAACATGTCAGATCAAATCTACTTGTTTCTTAGATCAAATCACAACTTCAACGGATATCTCGAACGCACAACATGTAACAATCAAGATTGACAAAATAGTCGATGAGAAGCTTAAATCGGCTATTTTCCTCGGTGTAAGTGTGTAAAACCTTTGGATAGTCGAAACTAAACGACTTTTAAGCTTAAGCTAACTTGTCAATCTTGATTGGGCAAGATATTGTTGAAACCAAAAGAAAAACATTAAAAAGCATAAACAATATCGATAATTTGATGAATCTATTCGGTTGCCAAAGCTAATAGAGCCGATAACTGGTTAAGATCGACTAAAGCAAGAGATTGATCAGAGTCAAGGCAGTCTTACAAAAGATGAACTTAAACCGTTAACTAACCTGTGCCATAGTTAAACAAGAGTTTGGTCGATGCCAAATACAGCCTTATTAAACAATAACGCGAGCCACTAGTGAAACTTACAAGCAAACCGGAGGTCGGTCTTAGCCGATGCAGGCCTGCCTAGTTGAAGGTTCCGTCGAGTTCTACCTTATTCCTACTCCTAGGGTTTTGGCCGGTGGCCGATGTATTAATTGATTGATTAAGATCCCTTACAAAAAAAATAGGTTTTTAGCTATTTATAACCCGGTAGAGTCCTATTCTATCACGACTAGGATATAAAATAATGACTCAAACTTGAACTCTCTAGCCAAACCCGACATGTCTTCAAAGCCTGTCATGCTTGGACCATATATACGACTTCTTCTAATCACACCTGGACCCATGCAAGCTTCTTTCATTTTTTGGCCGATTTTCTCTAACAAATCAGCCGTTTGTGTTTACAAAATAACAATCCCTTTTGGTCCAAAATCTGGTGTAAACACATGTCCCCCAATTTTGGGATGAAATTTATTTCATTCTAAAATTGCCACTCTTTTCCTTTTAGCCGATCAACTGAGTCTCCTTTTTAGCCGATCAGCCGAGTCTTTTCTCCATCCGTTGTTTCTCTTTCCAAAGCCAGTCTCCAAACCCTAGCTTTTGAACAAGCCCGCCGCCATACAATCTGAGCAAAAATATCCAAGAATTCACGTTTAGTGCTTTCGTAAATCAAATGGCGACTCAAGATTCTATTCCCGAGTTAAGAAATTTTGTCTCAATATCCTCTCTTTTTGATGATCTTTCGTCTAGCATGCTGTTCATATTTTCATTTTTCAAATTTTAGGCGCTTCATGACCAAATCCTCATTTCCATACATGATAGTCCAAATGATTACTTTCTTGGTTCGGTAGGCAACCTTGACCCTACCGAAATCATTATCGCCGATACCCAAAGGATTCCTTTCAAGAATTTAGACCTACAGTCAAAACATTGGGAAAAGACCCCCTTCAGGAACTGGCCGTCAATCATTCCGGGCTGGAGGGATTGGCTAATCAAGGTAGAAGCCAAGAAAAAGTCAGACTAGATTCTTCGCAATTTAGACCAGTGCATCACTCTATCTCTAGCGAACATGAAAAGAATTGAATCAATGTTGAAGGTTGTCTGCTATTTCTGGTCTGGCACTTTTAACGCTTTCATGTTCATGCAAGGGCCTATGACTCCAACTTTAGCCGATGTGCATATGCTAACCGACTTAAACATCACTGGATCCATCAATCCTTATATTCTTCAAGTCAAGCCTTTTATCAAACATGGAAATCTCAAATCTGGTGGCTGGTCCGGCTACATTGCTTCCTTCAATACCCCTCAGAATAGTATCTCAGAAAGAGAGCACACAATCTTTCTGAATATGTGGCTGGAGAAATACCTATTTTATGGGCAAAGCTGTGGCCCAACTTCCAACTTCTTGGCATTAGCAGAAATGCTGCCCGTGAATTCAAATATTCCTCTAGAAAAATATCTTTTGGGTGCTCTGTACAGTATGTTAAATAAAGTTTCTCAGAGTTTGATGGAAAACGAAGGTATCCCATCAATAACTGGACCTTGGTGGCTACTTCAGCTCTGGCACAACCTTCATTTTCATAGATTGAGAACTCCAGATCTGAGGACTCTATCCTTCCCTTCATCTTACTCAGAGGACCAAGAGAAACAATTAGCTGACAGAGCAAAGATGAGAAGGTGTACTTCTTTTGGGGAAGCTGCTACTATGATAATATTGATGAGTCAATCAGCTTCTTCAAAACTTTCTATCGGGGTTTTCCAGCATCATTCTTCAATTGGTTTCAATACCCAGATATTGCAGAGTTTGAAAATCCATACTCCTTCAGATTCTAGAAATAATGTGATGATGAAGGTTGGAAAATCATGTGTCAACTGATGAAACCTTGCCTCCTGCCCACTGAAATTAGGCATGGCAGAGAGAAACCCCCAATGTCCTATGAATTCTATCACCCGGTCATAGCAGCTAGACAGATGGGTTTTGGTCAAGTTCCCCCTGCCGTTTTCTTTGCTGACAAATTGAGACCGAGGAAAGCAGTAGAGACTGCATTGAAATATAAAAGAATCCTCCAGCTGGAGCAATCTGCTTCTCTGGAGATGATTAAAGAGTGGAACTGCCGACCTTTTACTTCATCATCTTTCAACAACCGGTGGCAGCAATGGAGCATCCATCTTTTCAATGAAGTTGTATCTACATACTGCTTAAAATTGGATCCAAATTTTCAAGCAATTGATGAAGTAAGCTCCTACTCTTCCTTTTTCCAAGTTTATATTCCTAACATTCAACCATCTGATACTTCTGTGAACACTTGTAGGATCTGATTAGCTTAAATCCTCCCAAAGTAAATTACAATATATGTTGCCTACATCCAAGAATTGGTTGTGATGCTCCCACCATAAAAACTTTAATGAAGAGGAAAGCTTCTAATATCCCTGATGACCAACCCCTCAGTACTTTTATAAAGGAAGTTGGCCCTTCCAAATCCAAGAAGCCAAAGACTGATAAGCCAAATATCAAAATCACAACAAAGAAAAAGAAGGATACTTCCGAAGGCAATCAGTCACTGATTAAAGACGTCACCATAGAAGTAAGAAAACTGTCTTCTCTTCTCTCTTTTTCGTTATCTGGCTTGCAATTTCTTAACTTATTCCTGGCTTCTTAATTTCTAGGAGCATGTTGATACTCAAAATGTTGAATCTGAAATGCTCCCTCTTCCTACTACCAATCAAGAACCTCTTCAACCAGGTATAATTTTAGCCGATAGCTCCATATTTGCAATAAATGATTTTGAAATTTGACAAAAACTTATTCAGATGTACTTCCTGAGTCTTCATCGGCTGCCCTCGAACTTCAAATCATCCCATCTGATCAGGTACTTCAAATAACATCTTCCTCCTTTAACAGCTTCCTATTTATGATCACTCATACACTTATCTGTATAGGAACAAGGGCAATCCTCTTCCCCTGTCATCCCCTTTGATTTGGAAGATTACATGGATGAAGAGGAAACCTCTGTACCAGAATCTCCTAGAAAGCTTTCTGAAGAGATCAAGGCTCGGCTCCAACTATTACTTCCTCTTTTGGAGGTCAATATAGCCGATCTGGTATAGGATGCAAAAGGAATCAGAGACATCTTTGATCTGATCAAAGATGACATACCGGATGACCTTAATAAAACTTTGGTTCATGTTGCCCATATAGAGTTCCTTCGACCAGAGTTCATAGAAGCCAAAGGTAAACTCATGGCACGTGAAGCCCAAGCCAAACTTCCAAATAAGGAGCAACAATGTATCTCTGACATGGTGTCTATGAAGGATGAAATAGATCAGCTGAACAATAACTCTACCATTCTCATCGGTGATCTCTCTTCCCTGGAGTCTGAGAGGGACCAACTAGCAGAAAAGCTTCGAGTTGTTAATGAACAGATCGCACTGAAGGAAGAAAATTTGGCTAAGATCCCAATCATGCTTCAGTATAGAAAGAAAAAGATGACATTTCTTCACAATGAGCTTCAACACATCAAAAACAAGAAGAAATCAATTCCAGGCTCGAGCGAAGAGGATCAAAAGAGGATAGCTGACATAAACAACATTCGCTCAAATGCTCTGGATGCGTTGAGATCTGCGTTGAATATGTAACTTTACTTAATGATTAATGTCCTGTAATCTTTGACTTTTGATCCATCTTTGTAAACGACATCTAATTTTGTCAAGAACCCTCGATGTTTCATTAGCCATCCAGCCGATGTTATTCATATGTCTTAGTTGCTTTTAGCCGATCGGTACCCAAACGGTTTTTGTATCTGCCACTTAGTCGATTTATCGTAGGATTTAGATCTGAAGGATCTCAAACTGATGCCTTTTCGCTATCCCTATATTTGCTTATAAATACAAAACGCTGGCTTCCCGAACACACCACGCATCCATCGCCTCATTCTCCGCCCTTTGCTCTCCTCAACCGCCGACTGCTCCTTTTCTTTAGCCAACAACCAAAATCCAATGGCGAACGATCGTGGCAAGCGCCCTGCCGAGGAAGAATCCGTCGATGGTCCTCCGGCGACCCACCGTTGCATGCTCGGGTAATAATCCTTTCATGATCATCCTTTTTGTGCCCCAAAATTTCTTCTTTACTCAAGAAAACCCCTAATTTTTTTCCCTTTCTTTGCAGTCCTTCCCCTCCGGCGGACGGCCATGGTCCTAGCCGAGTTCTGTCGGGCTATGGACTGGCACTAGATGAGGATGCTTGGTCCTTCATCCGGGGATACTCCAACACTCGGCGTCTTCTGGAAGAGGAATGTCGCCGAGCTGCTCGCGCCGAGGAGGAACTAGAAATCCTCCGCGCCCGCCTCAACAGTGCTTTAGAGCATTTAGAAGCCTGTAACGTCAGGGTCGCCGGTATCATATTTTCATATCTTTTGATTCATTATCTTTTGATTTGAATCAGTTACTTTTCGCATAGTCATTCTGGTTGATCTTCAGTAACTGCTTGTTTGAATATTTAGCCGATTTGTTCTCATGCTTGACTAAATCGGCTATTTCTAACTTCACTCCCTTCTTGTCTGAATGCAGAACTCCAGCACCAACTCGACTGGCTCTCGGGGCTGGCCACGACCACCGTCGAATTCGTGAACGCCCAGGGGCGACGTTGAAGGCGCGCCTTGAGGATGTCGGGGTGCGCACCAGGGAGCTAGTTCTCCACGCCATCAGCCACGGTGCCACCTTCACCCTGACCGGAGCAGAACTCAGCGGTGCTGAAATCTCCGGGAAAGTCGCTCCCTCCTTCATCGGCACCAGAACAAGGGACGACTTCAGGGAGCTGGTGGTGGAGTTCGAGCCGCTGGGGCTCGCCGTGGCGGAGGTGACACACCTAGAGGACCTCCTAACAAGCTCCACCTAGATTAGTTTTATTTTATGTTTTTCTTGTAAATTTGGTCTCATCTTGTCCAAACAAGCCGAACATCTGCAAACTGTCCCTGCATCGTCAGGCTAAATAATTATGTTATATATTTATGTCTGAGATTCTCTGTGTCGTAGCTGAATTTTTGGAACCCTTTCTGATTTTATTTCTCCATTGAGTGTCCTAAAGGTGATACTCCCTTAGTATCGACTATTATTTTGCTGTCGAAGGCGATATAATATATATCGGCTATATTTTTATTCTAAAGGCGATACCTCAGTATCGGCTATCAACAAAATCATAATAGAGTCAAATCTCTGTGTAAATCAAATGCGACCACTAAAAATACAATGGCCTCAATTTGTTATTATCTTCAATATCAACAACTCTTAATTTCTGGGCCGATGTAAAACCTTTACCCATCTTGATTTTGTCTTCATTAACTGGACAATCCATTAGACATTTTTTTTAAAGCCGACTACTTGGATCGGCTATTGGCCATCGTTAAACATCTTGATGTAACCTTCTTCGTGAACCTTCCCAGAAAAGCACTCCACATTGTCAAAGTTCCAATCATTAGGATCAGAGTAAGCAATGCTTACAGTTGAATCGGCTGGTACCACTTCTATAGTGTCTCTGATCCACTATATCATATTTTGGTGCATGGTAGATGGAACACAACAATTAGCGTGGATCCAATCTCTTCCAAGAAGCACGCTATATGAACCATTTGCATCGACTATAAAGAAAGTAGTAGGCAAACTCTTGCTGCCAACTGTTAACTCGACACATACAACACCTTTAGTAGCCGATACATTCCCAGCAAAGTCTGTCAACCTCATATCAGTTTGAGTCAGGTCTCCTGCAGTCTTCCCAAGTTTTCTGAACGTAGCATATGACATTAAATTAACAGCTGCACCTCCATCAACTAACATCCTGCTTAAAGGACTTCCATCGACAAACCCCTTCAAATACAAAGCTTTTAGATGGGAATGTTTTTCAGGCTTTCGAAATGTAGCTCCTTCTGCTTGATAGATCCACTAAGCCACTGTCTCTTCATCATCAGATTCCTCTTCATAATCAACAGATTTGAACTCAGCAGGTAACATGAATAGAGTAGATATATTAGCCGATGGTTCTTTCTTATCGACTATCTGTTTCACTTGCCAGACTTTGGGTTTGTTTTTCTGAATTTCATCGTTCCTTAATCTTTGAATCCATCGTTTCTGGCTCTTAGTCAAACCACATGGACACCACTGTCCTTCTTGCCAACGATGATCCTGATCAGCTAGCCTCACTCCAAGCCGTTCATGAACATTTTCATTTTTTATGCGTCGATCTGTTCTTTCAAACCTTAGTCTCTCATGCACAGATCGGCGGTTGTCTCTCGACTGCGTATATTCCCAATATTGTTCACTACATTCTGGGCAATTACGAAGAGTAGGAAGCTTCAAACCTTCATTCCAACCATGTATGAAGAAAGGGCAATCCCAATGATTCTTCTCTTCATCTCTGACACGCCTTTCTTCCTCTCGAGATCTTCTATATTCCTTCTCTTTAAGCCACTCTTGATATTCTTGCTCGTCTCTCTGCCTATGCATTTGATCTTTTTTCCTTCTATTGTTGCCACTTGTTCAACAGAATTCTGACAGCTGGACATCTCCTTGCTTCACCTGCTCTTGAAGTTTCAGGTAAATCATATTGATCAGTGTTTTTCTTCCCTTTCATTTCCTGATACTCCTTAGTTGTTAGTTGTTTCTTTGGATCGACTGTCCCAGCTACTTTGGCTTTGTCAGAAGTCAACACTTTGATTTCACTTTGAAGTGCAAGAGCTACCATATTTGCTGGAAAGGGATGGCCATTGATGCCCATACTCTTGGTTTTCTCTAGGCCAATCCTCCCTTTAGCAATGGCTCTCTGGATCATATCTTTGAAAACTCTACAATCATTAGTAGTATGAGTACCAGAATTGTGGAATTTACAGTACCTCTTATTTTTGAGCTCCTGAGCCGATGGAATATTGTGGTTTCCAGTTAATTTGATTTTACCTTTCTCCAACAAATAATCGAATATCTTATCGGCCTTAGTGATATCAAAGCTGTATTTTACATCCTTTTTAGTACTCTTAGCCTTCGCCCAAGGCATGTATTCATTGTTCTTCCAAGCCCAGTCAACAGCAGCTACTTCATCTTCACTTTCATCACTTGTATCATCCTCTTCTTGTAAAAAGAAGGAGCTCTCTGCATTATAGGCTTTCTTGGGCTTAAAAACTCGATTGTACTTGTTCTGGGCATCGATACTTGCCACTTTCTTGGCTAAATCGGCCATACTGGTACAACCAAAACCAATATTTTCCCTAATAGCTGGTACTAGCCCTCGAATTGCAATGATAACAACCTCTGAGTCCGACAATGTTAAAGTATAGCATTGATTCTTCATATCTCTAAATCTCTGAAGATATTGGCATCCAGACTCATTGTTTCCTTGCCTTATATCGACTAGATCTACAACTCCCTTTTCCAAAACTCCAGAGTCAAAATATTTATGGAACTTGTTCTCCAAATCCTCCTAACTTTGAATGGTGTTAGGTGGCAAAGATGAAAACCACGAAAAGGCCGAGCCAGACAGAGATAGAGGAAACATCCGGACTTTAAGTGTTGGCTCGTCGTCAACCTCCCCAAGCTGGACTAGGAACTAAGTTATGTGCTCCATAGTTGTCACTGAGCCCGTTCCTGTGAATTTGGTAAAATCAGGAACTTTGTACCTCGGAGGGAAGACAACTTGATCATACCATTCTGGATATGGTTTCTTATAGCCAGTCAATGTATTCTTCGGTGTCAAACCGAATTGCTTCTGAACCATATCGGTGACTCGACTCATCAACTGATCCACTTGATTCACTGACCCTTGATAGCCGATGTTTTGTCCCCCAAAAGCATTATTATGATACCTTGGATTTTCATGAGCATCCAAAGTATAATAATCTGATACATAATGATAACTAGGAGGAATATCACCAAGTGCCGCATTCCCTTGATAAGGTGGTGTATTGAAGTCTCTGGTAATCCTCCTTGCATGTAGAGCTATTTTTATAGCCGATGAGTATATGTTATTACTTATATTCGGTTGTTGCAATTGCTGCTGTGTCATGCCTCCGTTGCCCCCAGGGCTAACTATCATCTGCTGAGCCCCAGAAGTTCCAGCCCCTTGACTGTTCCTGACTGTATACGCCGGACCTCTTCCACCGTTACCCAAGTTGAAAGCTTCTTTAATGACATTTGAGAGGCTGTTGAGGAATGTTTCATTATGAGCCATCAGGATGGTAGACATTGTTTTGCCAATTATCTCTTGCATGGCATTGTGTT
Organism: Coix lacryma-jobi var. lacryma-jobi; assembly: GCA_009763385.1. Taxonomy (NCBI): domain Eukaryota; kingdom Viridiplantae; phylum Streptophyta; class Magnoliopsida; order Poales; family Poaceae; genus Coix; species Coix lacryma-jobi. Next base: position 61,207,126 of record CM019827.1, read on the forward strand.
GTACTTGAATCATTGGATCAACCTGACCCTCTAAAATCACTCTTGGAAGATGAGTTTTCTGGAGGATCTTCTTGTCTCGGGTTTTACTAAAACTTAGCAAGCACTTATTCTGGTATTCCTCAACACTTCTCTCTATCAAGCGTCTAAGTTCGTCTGGGAGCTCATCCATTGTCACGTTCAACACTTCATCGTTGCCGAACATCATGATCAGACGACTGTGTCCCACTAGACGTGCCAAAAAATGTGTTGACACAAAAATCTAGACGAGGTGCCAACACACTCAACCACGGTCCTCAGAAGCCGTGCAGAAGCAAAGTCCTGACCTCCTGGACCTTCAAGAGATGGCAGTGCCGAATCTTGGTGAGAACGACCTCAGACGTGCCAGTCAAATTGACCAGTAATTGACAAGGAAGAGAAAAAACGTTAAATCGTGGAACCTGCCGGTTTGATACCAGACAGTTCCAATTTATACGGCTCCGATATAGCCATTGTCACAAGATTTTGACTATAAAGTCAACTCCCAAGAAAAGATTAAAGTATTGACGATATTTCAAGCAAGATGGCTATTGTATATATGAAGAAGGCATTTAGAACAAGAATAGCTGACGAGCTTAACATATGAAGGAAATAAAGACCTATGTATACGTTTAAACAGCATGAAACCAATAGATCGGCTAATCACATAGGGAATTCTATTTGTTAACTGTGGGGTGTTTCCATGCAGCTGTAATAACAAATAGACCGACAAAGTAACTTGAACATCAACAGTGGGGTGTCTCCATGCAGCCATAATGATGACCAAGCTAAATTACGTCCGATGCAACAAGCAGATCCATTAGTTTTAAACCACTTAAAAATAAACATTATGAAGGAAGCGTAACTGGATCGGCCATTTTAACCGATACAGGGTCAATGAAGCACGAACAAGATCTATCCGTTAAAACCATGATCTAGTCTAAGATCAAGCAAGTTTAACCTATCATGCATATCAGTGGGGTTCGGAAATACATCCGTAATAAACATGCCAGATCAAATCTACTTGTTTCTCAGATCAAATCACAACTTCAACGGATATCTCAAACGCACAACATGTAACAATCAATATTGACAAAATAGTCGATGAGAAGCTTAGATCGGCTATATTTCCTCGGTGTAAGCGTGTAAAACCTTTGGATAGCCGAAACTAAATGGCTTTTAAGCTTAAGCTAATTTGTCAATCTTGATTGGGCAAGATATTGTTGAAACCAAAAGAAAAACATTAAAAAGCATAAACAATATTGATAACTTGATGAATCTATTCAGTTGCCAAAGCTAATAGAGCCAATAACTGGTTAAGATCGACTAAAGCAAGAGATTGATCAGAGTCAAGGCAGTCTTACAAAAGACAAACTTTAACCGATAACTAACTCTGCCATAGTTAAACAAGAGTTTGGTCGATGCCAAATACAGCCTTATTAAACAATAACGCGAGCCATTGGTGAAACTTACAAGCAAACCGGAGATCGGTCTTAGCCGATGCAGCTCTGCCTACTTGAAGGTTCCACCTTACTCCTACTCCTAGGGTTTTGGCTGGTGGCCGATGTATTGATTGATTGAGATCCCTTACAAAAATCGGGGTTTTAGCTATTTATAACCCGGTAGACTCCTATTCTATCACGACTAGGATACAAAATAATGACTCAGACTTAAACTCTCTGGCCGAACCCGACACGTCTTCAAAGCCCGTCACGCTTGGCCCATACGACTTCTTCTGATCACGCTTGGACCCACGCAAGATTCTTTCATTTTTTGGCCAATTTTCTCTAACAAATCAGCCGTTTGTGTTTACAAAATAACAATCCCTTTTGGTCCAAAATCTAGTGTAAACAAAGACACTTTAAATCTTACTTACGTAAATTTTTTCAAAAGATCTCATACTTTTTAATATATTACTTGAATGCCACTACAGTAGTATATAAAAATAAGTATAACCATATACTCAATGTATGCTTGCATACTTGACATATATTCTACCCTAGAAAGTCTAATATGATCATATACTTCTTCTACGTACAGTTTGTCGGATCATAAACCTCATAAATCAAGAGATATTACATATCTGAGTAACTACTCCCTGGGAGTATGAAATAATTACCATATATATATATATATATATATATATATATATATATATATATATATATATATACACACACACTTTTATGAAAATATTTGTCAATGCAAATCTATTCATATAGCTTTTACATTTTAAAACTCAATAACTTAAAAGTTATTCATGATTTATATTTCCAATATTTGACCAAAACCTTATCCAAAACGACTTCCTTTTCCTATACGGAGGGAGTATATATACGTACATTATATATATACTTTTGTATATACTCAATCCATCCCAAATTATAAGACATTTGACTTTTTTGATACTACGAACACAAGGTTGATATGTGTTCTTGTGGTTTGGCCCTTTGTGATGAGTTATTGATCAAGAGGCTCACGTGTTGGCGTGAGTGGGCAACATATCTCTCGGCTATGTTATTGTGCAGGTGTGGAGCTCGGACGCAATAGTCGATGGCGAGGTAAAGGTCAAGTAGAGACATGTCGTGTCAATGGACCGGTAGTGGCAAAGGGCGGATGTGAGGCTTGGACTGATGGTCCCGAGGACCGGAGGACCAGTTGCCGTAGCTGGCATTTGGCGGCAACAAGCAAGAGTACATGGGACGTGCGATTGCATCAGCCGAGTCAAGACGGAAGGCGATGGCGTCGTGGCACCTGGCGGAGGCCGGACACGAGCTTGCATGGGGCAAGTGTCGTTGGTCTAGTAAGGGAGGAAGGCGAAGGCGTCGTGCTTGGCGGAGGCTAGACATGCGTCGACATCGGTGTCAGCGACCGGGGTGTCATACCCACACTCCGTCTTCGGCGTGGGTTTGGTAGTTGAGCCTCATAAAACTACCCCGACGGTTTCCAGGTTTGGGCCACAAAACCTAGGGTAGCCGGTTTCTGAGTTTGGGCCTCAAAACTCAGGGTGGCGGGTTTACTGGTTTGGGCCTCAAAACCAAGTGGAGGTTTCTATGCGGAACGGGACGACGCGTGATGGCACCGCGAGGCGAAGCTAGCGGTGAGGAGGCACGGCGGTCGTCGGGACGACACGTGGCGGCATCGGTGAGCTTGCATCGAAACGAAGCGACCGATGAGGAATGTGCATGACCGTTGATGAGGAATCCAAACAGAGTTGGACTAGAATGCCCCTAGGGCTAGCTAGTTTGCTCTATGTATCTAGGGGTAGAAGGGGTATTGTGTAATATGCAATAAATAAGAGATGACACCCCTCATCTCAATCATCTTTGCAGCATTTCATTTCAGACTTCAGCTATTCATTTGTTAGGGCTTCACTCTCTAGCTGCTTGTGATCTGCAGAGACAAAAATCATTCCTCTGTGTATTTGGATTTTAGGAAGGGAGACCGTAATCTCCTTCTAGCCTCGTGGCTTTTTGCTGAAATCTTTTCGAGTTCGTGATTGTGTTCTTCGCGTTCTTCGCTTTCCCGTCTCAGTGATTTTGCTCATTTTTCGGATTTGAGGGGTGGATTGCGATTCCATTTGAACCATCCTATGCTAGGACGTGAGAGGCATCTTTCCACCGAAGGATTTTCTCAGAAACCTCACGAGCATATTAGATCGGGGGGAAACCATTTTCGTTCTCCAAACTTTCCCCTTTTGCGTTATCTGTGGTATCTCTTGATTGAGTTGGGTTCGAGCCATGAATTCTTACGAAAAGCTCACCAACATGTGTAAGATCAGCTGAGTGAAGTTTGGTTGCAAGCCCTTTTGATTTGGTTGAGGTCCGATCTAATTTGGTTTTTGCACAAGCTGTTTTTTTGGATGTGTGGGCGTTTCCGGACAGTCCGTGCCTCAGGGATTTGCACAGGGAGTCCCCGAGCAGGAACTGTTTCTGCTGAGTCTGGTGAACTGCAGACAGTCCGCCACTAGACCCCAGACAGTCCGCAGACACTTTTTGGATAAGGAATAGTTCACTGAGTTGCTCTACTCGGTTGAACCCCGGACAGTCCAGCGTGCAAACCGCGGACAGTCCAAGACCTGTCCAGAATTGTTTCAAAACAATTGTGTTTTTGGGATTTTGACTGCGGACAGTCTGGAGCAGACCCTTGACAGACCGATAGTGAAAAATCCCAGACAGTCCGAGACCTAGTCCCAGACAGTACGACATCTTGTTGATTGTAGGCTTTCGTGTCCCTCGCTCGGCACTTGTTACAGTACGACATCTTGTTGATTGTAGGCTTTCGTGTCCCTCGCTCGGCACTTGTTCATGGTGCTTTTTCGGCAATCTCGTTGTATCTCAAGAACATCTCCTGTGGTATCCAACCATCTTTATCGGCAGTCCCGTTGTACCTTTAGGATATCTCCTGGGGTATCCAACCATCTTTTCGGTAGTCCCGCTGTACCTCTAGGATATCTCCTAGGGTATCCACCCACCGGTTAGGTCATGGACTAGCCGCTTTCATGTGACGTTGCTTTTGGGGTGACCTTCTAGGACAGAGGCTATCATTTTTGAAAAAAAAGTTTGAGGCTCTCAATTACCCTCTTCTGATCGCCATTTTCGGTCCTTCAGATACCAAGTTTGACCACTCGTCTTATTTAAAATTTTGTGCAAAATATCACTTCTTTTGTCGTGGCTTTATTTATTAATAAAAATTCTTCAGGAATAACTTAAATTTGACTTGTTTGCATAAATTTTTTAAATAAGACGAGTGGTAAAATTTGAGGACAAAAAAGTCAAACGTCTTATAATTTGGCATGTGATCATATGCAGAGATCTCAGGGTTTCAACCATCTTGCATCACCACTTGCTCTAAACATTCTCAAATTTTTTTCATAGCCTCTACATGCGATGTCAAGGTCTTCTGTCCATTTTCATGATTTTCTGACTTCATTTGTATTTTTAATCCTTTTAAATCCAATCTCACGCAAATTAGTCGCCGTGTCTTGTGCACGAGACGGTCAATTTTCCGCGCATGTCCCTGGATATGGCGTCAAAATACCCTCAGAAGAATGAATAACATTTTTTGAATCGCTGAGTTTCATTATTTTATGCACCTGCAGTTCAAACATGCGTCCCACAAAAAAAATCAAGAAATTAAAGAAAATACGCGAAATATAGCAAGACATATGGAAAATACACCAAATTTGAAATCTTGGCTTGTGGTACTGTAGCAAGGCCACAGAAAAAATTGGGACAAAAAAAAATAATATTCTTTGCCGAGAGCATCCTAAAGCCCTCGACAAAGAGGGCCTTTGCCGAGAGCCAGGGCTAGGGCTCTCGGCAAAGAAATATATATTTTTAAAAAAAATCAAAATCCTTGCCGAGGGCTAGATCGGCGGGCTCTCGGCAAAGAAGCCAAATGAAAAAAAATGACCGCGCACCCGAACGCACAAGCACGCACACCCGCCCGCCCTGCCGCCTCCGCCTCCACCGTCGCCGCGCCCGGCCGCCCACACCAGCCCCGGCCACCCCGGCTGCGCGCGCGCGCCAGCCCAGCCACCCGCTCGACCCGTCCGCCCCGACCGCCCGCCCCGGCCGCCGCTGTCGCCCGCCCCATCCGCCCCGATCGGCCGCCCAGTCGGCTCATCCGCGGGAGAGGAGGAGGAGGAGCAGGAGGAAGAGGAAGAGGAGAGGAGGAGGAGGAGGAGAAAGAGGAGGAGGAGGAAGAGGAGAGGAGTAGGATGAAGAGGAGGAGGAGCCGTCCCGCTGCGCCCCCACTAGGCTCGGTCGCTCCGCTCGGTCGTAGAGGAGCAAGAAGAGGACGTCACCGCTGTGCCCCCGAGTTCGTTCCCTCGGTCGTTGTCGATCGGCCTGCTCGTAAGTCGTCCTCGATTGCCCCGTCGTCATTGCACATGTGTCACCTAGTTGTAGTAAATAGTAGTAGTGTAGTGGTATGTATGTGAATGTCGGTCATCGTGCCGTATATATGTGGATGTCGGCCATTGTGCCGTATATATGTGGATGTCGGCCATCGTGCCGCATATATGTAGATGTCGGCCATCGTGCTGTTGTTTCTTGCAGGTTTCGAAACCTCACCGTGCTGGGGAGGTTCTACCGAAATTTATAATTCATACTATCTTTTTTGTCTTTTCTGTAGGAGAAGGACCTTTCAGGCCGAGCCGGAGATCCTCGACGACCCCGATCGTCTTCATCGCCGTCGCGAGTCTGCCTGTACTGCACCGACTCTCCACTGCACCGACTCACCACTGCGCCGCTAGCCTGACTCCACCGGCACCCTAGGTATAAATAACCTCTCCTCCCAGATAAGAGTCGTAGGTCATGAACCCAGTTAGGTGTCTCCCGTCCGAAAGAGATACGTTTGGAGATATGCAGATCTCTGCATATCTATAACTGTATCTGTTTCGGATTGTCCACATTACATGGACAGGCCGCAGATGCATCGATGAGTTAGTATCCATGGTCTGCCTCGATTCAAGACGGAGTTTTGCCAACACCTCCCTGTTGTTCTCCGGATACACACTCTCCCTACAGGGATGTGTATCGGGAGAACATCGAGGAGGTGTTACTAAAATTCTGTCTCGGGTCGGGGCAGACAATGGGAACTGACCTCATCTACGCATCCGCGGTTGGGATTAGGACCTATCCTCACCTATTAGATGATAGTAGGATGGAAGTACTCGGAGGTAGTTGTAAGTACTCGGATGGATGACAGTAGGATGGATGACCGTCAGTGGATGTACTCGGGCCACAGAAGCAGAAGTGATTTCACCGACGAATGGTTACGCAAGACAGATGCTTTCTTGAACAATGCATTTGGCCGGCTCGACGAGGAGAGATGAAAGCATTGTGCCCGTGCAGCAGATGTGGGAACCGGAGAAGGCAAGACAAGGAGAACATGGGTAAACATCTTCTGAACAATGGATTCACGCCGGACTACACCGGGTGGATCCACCATGGTGAAGCACACCGTTTGAGAGCGGAGGCAGTGAGACCACGTCTGGAGGACTTTGATGCTGATGCGGGGGTAGCAGACATGTTAGATGACTTCCAAGAAGCACAGTACACTGAAGGACGTACGGAGGAGGAGATGGAGAAGACCGCAAAGGCATTTTACGAGATGATGTCTTCGGCATAGAAACCCCTTCACGATCGGACAACGGTTTCTCAACTGGATGCCATTGGTCGCGTGATGGGGTTCAAGTCCCAGTTCAACCTGAGTCGAGATGCATTCGATGGTATATTGGCCCTATTTGGCAGCATGCTTCCGGACGGCCACATATTGCCAAAGAGCCCGTACGAGTCACAGAAACTGCTTCGTGCACTAAAGATGTCATATGAGCAGATACATGCTTGTCCAAATGGGTGCATCCTCTTCAAGAAAGATCTCAAGGATGTTGGTTACTGTCCAAATAGTAAAGCATTGAGATACATGGAGGTAGACGATGGTGAAGGCCCGAAGAGGCAGTTTCTATCCCCATGAAAGTCATGCGTTACCTGCCGTTCACACTGAGGATCCAACGTCTCTACATGACTGAGGAATCCGTGAAACAGATGACATGGCACAAATAGGGTATACGATACAATCCTGAGAAGATGGTACATCCCACCGATGGTGAAGCATGAGCCCACTTTGATCGCATCCATCATGACAAAGCTAGACAGTGTGACACCCTGAAAATTTGCTTTTGAGAAAATAGAATTTAATATGACTTCGCTTATTTATTTTCATGAAACATATAGGTCAAATAATAATTTTGGTGAAATAATAAATTAAGTTGGGGCTTAGAAACATTTTTGTTGCATTCATGCCGAAGCATATTATTTTGTTTGAGTGTAGGGCTAGAGTTGTGTGGTTTGAATTCAAACTTGTTTTGAATTTGAACAAAAACCTTTTTGAAATAAAAGAAAAGGGCTTTTCTTTCTCCCTCTCCTTCCACCCACCCTTGTAGCCCAGCCGGCAAAACGGCCCAGCCCGCGGCCCTTTTCCTTTTCTCCTCCCCGCATCTGCTCCGGCCTGGCCGCGCTCGCCTCTCCCTCCCTTCGCCCGCGCTTGCCCGGCCCAAGCAGCGGTCGCCTCCTCCTCGCTTTCCCCTCGCGATGGCCCAGCTCCGCGGACTGCTCGCGCGCAGCACCGCGGCCGCCCCGCGCCTGCAACCCCGCTCCCACCCACCGACACCGTGGCCCCACCTGTCAGCGTGACCTCGCCCCACCTGCCAGCCAGCCCCACCCATCGGCCTCACCGCCCCTTCCCCTACCTCGCGACCCCTTGGTCCACCGCCGCCGCCCTCCCCTCTTCCGGTAACGGCCGATTGAGTGGCCTCGGCCTTCAATAGGGCCTCGGTGGAGCACTCTCGGCCGCCACCGCACCCAACCCGACCCTATAAAAGCCGAGCGGAGCCCCTGGCTCTCCTCCCCACACCCCCGCTTCCCCCACCGATTCCCACCGCCGTCTACAAGCCTCGCCGGCCGACCTAGTCCACCGACGAGCGTTCCCAGGTAATGTCGCGCACGCTCCGAACACACCCATTCCATCATTTTCTAATATCGTGCGCGAACCGAGCATCACTGGACTTTTCCCCCTCTTGCAGATCTGTTCCGCCGCCATCCGACGTCGAGGTGAGCTATCCGTCGATGCCGAGTCCACCATCGCGCTCGCCGTCGTCCCCGCTCTGCTCCGGTGCCGTCCGCGCAGCCAGCCGAGGTCCGGAGAGCCTCCTAGCGGTGCTACCGAGCGCCACCAATGGCGCCACCATGCGCTGGCGACTCCGGCCGCCGCTCCACCGCCGCCTGCACCGCCATAGTCGCCCCTACGCCGTCCGTTCGACAATGGGCGGCCAGGATTAGAACCTGGCCCTCGAAAGGGTATGCACCGGGTCCATGGACCCGTGCACCTGTGCCTCGCGCGCAGTCCACCGGCCGCTTGCTGGACCGGCCAGCCGCATCACGCCGCGTGGCAGCTGCGTCAGCGCCAGCGAGCTGCAGTCATCCTTTTTGCAGAAAAGCCCCCGCGCTTTGCAGAAATAAACCCGCAGTCCAAGCGCAGTTCAAAATAATTAGATTTCAGTCCTATTTTCTTGCAGATTAACCCCTGAGCTTTTCGGTTATAAAACCCGCCATCCAGAGCATGTCTTTTAGCCTGCTAGCCCCTGCGGTCTATAGTTAATCACGTTTAGGTCCCCGGTTTTCGCCAGCTAGCCCCCAGAAAATGAGTTTTATTTACAAAAGTGTCCCTGAAACTTGTTTTCTTTATAACTTTCTCATTTTTAGTCCGATTAGAGTGATCTTTACGTTCATGTGATCATGTCGACGAGTAGAATAGTTTTATATATGTTTCTCCACCTTTTTTGATGCTTGGTGTACTGTTCTAATAGAAATGTATTTATTTGCATGTGATGATTGGATTGGATGCTTGTGTGGTGCCATAGATCTCGTTTAGAGTTCAAGCTGTTCAAGGTTATCGAGAAGAAGATCTCTAAAGAAGTGAGACCATCAACACGAGTTATTGGAAGGCAATATAACCTACGGTTTCCTTGTTACCTATTAACTGCAAGACTAAATATTCATTATGCATGTGTCATAACTTGATGAACCATAGGACAAACCTAGTTTCACTTGATCTTATACCTTGTACGTATGGAAGGGTTTTGCATAATATGTTTAGTAATGCTATGCGCTACTTAAATGCTAGATGTTTAATGTTGATTAATGATTATGGAACAATGTTAAAAGAGGGTTTTTAACCACCTTTGGGCACTGGAGCATGTTGTTCGCTTAGTGACCCACCCCAGGTACTATCTTTTAAAGCGGCAACCTGGGAGATCCCGTGCAGCCTTGGGAATCATATGGCTCTGATCTTAGTCATATAACTAGACTTTCTCTAGCTTGTAGTAGGTACCGAAAGGTGCTAGAGGGGAGCCTAGGCTTTAGAATGTCTTCCTTGCCTGTCAAGATGTGTACTGGTCGGCTGTCAGGTGTGCCATCTTAAAGGGGGCCTCCATTCGCCTAGATGCTGAAACCTTGCGGCTACTACTTGTTAGGGTAGCAAGTGAAAGGCTACGTAGTGAAACCTTGCCGTACTTCCATAGAGGAGGTAATGTGGGCCTTGCAAACCCTGGCATATGGGAATCACGGCCTAAGGTGAAAGTGTACAACCTCTGTAGAGTGTAAACCTGATATATCAGCCGTGCTCACGGATACGAGCGGCTCAGATCCTTTTTAAGCAGTCCATGGTGGGGTATATTGGTGGTTGGTGGTCTACCTCTTTTTAACATAATGATTATCACTTACCATGGGACAACAGGGTTGATACATCTAGTAATATAAGGTGAATATAAAATATGATCAACTTAAAATGCTGACCGCAGTCAACCGAGTCAAACCTCTTGAGCCTTGCATCCCCGTAGTTGTACTTGCTGAGCATGGTGAGCTGACGCTTGTCATTGGTTCGCAAAAATCCCGGATGGGTACCAGATGGTGGTTTCAAGTGAAGATTTACAGAAGATGTTCCAAGAGTTCTAGGCGGGTATTCCCCCAGTCAACCATCCCTGTGGAGTTTGGAGTCCCGAATGCGGATACATGGGTGTATGCCGAGTCTCTGAGTGATGAGTGATTGTCAACTGGGATGATGCACATGTTCTTTGGCTTGTGTTGTGCAGGTGTCAAGCGCGGATACAGTGATCAGAGGCAAGGTGAAGGTCAAGTAGAGACGTGCCGTGCCGATGGACCGAGAGTGGTGAAGGGCAGACGTGAGGCTTGGACTGAGGGACTGGTGGCCCGAGGATCAGCTGTGGTGGCTGGCAGCCTGGGACAGCGACGAGCGAAGACTTGCGGTCATGTGTTGCCTGAGTCGTGGACTTGGGGACACGTGTCGGTGGACGGGGTGCACGGGTGGTGCATCCCCTCTACGGCGTTGGTTTGGTGGTAGAGCCAGAGAAAAACCATCGGGTGGACGGTTTCCAGGTTTGGGCCTCAAAACCTGGGTGCTGAGGGTTTCCGAGTTTGGCCACAAAACTCGGGCTGAGGACGGTTTCTAGGTTTGGGCCTCAAAACCTGGGCGCTACGGGTTTGCTGAGTTTGGGCCTCAAAACTCAGATGCTGGTGGGCTGGTTTCCCGGTTTGGGCCTCAAAACCGGGGGTTGGCTAGAAAGGCTGGTTTCCCAGTTTGGGCCACAAAACCGAGGGTGCAGAGCGGTGGCGGCACGTGGCGGCAATCAGGAGGTTGCGTCGAGGCAACGCTACGAGTTGTGCGGGCGTGGCCGTCGGATCCACCTACCATCGAGTTGGTCCAGAATAACCTTAGGGTTTAGCTGGTTCGCTCTGTAAGTAGTTAGGGGTAGAGTGGGAATTAGGAATAGTTAGGATTAGGATAAGTAGAGAGAGACACCCACCTCCCTTCCTATCTCAGTTCATTTGCTCTTTGCTTCTAGGGTTTCCTGCTCTCCCAATCCCCTGCTGTAGCTAGCTGAGATCCGCAGATAACCATACCTCTGTGTACTGGAGATTTTGAGAAAGTGAGGCCGTAACCTCACTGTTGTAGCGTGTGCTAGCCACATGGTTGCAGATCGATGTGTTGATTCGTGTTCTTCGTGTTCTTCGTTTCTCCGCGATTTTCCCGTCACTCGATCTCTCTACCTCGTGCGTCTTTGCGAAATCCGTTTGAATCAACTTGTTCGTATTTGAAAGGAGATCATTTCCACCGAAGGAATTTATCTAACTCCTTACGAACAAGTAGATCGGGTGGATTTCGTTTTCGTGGCGCTTTTCGGTTCATCCTCCATCCCTTTTGATTTCCTGGTGTTTGAGTCAATTTGAGCGGATGATTTCTTGGGGATAGTCTCCTAACTACTCCATGATCATCCTCTCCAAGTTTGGGAACTTGGGATTTTGGTTTGAATCGATTTGGAGGAGATTTGGGGAGAAGGCGACTGAAATCGCCCTCTCTGCGCACTCGCGGACAGTCCGCGGTTTGACCGGCGGACAGTCCGCGCGTCGGGCTTCGACCGAGCAGTGGTCGCGTGGCTTGACTGTTTTTGCCTCGGGTGACAGGCGGACAGTCCGCCGTTGTCAGGCGCGGACAGTCCGGGCCCGAGCAGGGAGACTTCAGCAACTGTGCTGTTTTGGGGATTTTGCCGGCGGACAGTCCGCCATCCCCCGCGGACAGTCCGCGGTTGAGCCGGACAGTCCGGGACCGTACCGGCGGACAGTCCGGGATTCGGCTGTTTGCTCCGATTTAGTGCGTTTGTTCTCTCGGCTTCTTCGCTTGGTTTCCGGACTTCTCGTTTGGCCCTAGAGTTGATCAAGGAACCTCTCTAGGTATCTTTGCTACTTGTTAGCATAGGTATTTAGGAGTCTCTCGACGTAGCCGCCTATCTACGTTCGGGACTTGGTTTTTGGGGTCGTTTTCGAGCCGGTGCTTTTCGCGTTTGGATTGCTATTGCTTTGTGGTGCCTCGCTGTGATCCTAGGGATCATCCACCCTCTTCCAAGGGTCGTGGGCATCATGGTTTCGTTCATAGCTCTTGGGGGTTGATTTTGGGACATTTGGTCAAAGTTTCGAAAGAAATTTTTGAGCTCCCATTCACCCCCCCTCTGGTCGCCTTGCTAGTGTTTTCTCGGTCCTTCACCGAAGAGTAGTTTCCGTTATGCTTTGTAATAGATGTAAGTCTTGTTGTAACTATGTTTCGATATGTAATAAAGCATTGTCTTTGGGAAAAATCCATATTTGTTGCTATATGTGTCTTGTGGACTTCCTGGGCACACATATAGTTGGCACTTGGAATTCTTCAGAAATCCGGGTGTTACAGAGAGGCTCGTAATGTTTGTGTTGTGTTTGCAACGGACGGTTTCAATCCCTATGGACTCATGGCTGTCCCGTACACCTGTTGGCCCGTCTTCGTTATCCCCCTCAATCCCCCCCCCCCCCGGCGTCCTATTTCAATGTCATACTGTCTTCTTGTCGTTGATATTTCTTGGACACCCGGGGAATAACATGGGTGTGTACATGGAGCCTCTGATTGATGAATTGGAAACTGCTTGGAATGAAGGGGTATTGACATACAATCGAGCTTCAAGGTCGAACTTCACAATGCACATCTGGTACCAGTACTCACTGCATGACTACCTAGCATATGGGATATTCTGTGCTTGGTGTGTCCACGGCAAGTTCTCATGCCCGGTTTGTAAGACAGCTACGAGATTTATCTGGTTGAAGAAGGGTGGCAAGTATTCGGTGTTCGACCAACATCGACAATTCCTGCCTCTTGACCATCCTTTCAGATGGGACACCAAGAACTACACCAAAGGTGTCATGGTGAGAGATCCTCCACCCCAGATGCTGACCGGTGCCGAGGTTCATGCTCAGATAGATGCTCTCAAGTTCAACAAAACAGACGGTCATTTTGCGGGGTATGGTCAGGAACATATGTGGACTCATAAGTCAGGCTTGGAAAGGCTCCCCTATTATGACGACCTTCTTCTGCCACATAACATTGATGTAATGCACACTGAAAAGAACATCGCCGAGTCGCTTTGGGGAACACTCATGGACACTAAAAAGTCCAAGGACAACCCTAATGCTAGGCTAGACCTGGCACCGTTGTGCGATAGACCTAAGCAAGAGATGTTGCCTCCTCAGCCCGACAGGAGATGGACACGACCCAAGGCCAATTTCGTCTTAGGCAGGCCACAAAGGAAAGAAATACTTCAGCGGATCCAGACATTGACATTCCTTGATGGATATGTAGCGAATCTAATGATAGGAGTCAACTTATCTACTCTGGGAGTCCTAGGGATGAAGAGTCATGACTTCCACGTATGGATCGAGCGACTTCTTCCGGCAATGGTTCGAGGCTATGTTCCTGAGCCTATGTGGGTTGTCCTGGCAAAGTTGAGCTATTTCTTTCATCAGCTATGTGCCAAGGAGATATCTCGGTCCGTCATTGATGACTTGGAGAAAGCTGCACCTGTGTTGCTCTGTAAGCTGGAGAAAATCTTTCCACCAGGCTTCTTCACTCCGATGCTTCATTTGATCGTACACCTCCCAAATGAGGTTCGAATGGGAGGGCCTGTGCAATGACATTGGTGCTTTTTAGTCGAGAGAAATATGAAGACTCTTCGCAAGAAATGTAGAAACAAAGCCAAAATTGAGGCTTCCATTGCAGAGGCATTCATTTTGGAGGAGGTGTCAAACTTCACTGAAGAATACTACTTCGAGAACCTTCCTAGCGTGCATAATCCACCCCCTCGTTACAATGCTGGAGAAAATGAATCGAGTGTTAGCCTTTCTAAGGCCAACATGGCACGACAAGTGGATCCATAGTTAAGCAGTTGAACTATGAAGAGTGGCGAAAGATCATGCTATACGTGCTTACCAACCTTGATGAGGTGGACCCGTACATGGGGTAAGTTGTCATCTATCTTCATCCAATTCGTCGTCACTATTTTGTTGCCAACACCCTTCTTTTTCTTTCATACAGTGAATTTCTTCATTTGTTCTCGAATGGACCAAGGCCTCTTTCTGATGCGGTAGCTGAAACCCTAATTGCAAACGGTGCGGGGCAAGGGAGGCCAACCGACCAACCGAGGTCGTACTTAGTCCACCGTTCCAACTTGCTCCTAGGTTCTGACCATATAATTATATATCTTGCTTCGATGGGACGACATGGATCGCGGTGTGGGCAAACCGCCGTTTTTCGATGGGACGAACTATGCGTATTGGAAGATACGCATGTCGGCCTATCTGCAGAGTTTGGGCGCTTCCATTTGGGATATTTGCAACTCTGCCAATTACGTTGTCTTGGCTCCTCGTGTGACTCAGCATCAGATCGATGAGCACGATGCCAATAGCCGAGCACGTAATGCTCTTTTCTCATGCTTGAGCATGAGTGAGTTTGATCGTGTTTCTCACCTCGCTATGGCTCGGGAGATTTGGGCTACCCTCATGCGCTTTCATGAGGGAACCTCTCAAGTCAAAACCCGTCTCTACGAGTCGTTCAAGCGAGAGTATGAGAACTTTCGACATATGCCTGGCGAGAGCATAGAAAGTTTATTCGCTCGCTTTCAGGTGATTGTCAACAGGATGAGGGCTAACAAGGAGCTGTTGCCTTTCGACGATCATGAGAGGGCTTTGAAGCTTTTGCATACTCTTGATCGGTCGGTGTGGGATTCCAAAGTTCAGGCGATCATCGAATCACCTAACTATGAGACCCTCACGTGCGACGAGCTCTTCAGTAAGCTCAAGTCCAGTGAGATTGATGCCATGGCGAGGGCTTCTTATGAGAATCCTTCAGGCCCGACTATGGCTTTGGTTTCTGGCTCTTCTGCTAACCCCTCTGGAGGCTTTGCTTTGCATTCTCTTCTTTCTGTTACAGAGGACCAGTTGGAGTCTCTGGGAGACGACGAGTTGGCTTTGCTTGCCAACCGGTTCTCGCGGTTTCACAACAACCGCATGAACCGTCGCCGCGGAGGAGGACGCTCGGGATGCTACGAGTGCGGCGACCCCGACCACTTCATCGCCAACTGTCCCAAGAAGAACAAGCATTCTGGGAAGGGCGATCATGGGCACAAGTACGACTCTGGCAAGCGCAAGGAGAAGTACGTCCCCGCGAGGCACAAGCGGAAGGGCGGCTTCAATAAGGAGTACATCAAGACCAAGTACTTGGAGAAGGCCCAAGCTGAGCAGCGTGCGTTCTTTGCCACGCTCAGCGACGTCGACGACTCGGACGACGACTCCGCTTCTTCAAGCGACGACGAGTCCGAGAAGAAGAAGAGGATCGAGGACAAGCTCAACGGCCTCTGCTTCTTCGCCGACGACGACGGCTTCTGCACCATGGCTCTTGGTGATGAGGTCGGAGGCGACACTCCTCAGAACAACCACGACGACGACGACACCTCCCAGGTATTGTAACACCTCTGGTGTTTAATTTGTAATTAACCTGATATGTCATCATCTTAAGTCATAATCATTCTTGTCATGCATTAATGTTTGTCTTATGATTGCTTGCCTTTACCTTTCCTAAAGGTATTTTGTGTGTAGTGTTTCTTTTTTTCTAAAACCCTAAAAGCCCAAATCATCCTATAGGGGCAAAATGGTAATTTCACCTCTGTGCCTAGCTTTGTGTAATTCTTGTTCAGTTTAGTGTCTTGAAGCTTTGTTGTGTTGTTCAAAAACCAAAATCAAAAACAGATTTCAAATTCCTTTGAAAAACCCTGATTTCCAAACCCTGGTTTACCCCTCTTTTATTAATTTAAAAACTATTCAAAATTTGGAATTGGTCCAAAAAGCAAAGTTGTAGATCTGATCAAGAGAAACAACTTTGGTATTTACAAATTTTCAAGTTTCTGTACAAAGTTTGAAGTAATTTCAAAATCATTCAAACTCCAGTTTTTGCCCCCTTTTTAGTTTTAAAATTATTTCAAAAACTAATGAGTTTCAGAAAAAAATGTATAATAGCAAAGCTATAGGTTTTGACAAAAGGAACAACTTGCATGTTTACAGATTTTCAACTTTCAATATAAAATCAAAAGTAATTTTGAATTTATTAAAATCCCAAAAGTGTCCCCCTTTCAAATTTCAAATGTGATTAAAAAAAACTATTTGGATTTTGAAAATGTTCATATTGACAAAGTTGTAGATCTCTTCTTTCTGCACAACTTTGGTGTTTTGAGTTTTTGTTGCTCAGTTCAAGTTTTGGAGTAATTTTGCAAAATACAGAAATCAGTTCAAAGTCAAACCCTAGACCCTACTCATGTTCATCTTCAACCTAGAGCTAGGGGGGCCCCGGCCAGGGCCACCCCGCCGGAGCTGCGCGCGCCACGCGTTGGGCTGCCGCTCGCCTGCTCCCGACCTGCCGCCTGCGGCCGTGTGATCATTCCGCCCCCGCACGCGCAAAGCGCTGACCCTCGCCCGTCCCCCACAGTTCCCAGCAAGCCGCCGCCGCGTGGACAACATCGGCGAGCTCACGCCCGGCCCCTGGGCGACTCTCCCATCCTGTTTCTTCAGGCAATCGAGTGCGCACGCTTCGCCCGTTCTTATCCACCTGCGCACGACGCTTATCCGCCCCCGCGCACGGCTATAAAAGGAACCGCCGGCTGGCCGGAGTTCCTCATCCCCTCCGCCACCATCGCCAGCTCAGTCCAGAGCCTCCGCCACTCAACCACCTAGCTCAGAAGCTCCGCCTTGAGCTCGCGAAGCTTCCCATCCCCTCGATTTTACCTCCGCCGCCTCCAATCGCCCGGCGTAACCCCATCTTCCCAAACTCCGGCGAAACACCGGTAAGCACGGGTTTGAGAAATATTTACTCCCCGGCCGTGATCTTCTTTCCCCGACCCCTGCTTCATCTTCCTTGCCTCCTTGCGCTCCTATCCGCACATCGGTAACCCCCTCTTGGTGGACAGAGCCGCCGGAACGCCGCTCGCCGCCGAGAAGTTCCGCCGAGGCGCCGCCACCGTCGAGCTTCCTCCTTCGACCCTTGTTCCGCCTCGCCGACCCTCGCCCCCGACCCGTGGTGAGTACTCGAAGCCCCCCCTGGTCTCTGCTTTCCCAGCACTAGCTCGAGCCAGGCCTCGAGCCTCGAGCAAACACGCATTCACCGTCTCGCCCGAGCCTCGAGCCAGGCCTCGAGCCTCGAGCAAACACGCGTTCACCGTCTCGCCCGAGCCTCCTAGCCAGGCCTCGAACGAAGCGATCGTTTTCCGCCTCGCCGAGCCTCCCTCCCGACTCGCGGTGAGCTCGCGAATCTTTCCCCACCCTCGGCTTTCCCAGCGCGAGCCCCGAGCGGCCGGTCCGCCGTCCGCCTCGCCTGCGATTCGCCCGAGCCCTGCGGTCCGCCGCGCGATTCGCCCGAGCCCTGCGAGGAAGGAGCACAGTGCTCTTTTTCCTTTTTGGAAAGATGTGAATAGTGTTCCTTTTTCATCGTTTTGTGTGATTTTCTGTGTTGCTCCAAAAATTCTGAAAATTTAATGGTAGACTCTTTATACCTTGTAGTATTTTAGAAAAATATGAAACTTGAATTTTGTGCAAAAATTTAAAAATGAAAAATCTCCCTTTTAATTAAGAAATGAATGGTTTTAGATTTTTAGAAAATCATGTATAGCTCCAAAAACCATGAGATAAATTTTTATGTGCTAGTTATGTCATGCTTAGTCTCTGGTAGATTTTTAAGGCTTTTTGGAGTAACTTCATAAAATGACCTTTTTAAATATTTAGGAAAAATAGAAAATCAAGTAGGGTTCATGTTGTATGCCCTGTGATGTGACTTTTGGGATTGTTTGCTGTTCATAGACCCCCACCCATTTGGTCTATGATGTTTGTGATGCCATGCATGATTTGTGTTTAGGGCGGATAAATGATGCTTAATAGGTTGATTAATTTTGCTTAGGATGAAGAAAAGTAACTTTGTGTCTGTTCTAGAAGTTAATTACACGATGGAAAGTTGTACTCTAGAATCAGTGGTTTTGTCATGTGCTGTATTGTTCATGTCAGCATCCTCATAAGCATACATCATTGCATCCGTATAGTGACCGAAGGAGAAGGCATCAAAGTCGAGGCAGCCGCTGACGAACCTACCCCCGAGGCGACCCCGAGCTCCGACACCTGCACTGCCAACCCCGAGCCTGTCCTCTTTGCTCTTCAAGGCAAGCCCCGGTGCATTTAACCCTTCCTTGTTTTTATAAAAGGTTTACTTAAAATGCTTTGAGTTAAACTACTGCATTAGGTTATAGGAGTTGTGTGATGACCTATTACCTGCACTGTTTACCTCCACCGGCAAATCCACCTGCCCTGTTTAAAAACTATTTGCAAAATGCTTAGTGATGCTATGTAATAGATTTGCAATAAAAATGCCAATTTCAAAAGTGTGATCACTTAAAGAATTTTTATGGGAATTTGGCTTTACTCCCCGGCTATTGGCTAGGTATCTGATCCGTACCTAGTCAATTGCGAGGAGAGGTTGTCCGAGCGTACGGTGCCGTCATGTTGAAGTCCGGGACTCAACAGTTGACACCGACCGGGACAGGGTTGAAAAACTGACAGGACTATTACGCTCGGGTGAGATATAACCGAGGTATAGTTCTGGCAAAAAAATTAGGGACCATCCGTATGGGGGCCTACTGGTCAAGACTTGTAACTATTCACATACTTCGGAAAGCTCTGGCTCCGAGGAATCCTTTATTGGACCGACAACCGCGCACTGGGAGTGGAGAGATGGCGGAAGTAGCATGTACCCACGTGGTCGTCGTACCTGGATAGGAGTGGTGTACTGTACTTCCGGGTGGCGTAGGACCGGGCCCAATCTTGGAGGAATCGTGGTAGACGAGTTGGCATATGCAAGCTTGGGTGCTACATATGCAGTGTGGATAGGGATCCTCAGCTGAGTATTATTTATCCGGATTAACATTGCTCCTTGGTTATGGAGACTTGGTCACTGACTGTCAACGGAGAGTGGTTCTCAACTAGGTATGTTTTGGAAAGTAAAATGAATCATGAACAATGAAGAATTGAGAAATACTTGAATCTTTCCAAAAATAGAACAAGGTTTACAAAATGCTTTTCTGCAAAATACTTGGTCTTGCTTAAGCCTTATCTTGACTACCCTAAGCCTCTCATCCCTGAGTCTTCTCCCTTTCCTTTAGTCGGGTAAGTCTTGTTGAGTACCCCAGTACTCAGGGTTTGTTACCCATGTTGCAGGTATGACTGAGTCCCCGATGTGTCTTGCGCCCTGTTGCATGACCATCGTCCAGGAAGAGGCCGATGAGGCCGAAGAGTAAAGTGTACACCCTCGGGCTGGGTGATTACAAGTATCTTATTTTGTTGTACTCCGCTACGTTGCCTATTTCTATTACCCGAACATGGTTTGTAATAACTGCACCTTTAATTTTATTTGGAACCTCGGTTTGTAAAACTAATGTTATTTAAGTCTTCCGCTCTGTATTCCGATGTTATTTGTAAAAATATCCAATGCTGTAACCGAATGGTAAGATGATCCTGCGGACAATGGGCGCTGATGCAGCCCGGTGACGAACAGTCTTAATCACACGGAACATCAGTTCGGCTGTCAGTGGACGACAGGGACCGGTGGGCCATGGGATTAGGGTCGTTACGTCACAGGTATCTCTGACCCACGACGAGCTTTCCGCTGAGGTCGAGAAACTTACTGCCGCGCTTCTTAGTCAAGATAAGCTGCTTAGGCGTGCCGCTAGAGAGCGCAAGGAGTTTAGGCAGAAGTGGGAGGATACGGTGAAGGAACTTGATTTTGTCAAGTCCACCGTGGTTGTTACCGATGAGGAGGAGTGTGAGATGTGCACCACACACATGACTGACCTTCTCACCTTGAGGAGCAAGTATGCTGTGTTGGTGGAGAGGTGGATGAGCTCCGGGCTAGACCCATGCTGTTGGGTGCGTGCAAGACTTGTCCTGTCTTGCAATCTGAGTTGGCAGAGAAGAATGCCAAGATTGTGTCTCTTGAAGAGGCCAACTCAGGTAGCACATGTGTGGCTAGGTGTGTTCTTTGTGAGGGCCTGGAGATGGAGATAGCCAATGTGAAGCATGACAAGATGCAAACCGAGGAAGAAAACACATACCTTCGGACCATCTTGTCATGGGTGTCTTGTGGTGAGCCGCAGCTCGGGATGATGATCTCCCAATTCAAGCGAGCTGCTGGAGGTCCTGGTGTAGGATTTGCTCTGGGTGTTGATCTTTCTGCTTTTGGGAAGATTGGAGAGTCGAGTGGTTTGAACCCGAGTGAGAAACTCAACTCCACCACTACTCCCAAACTTACCAAGCTTCCACCCAAAGAGCCTCTCAAACCTAACACCAAGGATGGAGTGTTTGAGGAACCTCCGAGAGCTCCACCCAAAAACCAAGTGTGGCATCCCAAACCCAACCACCTCAAGAACAAACTGGACACCATGCCACCCATCCAGGAGGAGCTTATGCCACAGAAGGGCAAAGTGATCCACACTCACTACCATGAGTACCAACAACCCCCTTTGAGAGCGGTGAGGTACCATTGTGAGCATTGTGGGCGAGATGGACACTTGAGTGAGTTCTGCTTTCGGCGCCAGAGAGAGGCGCGCCGTGCAAAGGAGATGAACAACTCGAACATGTACCATCCTTTCCATGACGTACATGTGCCGAATGTTTAGAGGAGAGCTCCGAGGAGAGCTGCTAGGCCTAGAGGTCCAGAACCTCAAGTTCCCAGGCCTAGACAGAGGAGAGCTCCGAGGAGAGATGCTAGGCCTAGAGGTGCAGTGCCTCAAGTTCCTAGGCCTAGGCCTCGTAGAGAGCGTGCCCGGCGGGAGCCTGCTGTTGTAGGCTATGGACCCCATGGCGGTGGCTTTGTAGTTGAGCGTTTTCCCCCACCGCGTGTTGAGTATCGCGATGGATGCTCCTCCCTTAGCGGACCACGTTCGTCTAAACGTGGTGATCGCTTCCTTCATAGGTGTGCTAGGAATGGTTTTTTCGCTAACCGTTCTTTTGAGCAGCCGGCCCAACACTGGTATTCCCCTTACTTCGCTAACCCCAGTGTTGGCCCGTATGCTCACCCTATGTCTTTTTATTGATGTAGGTAAAACGATTGGAGAACGTTTGGCTGGTGGATTCCGGGTGTTCGAGGCACATGACCGGAAACGCCAAGTGGTTCTCCAGTCTTAGTCCAGTCGCCGGAAAGGAGTATATTACCTTCGGCGACAACAGCAAAGGTAAGGTGCTGTCTCGTTGGTCTGTGCGAGTTAATGAGCACTTTGTGTTGCGCGATGTTGCTCTTGTTTCTAACTTGCATTTTAACCTTCTTTCTGTTTCGCAACTTTTCGACGACGACTATGAGATTCGTTTTAAACCGAATCTCAGTCGTATTTTGGACCCTCAGGGCAATCTTGTTTGTGTGATTTCGCCCTTTGGGAAAGTCTTTCGTGCGGATTTCTCAGAGTCTTTTGGCATTTCTCGTTGTCTTGTGGCTGGACCTTCCTCTTCTGATCTTTGGAAGTGGCATAGGAGACTTGGACATTTGAGCTTCGACTTGCTTGCAAGGCTTAGTTCACTTGGCCTAATCCGAGGATTGCCCAAGT
Source organism: Coix lacryma-jobi var. lacryma-jobi (assembly GCA_009763385.1). Lineage (NCBI taxonomy): Eukaryota > Viridiplantae > Streptophyta > Magnoliopsida > Poales > Poaceae > Coix > Coix lacryma-jobi. The sequence continues at coordinate 61,229,204 of CM019827.1, forward strand.
TATCTATGGAGAAGGATCTTGTTTGCCACTCTTGTAGACACGGGAAGATGGTTGCCGCTCCCCACCATCCAGTGACTCAGGTCATGACCAAGCACCCTGGAGAGCTTTTGCACATGGACCTTGTTGGTCCGGCTCGGGTGAGCTCGGTTGGGGGGAAGTGGTATGTGCTTGTTGTTGTTGATGACTTTTCGAGATATTCGTGGGTCTTCTTTTTAGCTGAGAAGACCGAGACTTTCTCCTTCGCTCGCAATCTGATTTTGCGTCTTCAGAACGAGTTCCCTTTGAACTCAATGCGAGCTATTAGGAGTGATAATGGTTCCGAATTCAAGAATTCGGATTTTGAGAAGTTTTGTAACTCTTTGGGTTTAGAGCATCAGTTTTCTTCTCCCTACACACCGCCACATTATGGTGTTGTAGAGAGGAAGAATTGGACCCTTGTAGAGATGGCCAGGACGATGCTCGATGAGCATAGGACTCCTAGGCGATATTGGGCCGAAGCTATGAGCACTGCATGCTACATTTCCAATCGCATTTTTCTCCGAGCTTTCTTGAAAAAGACTTCTTATGAGTTGCGTTTTGGAAAACTGCCCAAGGTGAGTTATTTTTGAGTTTTTGGTTGCCACTGTTTTATACTCAAAAAGGGCAACTTGGCCAAGTTTGAGTCTCGTTCTTCTAACGATGTGTTTTTGGGTGATGGCACTCACACTCGAGCTTATCGCGTACTTAACCTTGACACTAACTGAGTCATGGAGACATCAGATGTCACCTTCGACGAGACCATGGTTTGTCCTTCTTCTCGTTTTGAGCGTGCAGGTGATCACGAGGTCGGTGAGCCTCTTTTCGATGATGAAGAAGAAGGTGCTGAAGGGATAGATGACCCAGCACCTCCTCCACCTGCTGTGCCGCCAAGAGCGGCTTCTACGACGACTCACGGCCCCGACACTTCTTTTTCCTGGGGGCCGTGGGATGCGCCACCTCGAGCGGTACCGTTTGTACCTGAGGAGGCACCAGCTGCTATTGAGGGGGAGGCCACTTCGGCAAGGGAGGTGCCACGACACATTCAGCGCCAGCACCCGCCTCAGCAGATGATCGGCAGCATCGACAAACGCGTCACCCGGTCAAGGCAAATCTCTCACTTTGCTCATTCTGCATTTGTTGCTGATTTTGAACCCCGGGATGTTGGACACGCTTTGACGGATCCGGATTGGGTCAATGCCATGCATGAGGAGCTTGAGAACTTTGAGAGAAATCGGGTTTGGGTTCTAGTGTCTCCACCTTCTGAGTGTCACCCAATTGGGACAAAATGGGTTTTCAAAAACAAACAGGGAGAAGATGGCCATGTTGTGAGAAACAAGGCCAGACTCGTAGCCCAGGGATATAGTCAGAAGGAGGGGATAGACTATGAGGAGACATTTGCTCCTGTAGCTCGTTTGGAGGCAATTAGGATACTCTTGGCTTTTGCTGCATCCAAAGGTTTCAAACTTTTTCAGATGGATGTCAAGAGTGCCTTCTTAAACGGCTACATAGAAGAGGAGGTGTATGTTAGACAACCCCCCGGTTTCGAAAATCCCAAGTTTCCAAACCATGTCTTTAAACTCCACAAAGCTTTGTATGGTTTGAAACAAGCCCCTAGAGCTTGGTATGATAGGTTGAAAACCTTTTTGCTTGCTAAGGGTTTTAAAATGGGATGTGTAGATAAAACGCTCTTTCTCCTCAAGCAAGGCACTGATACTCTCTTGGCCAGATTTACGTGGATGATATCATTTTTGGTGGTTCTTCTCACGCTTTGGTTGCCAAGTTTGCAGATACAATGAGCAGGGAATTTGAGATGAGCATGATGGGTGAGTTGACGTTTTTCCTCGGGTTGCAAATCAAGCAATCCCGGGAAGGAACGTTTGTGCACCAGGGCAAGTACACCCGGGACATTTTGAAGAAATTCGACATGGGTGAGGCCAAGCCTCTTCCAACACCCATGGCGACCACGACGGCCCTGGATGCGGACAAGGAGGGAGAAGCAGTGGACCAGAAGGAGTACCGGAGTATGATCGGGTCGCTGCTGTACCTGACGGCGACACGCCCGGACATCCAGTTCGCGGTGTGTCTGTGCGCGCAATTTTAGTCGTCGCCGCGCACTTCTCACCGTCAGGCGGTCAAGCGCATAATGAGGTACTTATCCTTCACTCCTGAGTTCGGGATTTGGTATTCTGCTTCCTCCACCCTCTCCCTTTGCGGTTATTCCGATGCCGATTTTGCTGGTTGCCGTATTGACCGCAAGTCCACTTCTGGGACTTGCCAGTTTATTGGTTCTTCTCTTGTTTCGTGGTCTTCTCGCAAGCAGTCTAGTGTCGCTCAGTCTACCACAGAGGCTGAGTATGTTGCTGCGGCTAGCTGCTGTTCCCAATTACTCTGGATGATGGCCACTTTGCGTGATTTTGGTCTGAGCTTTTCTCGTGTTCCTTTGCTTTGTGACAGCACGAGTGTGATTAGCGTTGCTAAGAACCCCGTGCTGCACTCGAAGACCAAACACATTGATGTGCGCTTTCATTTTCTGCGAGACCACTATGAGAAGGGTGATATCGACCTTCGCCATGTCGATACTCATCATCAGTTGGCTGATATTTTCACCAAGCCTTTGGACCAATCAACTTTTAATCGGTTGAGAGGTGAGCTTGGTGTGTGTTTCCCCTTTTAGATGGGGGAAACATTTTTGACTCTTGTATGATACACTGACTTTGTGTCTTTCAGTTGTTTTTGCTTCCGTTTGGTTTCTTCATGCATCTTTGCATTTCAGCATACGCTTTTACATTCTGAGCTTCATGAATATAGTCTGAAGAATGTAACTATGCTCTGTGTAGTCTTTGCTCCGATGCTTTATGTAGATGTTGTAGCTTATGCTCTTTCTGATCACTGATACATACTGTGAGCTGAGCTATTTTTGAATGGTGAAATTTGATAATGAACTTAAAACTTGAAAATGTTCACCATTGAGATATGCAACTAGCATGTGTAGGATGTGTCGAAGTCACTTATGCTATTTATGTATGCTAGGTTGCTATGTCTCTAGTGTTGAGTCATTCACTTGCTTGGTATGTCTTATTCTGTTTAAAATCTAAACCAAGTTAAGTGAATTGAAAAGATCGAGATGGGTTTGCTTGTTAACACCTCACAGTTTTTGAGACTGTTTCTCATTGCACTTTGAGTTAAACTTGAGCTGTGTAGTGTATGACCGAAACTGTTGCTTTAAGCTTCTGATTGCTTATGCATAGGCTTCGCACAGTTGGAAAGTTAGGCAATAACAAGCATTCAACCTCTCGCAGTCACATGTTGTTTTCTGAACTTGTGTAATTTCACTGCTGCAACTCCGATTAAAATTTGAAATCACAAGTATATGCTTCATTTTTTCAATTGTATCAGCATGATGATTGAACGGTGCTAGGGGTAGTTCACCTTGTATACATGTTTAGCACTTGTTTGACTTCCTGTCTATCCATGTCTGTGCTATTTTGATGGTGAATACCTTTTTGGCTCAAAACTGCTCTTTGTGCTCTCATTTCAGACTTAGTGATCAGTTTGAGCCTTTGCTAGCATTCTGTGCATTTTCTGAGTCATCGGATCAGAACTCTGTAGAGCATCTTTGCACTCTTTTGAGTATACTCCTGAAGCTCCTAACTTGTATTTTGACTCATATGCATTTTGGAAGGGGGAGCATTGGTTCTTGATAAGTGCATTTTTCAACTAAGGGGGAGAAATTGCAAATCATTACCCTCCGTTTGAACTAAGGGGGAGCTTTCCTGGTTGTTTGCACTATTCAAGGGGGAGTTTTTGCTGCCTCCTGTTGGCCGTAAGGTTTTGGTATCGAGCTTTCTTTGCTAGTTGTGTTGAGCCTCTGTGCCTCTATCTTGAGGGACTAGCATTTTGCTTCGATTTTTTGATTGGTATCTGCTAGCGGTGTTGAGCCTGTTCTACCTCTTCTTGAGGGCAAGCTTTGTTTTGCTTGGTTACGTCAAGCTGTTGCCCATGTCTTTGGGAACCAAGTTGTTTCGATCTTTCCACTTGACCTTCTTCGGCTTTGCTATGCTTTTGGGTCATTTGGTTGAGTTCTCTCTCTTTCTCCTTCTTCCTTCTTCTGCTTCCATTATGATTTGTGTTGGTAGTTGACAATGCACTCATCAAGGGGGAGATTGCGGATACATGGGTTTATGCCGAGTCTCTGAGTGATGAGTGATTGTCAACTGGGATGATGCGCATGTTCTTTGGCTTGTGTTGTGCAGGTGTCAAGCACGGATATAGTGATCAGAGGCAAGGTGAAGGTCAAGTAGAGACGTGTCGTGCCGATGGACCGAGAGTGGCGAAGGGCGGACGTGAGGCTTGGACTGAGGGACCGATGGCCCGAGGATCAGCTGTGGTGGCTGACAGCCTGGGACAGCGACGAGCGAAGACTTGCAGTCATGTGTTGCCTGAGTCCTGGACTTGGGGACACGTGTCAGTGGACGGGGTGCATAGGCGGTGCATCCCCTCTATAGCTTCGGTTTGGTGGTAGAGCCAGAGAAAAACCATCGGGTGGACGGTTTCCAGGTTTGGGCCTCAAAACCTGGGTGCTGAGGGTTTCCGAGTTTGGCCACAAAACTCGGGCTGAGGACGGTTTCCAGGTTTGGGCCTCAAAACCTGGGCGCTACGGGTTTGCTGAGTTTGGGCCTCAAAACTCAGATGCTGGTGGGTTGGTTTCCCGGTTTGGGCCTCAAAACCGGGGGTTGGCTAGAAAGGCTGGTTTCTTGGTTTGGGCCACAAAACCGGGGGTGTAGAGCGGTGGCGGCACGTGGTGGCAATCGGGAGGTTGCGTCGAGGCAACGCTACGAGTTGTGCGGGCGTGGCCGTCGGATCCACCTACCATCGAGTTGATCCAGAATAACCTTAGGGTTTAGCTGGTTCGCTCTGTAAGTAGTTAGGGGTAGAGTGGGAATTAGGAATAGTTAGGATTAGGATAAGTAGAGGGAGACACCCGCCTCCCTTCCTATCTCAGTTCATTTGCTCTTTGCTTCTAGGGTTTCCTGCTCTCCCAATCCCCTGCTGTAGCTAGCTGAGATCCGCAGAGAACCATACCTCTGTGTACTGGAGATTTTGAGGAAGTGAGGCCGTAACCTCACTGTTGTAGCGTGTGCAAGCCACACGGTTGCAGATCGATGTGTTGATTCGTGTTCTTCGTGTTCTTCGTTTCTCCGCGATTTTCCCGTCATTCGATCTCTCTCCCTCGTGCGTCTTTGCAAAATCCGTTTGAATCAACTTGTTCGTATTTGAAAGGAGATCATTTCCACCGAAGGAATTTATCTAACTCTTTACGAACAAGTAGATCGGGTTGATTTCGTTTTTGTGGCGCTTTTCAGTTCATCCTCCATCCCTTTTGATTTCCCGGTGTTTGAGTCAATTTGAGCGGATGATTTCTTCGGGATAGTCTCCTAACTACTCCGTGATCATCCTCTCCAAGTTTGGGAACTTGGGATTTTGGTTTGAATCGATTTGGAGGAGATTTGGGGAGAAGGCGACTGAAATCGCCCTCTCTGCGCACTCGCGGACAGTCCGCGGTTTGACCGGCGGACAGTCCGCGCGTCGGGCTTCGACCGAGCAGTGGTCGCGTGGCTTGACTGTTTTTGCCTCGGGTGACCGGCGGACAGTCCGGGCCCGAGCAGGGAGACTTCAGCAACTGTGCTGTTTTGGGGATTTTGCCGGCGGACAGTCCGCCATCCCCCGTGGACAGTCCGTGGTTGAGCCGGACAGTCCGGGACCGTACCGGCGGACAGTCCGGGATTCGGCTGTTTGCTCTGATTTAGTGCGTTTGTTCTCCCGGCTTCTTCGCTTGGTTTCCGGACTTCTCGTTTGGCCCTAGAGTTGATCAAGGAACCTCTCTAGGTATCTTTGCTACTTGTTAGCATAGGTATTTAGGAGTCTCTCGACGTAGCCGCCTATCTACGTTCGGGACTTGGTTTTTGGGGTCGTTTTCGAGCCGGTGCTTTTGGCGTTTGGATTGCTATTGCTTTGTGGTGCCTCGCTGTGATCCTAGGGATCATCCACCCTCTTCCAAGGGTCGTGGGCATCATGGTTTCGTTCATAGCTCTTGGGGGTTGATTTTGGGACATTTGGTCAAAGTTTCGAAAGAAATTTTTGAGCTCCCATTCACCCCCCCTCTGGTCGCCTTGCTAGTGCTTTCTCGGTCCTTCACCGAAGAGTAGTTTCCGTTATGCTTTGTAATAGATGTAAGTCTTGTTGTAACTATGTTTCGATATGTAATAAAGCATTGTCTTTGGGAAAAATCCATATTTGTTGCTATATGTGTCTTGTGGACTTCCTGGGCACACATATAGTTGGCACTTGGAATTCTTCGGAAATCCGGGTGTTACAGAGAGGCTCGTAATGTTTGTGTTGTGTTTGCAACTGTAACACCTCTGGTGTTTAATATGTAATTAACCTGACATGTCATCATCTTTAGTCATTAATCATCCTTGCCATGCATTTATGTTTTCCTAATGCTTGTTTTGTATTTACCTTTTTCTGAGGTGACTTGTGTATTGAATCTCTTTTTCAAAAACCCTAAAGGCCCAAATCTTCCTATAAGGGCAAAATGGTAATTTCACCTCTGTGTCTAGCTTTGTGTGAATCTTGTTTAGTTGAGTGTCCTGATGTTTTGTTGTGTTGACCAAAGTTCACAATCAGATTTGGAATTGAAATTCCTTTTGAAAAACCCTAAATTTCCAAACTCTAGTTTTACCCTTCTTTTTCTAATTCAAAAACTATTTAAAATTTGAAGTTGGCCCTTTTAGCAAAGTTGTAGATCTTGTCGAAAGGAACAACTTTGGTATTTGCAGATTTTCAAGTTTCAATACAAAATCAGAAGTAATGTCAAATTCTTTCAAACTTCAATTTTGTCCCCTTTTCGGTTTTCAAAATTATCTCAAAAACTATTGAGTTTCAGAAAAAGTTTATGTTGACAAAGTTGTAGGTCTCAAAGTTTTGAGCAACTTTGGTGTTTTGAGTTTTCTTTGTGTAGTTCAAGTTTTGGGAGTAATTTCAAAATTTCAGAAAGGGGGTAGATTTGGGAATGGGTAACGTCTATGTGCGAGCTTTAAAGCAAGGGCGCCCCGGCCGACGGCGGCGCAGCCTCAGCCTCGCCGAGCCCGGCTGACCCGTGTCCGTGTCGCCCGAGGCCAGCGCTAAGCGCTCGACCTCTCCGGTCCCCTACCTCCGCCCACGCCGAGTCAGCCTCGCCGAGCCCGGTTGACCCGTTCCGTGTCGCCCGAGGCCAGCGCTAAGCGCTCGACCTCTCCGGTCCCCTACCTACCGCCGCCTCGCCATCCCCTACCCTACCCTCCCTCTTTCCCCTACGGCCGCGGACAGCGCGCAGCTGCCGGCCGCCGGCAAGCCGCCGCGCCGCGCGCAAGCGCCCCGTCCACGTCGCGCCGCCCTACCCTGCTCCCTACCTCCTTTAGTGCCGCGCGAATGCTCCTCACCCCTCGCCCGGACCCCCCCCCCCCCCCCCCCCCCGCTCCATCCCGCGGCTATAAAAGCCGCCGAGCTCCGCCATTCCTCCGCCATCGGCGAGCTCCGTGAACCCGAGCCACCGAGCCTCCCCAGAGCCAGCCGAGCCCGCCGCTGCGTTCGCCTTGAGCTGCTCCACCTTCCCGAGCAACCAATTTCACCCCTCCGCCCTCCTCTCGCCGGCGCAGGAGCTTCGTCCCCGACTCCGGCAAACGGCCGCGTTTCGGCTAAGCGAGAAATTCGCCGCCGTGAGTGCTTCTCTCTTCCCTCCGACCCCTGCCCTCTCTTCCTCACCTCAGCGCGCTCCTAACCGCACCCTCGGCGACCTCTTTTGGTGGACAGAGCCGCCGGACGCCGGTCGCCGCCGAAGAGATCCGCCACCACCGTCGGACTCCCTCCTCCGACCCTTGCACCGCCTCGCCGAGCCTCGCTCCCGACTCACGGTGAGCCCGCGAAGCTTCTCCCACCCTCGGCTTTCCCAGAGTAAGGCCCGAGCGGCCGGTCCGCCGTGCGCCTCGCCTGCGATTCGCCCGAGCCCTCGGGGAAGATGCACAGTGCATTTTTCCTTTTTCAGTTTTAAATGAATAGTGTTCAGTTTTCATCTTTTTGTGTGATTTTCTGTATGGTTCCAAAAATTCTGAGAAATTCGTGGTAGACTCTTTATACCTTGAAGTATTTTATAAAAATCTAAAACTTGACTTTTCTGCAAGAATTTGAAAATGTAAAATCCCTCTTTTAATTAATAAATGGATGGTTTTGGATTTTTAGAAAATCATTTATAACTCCAAAAATCATGAGATAAATTTTTGTGAGTTTCCTATGCCATGTTTAGTCTCTGGTGAAATTTTGAAGTCTTTTGGAACAAGTTGATTTTTGAGCATTTATTTTAATTGTAAATAGTGCCTTTTGTTAATTAATGACTGATTTTAATTGAGCACCTTAATGACCTCCAAAAACTATGAAATTTGTTTTGCCATCTTTTTATACCATAATGAACTTATGAGATTAATTTGGTAATTTTTGGAGCAACTTCATAAAATGAACTTTTTAAATAATTAGGAAAAATAGAAAATCAAGTAGGGTTCATGTTCTATGCCCTGTGATGTGACTTTTGAGATTGTTTGCTGTTCATAGACCCCCACCCATTTGGTCTATGATGTTTGTGATGCCATGCATGATTTGTGTTTAGGTCGGATAAATGATGCTTAATAGGTTGATTAATTTTGCTTAGGGACAAAGATAAGTAACTTTATGTCCACACTAAGAAGTTACTTACGCGATGGAAAGTGTACTCTAGAATCAGTAGGTTTTGTCCTGCGTTTTAGCAAGCCTTTTGTTCATGTCAGCATCCTCATAAGCATACATCATTGCATCCGTATAGTGACCGAAGGAGAAAACGTCAAAGTCGAAGCAGCCGCTGACGGACCTACCCCTGAGGCGACCCCGAGCTCCGACACCTGCACTGCGGACCCCGAGCCTGTCCTCTTTGCTCTTCAAGGCAAGCCCCGGTGCATTTTAACCCTTCCTTGTTTTTATAAAAGGTTTACTTAAAATGTCTTTGAGTTAAACTACTGCATTAGGTTATAGGAGTTGTGTGATGACCTATTACCTGCATTGTTTACCTCCATCAGAAGATCCACCTGCCCTGTTTTAAAAACTATTTGCAAAATGCTTAGTGATGCTATACAATAGATTTGCAATAAAATACCATTTTCAAAAGTGTGAGCACTTGAAGAATCTTTATGGGATTTTGGCTTTACTCCCCGGCCATTGGCTAGGTATCTGGTCCGTACCTAGTCAATTGCGAGGAGAGGTTGTCCGAGCGTACGGTGCCGTCATGTTGTAGTCCGGGACTCAACAGTTGACACCGACCGGGACAGGGTTGAAAAACTGACAGGACTATTACGCTTGGGTGAGATATAACCAAGGTATGGTTCTGGCAGAAAAATTTAGGGACCATCCGTATGGGGGCCTGCTGGCCAAGACTTGCAACTATTCACATACTTCGGAAAGCTCTGGCTCCGAGGAATCCTTTATTGGACCGACAACCGCGCACTGGGAGTGGAGAGATGGCGGAAGTAGCATGTACCCACGTGGTCGTCGTACCTGGATAGGAGTGGTGTACTGTACTTCCGGGTGGCGTAGGACCGGGCCCAATCTTGGAGGAATCGTGGTAGACGAGTTGGCATATGCAAGCTTGGGTGCTACATATGCAGTGTGGATAGGGATCCTCAGCTGAGTATTATTTATCCGGATTAACGTTGCTCCTCGGTTATGGAGACTTGGTCACTGACTGTCAACGGAGAGTGGTTCTCAACTAGGTATGTTTTTGAAAGGTAAAATGAATCATGAACAATGAAGAATTGAGAAATACTGGAATCTTTCCAAAAATAAAACAAGGATTTCAAAATGCTTTTTCTGCAAAATACTTGATCTTGCTTAAGCCTTACCTTGACTACCTAAGCCTCTCATTCTTGAGTCTTCTCCCCTTTTTCTTTAGTCGGGTAAGTCTTGTTGAGTACCCCAGTACTCAGGGTTTGTTACCCATGCTGCAGGTATGGCTGAGACCCCGATGTGTCTTGCGCCCTGCTGCATGACCATCGACCAGGAAGAGGCCGATGAGGCCGAAGAATAGTTGTGCACCCTCGGGCTGGGTGTTTGCAAGTATCTTTATTTTGTTGTACTCCGCTGCGTTGCCTATTTCTATTACCCGAACATGGTTTGTAATAACTGCACCTTTAATTTTATTTGGAACCTCGGTTTGTAAAACTAATGTTATTTAAGTCTTCCGCTCTGTATTCCGATGTTATTTGTAAAAGTATCCAGTGCTGTGACCGAATTGTGAGATGATCCTGCGGACAATGGGCACTGATGCAGCCCAGTGACGAACAGTCTTAATCGCGCGGAACATCGGTTCGGCTGTCAGAGGCTGACGGGGACCGGTGGGCCATGGGATTAGGACCGTTCCGCCACAGAGTGGTATCGGAGCATCTCACTATAACGTTGCAGTGTTCTTGCGAAAACTTCAAAAGATATTTTGAGTCCAAACAAACTAAACTTGACTATTTTGAGTCCAAATTGCTTCTCTTATCTTGTCTTGTGTATGGCAACACTAGTTAGCGAGACAACATGTTTTAAGCCCTATGTACCTTATTTAATTATTGCATTGCCTTGTTCCGTAGGAACGATTCATGCATCATGACATATTCACCTAAGCTAGATAATAACTTCCTCTCTAAGTTTGTTGGGGTAGTATGCCTTTACCTTTTCTTGCTAGCCTTTTCACTCCTCATCCATCTTATCCTATCCAGACATGGCCCGCATCAAGCTGACTGCTCGCAAGTCGACTGGACCCAATGGTGTGCCACGCCACCAACTGGCACCACGCATTGGAGAAGAGACTGGTGAAGCCTCCAACGGTCGTTGCTTTCCCCGTCGCACCCGCAAACACCTAAAGGAGGAGATCAAGAATATGAAGGCTGAGCTGGAGAACTTGGAGCATGACTTCTACCACTCACGTCTGGAGTTCTATGAGGCCCGAGCCTCCCTGAAGCAGGCCAACCGGAACGTGATTCGCGCCATCCAGTAGCGCGATGCCACTTGGATACGCAAGGACGTCACCAGAGCCGAGCTCCATGGACTGCGGCAGTACACAACTCAGATTGAACAGTTCAATGATATGCTTCACGAGGAGGTACACCAGCTGCACAACCAACTCCACCCCATGGTTCCCCCGATTGTTGAGGACCCTGAGGACGGAGTAGTGGAAGAGCCGGACGTAGAGCAAGAGCCAGGCGTGGACGAGGAGATTGAACCTGCCGAGGACATCCACGCTGAAGACGAGGACGAGGAGGTTGAGCCTGAGCTCATCCTCGAGGAAGAAGACGACACGACGACATGATCATCTTCGATGAGGACTAGACTCGCTGATAGAGGGTGGAGATCCCGTGTGTCTGTACCACCTGCTTACCTAAACCCTTAGTCTAGGTTTGGGAGCGCAAGTCGGTCTTTTGTTTAGTCGGGTCTGTATCTTTCTTTTCGTACCTTTTCCCCTTATCAGTCTATGGTTATCTGTCAGTGATCTACCTTTGTATCAGTGAAGTTATCAGCCAGTTGTTTTCAGAACTTAATCAATGGATGCTAAGTTCCAAGTTGCTTAACAGATGCCTGTGAACACTCGCACTGGAGCCAGAGTATTCTCCAAGTTTGACCTCAGATCTGGTTACCACCAAATAAAAATACGTCCCAAGGACATTCCTAAAACAGCTTTCACTACCAGATACGGCCTGTATGAGTACTTGGTCATGTCCTTCGGCTTGACCAATGCCCCTGCCCACTTCATGTACCTCATGAACTCCGTATTCATGCCGGAGCTCGATAAGTTTGTGGTCGTGTTCATTGACGACATCCTTGTCTACTCAAAAACCCCTGAAGAGCATGCCGAGCATCTTCGTGTCGCTCTACCCCGCCTCAGAGATCATCAGCTCTATGCCAAGTTCAGTAAATGTGAGTTCTGGTTAGATCAGATACAGTTCCTTGGTCATGTCCTATCCGCGGAAGGTGTGTCAGTTGACCCCGGAAAAGTGGCAGACATTCTGGATTGGAAGCCACCTACCACTGTTCACGAAGTCCGCAGCTTCATGGGAATGGCTGGATATTATCGTCGTTTCATCCCGGATTTCTCCAGAATCGCCAAGCCTATCACCGAGTTGTTGAAGAATTCTGTGAAGTTTGTCTGGTCACCAGCCTGTGAGCAGGCCTTTCAAACGTTGAAGAATCTGCTAACCACGTCACCAGTGCTAGCCCAGCCAAACATCGAAAAGCCCTTTGATGTCTACTGTGATGCATCTAGTACTGGTTTGGGCTGTGTTTTGATGCAAGAAGGTCGAGTGATCGCTTATGCCTCCCGGCAGCTTAAGCGACATGAAGAGAATTATCCAACCCATGATCTTGAGTTAGCAGCAGTGGTGCATGCCTTAAAGATCTGGCGTCATTATTTGTTGGGTAGTGCCTGCAATATGTACACAGATCACAAAAGCCTAAAGTATATCTTCACTCAAGAAGAACTGAATATGAGACAGAGGAGATGGCTTGAATTAATTAAGGACTATGATCTCGAAGTACATTACCATCCGAGTAAGGCGAATGTGGTCGCCGATGCGCTCAGTCGCAAGTCATATTGCAGCTATCTGGTAATGAAACTCTATGATTCTTCCCTGTGTTATGAACTAGAGAAGCTGGGTATTGAAATGGTTCCACAAGGAACTCTGAATAATATCAGGATAGATACCCCTATCAGGGAACAGATCATCACTGCACAGAAAGATAACCCTGGAATCAAGCACATCATTGAAAGGGTCCGAGTCGGAAAAGCTGATTGTTTCAGGATTGATGATGTAGGAGTGGTATGGTTCAAGAACCGGCTAGTAGTTCCCAAAGTGCCTGAGTTGAGACAGTTAATCCTTGATGAAGCACATTTGACTAGATTCTCCATCCACCCCGGCAGCAACAAGATGTACCAGGACTTGAGGCAGAGATTCTGGTGGACAAAGATGAAGATTGAGATCGCCCGATATGTCGCTCACTGTGATACTTGTCAGAAAGTCAAAGCTGTGCACATGAAGCCTGGAGGAGAATTGCAACCTTTACCTGTACCTGCTTGGAAATGGGATGATATCAGTATGGATTTTATCAATGGGCTACCCAAGACATCAAGAGGTTTTGATTCCATCTGGGTGATCGTGGATCGCCTCACTAAGCAAGCTCACTTCCTGCCAGTCAAGACCAGTTACACCGTCCCCACTTACGCCGCTTTGTACAAGAACAACATAGTAAAACTCCATGGCATCCCCAAGACCATTGTCTCTGATCGTGGTACTCAGTTTATCGCAAAGTTCTGGAAAGCGTTCCATACCTCACTTGGAACCAAACTCTTGCATAGCACGGCATATCATCCACAAATGGATGGACAAACTGAGCGAGTCAACCAAGTGTTAGAGGATATGTTGAGAGCCTGCGTGCTCACCTTCGCAGATACTTGGGATGACTATTTAGCCTTGGCAGAGTTCTCATATAATAACAGTTACCAAGAAAGCATCAAAATGGCACCCTTTGAAGCACTGTACGGTCGCCGTTGTCGTACACCTCTCAGTTGGTCTGAACCTGGAGAAAGGGAGTTCTTTGGAGTTGACCTAGTAAAAGATATGGAGGAAAAAGTCAAGCAAATACAAGAGAATATGAAGATTGCGCAGTCTCGACAGAAGAGCTATGCTGACAAAAGACGTCGACCTCTGAAGTTCCAAATCGGGGATTATGTGTATCTGAAGGTCTCACCCACCAAGGGAGTCACTCGTTTTGGAGTCAAGGGAAAGTTAGCACCACGCTATATTGGTCCCTTTGAAATTCTGGAACGTTGTGGCAAGGTAGCTTACGAGCTAAGATTGCCCGATCATCTTTCTGCAATCCATAATGTGTTTCACGTCTCCCAACTCAAGAAATGTCTCCAAGTGCCCGAACATGTGGTGGAAGTTGAAGGTGTCGAGTTAGAACCCGATCTGTCATACTCCGAGTATCCAGTTCGCGTGTTGGATCACAAGGACCGTGTTACCCGGAGGACTACCACAAGATGGTACAAGATCCAGTGGAACCAACACTCTGAAGAAGAAGCCACTTGGGAATCCGAAGACTTCTTAGCGAAGAGCTATCCCGACTTTCTCGATACTCTGTAGATGTAAAGTTTTGTCTTTGTCCTTCTTAAGACGCAGAATCTCGGGGCGAGATTTCTTTTAGGGGGGAAGGCTCTAACACCTCTGGTGTTTAATATGTAATTAACCTGACATGTCATCATCTTTAGTCATTAATCATCCTTGCCATGCATTTATGTTTTCCTAATGCTTGTTTTGTATTTACCTTTTTCTGAGGTGACTTGTGTATTGAATCTCTTTTTCAAAAACCCTAAAGGCCCAAATCTTCCTATAAGGGCAAAATGGTAATTTCACCTCTGTGTCTAGCTTTGTGTGAATCTTGTTTAGTTGAGTGTCTTGATGTTTTGTTGTGTTGACCAAAGTTCACAATCAGATTTGGAATTGAAATTCCTTTTGAAAAACCCTAAATTTCCAAACTCTAGTTTTACCCTTCTTTTTCTAATTCAAAAACTATTTAAAATTTGAAGTTGGCCCTTTTAGCAAAGTTGTAGATCTTGTCGAAAGGAACAACTTTGGTATTTGCAGATTTTCAAGTTTCAATACAAAATCAGAAGTAATGTCAAATTCTTTCAAACTTCAATTTTGTCCCCTTTTCGGTTTTCAAAATTATCTCAAAAACTATTGAGTTTCAGAAAAAGTTTATGTTGACAAAGTTGTAGGTCTCAAAGTTTTGAGCAACTTTGGTGTTTTGAGTTTTCTTTGTGTAGTTCAAGTTTTGGGAGTAATTTTAAAATTTCAGAAAGGGGGTAGATTTGGGAATGGGTAACGTCTATGTGCGAGCTTTAAAGCAAGGGCGCCCCGGCCGACGGCGGCGCAGCCTCAGCCTCGCCGAGCCCGGCTGACCCGCGTCCGTGTCGCCCGAGGCCAGCGCTAAGCGCTCGACCTCTCCGGTCCCCTACCTCCGCCCACGCCGAGTCAGCCTCGCCGAGCCCGGTTGACCCGTTCCGTGTCGCCCGAGGCCAGCGCTAAGCGCTCGACCTCTCCGGTCCCCTACCTACCGCCGCCTCGCCATCCCCTACCCTACCCTCCCTCTTTCCCCTACGGCCGCGGACAGCGCGCAGCTGCCGGCCGCCGGCAAGCCGCCGCGCCGCGCGCAAGCGCCCCGTCCACGTCGCGCCGCCCTACCCTGCTCCCTACCTCCTTTAGTGCCGCGCGAATGCTCCTCACCCCTCGCCCGGACCCCCCCCCCCCCCCCCCCCCCGCTCCATCCCGCGGCTATAAAGCCGCCGAGCTCCGCCATTCCTCCGCCATCGGCGAGCTCCGTGAACCCGAGCCACCGAGCCTCCCCAGAGCCAGCCGAGCCCGCCGCTGCGTTCGCCTTGAGCTGCTCCACCTTCCCGAGCAACCAATTTCACCCCTCCGCCCTCCTCTCGCCGGCGCAGGAGCTTCGTCCCCGACTCCGGCAAACGGCCGCGTTTCGGCTAAGCGAGAAATTCGCCGCCGTGAGTGCTTCTCTCTTCCCTCCGACCCCTGCCCTCTCTTCCTCACCTCAGCGCGCTCCTAACCGCACCCTCGGCGACCTCTTTTGGTGGACAGAGCCGCCGGACGCCGGTCGCCGCCGAAGAGATCCGCCACCACCGTCGGACTCCCTCCTCCGACCCTTGCACCGCCTCGCCGAGCCTCGCTCCCGACTCACGGTGAGCCCGCGAAGCTTCTCCCACCCTCGGCTTTCCCAGAGTAAGGCCCGAGCGGCCGGTCCGCCGTGCGCCTCGCCTGCGATTCGCCCGAGCCCTCGGGGAAGATGCACAGTGCATTTTTCCTTTTTCAGTTTTAAATGAATAGTGTTCAGTTTTCATCTTTTTGTGTGATTTTCTGTATGGTTCCAAAAATTCTGAGAAATTCGTGGTAGACTCTTTATACCTTGAAGTATTTTATAAAAATCTAAAACTTGACTTTTCTGCAAGAATTTGAAAATGTAAAATCCCTCTTTTAATTAATAAATGGATGGTTTTGGATTTTTAGAAAATCATTTATAACTCCAAAAATCATGAGATAAATTTTTGTGAGTTTCCTATGCCATATTTAGTCTCTGGTGAAATTTTGAAGTCTTTTGGAACAAGTTAATTTTTGAGCATTTATTTTAATTGTAAATAGTGCCTTTTGTTAATTAATGACTGATTTTAATTGAGCACCTTAATGACCTCCAAAAATTATGAAATTTGTTTTGCCATCTTTTTATACCATAATGAACTTATGAGATTAATTTGGTAATTTTTGGAGCAACTTCATAAAATGACCTTTTTAAATAATTAGGAAAAATAGAAAATCAAGTAGGGTTCATGTTGTATGCCCTGTGATGTGACTTTTGGGATTGTTTGCTGTTCATAGACCCCCACCCATTTGGTCTATGATGTTTGTGATGCCATGCATGATTTGTGTTTAGGTCGGATAAATGATGCTTAATAGGTTGATTAATTTTGCTTAGGGATAAAGATAAGTAACTTTATGTCCACACTAAGAAGTTACTTACGCGATGGAAAGTGTACTCTAGAATCAGTAGGTTTTGTCCTGCGTTTTAGCAAGCCTTTTGTTCATGTCAGCATCCTCATAAGCATACATCATTGCATCCGTATAGTGACCGAAGGAGAAAACGTCAAAGTCGAAGCAGCCGCTGACGGACCTACCCCTGAGGCGACCCCGAGCTCCGACACCTGCACTGCTGACCCCGAGCCTGTCCTCTTTGCTCTTCAAGGCAAGCCCCGGTGCATTTTAACCCTTCCTTGTTTTTATAAAAGGTTTACTTAAAATGTCTTTGAGTTAAACTACTGCATTAGGTTATAGGAGTTGTGTGATGACCTATTACCTGCATTGTTTACCTCCATCAGAAGATCCACCTGCCCTGTTTTAAAAACTATTTGCAAAATGCTTAGTGATGCTATACAATAGATTTGCAATAAAATACCATTTTCAAAAGTGTGAGCACTTGAAGAATCTTTATGGGATTTTGGCTTTACTCCCCGGCCATTGGCTAGGTATCTGGTCCGTACCTAGTCAATTGCGAGGAGAGGTTGTCCGAGCGTACGGTGCCGTCATGTTGTAGTCCGGGACTCAACAGTTGACACCGACCGGGACAGGGTTGAAAAACTGACAGGACTATTACGCTTGGGTGAGATATAACCAAGGTATGGTTCTGGCAGAAAAATTTAGGGACCATCCGTATGGGGGCCTGCTGGCCAAGACTTGCAACTATTCACATACTTCGGAAAGCTCTGGCTCCGAGGAATCCTTTATTGGACCGACAACCGCGCACTGGGAGTGGAGAGATGGCGGAAGTAGCATGTACCCACGTGGTCGTCGTACCTGGATAGGAGTGGTGTACTGTACTTCCGGGTGGCGTAGGACCGGGCCCAATCTTGGAGGAATCGTGGTAGACGAGTTGGCATATGCAAGCTTGGGTGCTACATATGCAGTGTGGATAGGGATCCTCAGCTGAGTATTATTTATCCGGATTAACGTTGCTCCTCGGTTATGGAGACTTGGTCACTGACTGTCAACGGAGAGTGGTTCTCAACTAGGTATGTTTTTGAAAGGTAAAATGAATCATGAACAATGAAGAATTGAGAAATACTGGAATCTTTCCAAAAATAAAACAAGGATTTCAAAATGCTTTTTCTGCAAAATACTTGATCTTGCTTAAGCCTTACCTTGACTACCTAAGCCTCTCATTCTTGAGTCTTCTCCCCTTTTTCTTTAGTCGGGTAAGTCTTGTTGAGTACCCCAGTACTCAGGGTTTGTTACCCATGCTGCAGGTATGGCTGAGACCCCGATGTGTCTTGCGCCCTGCTGCATGACCATCGACCAGGAAGAGGCCGATGAGGCCGAAGAATAGTTGTGCACCCTCGGGCTGGGTGTTTGCAAGTATCTTTATTTTGTTGTACTCCGCTGCGTTGCCTATTTCTATTACCCGAACATGGTTTGTAATAACTGCACCTTTAATTTTATTTGGAACCTCGGTTTGTAAAACTAATGTTATTTAAGTCTTCCGCTCTGTATTCCGATGTTATTTGTAAAAGTATCCAGTGCTGTGACCGAATTGTGAGATGATCCTACGGACAATGGGCACTGATGCAGCCCAGTGACGAACAGTCTTAATCGCGCGGAACATCGGTTCGGCTGTCAGAGGCTGACGGGGACCGGTGGGCCATGGGATTAGGACCGTTCCGCCACAGCAACGGACGGTTTCAATCCCTATGGACTCATGGCTGTCCCGTACACCTGTTGGCCCGTCTTCGTTATCCCCTTCAATCCCCCCCCGGCGTCCTATTTCAATGTCATACTGTCTTCTTGTCGTTGATATTTCTTGGACACCCGGGGAATAACATGGGTGTGTACATGGAGCCTCTGATTGATGAATTGGAAACTGCTTGGAATGAAGGGGTATTGACATACAATCGAGCTTCAAGGTCGAACTTCACAATGCACATCTGGTACCAGTACTCACTGCATGACTACCTAGCATATGGGATATTCTGTGCTTGGTGTGTCCACGGCAAGTTCTCATGCCCGGTTTGTAAGACAGCTACGAGATTTATCTGGTTGAAGAAGGGTGGCAAGTATTCGGTGTTCGACCAACATCGACAATTCCTGCCTCTTGACCATCCTTTCAGACGGGACACCAAGAACTTCACCAAAGGTGTCGTGGTGAGCGATCCTCCACCCCAGATGCTGACCGGTGCCGAGGTTCATGCTCAGATAGATGCTCTCAAGTTCAACAAAACAGACGGTCATTCTGCGGGGTATGGTCAGGAACATATGTGGACTTATAAGTCAGGCTTGGAAAGGCTCCCCTATTATGACGACCTTCTTCTACCACATAACATTGATGTAATGCACACTGAAAAGAAGATCGCCGAGTCACTTTGGGGAACACTCATGGACACTAAAAACTCCAAGGACAACCCTAATGCTAGGCTAGACCTGGCACCGTTGTGCGATAGACCTAAGCAAGAGATGCTGCCTCCTCAGCCCAGCAGGAGATGGACACGACCCAAGGCCAATTTCGTCTTAGGCAGGCCACAAAGGAAAGAAATACTTCAGCGGATCCAGACATTGACATTCCTTGATGGATATGTAGCGAATCTAATGAGAGGAGTCAACTTATCTACTCTGGGAGTCTTAGGGATGAAGAGTCATGACTTCCACGTATGGATCGAGCGACTTCTTCCGGCAATGGTTCGAGGCTATGTTCCTGAGCCTATGTGGGTTGTCCTAGCAAAGTTGAGCTATTTCTTTCATCAGCTATGTGCCAAGGAGATATCTCGGTCCGTCATTGATGACTTGGAGAAAGCTGCACCTGTGTTGCTCTGTAAGATGGAGAAAATCTTTCCACCAGGCTTCTTCACTCCGATGCTTCATTTGATCGTACACCTCCCAAATGAGGTTCGAATGGGAGGGCCTGTGCAATGACATTGGTGCTTTTTAGTCGAGAGAAATATGAAGACTCTTCGCAAGAAATGTAGAAACAAAGCCAAAATTGTGGCTTCCATTGCAGAGGCATTCATTTTGGAGGAGGTGTCAAACTTCACTGAAGAATACTACTTCGAGAACCTTCCTAGCGTGCATAATCCACCCCCTCGTTACAATGCTGGAGAAAATGAATCGAGTGTTAGCCTTTCTAAGGCCAACTTGGCACGGCAAGTGGATCCACAGTTAAGCAGTTGAACTATGAAGAGTGGCGAAAGATCATGCTATACGTGCTTACCAACCTTGATGAGGTGGACCCGTACATGGGGTAAGTTGTCATCTATCTTCATCCAATTCGTCGTCACTATTCTGTTGCCAACACCCTTCTTTTTCTTTCATACAGTGAATTTCTTCATTTGTTCTCGAATGGACCAAGGCCTCTTTCTGATGCGGTAGCTGAAACCCTAATTGCAAACGGTGCGGGGCAAGGGAGGCCAACCGACCAACCGAGGTCGTACTTAGTCCACCGTTCCAACTTGCTCCTAGGTTCTGACCATATAATTATATATCTTGGTTCACCTTGTGGGCTCAGACTGATGCATCTATGAGTAAATAGCTGAGACAGGTTGCAAAAGGCTTTGACCGTAGGGTCAAGTCATTTAATAGTTACGACGTGAATGGATATTGCTTCCACACATCAAGCTACGAGCAGAGTCGACCCAATCGAAAAACCACAAATAGCGGACTTTGTACTCCAGGCAATGATAATCGTGACTACTATGGAAGAATTGAAGAAATATACGAACTTTCATTTCACGGTGAAAAGCCTTTGAATCCTGTCATGTTCAAATGCCATTGGTTTGACCCTGGAGTAACGAGGCTGACACCTAATCTTGGGCTAGCCAAAATTCGATAGGATTCTGTCTATCCAGGAGCCGATGTGTATATTGTGGCTCAACAGGCCACGCAGGTTTATTACATGCGATACGCGTGCAAAAGCAAAGAGCATCTCTTGGCTTGGTATATTATGCACAAGATATCGCCACATGCTAAACTACCTCTCCCCAACGATGAGGATTATAACTTCAACACAAACACGTATGACGGTGAGTTCTTTCAAGAAGCTGGGCTGCAAGGGACGTTCACGATAGACTTAACCGAAGCGATGGAAATGGAAGTAGAGAATGATGACGAGGACGCTAGGGATGAGGTGGTAAATGAGAAGGACATAGAAATGCTAGAATGATTCTGTTTAGGCAAAGCAAATGAAGACGACGTCTCGTCTTCGGATACTGAGGAGTACTTAGACATGGTTGATAGTGATGAGGAGACTCAAGCTCCGGCTAATCCGGATGATCCATATTATTTCTAATACATGTAATATTATGTTATATTTTTAGGATCTAGGGTTTTATTTATATTGCATATATTTTATTATGTTATTTCTAATACAACATTGTTTGTTCTTTTTAAATGCAAGTGGTCGAGGAAAGATGCCGGGAGGACGTCAAAGACGGTTGAGTTGGGTGTACTGGAGCTTGCAGGCCGACAGGCCATCGACGAGGAGTGGCCGCCGCCGGAGGGAGCCGTCTCCACAAGAGGAGGAGGAGGTGTCGGCCATGCCCGAGGCCCAGGGGTAGGAGGAGGCCGAGGGGCAGGATGTGGAAGAGCAGGAGGAGGACGAGGCGGACGAGGGTTCGGCTGCCTAAGGGGTGTCCACGCCCTACTTAAGAGGTCTCGCTAGCCTCCCGGCGTTGCCGACACGTGCCCAACGCCCAGTGATCACGCCCCTCAGACAAAAGTACATGTTCTAACTACCTGTTCATATGATGAGACTCAAAATTGAAATAGAAGCTAATAATCTTTTTTAATCACTTGTGCAGGTCATGGGACTTTGTGGGGCCTAATAAAGGTCGCAAAATCAATGGCATCCTGGGTCTCCTATGCCGCGAGCACTACCCCGGCATAGTACAGTATGCCGGGAGGCACGAGCTGACCTACACCTTTGACCACTACACCGTCGCCCCAGACCCGGACTTCCCCAACAAGGCAGCGAGGGTTAGAGCGGAGCTATGGGTAAGTCTTCGTCAAACAACATCACATTTGCGGATACATGGGTGTATGCCGAGTCTCTGAGTGATGAGTGATTGTCAACTGGGATGATGCGCATTTCTTTGGCTTGTGTTGTGCAGGTGTCGAGCACGGATACAGTGATCAGAGGCAAGGTGAAGGTCAAGTAGAGACGTGCCGTGCCGATGGACCGAGAGTGGCGAAGGGCGGACGTGAGGCTTGGACTGAGGGACCGGTGGCCCGAGGATCAGCTGTGGTGGCTGACAGCCTGGGACAGCAACGAGCGAAGACTTGCGGTCATGTGTTGCCTGAGTCATGGACTTGGGGACACGTGTCGGTGGACGTGGTGCACGGGCGGTGCATCCCCTCTACAGCTTCGGTTTGGTGGTAGAGCCAGAGAAAAACCATCGGGTGGACGGTTTCCAGGTTTGGGCCTCAAAACCTGGGCGCGGATGGTTTCCGAGTTTGGCCACAAAACTCGGGCTGAGGACGGTTTCTAGGTTTGGGCCTCAAAACCTGGGTGCTGCAGGTTTGCTGAGTTTGGGCCACAAAACTCAGGCTACGGTGGGTTGGTTTCCTGGTTTGGGCCTCAAAACTGGGGGTTGGTCGTGAAGGCTGGTTTCCTGGTTTGGGCCACAAAACCGGGGGTGCGACGTCCGTGAAAAGGACGCAGAGCGGTGGCGGCACGTGGCGGCAATCGGTGAGGTTGCGTCAAGGCAACGCTACCAGTTGTGCGGGCGTGGCCGTAGGCTCCACCTACCATCGAGTTGGTCCAGAATAACCTTAGGGTTTAGCTGGTTCGCTCTGTAAGTAGTTAGGGGTAGAGTGGGAATTAGGAATAGTTAGAATTAGGATAAGTAGGGGGAGACACCCACCTCCCCATCTATCTCAGTCATTTGCTCTTTGCTCCTAGGGTTTCCTGCTCTCCCAATCCCCTGCTGTAGCTAGCTGAGATCCGCAGAGAACCATACCTCTATGTACTGGAGATTTTGAGGAAGTGAGGCCGTAACCTCACTGTTGTAGCGTGTGGTAGCCACACGGTTGCAGATCGATGACTTGATTCGTGTTTTGTTCGTATTCTTCACGTTCTTCGTTTCTCTGCGATTTTCCCGTCACTCGATCTCTCTCCCTACTGCGTCTTTGCGAAATCCGTTTGAATCAACTTGTTCTTTATAGTGAGGAGATCGTTTCGACCAAAGGAATTCATCTAACTCCTCACGAACAAGTAGATCGGGTTGATTTTGTTTTCGTGGCGCTTTTTCGGTTCATACTCCTCCCCTTTCGATTTCCCGGTGTTTGCGTTGATTTGAGCAGATGATTTCTTGGGGATAGTCTCCTAACTACTCCGTGATCATCCTCTCCAAGTTTGGGAACGTGGGATTTTGGTTTGAATCGATTTGGAGAAGATTTGGGTGAAGGGCGACCAAAATCGCCCTCACTGGGAGTTGGCGGATAGTCCGCCATCCCAGCCGCGGACAGTCCGCGCATCGGGATCGAGCCAGGTCAGTGGCTGTGGGTCTCGGTCGCGTTACTGTTCCTTGACCGGCGGACAGTCCGCCGGAGAAACTCGCGGATAGTCCGGGAGTCGTCCAGGGACGGTTCAACAGCTTTGCTATTTTTGGTATTTGACCGGCGGACAGTCCGCCGTTGGTTTTCGCGGATAGTCCGGGAACTGTCCAGGGAACTTCAGCAGCACTGTGGTTTTGCTCTTTTGGCCGGCGGACAGTCCGTGACCTGAGCCCGGACAGTCCGTCACTGGGCAGACAGTCCGCGACCGTACTGCCGGACAGTCCGGGATCCTGCTGTAGCCTCCGGTTTAGTGCGTTTGATCTCCCGGCTTGTTTGTTTGGTTTCCGGATTTCTCGTTTGGCCCTAGAGTTAATCAAGGAACCTCTCTAGGTATCTTTGCTACTTGTTAGCATAGGTATTTAGGAGTTTCTCGATGTAGCCGTCTATCTACGTTCGGGACTTGGTTTTTGAGGGTCGAACTTGTGCCGGCTCTTTTGGCATTTGGTTCGCTATCGCTTTGTGGTGCCTCGCTGTGATCCAAGGGATCATCCACCCTCTTCCAAGGGTCGTGGGCATCACGTTCTTGGTCATAGCTCTTGGGGGTTGATTTTGGGACAATCGGCCAAAGTTTCGAAAGAAATTTTTTGAGCTCCCATTCACCCCCCCTCTGGTCGCCTTGCTAGTGCATTCTCGGTCCTTCAATTGGTATTGGAGCGGGTTAAGGATCTTCCACCTTAGCCGGTTCCAGATCCACAGAAGGCGAGATGGATCGCGGCGTGGGCAAACCGCCGTTCTTTGATGGGACGAACTATGCGTATTGGAAGATACGCATGTCGGCCTATCTTCAGAGCATGGGCTCTTCTGTTTGGGAGATTTGCAACAAGGCCGATTAC
Organism: Coix lacryma-jobi var. lacryma-jobi; assembly: GCA_009763385.1. NCBI lineage: Eukaryota > Viridiplantae > Streptophyta > Magnoliopsida > Poales > Poaceae > Coix > Coix lacryma-jobi. The sequence goes on from CM019827.1 coordinate 61,253,310, forward strand.
GTTGTCTTGGCTGCTCGTGTCTCTCAGCTTCAGATCGATGAGCACGATGCCAATAGTCGAGCACGTAATGCTCTTTTCTCCTGTTTGAGCATGTCCGAGTTTGATCGCGTTTCACACCTCCCCACGACTCATGAGATTTGGGCGACCCTCATGCGCTTCCATGAGGGAACCACTCAAGTCAAATCCCGTCTCTACGAGTCGCACAAGCGGGAGTATGAGAACTTTCGACATATGCCTGGCGAGAGCATAGAGAGTTTATTCGCTCGCTTTCAGGTCATTGTCAACAAGATGAGAGCGAATAAGAAGTTGTTGCCTTTCGACGATCATGAGAGGGCTTTGAAGCTTTTGCATACTCTTGATCGATCGGTGTGGGATTCCAAGGTTCAAGCGATCATCGAATCATCTAACTATGAGACCCTCACCTGCGACGAGCTCTTTAGCAAGCTCAAGTCTAGTGAGATTGACGCCATGTCGAGGGCTTTTTATGAAAATCCTTCTGGCCCGACTATGGCTTTGCTTTCTGGCTCTTCTGCTAACCCCTCTGGAGGCTTTGCTTTGCACTCTCTTATTTTTGTCACAGAGGAGCAGTTGGAGTCTTTGGGGGATGACGAGTTGGCTATGCTCGCCAACCGGTTCTCGCGGTTCCACAACAACCGCATGAACCGTCGCCGCGGAGGAGGACGACCGGGATGCTACGAGTGCGGCGACCCCAACCACTTCATCGCCAGTTGCCCGAAGAAGAACAAACAAGTCTTCGGCAAGGGCGATCATGGGCACAAGTACGACTTCGGCAAGCGCAAGGAGAAGTACGTCCCCGCAAGGCACAAGCGGAAGGGCGGCTTCAATAAGGAGTACATCAAGACAAAGTACTTGGAGAAGGCCCAGGCTGAGCAGCGTGCTTTCTTCACCACGCTCAGCGACGTCGATGACTCGGACGACGACTCCGCTTCCTCAAGCGACGACGAGTCCGAGAAGAAGAAGAAGATCGAGGACAAGCTGAACGGTCTCTGCTTCTTCGCCGCCGACGACGGCTTCTGCACCATGGCCCTCGGCAAGGAGATCGACGGCGAGCTGGAGGAGACTCCTCGGAACGACGACGATGACGACACCTCTCAGGTATCTCTCACCCACGACGAGCTTTCTGCTGAGGTCGAGAAGCTTACTGCCGCGCTCCTTAGTCAGGATAAGTTGCTTAGGCGTGCCGCTAGAGAGCACAAGGAGTTTAGGCAGAAGTGGGAGGATACGGTGAAGGAACTTGAATCTGTAAAGTCCACCGTTGTTGTCACCGAGGAGGAGGAGTATGAGATGTGCAGCACGCACATGACTGACCTTCTCACTTTGAGAGGTAAGTATGCTGCGTTGGTAGGAGAGGTGGATGAGCTCCGAGCTAGACCCATGCTGTTGGGTGCGTGCAAGACTTGTCCAGTCTTGCAATCTTAGTTGGCAGAGAAGAATGCCAAGATTGTGTCTCTTGAAGAGGCCAACTCAGGTAGCACATGTGTGGCCAGGTGTGTTCTTTGTGAGGGTTTGGAGATGGAGATCGCAAACGTGAAGCATGACAAGATGCAAACCGAGGAAGAAAATACATACCTTCGGACCATCTTGTCATGGGTGTCTAGTGGTGAGCCACAGCTCGGGATGATGATCTCCCAATTCAAGAGAGCTGCTGGAGGTCCTGGTGTAGGCTTTGCCTCAGGTGTTGATGTTTCTGCTTTTGGGAAGATTGGAGAGTCGAGTGGTTTGAAACCGAGTGAGAAGCCCAACTCCACCACTACTCCAAAACTTACCAAGCTTCCACCCAAAGAGCCTCTCAAGCCTAACACCAAGGATGGGGTCTTTCTTGAGCCTCCGAGAGCTCCACCCAATAAACAAACATGGGCTCCCAAACCAAACCATCTCAAGAACAAGCTGGACGCCATGCCACCCATCCAAGAGGAGCTTATGCCACAGAAGGGCAAAGTGATCCACACCCACTACCGTGAGTACCAACAACCCCCTTTGAGAGCGGTGAGGTACCATTGTGAGCACTATGGGAGAGATGGACACTTGAGCGAGTTTTGCTTTCGGCGCAAGAGAGAGGCGCGCCATGCTAGGGAGATGAACAATCCGGACATGTACCATCCTTTCCATGATGTACATGTGCCGAATGTTCAGAGGAGAGCTCCAAGGAGAGCTACTAGGCCTAGAGGTCCAGAACATCAAGTTGCCAGGCCTAGGCAGCGAAGAGGACGTGCCCGGCAGGAGCCTGCAGTTGTAGGCTATGGACCCCGTGGCGGTAGCCTTGTAGTTGAGCGTTTTCCCGCACCGCGTTTTGAGTATCGCGGTGAGCTCTCTTTCCCTAGCGGACCACGTTTTCCTCAGCGTGGTGATCGCTCTTCTCGTAGACGTGCTAGGAATGGTTTTTCTGCTAACCGTTCTTTTGAGCAGTCGGCCCAACACTGGTATTCCCCTTACTTCACTAACCCCAGTGTTGGACCGTATGCTCACCCTATGTCTTTTTATTGATGTAGGTAAAACGATTGGAGAACGTTTGGTTGGTGGATTCTGGTTGCTCGAGACACATGACCGGAAATGCCAAGTGGTTCTCCAATCTTAGTCCGGTCGCCGGAAAGGAGTTTATCACCTTCGGCGACAATAGCAAAGGTAAAGTGTTGTCTCATGGGTCGGTGCGAGTTAATGAGCACTTTGTGTTGCGCGATGTTGCTCTTGTTTCTAACTTGCATTTTAACCTTCTTTCTGTTTCGCAACTTTTTGACGACGACTATGAGATTAGTTTTAAGCCGAATCTCAGTCGTATTTTGGATCCTCAGGGCAATCTTGTGTGTTTGATTTCGCCCTTAGGAAAAGTCTTTCGTGCGAATTTCTCGGAGTCTTTTGGCATTTCTCGATGTCTTGTGGCTGGACCTTCCTCCTTTGATCTTTGGAAGTGGCATAGGAGACTTGGACATTTAAGCTTCGACTTGCTTGCAAAGCTTAGCTCACTTGGCCTAATCCGAGGATTGCCCAAGTTGCATATGGAGAAGGATCTTGTTTGCCACTCTTATAGACATGGGAAGATGGTTGCCGCTCCCCACCATCTAGTGACTCAGGTCATGACCAAGCGCCCTAGAGAGCTTTTGACACATGGACCCTGTTGGTCCGGCTCGGGTGAGCTCGGTTGGGGGGAAGTGGTATGTGCTTGTTGTTGTTGATGACTTTTCGAGATATTCGTGGGTCTTCTTTTTAGCTGAGAAGACCGAGACTTTCTCCCTTGCTCGCAATCTGATTTTGCGTCTTCAGAATGAGTTCCCTTTGAACTCAATGCGAGCTATTAGGAGTGATAATGGTTCCGAATTCAAGAATTCGGATTTTGAGAAGTTTTGTAACTCTTTGGGTTTAGAGCATCAGTTTTCTTCCCCCTACACACCGCCACAGAATGGTGTTGTAGAGAGGAAGAATCGGACCCTTGTAGAGATGGCCAGGACGATGCTCGATGAGCATAGGACTCCTAGGCGATATTGGGCCGAAGCCATGAGCACTGCATGCTACATTTCAAATCGCATTTTTCTCCGAGCTTTCTTGAAAAAGACTTCTTATGAATTGCGTTTTGGAAAACTGCCCAAGGTGAGTTATTTTCGAGTTTTTGGTTGCCATTGTTTTATACTCAAAAAGGGCAACATGGACAAGTTTGAGTCTCGTTCTTCTGACGGTGTGTTTTTGGGTTATGGCACTCACACTCGAGCTTATCGTGTACTTAACCTTGACACTAACCGAGTCATGGAGACATCAGATGTCACCTTCGACGAGACCATGGTTTGTCCTTCTTCTCGTTTTGAGCGTGCAGGTGATCATGAGGTTGGAGAGCCTCTTTTTGATGACGAGGATGAGGGTGCTGAAGGTATGGATGATCCAGCACCTCCTCCACCTGCTGTGCCGCAAGGAGCGGCTTCTACGACGACTCACGGCCCCGACACGTCTTCTTCCTGGGGGTCGTGGGATCCACCACCCCGAGCGGTACCTTTTGTACCCGGAGAGGCACCAGCTGCTGTTGAGGGGGAGATCACTTCTGCACGGGAGGCGCCACGACACATCCAGCGCCAACACCCCCCTCAGCAGCTGATCGGCAGCATCGACGAACGTGTCACTCGGTCCAGGTCTCAAATCTCTCACTTTGCTCATTCTGCTTTTGTTGCTGATCTTGAGCCCCGAGATGTTGGACACGCCTTGACGGATCCGGATTGGGTCAATGCCATGCATGAGGAGTTAGAAAACTTTGAGAGAAATCGGGTTTGGGTTCTAGTGTCTCCACCTTCTGAGTGTCACCCAATTGGGACAAAATGGGTTTTCAAAAACAAACAGGGAGAAGATGGCCATGTTGTGAGAAACAAGGCCAGACTCGTAGCCCAGGGATATAGTCAGAAGGAGGGGATAGACTATGAGGAGACGTTTGCTCCTGTAGCTCGTTTGGAGGCAATTAGGATACTCTTGGCTTTTGCTGCATCCAAAGGTTTCAAACTTTTTCAAATGGATGTCAAGAGTGCCTTCTTAAATGGCTACATAGAAGAGGAGGTGTATGTTAGACAACCCCCGGTTTTGAAAATCCCAAGTTTCCAAACCATGTCTTTAAACTCCACAAAGCTTTGTATGGTTTGAAACAAGCCCCTAGAGCCTGGTATGATAGATTGAAAACCTTTTTGCTTGCTAAGGGTTTTTAAATGGGATGTGTAGATAAAACGCTCTTTCTCCTCAAGCAAGGCACTGATACTCTCTTGGTCCAAATTTACGTGGATGATATCATTTTCGGTGGTTCTTCTCACGCTTTGGTTGCCAAGTTTGCAGATACTATGAGCAGGGAATTTGAGATGAGTATGATGGGCGAGTTGACGTTTTTCCTCGGGTTGCAAATCAAGCAATCCCGGGAAGGGACGTTTGTGCACCAGGGCAAGTATACCAAGGACTTGCTGAAGAGGTTCGATATGGGTGAGGCCAAGCCTCTTCCAACACCCATGTCGACCACGACGGCCCTGGATGCGGACAAGGATGGAGAAGCTGTGGACCAGAAGGAGTACCGAAGCATGATCGGGTCGCTGCTCTACCTGACGGCGACACGCCCGGACATCCAGTTCGCGGTGTGTCTGTGTGCGCGCTTTCAGGCGTCGCCGCGCACTTCTCACCGTCAGGTGGTCAAGCGCATTTTCAGGTACCTTCGTTTCACACCTGAGTTCTGGATTTGGTATTCAGCTTCCTCCACCCTCTCCCTTTGTGGTTATTCTGATGCCGATTTTGCTGGTTGTCGCATTGAGCGCAAGTCCACTTCTGGGACTTGCCAGTTTATTGGTTCATCTCTTGTATCGTGGTCTTCTCGCAAGCAGTCTAGTGTCGCTCAGTCTACCACGGAGGCTGAGTATGTTGCTGCGGCTAGCTGCTGTTCCCAGTTGCTTTGGATGATGGCCACTTTGCGTGATTTTGGTCTGAGCTTTTCTCGTGTTCCTCTGCTTTGTGACAACATGAGTGCGATTAGTGTTGCTAAGAACCCCGTGCTTCACTCGAAGACCAAACACATTGATGTGCGCTTTCGCTTTTTGCGAGACCACTATGAGAAGGGTGATATCGACCTTCGCCATGTCGATACTCATCATCAGTTGGCTGATATCTTCACCAAGCCTTTGGCCGAATCAACCTTTAATCGGTTGGGGGGTGAGCTTGGTGTGTGTTTCCCCTTTTAGATGGGGGAAACATTTTGGATCTTGTATCATAGACTGACTATTTTCTCGTTTGCTTTGTTTTTCTTTTGCATTTCTGCATACGCTTTTACACTCTGAGCTTCATGTATATAATCTTTAGAATGTGATTATGCTCTATGTAGTATGCTCCGATGCTATATGTTGATACTTGTAGCTTATGCTCTTTCTGATCACTGATACATGTTGTGAGCTGAGCTATTTTTGAATGGTGAACCTGCTTAATGAACTTAAAATTGAAAATGTTCACCATTGAGATATGCAACTAGCATGTGTAGGATGTGTTGAGTTCACTCGTGCTTTTCATATATGCTAGGTTGCTATGTCTCTAGTTCTGAGTCATTCACTTGCTTGGTATGTTCATATTCTGTTTAAAATCTGAACCAAGTTAAGTGAATTGGAAAGATCGAGATGGGATTGCTTGTCAACACATCACAGTTTCGAGACTGTTTCTCATTGCACTTTGAGTTAAACTTGAGCTGTGTAGTGTATGACCGAAACTATTGCTTTAAGCTTCTGATTGCTTCTGCATAGGCTTCACACAGTTGAAAAGTTAGGCAATGACAAGCTTTCAACCTCTCGCAGTCACATGCTGAATTCTGAACTTGTGTAATTTCACTGCTGCAACTCCGATTAAAATTTGAAAACACAAGTCTATGTTTCATTCTGCAGCATGATGACTGAACTTTGCTAGGGGTAGTTCACCTTGCATATATGTTTAGCACTTGTCGGATTTCCTGTCTATACATGTCTTGTGCTATTTTGATGGTGAATACCTTTTTGGCTAAAAACTGCTCACTTTGCTCATATGTTCATATTTCATATTTGGTGATCAGCTTGAGCCTTCGCTAGCTTGTATACTTTCTAGTGAGTCATTGGAGCTATACTGTTTAGAGCATCTTTGCATTTTCTTGACTATATTCCTGAAGCTGCTGACTTGCATTTTGACTCATATGCATGTTGGAAAGGGAAGAACTTCTCTTGTTGGCACTTTTGATGGTGCATTTTCTGAGGGGGAGAAAATTTGCTTTCGGTCCTTCAATGCTTGATGGTGCATTTTCAACTAAGGGGGAGAATTAGGACAAATCATATCTCCCATGTTCAAAAGGGAGAGGAATCGGTTGTGTGCACCATGCAAGGGGGAGCTTGCTCATGATGAATTTTTGAAATTTCCAATTGGTTCGGAGCGTTTTTGCTAGTTGTGTTGAGCCTTTGCCTCTTTCTTGAGGGACTAGCATTCGCTTTTCAGATTTTCAATTGGTGTTGAGCCTCTGTGCCTCTATCTTGAGGGACTAGTATTTTTGCTTCGATTTTTCATTTGGCATTTGCTAGCGGTGTTGAGCCTGTTCTACCTCTTCTTGAGGGCTAGCTTTGCTTCGCTTGGTTGCGTTGAGCCGTTGCCCATGTCTTTGGGGACCAAGTTGTCTTGCTCTTTCCACATGACCTTCTTCGGCTTTGCTATGCTTTTGGGTCATTTGGTTGAGTTCTCACTCTCCTTCCTTCTTCTTTCTTCCTTTCATTATGATTTGTGTTGGTAGTTGACAATGCACTCATCAAGGGGGAGATTGCGGATACATGGGTGTATGCCGAGTCTCTGAGTGATGAGTGATTGTCAACTGGGATGATGCGCATGTTCTTTGGCTTGTGTTGTGCAGGTGTCGAGCACGGATACAGTGATCAGAGGCAAGGTGAAGGTCAAGTAGAGACGTGCCGTGCCGATGGACCGAGAGTGGCGAAGGGCGGACGTGAGGCTTGGACTGAGGGACCGATGGCCCGAGGATCAGCTGTGGTGGCTGACAGCCTGGGACAGCGACGAGCGAAGACTTGCGGTCATGTGTTGCCTGAGTCATGGACTTGGGGACACGTGTCAGTGGACGGGGTGCATAGGCGGTGCATCCCCTCTATAGCTTCGGTTTGGTGGTAGAGCCAGAGAAAAACCATCGGGTGGACGGTTTCCAGGTTTGGGCCTCAAAACCTGGGCGCGGATGGTTTCCGAGTTTGGCCACCAAACTCGGGCTGAGGACGGTTTCCAGGTTTGGGCCTCAAAACCTGGGTGCTGCGGGTTTGCTGAGTTTGGGCCACAAAACTCAGGCTACGGTGGGCTGGTTTCCTGGTTTCGGCCTCAAAACCGGGGGTTGGTCGTGAAGGCTGGTTTCCCGGTTTGGGCCACAAAACCGGGGGTGCGACGTCCGTGAAAAGGACGCAGAGCGGTGGCGGCACGTGGCGGCAATCGGTGAGGTTGCGTCGAGGCAACGCTACCAGTTGTGCGGGCGTGGCCGTCGGATCCACCTACCATCGAGTTGGTCCAGAATAACCTTAGGGTTTAGCTGGTTCGCTCTGTAAGTAGTTAGGGGTATAGTGGGAATTAGGAATAGTTAGAATTAGGATAAGTAGGGGGAGACACCCACCTCCCCATCTATCTCAGTCATTTGCTCTTTGCTTCTAGGGTTTCCTGCTCTCCCAATCCCCTGCTGTAGCTAGCTGAGATCCGCAGAGAACCATACCTCTGTGTACTGAAGATTTTGAGGAAGTGAGGCTGTAACCTCACTGTTGTAGCGTGTGGTAGCCACACGGTTGCAGATCGATGACTTGATTCGCGTTTTGTTCGTATTCTTCGCGTTCTTCGTTTCTCCGCGATTTTCCCGTCACTCGATCACTCTCCCTACTGCGTCTTTGCGAAATCCGTTTGAATCAACTTGTTCTTTATAGTGAGGAGATCATTTCGACCAAAGGAATTCATCTAACTCCTCACGAACAAGTAGATCGGGTTGATTTTGTTTTCGTGGCGCTTTTTTGGTTCATACTCCTCCCCTTTCGATTTCCCGGTGTTTGAGTTGATTTGAGCGGATGATTTCTTGGGGATAGTCTCCTAACTACTCTGTGATCATCCTCTCCAAGTTTGGGAACATGGGATTTTGGTTTGAATCGATTTGGAGAAGATTTGGGTGAGGGGCGACCAAAATCGCCCTCACTGGGAGTTGGCGGACAGTCCACCATCCTAGCCGCGGACAGTCCGCGCGTCGGGATCGAGCCAGGTCAGTGGCTGCGGGTCTCGGTCGCGTTACTGTTCCTTGACCGGCGGACAGTCCGCCGGAGGAACTCGCGCACAGTCCAGGAGTCGTCTAGGGACGGTTCAGCAGCTTTGCTGTTTTTGGTATTTGACCGGCGGACAGTCCGCCGTTGGTTTTCGCGGACAGTCCGCCGTTGGTTTTCGCGGACAATCCGGGAACTGTCCAAGGAACTTCAGCAGCACTGTGGTTTTGCTATTTTGGCCGGCGGACAGTCCGCGACCTGAGCCCGGACAGTCCGCCATGGGCAGACAGTCCGCGACCGTACTGCCGGACAGTCCGGGATCCTGCTGTAGCCTCCGGTTTAGTGCGTTTGATCTCCCGGCTTGTTTGTTTGGTTTCCGGATTTCTCGTTTGGCCCTAGAGTTAATCAAGGAACCTCTCTAGGTATCTTTGCTACTTGTTAGCATAGGTATTTAGGAGTTTCTCAACGTAGCCGTCTATCTACGTTCGGGACTTGGTTTTTGAGGGTCGAACTTGTGCCGGCTCTTTTGGCATTTGGTTCGCTATCGCTTTGTGGTGCCTCGCTGTGATCCAAGGGATCATCCACCCTCTTCCAAGGGTCGTGGGCATCACGTTCTTGGTCATAGCTCTTGGGGGTTGATTTTGGGACAATCGGCCAAAGTTTCGAAAGAAATTTTTTGAGCTCCCATTCACCCCCCCCTCTGGTCGCCTTGCTATTGCATTCTCAGTCCTTCAACATTCATCGTATTTTTTCTTTAATTACTTAGAGTTTGCATTGCGTCTGTATGAAGAACTACTTCCAGTGCGAGCCGGGGAAGGAGGCAGTGGCGGAGGTGGTGGCTACCAGGGCCTGTAGGAAGCTCGTCACCGACATGATCTACGAGGCGAGACTGCAGGCCATCATCACCTACAACGCCATGGTCTTGGGCAAGAGGGTGACGAAGGCCGAGGCGAGAGGCATGATGCTGGGCCGGACGCGGTTCTTGCAGGTAAGTGATTCCTTTTGAGATTAAGCTATTCGTACTTTTTATCTGACACTTATATATGAAATACTTGATGATGTGCAGATGATCCCCCAATGGTGCAAGTCGTTTCCCGAGTGCTGGAAGATGATCGTGGACTGGTGGCTATCCGAAGAGTGGGCGGCCTACCACACCGAGGCCCGGGAGGCGCATCTGCAGATGCCAGGTGTACCACACCACCAGGCCAACCGTAACCTCGCCGAGTACGCACAAGCTTAGGTACGTGAAAGACTTTCTGAATTCCTCGCTCAAATGTTGCCTGATTACTAATCATCTTGTTGTCTTTCTCGCAGTCGGCGGCACACGGTGGCCAGCCTTGTGGCACGTTGCAGGCATACGCCATGTCCCACAAGGGCAAGGCCACGGCACCGGAGATCTCCTACAACCCCGCCGACACGTACACCAACTCCAGCGTACACACCCGCCTCACTGACTACTAAGAGGCGGCAAGGGCGGTCCATGGGGACGCCTTTGATCCCGCCACCGAGGACCTGGATGGGAGCATCGTCATGAGGATCGGAGGAGGGAAGAAGCACAGGCGGTTCTGGCTTGGCGACGGCGTCATCGACTCGGCCTCCACTCTCACTTTGTCCCAGCTCCGAGCACAGAGCACGAGCGGGAGCGTCCCCATACGCCCACGCCCGTCGCCTTCTTAGTCGCGGGTCGCCGAGCTCGAGGTTATTTCTATTTGACTTGTCGTACATTGATCTTTAAATGTTTGCATTGTTCTAACATTCACTTTGTATTATCGTAGGCCCGCCTGGAAAGAGAAAGTCAGGAGCGCCAGATGTTGGAGACTCATATGCGGTCCCAGATGTCGGCCCAGATGGAGGCCCAAGCTAAGTAGATGGCGGAGCTCATCGCCTTCATGGCCTCCCAGGACATGGTCGTGCCCCAGACGCTCATGGCTCCTCTACCGCCGTCTCAGGATGCCGGAACTATTGCTGTGAGTATCGATACCTCAGTGTTTCATTTCTGCATTTGCTTGTCTGACATAGACGTCTTCCTTTTGCAGCCTCCGTCGGAAGGTTCGAACAACCGCCACGCTCCTAGATGAAACCCGGCCGGGGGTCAAGCAGGCGACACTTCTTCCACTACTAGGGATGTGATCATCAGTGACGTAGTTCTTTCGTCATTGTAGATGAGCAAACCATCACCAAGTTTAATCTGTGACGATTTTGTGACGAAAACTATATCGTCATTGGGGTCGCGTCACATTTGTTTTGTTGTGACGAAATGTTAATTTTCGTCACAGATGTGCTTCCGTTTTGTGACGAAATGGATGTGGTCATGGATGTAATACCATTCTGTGACGATTGGGTTTGGTCAAGGATGGGTCCAGGTCTTCGTCATAATCCACCGTCTGACCTCGCGCCGTAACGACGTCGTTAACGGCGTTTGTAACCTGTGACGGCCCATTTTGGTCACAGCTTGAACTCTATTTTCGTCATAATGGTCCGTTTGGAAGCCCCGACGGCGCTTGCCACGTAGGATGCTGACATGGCTGATGACGTCATCGATGATGTGTCACGTGACGTGGCGATGACATCATCGATGACATGTCACGTGACGTGGCGATGATGTCATCAATGACGTGTCACGCGACGTGGCGATGACGTCATAGCTAGCCCGACTGCTGCTTTTGTTGCCACGTGGACGAATCATATTCTGCCACGTGGCTTGGTTTGATTGGTTCTTATTTCGTCACAGATTGCGGTTTGAAATCGTCACTGAAGATGAAAGAGTTTGGTCACAGATGGCTACTTGAAATCGTCACTGAAGATGACACAGTTTTAGTCACATATTGTGATTTGTAATCGTCACTGAAGATGACACAGTTTTGGTCACATATTGCGATTTGTAATCGTCACTGAAGATGACACAGTTTTGGTCACATATTGCGATTTGTAATCGTCACTGAAGACGCCATCATTTTCGTCAGAGAAATGCAGATAATAATTTAATTGCAATTTGGAAATGATACTAGAAAGAACAAATAATTCCATACTTAATAAAACAACATTCCAACGAGCATACAGCTCAGTTCACATCAACACCAACATTACAGCATATAATTAAAAGTTGCCAACCAACATTACAGCATTTAATGTATATGTTGCCAACCACAAGCAACTTAAGTTTGACTTCCCAAAATGAACAACCCAAACACAGGAGCACTGACCACGAGCCCTCATGTCGACGAAGAAGGATTACCATGCAAGGATAACAGCTTCTTGATCAGCGCATTGGTCTCCTCCATCTCCTTGCTGTTCTTCTCGGTCAGCATCTTGTACTCCTGCATCTCTTTTTGTGTCCTCGCCAGCTGTTCTTCAGCTTCTTCACTTTTCTTCTTGAGCTCATCGAGTTCACCTTGAACAGCAGCCGCCGCTTCAGCTGCAAGTTGTTCCCGAAGCTCGCTTTCATGTGACTTGGAGGATGTCGGTGTTTTCATGCCAACACTCTTCAGGAAATGATTTGAGCTGGTTTAAAAGAGCACCTTGGACACAAGGTCCACACTTGATGGTTCTGTCCCATCTTCATCAACAGGTTCAACCCTCAAAGCTTCCATATCAAGCTAAAATATCATGGACAGAAAATAGTTACATGTTCATGCTACTTACGAACAACAAGATGAGAGTTGTTACTTATTGCAATAATTTGAGGAAGACATGTCACACAAGATGAACATAGCAAACAAAGGAACTTACAAGTGCTTCTCTTGCAGCTTGACTGAGGCCACGTTTGGAGCTGGTATGGCAGGTCTCAAAGGCCTCCACCGCATCTAGTTCTTCATTCAGATCTGTGTTGGGTTCTTCTCTATTTCTCTTCTTCTTCTGTTTCGTGGATAAACAATCACAACAAAAGTTGACTCAGATTACATGCAAGAGAATTTGATATGTTCCAATGTGTATGGAGACTAGTACAAGATACTTTGAGCTTACATATTCATGCAAGTGTGCCACATAGGAGCGAGAACCCGTAGCCTGATGATACTTGACTTTACTGCGGTTCTGCTTGTTCTTTTCACACGTTTCCTACAAGAGAATTAACATGTCAGATGAGATTATAGGTTCAATAAGAGAAGAGCCTTTGCAAAATGATTGTGAAACAAGCATATATGGTAAGATATCCATACCATGTTCTTTGGATCAGACCACTTTGCAACTAGTGCCCTCCACTGTTCATCAGACATGTAAGAAACAGGTGAAGTTGTCCTAATCTCATTTGCAGGAACACCATTGAAGTATTTCTGCTTCAGCCGATAACGCATTTGTTTTACCGTAGAGCGCATCATATTTGTGCAAGCTTCTTGTGTTGGCCCGTTTTTTGTGTTAATTGCCAAGCGTCCCTAGGTAAATTACAGTTCCATAGTTAGTTAGTCAATTCAGGTTAATCATGTATACAAGTTAACCATAAAAACAATAATGCACTTACATTTAGTTGATTTACAAAACTCTTGTAGTATTTGTCGTCTTTCTTGTAATCTTTCCAATGAGGTAGGACAGGCATGTTTTCCCGAACAATGATGTCAGACTCTGATGCAAACTTGGCAGCTTGAACTGGTTCATGAGGCCTTTTATTGCCTTCATCAACAAGTATGGGCAATCTCCTTCCCATAGCTTTAGTCATCTTGTTCAGCTGCTTTCCCTTAGTTGGTTGCCTTGGTCTCCTTGGAGCTCGCTCTGTAATAGCTACAAAATAGAAGCCGTATTTAATGAAATGTTTTAGTTTCATGTAAATCAGCAAAAGAGATGTCATATTGCACTGACAAAATTACTATAACTTGCCTTCAGTTTGTTCACCTCCATCTACATTGCCTTCATCAGCACCTGTAGTGTCAAGATCAGCAGCTCCACTGTCTTCCTCTGGAGGTAGTCTCTCATGATCACTAGGTCCAGGTGTAGTATACCTGTCTGATATGTCATCATAACCATCTGTAGGAGCCTCTACATTGTCCCCATTTGTATCTGCACTATGAAGCCTTTTTGTTGATCTTGTTTGGGCTCCAGAATGCTGCACCTGTGAATCTTCAGATGCCCTCACTCTCTTGCTCCTAGTTCCTGGAGCCATGTTAGGATCTCTCTTCTTAGAAGCGAGGGTTTTCCTTCTAGCACTTGGAGGATACTGTAAAAAAAAGTCAGCCATGTGCAATATTAAGCAAGACCATATATTAATTACTGGTATGAAAAAAACATGATGAATCTGAAAGTAGGATCATATATTATAGATCAGATTGAAAACATTCAAATGCAATTCAAATACTCCCCATCCACTACTTGGAAGTTTAAAGAAGCACCTTAATTGCCAGGGGTTCTGGATGCTCTTCAGATTTAGTGTCGTCATCATCAGTATCTCCTTGATCATGTTTGCCAAGGAGATACTCTGATGAATCCGAATCTGAACTATTGGTTTTCTTGTTTGTTGTTTTTTCCCCTTTGTTGATGCAGGTTGTGGTAAAGAATTATTAAAACTGGCAGATAGATTGTGCAGTCCCAATTCTTCCATCCTCTTTAAATTGTCCGCCACATGTCTATCCCAGTTCCTCTCATAATCGGTTATTGGAGGTTGTATTACTTGCAACATAGCATAATGTGTCTATTAGTTCATGTGAAGGAGATTACTAAGAACTAGGAGGTAATACTAATTGGCATAGAGAAAAGAGGTAAGAGCAAGTATTGCCTACTATAGAGCAAATAGAAAAGAGGTGATAGGTTATAGATTAGAGCAAAGAAAGACTAGAGGAGATATGTTCCATAACAGTAGTTCATGGATTACTACATTGAAGTGAGATTGGGGGCATATATATTCCACATCTGTATATACATTATTAAATTGCAAGACGTATGGAAAGCTGAAGGGCAGTACCAACTTAAAAGCCCATGCATACAGGTCGATTACCTTCTTCTTGTGCAGGTTCCTTGTTCTGTTGCCCCCTAGTTGCCACCATCGAGGTCGTCAAAGGGGAAGCAGAGCTGCTGCGGTGAACCCTAGTCGACGATGAAGCAGATCCAGTGAAAAGTCCACGGCGATGACCCAAATCCTGCGATGGTTAGGGTTAGGTCGTTGCGAGCGAAGTAGTCGATGACGACGCAGCTCGTCGCCGACTGTGGTCCCCCCGGGGGTGGCGGTTTGGTGGGGGTGGAATTTAGGTGGAAAGGGGGAGGAACAGCTCATCGACGGCGGTTGTGTTCCGTCTTGGCGATGAGGTACCTGGTCGTCGTGGTCGAGGAAGCAGCTCGTCGACGGCGGTTGAGTCCAGGCGGTGGCGGCTAGGTGAAAGGTCCTAGTTTGGTTTTGGTAATTGAGTGACAACTTAGGTGGACTAATATGTGTTTGAAGTGAATTACACAGGTGATTAGTCCACAGGTACATCATGTGTGAGTAACATATGCCATAAAGGAGAAATGGCTTGGAATATGTTGCAAGGCTCACACATGTGAAGAAGGAGCTTAATGCACATGAAACATGGCATGTGGTCATGTGGCTAAGATGGTGAAGATCAAGGCAAGACTTGACTTGATAGACCGGTTGCGAAGGTGAAGGGCAAGTTGGAGGCTTTGAAGCCGTTGGTACCGAGTGTCGGGAGGCTTAAGCAAGACTTGGCGCCGAAGGACCGAAGCAATGGTGAAGAGCATGTGATGTCAAGATCGATGGACCATGGAGGCCATGTGATGATATGAAGTGGATCATATCATTTGATCTAGGTTGGTGCATGTGTTGCATCAACACCGAAGGAGATGGAATGGAATGCGCAAGGCAAAGGTATATGTATAGGGCATTTCATTTCACCGGTCATAGGTGTGTAGAGAAGATTATGACCGGGTTTAGGATAGATGGCCGTACTATTAAGAGGAGCAAACTTGTTTGCATATCGGTCATCTAGTGCCACTTGAGCGATCTAACTTTGCGATGTTACTAAGATCGAGTGGCGTTATGAGTGAAAGAGAAAATCCTTTGAAAAATGATTGTGAAAATGCTAACACACATGCACATGGTGATGTACACTTGGTGGTGTTGGCACATTTACAAAGGAGAAGTTGTTGGAGTTGATTTGGATCAACACAGAGAAGAAAAAGGAAGTTTTCTGAGTGTGGTCGGTAGTACCGCCCAGGGGGGTCGGTAGTACCGCCCAAGGGTGCTGCGTGCAACCTTCTCTGTGTTGTGTCTGAAATGGCCTAGCGGTTGTACCGCTATAGGGTCGGTAGTACCGACCCTCGGCAGTACCGACCAGAGGGTCGGTAGTACCGGGCTCGGTAGTACCGACCAGGGGGTCGGTAGTACCATGGTATGGAGGAGTTTTGGATGCTCTCTGTGTAGATCCAAAGTTGGCCTATCGGTAGTACCGCCATAGGGCCGGTACTACCGACCGTTGCTGGCACCAAGGTTTGAGGCAGTCTGGTGCTCTCTGTGTGGATGGAGTTTGGCCTGTCGGTAGTACCGCCATAGGGCCGGTACTATCGACCCCCGGTGGTACCGACTAGTGGGTTGGTGGTTCCATCGGGTCAACGCTTCGTGTAACGGCTATAAGTGAGGCAGTCGGAACTACCGCCCAGGGGGGTCGGTACTACCGACCGAAGCGCAGGAAAGGGGAAACGGCTAGTTGGCCACTCCCCTCTATAAATAGAGGGGTGGCCAGCCCTTGGTCGGTTGCTGCAGCACTCCAAAGTCTTTGTGACTTGTGTGGATGTGCTTGAGAGCCCTCTAACACACATATGCTTTAGTGCTTATCCGATTGTGTGAGAGAGCGATCCTAGTGCGTTGCTTTGAGAGATAGCATCGAGTGGCACTAGGTGTTCGAGTTGCAAGCCGGTGGTGCTTATTACTCTTGGAGGTTGCCACCTCCTAGACGGCTTGGTGCTCGTCTCCGTCGTGAAGCCCGCGTGAAGATTGTGCGTGGCTCCGGAGAAGATTTGTGAGGGGCATTGTGCTCGCCCCGCGGGAGATCGCGAAGAGCAACTCTAGTGGAGAAGAGGCGTGAAGAGCGCCAAGTGGTCCGGCCGGATCGAAAGCTAGAGCTCTTGGTGAGCACTCCATCGTGGAGAGAGTGACTTAGGGTCACCACTAGCAAGAGGATCGGCGGCAACCTTGGGCTTGCTTCAACGGGGACTAGCTTGGTGGCAACCAAGTGAACCTCGGGATAAAATCTTGTGTCCCCGTCTCTTGTTGCTCTTATTGTTCTTGTTTCCTTGCATATTATGCTTGGTTGTGTTCTTCGTGTTCTTCCTCCCTCCATCACTCTATCTTAGGTTGGGAAGACTCGATCTACCTTTTGGCAAAGAACGAAGACTTGGGGAAGCTACAATCATCATCTACATCATCTAGGGAAGTGGGGTAATTGCTAGATCTGAGATTGCATCTCATCCCCTTCGATTTCGTAGCTCCCTGCAGGTGCTCGGTAGTACCGGCCGTAAAGCCCGGTAGTACCGGTGTCGGTAGTACCGGCCTAGCAGCCCAGTAGTACCGACTGCCTGATTGTTTACACTAGCTTGTATTGCAATATTTATTCTTGTGCTAGTGTTTAGTTGCTTAGTTTGAGTAGCTAAGTTGAGCTCTCTAATTTGGCTTGTGTAGCCTTGTTATTGAGTATTGCTAGTGAGCTTAGGCTTTGTGCTTTGCTTGCTAGATTGCATAGGAGCTCCCCCGTGCTTGAAGTACTAGTTGCATAGGCTTGTGTGACCTTGCTTCTAGAATTGGTTAGGTGAGCTCTAGCTAGCCCGACACCTTATTTGCATTGATTAGGATCTTTTGTAAGGTGTCATAGTGTATAGGTAGAGGGGTGTAGTCTTGGCTAGACCGATAGTTTTAATTCCGTATTTGTTTCGGTTAGCCGCTCCGATTAAGTTTAATCTTAAAAATGACTATTCACCCCCCCTCTAGTCCGCCATCTCGACCTTTCACTAGGGTAGAAGAAATGGGGGATGGGAGGAATGAATTAATAAGGGGATAAATATGTGATTAGTGGCGGGATCAATTTTTGGGACGACGCCTGTTTTGGCGCTCTTATTTTTCGGCCACAAGCTGGGGTATGTCGTCATTAAACTAAACCGCATTGAAAGGTTATCGAAATTATTTGAATAGCACAGTGGTAAGGCAGGCTGATTTTGGTGCATTGGTCACGGGTTCGAATCCTTCAAAAGGCATTTTTTGTTTTTTCTAAATTTTTGTGATCTTCACTAGTTTTGTTTTCCTATTGATCTTTGAATATATTTTTGGTACAATTTTTTTTGAGTTTTAGCACTGACTTGTTTTGGTGTATGGTCATCCCAAAAAAGATTCAAATTAAATGATTCGGAGAAAGTGGTACTTCATATTTCCCAGAAGGATGAACATCTCTCACTTAGTAACAAGGGTATGTGTGATGTGCATCACAACTTTCTCAGAATCAGTTGAAACTTTTTTTGTCAACACTATACACCTAAATGAGGTGTCTATGCAAGTTTTGAGTTTTTTGTAGGAAGCTTAGGATATTTTACCATTTATCCATGGGAAAATCAACAAATAATTACAGTAATAGGTAAACTTGGTGTGAAAATTGAACAAATGCACACACCATCATGGGACACCTACATAAGCATCCCAAAAAAAATTTGAATGATTTGGTGAAAGTTGTACTACACATCCCCAAACGGATGAGCATCTCTCACTTACTCACATGGTCATGTGTAAGAGATGTGTGCCTTTGTAATCATATGCATCACAATTTTCTCAGAATCAGTTGAAACTTTTTTGTCAACACTATACACCTAAATGAGGTGTCCAAGCAAGTTTTGAGTTGAAAGGATATTTCTTGCCTGACGCCAGGGCGCGAGATCAAACCTCGACCATCGCATTTTTTTTTGCCAAAAAAAGGCTTTGATGAGATTAATAAAAAAAGAGTAAATCTCTATCCTTCTCGCTTCTGGCCCGACAGATCTAGCCCATCCGGCCCGTTTCCCCCTGGCTGGTCATGCCTATCCTATCGTTGTTGGTCGTGCGCATTGAATACGGAGTAGCATTCAATATGGAGTATTCCGTAGACGCGTAGACGCAAGGGTTTTCTTCTCGATTTCGTCGTCGTCCCTTCGCTTCCCTCGATTTCTTGGGCGACCAAATCTATCGTCGGTGCGGGGATTTAATCCCAATCTTTTCTTTCCTTCCAGACCTTACGCTGCGTTCAATCTTCGATCCCAAGCGCCATGGCGGCGAGGCGATACCCGCTGGCTCTCCCGGACGACATGTTGGTCGAGATCGTCGGGAGCATCGCCGAGACGTCCACGCATCCGATGGAGGACATCTGCAGCCTACGAGCGACGTAAGTGCGTGACACCAGTACACCAACTATGCAACCTTCAACTCGGTGATGAACTGCATTTGTGTTTCTTGCAGATGCCAGGACATGTGCAGGGCGTGCAAGGATGCCTCCGTCGGGAGGCGCTGGGCGCTGGAGCGAGAGGAATCCATTAGGTGGTTCCAGAACGACCACTACCTCACTCTTGTCGACAACCTGGCCGCTGCCAACAACCCGGAGGCCTGCTTCGTCCTCGGCGTCACGTTCGTTTTCGCGAAACGGTGCACGCCGCTCGGCACTCAGTGGCTCCAACGGGCGGCAGACGCCGGGCACAAGGCGGCGGCTTACGTTCTCGGCATCCATCACCACGGTTGCAAGGAGAAGGAAGAAGCCAAGCGCTACATTCGGCAGGTCGAGGACGAGGGCGGCGTCGTTGTCGGATGTAAGCAGGCCAGCCGCATGACCAACCGGGAGTGCGCCAGGTACCGTGCGCACGCCGTCAAGGTGGTCCATGATGTGACATGGAAAGTGGCCGGAACAGCCCCATTGGGGGCACTGCCGCCCGTACCACCGGCGGACGAGGACGGACAAGGTTGCGGTGTCAGGGGATGTGGCGTGCCGGAAGGCTGGGCTAATGACTATGCCTTCTTTTGTAGCGAAGGCTGTAGGATTAGGCATGAGTATTCTGCGTTCTTTTCGCGTGTCTCTTTACCTCTTCATTAGAAGAACAAGTTTGGCAGCTAATCCGCAGCCAATGGTTTGACTATAACCTATGAAGTGCTTTTGGAAGCTGGTGAAATCGAAATTTTCCTAAGTACTAAATGAATAATCTTTGCTTTGGTCTGTGTATGCAATGGATTTACAAGTGCTTGCATTATGGATTAGTAAAAGTACTTTGTTAGGCGATTACTTTGGTTTTCTTCAGGATTTTGTGTTGTTAGGCGATTGCATGCGTGTCCTCCTGTTTTACAAATCAATCAGAGGATATAACATCAGTGACGGGTGCTTGCTCAATGGTTATGTTTAGTAGCCAGTTTTCAAGAGAACCAATAATACTCATGTCTGGGGCTTGGTTTCATATCTGCTCACTAGGTACAGATGATAAATCTCAGTCTATGGCCCAGGACCTGTAATCTAAAGAGTTAAGACAACCACCATTCAATTATCATGTTGATACCTCACAAATAGAGTAACTTTGTTTTTTTCACAAGAAAATAGTCGAGTAGCTCAGTGGTAACGTTGTTACTCAGCTAACGGCAGGTCGCGAGATCAAAGCTCCACCAGCGCAATTTTTTTGCCATAAATTGTCCAGCCTACTGTGTGCACCTGTGGCCCAATATGAAAAAAGGTCGACCGACGGCCCACGCATCCAATATGATAAAAAGGTCAACCAGGCCGTCTGGCCCAATCATCCAACGCCGTCAAGTGGTACAGGCAGGGGCAAACTAGATACTTAACTATGACGTTAGGAAAAATGATCTATGACCAATTCGTTTCATCACTACGTGGGCCACACGAGGCAAATTATCTATGACCATATCGAAATATAATTTGTGACGAATATTTTCATCATTACAATATAGCACACCGACAATATGATCTATGACGATTCCATTTGGTAATCGATGATGTTCCTCTTATTTTCGTCATTGAAAGTGAAGCCAAAACATCGTCACTTGTACCTTGTGACGAAAACAAAAATTTCGTCATTGAAAGGTATCATTCAGTGACGAAACTTACCAGCGTCACTAGCAAATTGTCACTGATGATCATATTTCTAGTAGTGTTCTCAGGGGTGGCAAGGTTGGCCGGGGGTGTAGTACATTGAACTTTGGATTGAAAACTTTCATGTTGTATTGTGGTAACCTTGGTATTGAACTATTTAATGACATATATATATATATTATTGAACTAAGTGATGTTATATATATATATATATATATATATATATATATATATATATATATATATATGTGTGTGTGTGTGTGTGTGTCATACTGTCGGAGAAAAGGAAAACCAGAATTAAAAAAAATTGCCCTCGAGGGTTGCTCTCGGCAAAGGGAGCCTTTGCCGAGTGCTTTGGTCATAACACTCGGCAAAGGTGGGAACCAGAATACCATTTTTCCAGCTTCGCCGAGTGTTATGACCATAGCACTCGGCAAAGGCGTCGGCTTTGCCGAGAGCCAGGCTACGAGCTCACCGCGAAGAGTTTCCAAAAAAAATAAAAAATGTCTGGCTCTCGGCACAGAAAATCCAAAAAAAAATCTCTTTGCTGAGAGCGAGGTATCTAAGCTCTCAGCAAAGATTTTTGAAAAAAAAATAAAAAATCTTTGCTGAGAGCTTGGTGAGCCGGCTCTCAGCAAAGAAGCCGTCAACGGTGACCTCCGTTAACGGCTACTTTTCTTTGCCGAGAGCCGCACAGGACCCTCGGCAAAGGCTTTGCCGAGAGCCCGACAAATGACCCTCGGCAAAGGCTCCTTTGCCGAGAGGATTTTTGCCGAGAGCTCTTTACCAAGAGCAACTCTCGGCAAAGCCTTTGCTGAGAGCAATAGAGTCTTTGCCGAGTGGCTCGCGGCCGTTTCGAGTAGTGGTGTATGATAGAAGCCTACTTCTGGACCCATTGTTACGTTTATGTATATGGAAGCTGACTCTCTTGAGTCTTCACTCGTTGAGTTCAAAACACATCTACGTACACTCTTCTATTCGAGATATTGATCTAACAGGGAGAGATAATTGGACTCTGTTAGACCTATTGGACCAATTGGCGCATCGGACGAGGACGGCTCTAGATGGGCGAAGCCCACCGCCTTATCGTCGACCTTCGAGTTGAGGTCATCGAGGGGTTGCTCGAGCACGTCCCCCTTGTTGGCCTGCTTGGAGGGCTCGCCGAACAGCTGGGCCATATGTCCGTCGAGGTAGTTGATCGTGTGCTCTAGGTCAGCCACACAATGGTTGACCTCCGGCCTCCACAAGTCGAACTCCTCCTTCGCCTGCTTGATGTCCTCCATGGAGCTCTTCAACTGCGAGATCCCTTGGAGTTCTCCGGCGAGGATATGCCTGAACTGCACTTCAGACGACACCATGGATAGTTGCCGACAGGTACAGTACGGATGAAACGCCAGGATCTAAACAATTTGATACCAATTTGTTATGATAACACCAGATATGGTAGCTAATTGGCTGGAATTTGGATATTAGTCGGAACACTAGCGATCGTCGTGTCCACCGTCACCGCAGCCTCTAGCTCAGGCCTTTTGGAGTTCGTGAAATATTTGGTGAAAAGTTATTGTAGCACTTTCGTTGTTATTTAACAAACTTTATCAAACATGATCCAACTAGGCTCAAAAGATTCGTCTTGACATGAACAGACTAAAAGTACAATTAATTATTTTTTTTACCTACATTTAATACTTCATACATGCGTCTAAAGATTCAATGTGACGGGTACTGCGTAACATATTTGGAGACATTTCGCGGACTGAACCATACCTTAGTTCATGTTTACAGAAGCCAAATTCGAGTTCAATTCCTTAAGCTACCCTCTTTACAAGATGGCTAGCGTCTAGCTCGTTACAGGGGGTAGCAAGTTAGACCCAGTTAAGACCACCCGCACCGGGTGCTGTATCTCCATACAGTAAACACTGTAGCGTAAGAAATTCATCGTAGTGGGAGCCGGTACTGGGTTCGGTACCCGCGAACGTCCGCTAAAGGCAGCGCAGGAAAACGCTTTTAGCGGAGACGGCGGCGGGCGCATGCGGCGCAGCGCGGAGAAGCAGCAGGAGTGGGTCCCACCCTTTTGAAGTTAAAAATTTTATATCTCATAAACCGAAAATCCAAATTAAATTTCGATTGCACTATTGAATTCGTTACAATTAATTCTTTAAAACCATATCTCTCATGAATATATTTAAATAGAGTGACAAGTGGGCCCACAGTGGATAGAGGATGATATAGAGGATGAATGGATGCGGGAGAAATGAGTATAGAGGAGAGAATCTTGATGACCAGACAGTATAGAGGATAAAAATAGAGGAACGTGAGTGCGGATGGTCGTTTAAGCCCGATAAAACCGGCGTTGGGCTTCGAAACTCTCTTCTTGGTAGCCCTGCTGCCCTCTAGCACCTTCCTTCTTGTTTACGCTTTCCGCCTGCTCGTGCCTTCTTGAAATACAGCTTGCTGATGGACATGTCTCATGATAGATACCTAGGCCCCGTTTAGTACAACTCAGCTTTAATAGTGAAGCTGTGTTTTTTTTAAAAAATAGTTTCATGAGCAACTTTTTAGGTGAAGCTGAACTGTTTTAGAAAAATTGTTTGACAAAACAGCTTTACCAATAACTTCATGCATGGTTGGAATAGAGAAATGAAGTTATAAGCTGTGAAATGCAACTTTTTTCAGCTTCATCTCAGTTTATAGCTTTGTGGGAGGAGGAATAAAACAACTTCATGGGTGAAGCTGTTTTTTTAAAAAAAATGTTTGACAAAAAAAATAGCTCAGAACAACTTATGAAGTTGTTGTGAACTATACCAAACAAGCCTCTATTTTCACAAAAACAAAACAAAAATAAAAAGATAAGATAAAAGAAAACACCAGCGCCACCCGTGCCCGCACAATAGCCACCGCAACGGCTGTCCTAGTTCCAATACATAGCCATTCTCTGCAGCCATGCCATGGCGGCTAGTTGTGCCCTATGGTCACCGACGGGGAGATCACATGGAGGCTTTGTTTGGCTACACCTCAATACACGTCAATCCATGTAGGTTGGAGTGGATTAAAGGAGAACTTAGACTAAATTACCCCTCATCCCTCCCAAACTACGTGGATTAAGGTATATTTATGTACAACTAAATAAGACCGGAAGGTGAGGAGAGCGAGGAGTGGACAAATCTAGAGATGGAGGCAGGCAGAGAGAGATAAAGGGTGATAAGGCTAGAGAGAGAGAGAGTGAGAGAGAGAAGATAAGGGCACAAACATGAATGAGACAGAGACCAAGTAAAATGCTTGAATATAAATTTCCGGTTCGAAAGATCCAAGAAATCACTGCCCATTGGTAATACAACTGGGTGATTTTAAAATCCAGTAGTGATTGGCCTATTGCTTCTGAACCGGCAGTGCCACACCTATCGTCACTATTGGTTTAAAATTATTCGAGAATGGTGATTTACAGTGATTGCCTATTGTATAGTGGTGCTATGGCAAATCTACCCTACTAAAGCTGAAGGACCGAGAGTGCTACCAGAAAGCGACCAGAGGGGGGTGAATGGGAGCTTCAAATTTTTCTTTCGAAAACTTGTCGCCACTGTCCCTAAAATCAATCCCAAGAGCAATCCCTAGAGCTTGTAAGTGTCCACGACCCTAGAGATAGGGTGGATGCTTCCAAGAAGCACAGCGAGACACTTTACGACTCTAGAAACCCAACGCTAAAGCCGGAAATCAAAACCGACAACGGACGAACGAACCGCGAACGAAACTGCGCGAAAACTGTCGCATCGGACGCTGGCTTGCGTCCGATGGCTCAGCACCGGACGCGTCCGATGCAAACAGGACCTTACTGGAACCTTACTGGACAGGCATCGGACGCTGCTACAGTGAAACCCTAGCGTCCGATGCTTGACCCCCGGCGCGTCTGATGGCAACGGACGCTCCGATGGTCAGCGTCTGATGCTCCTTAAAACTGTCTGTCAAGTGACACATGGCATCGGACGCGTCCGCTAGTATGAACCAGCGTCCGATGCTCCCAGACCAGAACTGTTCTTCCGCAAAAATCACTCGATCTCCTCCGAATCAAAAGCACTAGGGCTAGGACTTGGTATGAGGAGTTCCAAGGAGGTTAGTGAGCTATCCTAAAGGAATCATGGCTCGAACCTAACTCCAAATCGGTGAATTGGAAGAAATCAGGTCAAAGGAGCAAAACTTGATCCAAAACGAAAATCAGCCGATCTACTAGCTCGTGAGGTTTGAGATGATTTCCTTCGGTGGAAAGAAGGGCCTCACGATCTAGAACGACTTGGTTCAAACGGATTTGCAAAAGACTCACCAAGCAAAGAGATCGATCGACGGGAAAAATGTGGAGAAAAGCAACCCGCGAAGAACACGAACAAAACGCGAATCACAACCACGAATTTGCAACCGTGTGGCTACCACACACTACAACAGTGAGATTACGGTCTCACTTCCTCAAAATCTCACGAACACAGAGGTATGATTGTCTTCTCTGTGGATCTCAGTTCGCTACAACAGAGGAGAGAGAGCAGGAAAACCTAGAAGGCAAAATAGCAAATGACTGTGATGGAATGGGAGGAGGGTGTCTCTCTCTACTTATCCTAATTCTAATTCCTACTCTACCCCTCTCTAATTACAGAGCGAACCAGCTAAACCCTAGGGTTATTCTGGACCAACTCGAAGATGTTGGTGATCCGACGGCCACGCCCGCACAACTGGTAGCGTTGCCTCGACGCAACTTCACCGATTGCCGCCACGTGCCGCCACCGCTCCGCTTGTCCTTTTCCCGGACTTCGCCCCCGGTTTTGAGGCCCAAACCGGGAAACCAGCCTTCACGACCAATCCCCGGTTTTGAGGCCCAAACCGGGAAACCAGCCGTCCATCGCCTGAGTTTTGTGGCCCAAACTCAGAAACCCGCAGCACCCAGGTTTTGAGGCCCAAACCTGGAAACCGTCCTCAGCCCGAGTTTTGTGGCCCAAACTCGGAAACCATCAGCGCCCAGGTTTTGAGGCCCAAACTTGGAAACCGTTCACTCGGTGGTTTATCTGTGGCTCAACCACCAAACCGAGTCGTAGAGGGGATGCACCGCCCGTGCACCCCGTCCACCGACACGTGTCCCCAGGTCCTCGACCCAAGCAACACCGTGCCCGCAAGTCTTCGCTCGTCGCTGTCCCAGGCTGTCAGCCACCACAGCTGATCCTCGGGCCACCGGTCCCTCAGTCCAAGCCTCACGTCCGCCCTTCGCCACTCTCGGTCCATCGGCACGTCTCTACTTGACCTTCACCTTGCCTCTGATCACTGTATCCGTGCTCAACACCTGCACAACACAAGCCAAAGAACATGCGCATTATCCCAGTTGACAATCACTCATCACTCAGAGACTCGGCATACACCCATGTATCCGCAAAAGCACCATCTTTTTTTTATGTTTGGTCTACCAAATAAATCTCCTCCACTGAGATGACTCCTCTTTATTTTTTGAAAAAGGAAATTTTATTCCGGTCTCTGCAAGAGTTTTGCACGCAACCAAATCTTAATACAATTCCAGCCTTTTGCTGATTTTAGCCCGTAAAACGAGAAACCAAACAAAGGTATAATCGATTAAACCTTAAGCACTAAGCCTTTTCAACGACAATCATTCATGCTTGGCGAATATTTCCATAGCCACAGTTTCCATCATGCGACAAGCCCACTTTAGAAAAAGTTTGTTGCTCTTCTTCTGCAGGGCGTTCCAAAAATGGGTCCAATAAGTTGCCCTGAAAACAACCTGCAAATAAGAATATAGTCGTTTTTTATCAAAAATCCCATCGTTTCTAAATAGCCAAATAGACCATAAGATTTAACTTGCCCCCATACAAATCAAAGAGCGCAAGCGTTGGTCTGTTTGTATATTCCACAACATAGATAAGTCGGTTATATCCTTTGGTGGTTCGAGATTAAAAGCCACTTGGTAGACTCTCCAAACAAATCTAGCCACATGGCAGTCAAAAAACAAATGCTGAATAGTTTCCTTATTGTCACAACCTCTTTATACACCCCAGAAAACGTAAAAAACAATCTACCCTACTAAAGCACAATCTTTTTTTATGATTAGTCTACCAAATAATACTCCCCCACTGAGATCACTACTACAGAGCAGGGTCTTTGGCCGATTCTTAAAATCGCCATTTGTCTCAGCGTTTTTACCGCCCGGGACTAATAGACCCTTTAGTCCCGGTCGGTAACACGGACCGGGACTAAAGGGTCTGCCCCAACGGCTACTGCGCAGAGTTGTCGGGGCAGGGACCCTTTAGTCCCGGTCTGTGTTACCAACCGGGACTAAAGGGCACTTTTTCGTCCTGGTTGGTGCCACATACCGGGACTAAAGATTTAGCCACGGTTTTCGGGATAATTAAATCCTAACAAGCCTAATTAACCCCTTGTGCCTAGAAGTGTGTTTCTCTAAAAATAACAGCACAAAAGACTATCACAATGTCACTTCTACTCTACCATGGCAATTCAAGTATGGATGAACAACAAGTAAATTGCGGAATTTAATTGCTCAAAAGTAAATACGTAAGTAAAGAGAGTAGAGATGACACGATGATCTTTTTCCAGAGGTATTGAGGTGTCAGCACACCCCCCTAGTCCTCGTTGGAGCACCCGCGCAAGGGTATCGCTCCCCCTTGATCCGTGCAAGGATCAAGTGCTCACTATGAGTTGATTCTTCACCACTCCGGCCAGGTGAATCGCTCACTACCGGTCACAAGCCTCCGGATGATCACCAAGCTTCACGATCACCACCAAGCCATCTAGGTGATGCCGATCACCAAGAGTAACAAGCTAGAACTCTCACTTGACCAAGACAAGGCCAAAGAGATGGATGGATGCACACTTGCTACTCAATTCTCACTAGGAGGTCACTAATTCTCGCGATTAGCAAATCTCTCAACCTCACTAGAGCTCTTGCACTTTCTCACACTCACAATATGTCTCTCAGCAGATGGAAGTGGCAAGAACACTCTAATGGAGGAGGGGGAGGAGTATAAATACTCCCCGAACCGGCCATCCTAAAGAGCACTGTTGAACAGGTTTTTCGGGGGCATCGGACGCTCCGATGCCTGGCATCGGACGCGCCGATGCCCTCGACCCAACGGTTAACTGTACCTTCTGTCAGACATTTTAAAGGGACATCAGACGCTGGGCAACGTCCGATGCCATCGCACAGGATGCGTCTGATGCGATTCTGACCTCTTTGGAACCTCTCTGCATCGACATCGGACGCTAGCCCTCAGCGTCTGATGCCAGCGTCCGATGTGCCCCTCAGGGCACTCTCTCATGAATAGTGGCACAGGCGCGTCCGATGTGACAACATCGGAGCGTCTGATGCCACGTCGCCAGCATACTCAAGTCTGGTGGACACCGGACGCGCGTCCGATGCCACTAAGGCCAGTGTCTGATGCCCAAAACATGGCTGAAACGACTTCGGATCGCGACGCTACCTTAACGACTTTTCATCCTCACGACGTAAGGGCTCTCTCTGAGCTACCTAGGGCTATGAAATAACAAGTGCACACCACACCTACCTCAATAGACTCATCTAGGTCAAGCTACTGATTCACGCTCCCCTTTATAGTACAGCCAAAGGAAAAACAAAGACCTAAGACTACCTAAGTGTCCTCCAACACCATATGACACTTAGTCTAGCCTACCACCGTCTTCGTTGGCCATCCTTTGAAAACCGAAACGATTTCCATCGCCAGGGGACATGAACTCCATATGCCCGTATTGTCGCCATTACCGTGATCTAACTCATCCTTGTTTCTGCAAAACACACGTTAGTCACAGTAATCTTGTGTTTGATCCAATCACCGAAACCCACTAGGGGCCAAGATGCGTTCACTTGTAGTATATGTTGTGCGAAAATTCGCGTAGGGACCATCCGCCGCATGCGCCACCGTGCGGACTTCCAACTTATTCTAATGACTGGTTTGGCAGCTCACAACAGCTTCATGCGCGGTTGTGAGCTGTTTTTTTACCAAATACCTTTTTTTCAAAATAGCCTCATCAATGAAGTTGTTTTATTCTCTGTCATAAAATTACAAGCTAAGATGAAGCTAAAAAGGTAGATTTTCACAATTTATATGTTCATTTTCTCTCTTTCAACCGTGCATAAAGTTGTTGGTGAAACTGTTTTGTCAAACACTATTTTCAAAACCAGTCATGTTCACCTAGGAAGTTGTTTATAGAACTATTTTCTAAAAGAACAGCCTGAAGCTAAGCTGTACTAAACAGGACCTATAACTAGTGGACCTATTAATCTGATCAGCACCATCAAAAGTGCAAATGGGTAATCTTTAGGTATATCTCCCGCCTTCTTTAGTTCAAATAAATATTTGTATCAAATATTTGAACTAGCTTCTAATTCTTTTTTTACATGGCGCAATTTTATTGGACTTGGACGTTTGCATGATAGTGGGTGCGGACGGTCTCTACGTAATTATTGTCCTATATTGTCATGTGCTTTTGTTCTTCAGTCACGTGTGTAGGTGAGGCCACCGCCCACCAGGGGGCAGGGAGCTGAGTCTCCCAATAAATCAGATGCATGCTACGAGTGTACATGGCAAAATTAAATTACAATATGGCTTGGGATTACACTGCTAGCTGACTGAAATTTGAACAACCTGGATGTTTCTCCATGTCATTTTTCATCTGACAGAAAATTGTTATTATTATATATTGCAGGCGAAGTTGTTATATTAAATTTTGTGTAGTTGTCGGCCACACACATTTAGAAAGCGACTGCACAGTTAAATGCTAAACAAGACTGTTTGGTCTCGGTCCTTCACTTGACAACGAACGCATCAGGCTACTACTACTAGGGTGGGGTGGGGGTGGGGTGGGGGGGGGGGGGGGGGCGCACTGTTGTGTACATGCATTGTACAAATAAAACTCCACGAATCTCAGCTAGCTACTGTTGCAATTGCTTTGTCCCGATCGGTGTGCCGTCCCTCAGTGCATGACGATTGTAACGTGTCATTTGTAATTCAGTTGGCCACCAGGCACCCACATGTACACGCGTACGAGCATCGATATTTGCTTGCACCTGGGCCGGCGTTCGATCAGTAAAAGCCATGGCAAAAGCTCTTGTTATCTGACACCTGGATCTATCGTCTGTCACTCAGATCTGATGAAGAGTAGCAGAAGAAGTACACCGATCCAGTTTCTAACACGGTAATACCTGTTGCTGTACGTACGTGTAAGGGCAGCGGTGCAGGCGTCAGGGAATTCTAAAGGAGATGAGTGTACGTTTTGGCGCGGTGCATTTGCATCCGCATGTATATTGGTATGCTATCCTAGCGCCAATTGGAAAGCCACTTTTCGCCTCCCGTGGCCAATTGGCGGCAGCTTTTTGGGGCTTGCCCGTTTTGGAACCCACTGACCACCACTGTTGGTTCCCGCGGACACAAGGACATCATGCATGCATCATGGCTCCACCTCCCATCCACGACAAAACGTTACGGCCGACGCCACTAATTGACGAACGTTCATCCAAACAGAAACCAGCGAACAATTTCAGACACTCCGTAACTTTCCATTTTTAGTAATTTTTTTCCATAACTTTCCTTTTTTGGAAAGTCTTCTATTTTTCGCAAAAAAAAGAAAAGTTACAAAGTTAGACATATAACTTTTACATAACTTATATTGTATGAATAATTTATACATCTAACTTATACATATGATTTTAACGTGACAAGTTACACACATAACTTATACATATAACTTACTATGTGACAAAGTTATACGCATAACTTCTATGTATAATATTTTGCGGAACAAACTTATCAACATCATTTCATAGAAACCTACACAAATTATACACAAAACTTTTATGTATAACTTAGATATATAACTTGATGAATAAGTCATCATCTTAAAAAAGAAAAACTTGACGAACGACTTAGATGTAAAGTTAGACATAAAAATTATAATCAAGAACTTAGAGGTGCAAATTAATATCCTAACATATTACTATAAATACGGAAACAAATTATGTAGTATAACAAATTAATATCATAACATACCTTTGATTTTTAATATTTATTGGAGCTAAAACTTTACAGGCCTATTCACTTTCTATAGGCTAATCAGGATCCTTACAACAACTTATGTATGCACGTAAGTTTCTCTACACAAATTTGTAACTTGCCAACGCAACCAAAAAAAGAAAGATAAAGCATATAAAAACAGGAAAATATTTAAAAACATAAATAAAAATAATAATAATAATAATAATAATAGGAAAAATGAAATAAAAAATAAAGAAAAAGTAGAAAATAAAAAGAGAAAGTGTAAACCACGTTCACGTATGTAGTGGTTGGTCAGAAACGTTCACGATAATTAAATAATATATAATAACGTTAACGGTCTAGCAAGTCTAGATGAACCGTTCACCGCATAAGAATCGAGCGAACACTCGCGTGAATGGAATTTGGCGTTACGGCCTTGTAAAGCAACCGCAACCCCACCACCCCTATCCTATAATACTGTATGCGGCTGTTAGTTATGCCCTATCCAATCTACCACTTCGTTGGCCCTATTTGGATACTCTAGCACAGCTAGAGGTTAAGGTTATTTTCTAGCTTATAAGTAGCTCTAAACTAACTCTAGCCAAAGAGGTGTTTGGATACAAGGGTTAGATTGACAATAAATGTATTTTTCCAATTATTTGGTGGAGTGAAGGTAAAGAGAGAAATCGTTTTTCTAGTGGTCCCAACTAGAACTAGCCCAAATAATCACCTCTTGGTGGGGCATATTTGGATACTTTAGGGCTAGTTGGCCTCCAAATAGTTCAAACTAGCTCTAGCCCTTGGATCCAAACAGGGCTATTGTTTCATGATTTATCTCAATTCTTTAGGACATGTTTGGAACCTATAAATTTCTTAAGAATCAATTTAATTTTAGCGGAAAAACATAGAAACATGAAAAAAATTTCACGTTCCAAACAGACCCTTACTGTTTAATGCTGGATAAGATACAATGATGATGCCCGTCAACAATATTATTATTACCACCGGCCGGGAAAAGGGTCATAATAAACACCTAAAAAGACAACAAAATCCTCACGCACATAGATGAATTATATTGCACGTCGTCCTTTAGTTCGTTGTATCAAGTATCGATCATCAGGTGTCTTCTTCGCCAGAAACAGTCCAAGCGTTTTGTCTAATAAAGATGCAACAGTCGTCTGCAGAGTCTTTTCCCTGTGTGCCATTATGAAAGTTGGCATATTCCTCTGTTCTCCTCCAAAGTTGGGTCGCCCCTCTGTGCCATGACATTTTTCTTTCTTTCCCTCCACGTCATTCTGTCTCCATTCCGTTTGTTTTCTTCCGTTTGCCGGCCCTGACATGTGGGACCAGCCCTGTAAGTTACCATTTTTGCCCTCAGTCTCACTGACATGAGGATCGTGGCTGACTTGCCTTGACCCCCACCTATCCACCTGACCCCGACTCAGTCTTCTCCTCACTCTATCACTATCACTGCAAGCGGCGGCGGCGGAGCCCTAGCCTCGGCGGAGCAGCGGCGGCGGAACCCTAGCCCCGGCGGAGCGCGCGTCCAAAGGACTGGCGCGGGTGGACCATGGGCTGGAACGGCGCCGGCGAGCGGCCGGATTGGTTTCGTGACGGGTGAGTACACTGCTTCTCCCTTCCTCCTCTCTTGATTTGGCGGTCTCTTAGGTCTCTTGATTTGGGCACGGATTGGAGTTAGGGTATTGATATCGTACTCCTTGTTCATCTGTAGGATGGACCCGGATAGTAGCTTCAAATTAGAAATCCGAATTGTTGCTTCCAATCTTGACATTTCGCAGTGGTTTACATTTGGTGAAGTTGTGGATGCTAACCTGTTGTTCTTTTCTGCGCTTTGTGATGATGTATTGGAGAGATATCCAGCTTACGGGGGTGACACAAGTTCCTTGTTCTATTGGTGCCCACAAAGCAAAGCTCACATCCATCTATGTAGTGACCAAGATCTGCTAGAAATGTTTGATAGAAATAGGGCAAGAAGAACCTGCTTGATTTGTGTTGCATATCATAGCCCAAGTGCTGAGCCCCCTGTCCTTCCTCCATTGGATTTTGTTGTCCCAAACAATGTCAACCCACAAGTATCTGTTGAACCCACAATCACCCCTGCATATGCCCCTTCCACCTTACCAGTACCTAGTCTTGGCACAGACACCCAAAGCCATAGTGTACAAGCCGAGCATGATAAACCTGAATATCTCCAGAACCCATTCCCAGAGCATGAGCATGTGGGCATTGATGATGAAGGCTTGTACATTGATGATCTTGTCTATCCCCCTCCTCCTTCTGCTCCCAATTCAAATTCCAATCCTAATCTTGAGATACAAGATGGAGAAAGGGAAGGTGATACTTCTGGAGCTGAGCAGATGTCTTCAGACTCCTCAGATGATGAAGTAGAAGTAGAAGAGTTATCTGATTTCTCTGATTCCTCTGATGATGAGGACATGGTGTTTGATAGGGAGCCTGATGACAAGCCTGATCTGCATTATGATAAGAAGAACCCACCCATGACAGTAGGGACGGTGTATTCAGACATGGAATCTTTTAAGATTGCTTTAGCTACTCATGCTATTAGAAAAGAGTTCAATTATCTGATTGAGAAGAGTGATCCAGGGAGGCATAGGGTGTACTGCTCACAGAGGAAATATGGATGCCATTGGAGACTTCTTGCCTCTACTTCAAAGAATGGACACACTGTTAAGGTAACTGTTGTTCTTAGTATTGATTTCATTGTGGCATGTGATGATTCTCATATGTGTTTTGCTTGTTTATATTGTAGGTCAAAAAGATTCCCAATGACCATGAGAACTGTGAAAGCACTAGGAGGAAAGGGATTTGTGTTGGTGTAACTCAGTTTTGGGTATGCAGTCATGTACTTGATTGGCTGAAGGAAGATGGAACATTGGGTGCAACTGAGCTGCAGAGGAGGTTGAAAGAAGAGTTTAAAGTGACAGTGCCCTACAAAAGAGTGTGGAAAGGTAAGATTTTTGCAATGGACCAGATTTATGGGCCTTGGGCTCATTGTTTTGACAATCTGTACAGACTCAAGGCCCAGTTAGAAGAGACATGTCCTGGGTCTTGGCTTGTGATTGATCATCACACCATCAAGGACAAGATTAGGTTCAACAGACTGTTCTTTGCACTTAGGCCTTGTGTAGATGGATTCATAAGAGGTTGTAGACAATATCTTGCAGTAGATAGCACCTTTTTGACTGGTAGATTTAGGGGACAGTTGTGTGTTGCTTGTGCAGTAGATGGTCACAACTGGATGTACCCAGTAGCCATTGGAGTCATTGATTCTGAAACCAATGAGAACTGGGAGTGGTTCATGCTAAGATTGAAGGATACAATTAGCACCCCAGTAGGCCTTACATTCCATACAGATTGTGGCCATGCAGTAATCCATGGGGTTAGTGAAGTTTTTCCAGATGCTGAACATAGGGAGTGTATGTATCACTTAGTACAGAACTTCAATAAGAGGTACAGTGGACAGGTTTTTGATGATCATCTGTGGGCTGCCTCATATTCATGGAGCCCATATATGTTTGAGAAGCACTACCAGAGTATGGCTGCAGCCAAACCTGAAGCAATGAAGTATCTGAAGGACACACACAAGAAGCTTTGGAGCAGAAGCCAGTTCTAAGGTTGATTATGTCACTAACAACCTGGCTGAGTCTTTCAACAACTGGATCAAAGCTGATAAGGCAATGAACATTGATGACCTGTTGGACACAATAAGGCAAAAGATACTGATCAAGTGGACACAGGAAGAAGGTGGCCACTAAGTTCACTGGAAACATTCTGCCACATATCATGAAGAAGTTAAGGGATGATAGTTACAATCTTGACATTGAGGTCATCACAGCTAGTCCAGAAGGGGTTGCAGAAATGAGGGCAAAGGGGTCTACTAGCTTCAGGTTTGTGGTCAATTTGCAATAGAGAACCTGCTCATGTAGGGTTTGGCAGGGGTCAGGGATCCCATGCAAACATGCCATTGCCTACATCACTTCCATTCCTGATGCAAAACTTGAAGACCATGTAGATGAGTACTACTCAGTTGCCAAGTTCAGAGCTGCATATGAGGGTTCCATCCCTTGTATTCCTGACAAGAGCATGTGGCCCAACCCACCCAAGGACTTCTTCATGTGTCCTCCATTGCTCAAGTCTACTAGAGGAGGAAGAAGGAAGAATAGGATTAAATCAAGTGCAGAAGGAGGCAGCAAGAGTAAGAAAAGGAAGCATGAATGCCCCATTTGCCATGAGTTAGGACATCACTGGTACACTTGTAAAAAAGGGGATCCTGCTGATATAGGTGCAATGGAAGTTGAAAGGTATATCACTGTATGATGCTAATGTCAATTCTGTATGCCCATGTGATGCTAATGCTAATTCTGTATGCAGGGGTCCACCAAAGAAAAAACAAAAGAAGAAAACAGTCCCAGCTAATACAGAGACCTCCATTGTGATTGTTGTCCCTTGTGCCAACCAGATGGTTTACCCAACCAATGCTGTTGTGGATAATGCTACCAGAAGCAAGAAAAGGAAGAGAAACTCTTCTACTGAGACCAAGGGAGCAGCAAGTACTTCATCTGGGTCCCAGAAAGGCAAGAGAGCAGCTTCCACAAGCTCAGGTCCAACTAGTGCCTCTAACAGGTATTATTATTTCTTTGAACATTACCACTACTCTCATGATACAAAATGCTAATAGGTCTCTTTTCACAAATAGGTCAGAAACTGGATCCAATGATCCAGTTCCACTCCAGGTTGTGCCTGTGGCCCCCTCTTTCCAACCTGAGGTTAGCAGGACAGTACAAATTGACCCAGAGCCTGGACATGTTGAGGCAATGCAGATCTAGGTGACACCAAGGAAGAAGATTGGTATGAAGAAGAAGCTAACACCAGTTAAGGCCATAGCACCACCAACAAGCCCAGAAAGCCCTGCTTCAAACACCAGAAGCAAAAAGAAGGCTCAGGTTGAGTGAAAGTTCTGTGAAACTTTTGTTGCTGTGGTGTGAGTCTTTTGTTATGAACAATGATGAATGATGCTTAGCTGTTGTGTAGATGGACAACTAATCTAGATGCCATGTGTGAATTCAAGTCTATGTGTGATGTTAAACACTTATGAATGTTGTGCTTAGGCCAGTTTTATGTCATTCACTTTGGTCCATTCATCCATCCATCCATTCATTCATTGATTGATTCATTCATTGATTGATTGATTCATTCATTCATTCATCCATCCATGCATACAACCATGGACACACACACACATAGGCACCTACTTCTTGAAAATAGCATACAAAGCAAGAAAAATGCAAACATAGACCATCTTTTCCAGCCACTTGAGCTGCTGCAAAACACCATTGCCCACTGGTTGATTTCCTACAGCATGTGCACCTTCCTGGATGATTGCTAGAGGAGTTGCAGTAGGGATTGCACCATGGGATGCAACTGACTGCAGTGGAACTGCCTGTAGTGGAGCAGGGGCAGTTGCTGTGACCCCCATTTCATCCTCCCACTGCATATACTGGCAGCCTCCCACCTGAAAACCAAGACAAAACTTAGACCAAAAATCAACCAAAAAAATAGAAAACGATGAAGAAAGAAACACTAACTGCATAGTACGGGCACTTGTGAAAGACACGGTTGTTGTTTTTCTCGGTCATCGAGGTGAACCGATTGGCAAGAACATTGCAGTTGGGGCAAAACACCCGCCTTACCCCACCACGGCCACCACCATGACGACCAGGACCTCCACCACCATAGCTGCTGCAACCTTCAGACATGGCTTGGGCTAGAGAGGAAACAATAGAGAAGAGAGGAGAAGAAGATAGATCTGAAATGGGAGAATGGGGAGATGCACAAGGGTTGGTCCTATATATATAGGAGAGGCAAAGGGAGGGACAGTTGGCGCCAACTCTGCTCCATTTGGCGCCAGCAGCTCGCCCTTTCCCGCCAACGGTTCTGAGCCTGGGAATGGCATGAAGGGAATAACTAAAATCACTTTGTCTCTCGAGCCTAAGGGTAATACCGTCTTTTCGCACAGCCGTTACCCACCGTTAGGAGCAATTTCAGACGGAATGGCGTGGAGAGAAATAAAGAAAAATGTCATGGCACAGAGGGGCGATCCAACTTTGGAGGGGCACAGAGAAATAGGCCAACTTTCATAATGGCACACAGGGAAAAGGCTCTCGTGTGCACCCTCGTGACTCTTTTGCTCCTCTCGGTTCATAGAAACACGTACCATATATCAGGTAGTGTGTTGTTACACTCACTACAACAGTTGTGAACACGATTTATTTTGCTACCCTCTATACCTACGTAGTACGCACAGTAGTAGCTAGCAGGAGCATGCATGTGCTACCTTATTACTCCTAGATGAGCTGCTGCCTAGCTTGTTACAACTTACGATCCTTACGATTTATTTTTATTTAATTAAAAATAATAAAAAAACAGGCCAAACACAATTAATCTGACACCCTGAATTACCACGTATTCACGTATCTAGTGCTGGATAGGATTTGGCCCATTTTATTTTTAATCAAATCAAATAATGATAATGCTCGTATTCAATTTTAGGTGCAATAACAGTTTAGTCCCACGTAGAAAATTGACTAAAGATTAATTCAACTAAATGTGTTGTTTTTTATACACCTTGCACTACTACAAAATGAATTAGCAACGACGGTCAAAAAGCATTTATAGAGACGGGCAGCCTTGGCCGCCTCAGCAGGGTCAAACATCATAATTTCCATATTAATCGTCAAAAATATGAAAAAGGTGAGTGTATGTTGATGATTTATGGTTGGCACTTTACCATAGATGAAATCGACGAAGGTGCGCGTGAGGTAAGCGAGATGGTGACATACAAGCCTAGCTAGGGATAGCGATTTAGACAGGTTCGGACCGCCAAGTTAGCGTAATATCCTACGTCTTGTCTCTTTGGTGGATTGTATCGACATGTCGATTTTGTTTTGAGGACTACAAGAAATGGTTGGGTTTTGTGATATAAAATTCATTTGTGATGCTGGCTTTGTGACATTAATTATGACATAGTTATTTAAATTATGACATTAGTTATGTGTATTATGACAAAAGTGCAATGTCAAAAGTTGATTGCCCTACAACTCATGTCATAACTAATGTATTATGACATAAACTCATGTCATATCTAACGTATTATGTCATAAACTATATCATAATTAACGTCACAAAGCCAGCGTCATAAATGAATTTTATGTCACAAAGTCAACCATTTCTTGTAGTGATATAGCACAGCGGCTAGGGTTTGCAAGTCGATTTCATCTAATCCTAGCCGATTACAAGATCTTTGTTACAAGGTAAGTCGTATCTACCATATCAGTTAGGATATTCCTTCCTATATAAGGAACCGTCACGAAGTCTTGAGGTGCACGCCGACCTAAACCATGCACCGGATCCGCATAGCCTGATGGGCCAGACCAATCGAGTAGTCTGGGCCATGTATCGTCCTGGGGGTATACGGGGCTATCCCCCACAACTAGTCCCCGAGCGCCTTGAATTTGTCGTGTAATACCAACTAGAGCGTATCCGAGCAGCCGACATGGAGTAGCCTTCCTTGACATCGTTGACGAGCTTGAAGTCAATGCAGTCTACTTGATTCTAAGCGCTTTGAGGCTTTGTCATAAGGATGCAAGGAGCTCAAACTCAAAATTTGAATTTCTTCTTTAAGTGTATCCACTTAAACTCTAGTGAAGACCGGAGATGGAGTATGAGAGGAACAACCCACATTCACTACTTAGGTAAAGTGTATCCACTTAGTCCCTAAGTCTGACAGTAGGTGACATAGTAAAGTTGTGCCAGGGTCTTGAACATTAGTCTAAAAAATTTGTGTAGTCACTGTTTAGGCGACGTGTATCACATAGTCCCAAAGACTGCTGGAAGATGAAAAATGAATCTTGTAGCAGGCTTAAAAAAATATTTCTTCAAAAATCAACACGGTCACCGTTAGGTGACGTGTACCACGTAGTTCCAAAGGATATTGGAAGATGAAGAATGAATCTTGTAGCAAGCTTAGAAAAAAAAGGAAAACTACTATGATGAAAATAGTATGTCATTCGAGCAGGTAGCCGACCAGTCCTTGTTGACTCTTGCTAACGTCGTCACTAGGATTAGACTATGGAATCTATCCCCGATAACGGCGCCAGAAAGGTTTGTTCGTACTTCTTAATGTAAGAAGTATAACTAACTATTCGTATGACTATTGGTAGGTTCCGCAAGCGCACAGAATAAGTCTATTGTAGCACTTCACCCGGGAGTAACCGAGTATCGTATTTATTTCCACAGGGAAGCTACTATGGCAGAACTAACACTAGGACCGCTATGAACAACTAGTGATTCTAGCAGGATTGATCGAAATGTGTGAATGGGGGTTGGTTTCTACTACTACTAAAAAGAAAGAAAGAAAGACTAACTACTACTAACTAAATCGGCGGGGTCTGGCCGATGAACAGATTAATGTTTTCCTACACACTTACGATCACAACTAACTTAGCAATAAAGAGTTTATCTAGTTCTTCGAACTGTACACACCCTCTGGACTATTTACCTCAGACGTGCACAACGAGGTTTATGATTTAAGAACTAACCCAACTACGTGGTGGAATTCAAGGCTCCCAGGGCTGTCACCACCTGTTTGCTACCACAGCTATCCGGGGGGCTAGCCACAAACTAAGGTATAACTAGTCTAAGCACCGCGCTTACACTAATATATACTACTCTAATCTTGCGTCCAAAACTAGAGCACTGATTACTCAGCGAAGAACCCAAACTAGATACAAACTAAATACCAAGTTATCTATGATCGAAAGCACTCAACAAGAACAATAAGTAAAGAACTTAAAGTAAATGCTGAAAGTAGAAGAACACTAAGATAAATGAAGGAAGACTTGGAATTATACCAGAGACTTGGAAGATCCTCTATTACAACTCTAGCTCTTCTCTTCTACACTCTCGCTCTCACTCTAAGTCTCTCAACTAGAGTGTTCCTTCACCAGAGCTTCGCTTACAAGAGAGTGGGACTAATGAGGTGAGGTCTGAGTACAAATGAGCTCGGGGGGTCCTATTTATAGCCTAAGGGACCTAGGGGGTACATATGGACCTAGGGTTAGGTCAGGGGGGTGAGTGTGGTGGCGGGCGCCAGCCCTAGGTGGCGGCCGCCACCCCCCTGGCCCTTGGATCCACCGCCTCTTCACCAACAGCATCCAGGAGGTCCTCCAAGTCGGTTTGGGGTCGGTTAGGGTTGTCCAATAACCGTCACATGGGCAATTAGGCCATGATCCATGTGACGCTGCTTCTTAGCCCTTGGATGAACCGACTTAATTGAGCAACGGCTGCAAATGAGTGTGGCATGCCTCCCCTAGATCAGTGACATGGCAGGGGAGGAGTTTGGGCCTCACTCCCCTGGCGGCCGCCAGTGATGGGTGGCGGGCGCCACTCCACCTTGGCAAAAAGTGAGCCCAGGTGAGTGTGCTTGCCTCCTAGTGGGTCCTCTTGGTCATTTTGCTCAAAAACCCTACAATTTCCTACATTCAAATAAAACTCAAGGACAAGTGGAAATCATTAGTTTATAAAAGGTTTTTGGTTGATTTTAGGCCCTTGTGTTGTGTTATATGACCTTGTTGATGCTAAGAATATGACACTTAGTGAGCGTCAACAAGCTCCCCCAAGCTTACCTCTTGCTCGTCCTCGAGCAAGCATGGACTTGAATAATCTTGGAAACTCTGTGTTTTTGTTGTGTATGCCCATATTATTTTCATCACCATGGAATTGGTAGCCTTCCCTGCACTCAAGATTAGAACAAAAGACCAGCAAGAAAGAAGGTTTGTCTTTCCCTTGCCTATTTTGCTAATCAAGATATGTGGAGTTTTTGTAAGTTTTGTTCAAAAGAAAGCATGCTTAGTAACTTCTGTGGCTCACTCAATCACTCATATTTGTATGTGGAAATGGAAGAATTATCCTCTCACTAAGACTTTATGTGGGGTTTAATGGGTAGGATAAAAGTGAGCATGCAATGCTACCATAATTTTGCCAAGTTAGACAAATGGAGCAAAGGAGCAACAAGTCATAGGTTCAGACCAGGAATGTGCAAGTGTGTGGTATTTATTGTGGCTACTACTTTCATGGCACTTCTCCTTTCTATCTCTTTTGTGGGATCATGGCTATGAATGAGAGCATTTGCTCTTTTGGATATTCTCTTCTTTCTAGAGCACTTGCTCTTTTGAATTTTCTTTCTAGAGCACTTGCTCTTTTGAATATTCTTTTCTTTCTAGAGCACTTGCTCTTTTTTTTAACTATTATAGCCATGTCCCTGAGATTTCATTATGGAGCATGATATTTTGCCATGGAGTATTCCTAACAGTGAATGGAAATAAAGGCATGTTGTGTGCGTATTCTCAGTGTAAGAATAGCACTATATAGGTGGGTGCAAGTGAATTCCTTGGTCTAAAGATATGACAAGTTTCTCTACCATGACTATCAACAAAAGTCTAACTAGCTCAACACTAACATGCAGCAAGTGGAAGCTCCTACTCTAAGAGTAAAAATTATTTGGCTTTGGTAGGGCTTTCTTTGCCACAGAAGTACTTAGAGCAAGTTTTTAATTTTTTTTTTCAAAATAACAACACAAACTTGACTCACTCAAGTTAAAGTAGAAACTTACTTCCCCTTTACTTAGTCTAATGCTCATGTCTCAAGTTTAGTTCTAGCATACGTTCTCCCATGATAACTCTAATGCATGGCATACATTTTTTTTTGAAAGACTTACGATGAGAGCGTCTCATTTATTTATTATTTATTTATTATATTTATATATATTTTTTTAACTGCAAATTAACTAAGATAAAACTCAAATTTAAATTACTGAAATAAAAATAAAACTGATAGAAATAAAGACGGTAGTGATACTTACCTCTTTGACGGGGGTCCTCCCCCAAGCTGGCTTTTGGCGTGGTTGGGTCACATCCATCCCTGACGACGGTACATGACGTCCCAGTTCTGCTGGTTCTGCTGCAGGAGAGAAGAAATATTACCCAGTTCTCCACCAGTTTCCTGGCGGAATTCCTGGAAATTTTGGTTCAAGTTGTTCAAGTCCTGACGGATTTCAGCAGTATCCATGGTGAGTCCATTCATTTGGTGCTGAAGGTATCCCATATCGCGCATCCACTCGTCCTGATGAAAGGACGAATGGCGAGCGGCCTGTGGCGAGATTCCCCTATGGAAGAACTCATCACCACAGCCAGTGTACCGGGTGGATCCTCCCAAGGAATGGGATGAACTCCCCAACTGGGATGAGTGAAAGGACGCCTCCTGGTCGTATTCCCACCGCGGATGTTGTGGTTGTTGCCAATTTGATCCTCCTACTTAGTGCGAGCCAGGGGGTGTCAAATGACCATAGTGTGCTGCTTCTTCATACTGCCCTGCATGAAAAGGGTCAAACTCCTGTGTCGCTGCTGCGGCTCTTGCGGCCTCTTCTGCTGCACGGGTCTGCGCTCGCGTCCTCCTCCTGGGAACCTGCATGATGTTCTCTCGGGCCAACCTGCGGTTTTGCTCTGCCTCGGTTTCCAGGGCCAAAAGTAATGTTGGTGCATTCACCAACCAAAGTGACATGTCAGGAAGAGCGATTTTATTCACATAATCTTGATAGATCATGTGAATCTCACCGGTCTCCTGGTTCTCACGCAAGAGGTGTCCTTGCAAGTAGTGCTCCATGGTCAAAAGGTCTCGGTCACTAGGAATGTAGGAGTATATAGCGGTGTTCAGCAGACCCATGTTAAAAACCAGTCTAGTTATCCATGATGTCATTTCAATATTTCCAGTGTGTTGATTAAATTTAGACCAGTAGTCTGCCATGGCCTTGGCGGGTGATACTTTTATGTGGTTAACTAGAGCATAAAGCAGCAGCATTTCGGGCTTTTTAATTGGTCTCAAGTCAGGTCTTGGAAAGAGTGTGATACTAATATATTTGTGAAAGAACCTGAGCGTGGGGTTGTGGATATTACTTGTACGGGGCAAGCCTGGGTCTCTGTTCCCAGCAATGCTTTTCCAAAAATCATTTCTATTGAAACCCGTACAAGCAGATTCCAGGTTTAGTAAGCATGAATCATCAAAATTTAAATGCTTGCTAAACTGCCCCCACGAAAGAGTGTGCTCTTCATTAAGAAGCCGGAATGTTATGTGAGTAGCAGACAATTGCATGGTAGCTAGAAATTCCATTGTGAGGGGAAGGATTCCATCCTCATTAACCATCCATGCATCTTTCCATCCTAGGGTTCGAGAAATATAGAGAAACTCACTGTCCATACCAGTGCAACGTAGCAAGTCGTCGTCGATGCGGCGGGTGTGAACGAACTCCCTCTCACTGAGGATGTTCCGGGCCTGCCGTTCCCGATCACTCTGCTAGATGATATCGTTGACGGAGTTCAGGATGCAGATGGTCGGTCCGGCCTGGTGTGAGAACGGAGAGTTCCGATCCACCGACATTTCGTTGGTGGATGGAGTACCCCACCCGGCGCTCTCCTCATCACTCCCAGCAAAGCAAATGTGGGTGTTTGCTCTCGATGAACTTCCCTCACCCTTACTCTTCTTCTTCTTGCCGGTGAAGAAGTTCTTGAGAGGGCCCATGACTTTCTTGCTAGTGCTCAAGATGGCTGATGTTTTTGTGTTTTGAGTGAGTTGTGAGAACTTGCATGGGGTGTGGGTAGTATTTATAGGCTGAGGATGGAAGGTGGAAGGCTGAGAGCTCCCCCCTCCTGGCGGGCGCCACCAATAAGTGGCGGGCGCCACCCCACATTGCCCATTTTTGCCTGCAACCGACACATGAGGTTTCCCTCGTAATGTCCACTGAAATTCCAAGTGGGGAATAAAGTAGTCGGGTCGGTGCAAAGTGAAAGAGTGTAACCTCCTAAATGAGGCAAGTGAGCTGAAAATTTCAGAGATCAATTCTTCATCCTGGTCATACTTTATACCAAGGATGGTGGGAAACTTACTCGGGAGCAGTTTTGTACTGAAATGTGGAAATAGAGGTGGCGGGCGCCAGGAAAAAGTGGCGGGCGCCACCCTCCTTGGCTGAATTTCACTCCAACTCACCCCTCCTTTCACCTAGTGCTCTCCTTGTCACTCTCCATCACATGTGCACCAGAATTTTTGGGTGGAGATGTGTCCAAAATGTGGAGTGAAGAGGGGGAGACATGGGAGTGAGTGATTGCATTGAAATGAGCAAAGCCATGGGTCTCCCTTGGTGTTATTTGGGTCTAGGAGGTAGGTGTAATAGTCTAGAGAATGGCTAGTGCACCCTAGGGTGGCGGGCGCCAGCATGGGGTGGCGGGCGCCACCCCTATGGCTGCCCTAAGCCCCCTAGGAGCCACCTAATCACTCTAGTAAACATCTATTTTGCAGGAGAATTAATTTGCTTAAGTAAAAACGAAAATTTAAATGGGGGATAAAGACTTACCTTAGCCTAACTTACCTTGGTTAGCCCCTTTGGATTCCCGATTAGTGTCGCCTTCACGGTGGTTGTGGTGGAATGTCGGCACCGACGAACTTTGATGACGGGTGTTTTTTCGGTCGCGGTGTGAACTCGAATTTCTCCTCCTTTCCAGTGATGTTGAGCTGAATTTCTCCAGCTCCTACATCAATGGTGGCTTTTGCAGTGCTCAAAAATGGCCGTCCCAAGATCAATGGCGTCCGGTGGTCGGGATTAATATCCAGAACCACGAAATCCACCGGGACAAAGAGATTCCGGATTTTCACCGGAATATTCTCTGCTATTCCCGCGGGATATCGGAGCGATTGATCGGCTAGCTGCAAACACGTAGAAGTAGGGGACAAGGTATGATGATTTAATTTATCATATATTACCTTGGGCATGACGCTGACGCTTGCTCCCAGATCACAGAGTGCATGCTCGAAGTGCTGCTCTCCAATTGAACATGCGATCGTTGGGTTTCCTGGGTCCTTCTTCTTTTCTGGGAGTTGGTTTAAAATGACCGCACTGCAATCTTCGGTCAATTTAACCACATCCCTACTTGGAATTGGTTTCTACTTATTGAGCATGTCTCTCAAATATTTTGCATAAGTTGGAACCTGCATAGCGTCAATAAATGGCACATGTATATATAATTTTTGGATTAC
Organism: Coix lacryma-jobi var. lacryma-jobi; assembly: GCA_009763385.1. Lineage (NCBI taxonomy): Eukaryota > Viridiplantae > Streptophyta > Magnoliopsida > Poales > Poaceae > Coix > Coix lacryma-jobi. Next base: position 61,298,304 of record CM019827.1, read on the forward strand.
CTCGACAAATTTCTTGAATTGGTCGTCTTCCGTCGGATTTCTGTTTCGATCTGGAAAAGGTAATACATGTGTATCATAGAATTCATGAGGAGCAGTTCGTACCTTGGATGAAGGTTCAGCTGGGGTCTCCTCTTCTTCGTCATCTTCAACATTAACAATATTTTTCTTTGCGGCAGTATTACTACTAGGAACTAAATTAGGATGAGGTGGATCACGAGTGGATTTACCACCTCTCGTGGTTACAGCTTTTACCTCCTCATAGTATTTAATTTGAGATTTAATGTTATCTACTTTTTGCTCTAATCTCTTATTAAAATTAATTTGTTCCTTAAATGCTTCAGAAAAATCTTTCAGTTTAGCATAAATTCCTTCTAACATTTTATCATGTTCAATTAATTTATTATTTTTGCTATCATTAATTCTACCTTGATTAGAAACTAATTTTCCAATAGGAGAATTAAATACAGAGGTTTATTATTCCATTGTTGGATCATTGGAATTGGAGGTTCTCCGTAGCCACCATTATTAAGAAAGGATTTGGCATCCTCTTTCTTAATTTCTGCTTGACCTTCACTTGACGAAGCGGCTCTTTGCTTGGCGTAGTACTCCTTTGCAGCACGATGTCTCTTCTCATTTATCCTTTGCTCTAGCAATTTTACCAAAGTTTGCAGGGTAACAGAATCAGCTTGCTTAATTTTAGACATACCTCTAGCACGTTTTTCTGTCCATCCTTGATTCGCCACCATTGTCTCGATCAGTTTGGTTGCCTTCTCTACAGTGAGAGAGAGGTATGCACCTCCGGCGGCAGCATCAATGTGTTGTCGAGATTCTTGCTGGAGTCCATTGTAGAAGCTCTGGATCAAGTACCAGTCTTGCATACCATGGTGAGGACAGTATTCAACATACTCTTGTAGTCTCTCCCAAGCTTCAGTGATTGTTTCTTCGTCTCCCTGTCTAAAGTTGGAAATCTTGCTACGGAAAAGAATAGTCTGACTTATCGGGCAGAACTTGTTGAGGAATTGATCCGCGCATCTCACCCACATCAGCAGGTGTCCAGAGTTGAAGAGGAACCACTGCTTCGCTTTTTCCACTAATGAAAATGGAAAGAGACGAAGTCTGATGGCATCCTGCGAAACTCCCTACATAGAAATTGTACTACATATCTCCAGAAAATTTCGGAGGTGAGCATTGACATCCTCGAAAGGTTTGTCATTAAATGCAATAGCTTGAGCCATACATATTAAGTGAGGTTTAAGCTCAAAATCTACATTACTAGTAGAAGGTAACACTGGAATGTGAGCAAGAGTAGTCATGGAATACTCACAGAGTGTTTTGGTCGACGTCGATGTTGATTGATCGTTGGAGCAGCTTGGTTTGTCAGTCACTTTTGACTGGGATTCTTGTCTCGACGAACTCCTCTCACGAAGCTCCAGGTTCTTCCTCGGAGGAGTGAGATTAGCTCTTGCTCTCCTAAGAATGGCCTCAGGATCTTCTTGATAGTCGCTCGGAAGATTGAATCCGGACATGACTACTTGAACGATCACAAACAACGAACAATATATACCCGCTAGAACTACGGGAGTTAATTCAATAGAAATCACAAAGAATTAATTCTAGCCAATTGCTTCCCCGGCAACGGCGCCAGAAATGCTTGTTGACTCTTGCTAACGTCGTCACTAGGATTAGACTATGGAATCTATCCCCGGCAACGGCGCCAGAAAGGTTTGTTCGTACTTCTTAATGTAAGAAGTATAACTAACTATTCGTATGACTATTGGTAGGTTCCGCAAGCGCACAGAATAAGTCTATTGTAGCACTTCCCCCGGGAGTAACTGAGTATCGTATTTATTTCCACAGGGAAGCTACTATGGCAGAACTAACACTAGGACCGCTATGAACAACTAGTGATTCTAGCAGGATTGATCGAAATGTGTGAATGGGGGTTGGTTTCTACTACTACTAAAAAGAAAGAAAGAAAGACTAACTACTACTAACTAAATCGGCGGGGTCTGGCCGATGAACAGATTAATGTTTTCCTACACACTTACGATCACAACTAACTTAGCAATAAAGAGTTTATCTAGTTCTTCGAACCGTACACACCCTCTGGACTATTTATCACAGACGTGCACAATGAGGTTTATGATTTAAGAACTAACCCAACTACGTGGTGGAATTCAAGGCTCCCAGGGCTGTCACCACCTGTTTGCTACCACAGCTATCTGGGGGGCTAGCCACAAACTAAGGTATAACTAGTCTAAGCACTGATTACTCAGCGAAGAACCCAAACTAGATACAAACTAAATACCAAGTTATCTATGATCGAAAGCACTCAACAAGAACAATAAGTAAAGAACTTAAAGTAAATGCTGAAAGTAGAAGAACACTAAGATAAATGAAGGAAGACTTGGAATTATACCAGAGACTTGGAAGATCCTCTATTACAACTCCAGCTCTTCTCTTCCACACTCTCGCTCTCACTCTAAGTCTCTCAACTAGAGTGTTCCTTCACCAGAGCTTCGCTTACAAGAGAGTGGGACTAATGAGGTGAGGTCTGAGTACAAATGAGCTCGGGGGGTCCTATTTATAGCCTAAGGGACCTAGGGGGTACTTATGGACCTAGGGTTAGGTCAGGGGGGTGAGTGTGGTGGCGGGCGCCACCCCCCTGGCCCTTGGATCCACCGCCTCTTCACCAACGACATCCAGGAGGTCCTCCAAGTCGGTTTGGGGTCGGTTAGGGTTGTCCAATAACCGTCACATGGGCAATTAGGCCATGATCCATGTGACGCTTGAGAACATATATGATGAATGATTGACATTGATAAGGAAGGTATGAGGCTTTTTACCCGGTTTAGTCCATATCTCGCTATGCGCTTAATGTTTATGACTAACCGGTGGCGTTGAGTTGTGTTGTGTTTCTATGTTGGTGTGCGTGTGCAACATGTGTCTCTTGGTTGTGTTGATGTGCAGGTGTGGAGCTCGGATACAGTGGTCGATGGCGAGGTGAAGGTCAAGTAGAGACGTGCCATGCCGACGGACCGGGAGCGGTGAAGGATGGGCGTGCCGTGCGGCGGACGTGCCATGCCGATGTACCCAGAGCGGTGAAGGGCGGACGTGAGGCTTGGACTGACGGACCAGAGGGCCAGAGGACCAGCTGTGGTAGCTGGCACGTGGCATCGGCGAGCGAGAGCACATGGGGATGTGCGATGCTTCGGCCGAGTCGGGAGGAAGACGATGGCGTCGTGGCACTTGGCGGGAGGTCGGACACGGGCCTGCGTGCGGTGCAAGTGCCATCGGCCAAGTCAAGAAGGAAGGCAAAGGCGTTGTGCTCGGCGTGGAGGCTGGACATGCATCGGCATCGGTGCCGGTGGTCGGGGTGTGCGAACCACATCCCGTCTACGGTGCGGGTTCGGTAGCTGAGTCTCAAAAAGCTACCATCGACGGTTTCCGAGTTTGGGCCTCAAAACTCGGGTGGCCGGTTTCTGAGTTTGGGCCTCAAAACTCGGGATGGACGGTTTCCAGGTTTGGGCCTCAAAACCTGGGCTTGCAGGTTCCCGAGTTTGGGCCTCAAAACTCGGGGTGGACGGTTTCCAGGTTTGGGCCTCAAAACCTGGGCAGGCAGGTTTCCCGGTTTGGGCCTCAAAACCGGGGGAAGGTCCCAGAGGACGGTCCACGCGTGGCGGCGTGGAGAGGCTGACGCGGCGGCGAAGCTATCCACGAGGAAGGCGCGGTGGTCGACATGACGGCACGTGGCGGCATCAGGGAGGTCGCGTCGAGGCGAAGCTACCGGATGTGCGGGCGTGGCCGTCGGATGAAAATCGCCAGGACTGGACGATTTTACCCCTGGGGGTATTTGGGTTGAGTGCTTAATGGAAGGGCGTTTTGGTCTTCGGACGTGCGCCTATATATATGAGGGGGCTGCTAGGGCAGCCGCATCCTTGGGAATCCTTGGAGGTGTCAATCTCATTTTGTTCCTGTGAGAGAAGGCTAGGGTTAGGGAGAGTTGGCTCTTGTTCTTGAGCTTTTCGCCATCCGAGCTTTGTGTTGCTAGGAGTGGCTTGTAGCCCGACACCGAGTGATTAATCAATCATCCATTCCTCTGAATCCAAGGATCAAATTCGTGGTTGAATTCGCATTTTGAATTTGTTCTTCGCGTTCTTCTTTTCTCCACGAATTTCCCCTCGCTCGATCTCCCTCTACGCTGCGTCTTTTGCGATTCCGTTTGAATCAACTTGTTCTTTGAAGTGAGGAGAACATTTCCACTGAAGGAATTCATCTCTACCCTCACGAACAAGTAGATCGGGTCGAAATTATTTTTGTTCTTCTTTCTTCCCTTTTCTAGTGTTCTTCGGATTTCTCATGGATTAGTTGGATTGAAGCGATGATATCCTAGGATTAGCTTTCCAACACGTAGAAGAACACTTGGGAGAAGTTTGGTTGCAGCCCTGTTCGATTTGGTGAAGATCCAATCGATTTTGGTTTTGTCCCGAGCGGTTTTTGGGCTTTCTGGGAGGTCGCGGACAGTCCGCCATATTGGCCGCGGACAGTCCGCGCATCGCGGCTTCAGCCGAGCAGTGGCTGTTGGCCTCGGGCCTTTTCCCCTCGGGTGACCGGCGGACAGTCCACCGTATAAGGTGCGGACAGTCCGCGAGTCACGCAGGGTGAGTCCAGCAGCGTTGCTGTCTTTGCAACTTGGCCGGTGGACAGTCCGCCGTACAAAGGCGCGGACAGTCTGGGAGTCTCGCAGGGAGGGTTCAGCAGCCGTGCTGATTCTGCCTTTTGACCTGCGGACAGTTCGCCAGGGTTTCACGGACAGTCCGCCCCTGGCGCGGACAGTCCGGCACCAGCAGCCCGGACAGTCCGCGAATCGGCTGTTTGTGCAGTTTTAGTACGTTCGCTCTCTCGGCTTTTCCGCTTCGTTTTCGGACTTCTCGTTTGCTCCTAGAGTTCACCTAGGAACCTCTCTACATATCTTTGCTACGCGTTAGCATCGGTATTTGGAGGAATCCCGACATAGTCCTCTATCTACGTTTGGGAGCGGTCTTTTAGGATCGAACTCGACTCGGAGTTTTGGGAGTTTTGGTTTACTCCCTTGTGTGGTGCCTCGCTGTGATCCTAGGGATCATCCACCCTCTTTCTAGGGTCGTGGGCATCGCGTTTGAGTTCGAAGCTTTTGGGGTTGATTTTGTTGGGACAAAGGCCGTAATTTCTGAGAAGAAATTTTAGTCTCCCATTCACCCCCCCCCCCTCTGGTCGCCTTGCTTTAGCATTTTTGGTCCTTCAATTGGTATCGGAGCCAGTTAAGGATCTCTCTACCTTAACTGGTTCCGGATCCGCGAAGGCGACCTTTTGAGAGCGGTTGTGTTTCCGACTATGTTCGTCGAGGTGTTTGAGCTTTTGTTTGGCTAACAATAACGGTGCTTTTGGAAATGGCACTAAGTTCTTCTTCTAGTGTGTCTTTGTCCTTAGGTTTGAGTCTTGGACATGCGACCGAGGACGACACTTTGGCAAGAAGGAGGAGTGCGGCTCTTGAGGCGGAACGTGAGGTGGAAGCTTTGCTGGACTTCCTAGGAGATGATGAGCATTCAACGGAGGATCGTATACATGAACTTGGCAAGGCCAAGAAAGGTACACTTCTCGCTAGTCTTGGGATTTTGTCCCAACGATTTAAAGCTTGTTGTGATGATAACCTGAGATATGATGAGCTTTGTGATACCTTGCATAGAAAGATCAAGAAATTGAAATGCTCCATCACTAGGTTAAAATGTGGCCTTTTTCATTGGAAGTCTAGTGCATCTTTACCTTGCACCTCTTGTAGTGACATGGTTAGGAAGAATAACGAGCTATGCTTTTCGCTTGCTAGCTTAGAATCTGAAAATGAGATATTGAAATCAAATGCTTCCATACCATATCTTGTTTGTTTTGACTTGCGCAAGGACCTTGTTTATGCTAAATCTGAAATAGCCTTGCTTAGGTCAAAAGCTTCTTTGCCATGTGGTTCTTATGAGTCTTTGCATGCTGAAATTAACCAACTAAAGTTGACTCACACCACATGTGTAGATAAACTTGAGCATGCTAGGGCTGAAATTGTTGAAATAAATTCTAGGCCTTGAAGCTCATGCTCTTTGAATAGAAATGCTTGCCCTACTTCTTGTGCTATTCATGATTCTTTGCTTGATGTGAATGGTGATGTTTCTTCCACCGATTTCATTTGCACATCATGCATTGATTTAGAAAAAGAAGTTTTGGTTTTGAAGCAAATGCGCGATGATATGAGCGCCAAGTTGGTTGAGCACAATGATATGAGTGCTAACCTTGAAAAAGAAAATGAACTCTTGCGTACCACATATGTCGAGTGCATTAGAGAGGAGATGGAAAATCTGAAAAACACTCCTTGTGGTACTTGTGATCGCCTCATGTTTGAGAATGAGGTTTTAGCTAAAAGATGCGAGAGTCTTTGTGCTAAGTCGTTTGAGACACGCATTTCTTCCAACTCCGATGTTGATGTTTCCAAGTCTGCATCTTTGCAACCGGAGTTGAGTTATTGTGTTGCGCGTGAGTCTCTTGACGTTGGCACTAGTGTCAAGGTTTCAGATAGCTCTTTCATAGCTACTCCTGATCTTGTTGTTTCTTCGAGTGATGTCCAAGGGACTTCTCTTGACAAGGGTGCTTCTCATATTTTTGGGACTCGTGCTCCCAATCCGGTTTACCATTGCACCTTTTGCAAGAAGGATGGACACTCATTCGATTTTTGTTTCCGCCGTGTCAAACACGAGCGACGAATTCGAGCTAAGGCTTTTAGGAAGCCGCGTAGCCTTTCCCATGGCACGTGTGCTCCTAGTGTTGGCACCAAGTTGAACGTTGATGCTTCTTGTTCTAAGTCCCAATGGACTTCTCACTTGACGGAGAATGGTGTGTCTTCCAATAGGCCTTTGTACCATTGCTCTTTTTGTGAGAAAGATGGGCATCAAGAAAGCTTTTGCTATAGGCATGCCAAACGTTTGCGCCAAGCTCGCTCTTCTAGGAAGATGGTGGTTCATAGCCCTTCTCATGGCATGAACGCTTGTGCTCCTAGTAAGAAGCCCCTCTTTGTTGATGGGTTTTATGACCCCTTTTCTAGTGGGATAGGTCATGATCGTGGACATGCTTCTGGTGCTTCTTCTCTTGGTCCATGTCATGCTTTTCATGGTGCTTCTATTGGTTCTTCTACAAAAACCTTGGAAGATGTTTGCCTCTTTTCCCGTGGTACGACTCGTTCTTCTCCTCGAGTTGTCCTTTTGAGGAATACTTCCAAGGGTGTTTCACAATTGCATTTGAACCAACATTTGCATCATGCTAACCCACAAGATAAGTTGAGATTTGTGACCAAGTCTTGGGTTCCCAAGTACATGCTTGCTAACCCTTCGGGATCCAAGACTCGGGTTACTTTGTCCTCTTGTGTGTAGATATGAGGACGCGGGGTGTGGCGGAACCGCCCTGATTATAAGAGCTCAAGTATTATCTTAGCCAAATTCGTCTGACTTCAACTGATACTTGAACCCATATAACCCCGGTAGTCCGGAAATCTCGAAGGATTTCTAACACCATATATCATACATCATACAGGATCGCATCGTTCAAGGATTACATTCGTAAAGATACATCATAGCGAAAATGAAACCGAATTTAAAATATCAGAGTGCGAATTTAAAACGGAGTTATTACAATACGGAATTTTAAAGTGCGGAAGCTTAAATGAGTTTTTAACACACGACCACCACACACGTGGTCCAAATAAACATTGTTTTGATAAAACCACTCGACACAACTCATTCCTCCCTTTTTAAGATAATGTGCCACTAGTAGTCTCAGTCCAGCAAAAGAAAAGAGGGAAGCTTCTGGACGACCCTGCCCTGGGCCTACTCCTCATCACCTTCCACTGGGTAGAGGCAGTGCTTACAATAGCCGAAGTAGACCTGGCCATCTGCAACAACGGGATAAACCCTGAGTACGGGAATGTACTCAGCTAGACTTACCCGTCGAACTGAAAATAAAGACACCAAGGACATGCAAGGCCTTTGTGGGTGGAGCTGGGATCTTGAATTTGCGAAAAGCTCAATTTAAGATAAGCGAAGTATTAGTGAAGTTAATGAGCTGTCATCTTTTATACCTATTCCTTCTTCTAGGTTTGCACCTGAACTATTGCACACACTTGAGTCTAGCAGACAAATAATATAACCATATCCAGTTGACTTGTCCACATTTTAGTTGAACCTTTAGATATCACATGGAGTTGTATCGTGGTGAAGCTCGCCATAGTTTCCCACTAACCGGGGGAGACGGCGACTCGAATCGAATTCCAAATCAGCTGATGAAAGACCTTTAATACCAGCCCACATTTTCCCCGTCGGGTCCATGCATTGGGCAACCGCTCGACGCTTGTTCGTGGTGGTAATCGTCGCGGTTCAAGCACGGACCGCCCAATCAGAGTCTGGCGATGGCCTCACGCGGCAGATCGCAACTTCCGTACTAGAGGGCACGACACGGGTTGAAACCGGCCCGAACAGCTTCTAACCGGCTTTGGGGTCGATGATTACAGCACCGACATATCCCTAAGTAAAAGGGCGCGTTCAAAAATGAACGAGGGCCAACATCGATACAAACCTACACGATCCAACGGACGGACTGCCCCAAGTTTCCAAACTTGTGCCTTGCCTTCCAGTTGACCGTATTTCATTACTATTCAGGTTCTTTTCCACGATAGCAAATATAGCCAACCGTGATCCGGTAACTACCCATCAGGGTATTACGGACACATCCTCGACTACTACTTTTATTAAGCAGTCTAAGCAATTCTACATTGTAGAAGTAGCAGGATAACAAGGCAGGTAATAATCAATAATCAAGGAAGGGTAATGCAGCAAGTAGGATTCAATCAACTCCTATACCTAATGCATCACAGTATAAAATACTCAAATAGATTAATTGTAAATACTGGGAGACTTAGAATGCTCCGGGGCTTGCCTTGGGTGAAGACCGAGGCCTCGTGGGAGGGGCACTCGGGCAAGTTAGTGTCGCTGGCGGGGTCGACTTCCTCTGGCTGCTGCAGCTCCTGGATCTCCGGCTCGGCGTTTAGCTCCTGCTCTTGGTGGGGCTCCGGCGGGGTCGATCCTATTGCGTGCGATGAAATATAAATATTTGCAATGCGGGTGCAAGATGTGTGGTATGAGAAGAGCATTTCTTGCAAAACAACAAAACCAACTTGAACTACAACCCTACTGTAAAAGGGTGCACAACTCTATTTCATATTTTTCCCAGATTCTACTTCACATTTTATGCTTATCCAGAAAGTTTTATGAACAGAAACATTGTATTATTTCTTACAGGAATTTCCAAAGATAAACACAGACAAGCACAGTTGTAAAGCAACGACAACTTTTTCCATAAAACAGATCAGGTTTAGATCTTTCTTAGACTCTTCATGGCATACAGAGACTGCACAAAATTTCCCATATTTTATTTCAACCTATAAAACACCTTAACACTTTTTTTTCTAAGAAATCAGCAAAAAGGAACTTTTAACCATAACAGGAACTCTTTCCATAAGAACAGTACCTCATATAATTTTTACAGGCTCCAAACATAACAAAGAACCTATACAAATTTTTCCATGAATTAACTCCATCAGAAAAGACTTAATTCCATTTATCCCAACAAAAGCATGTACACTGAAATAAATGAAAACAGTAAAATAAACTGCTATCAAAAATACATTCATATTTTTCCATGATAGATCTACTTATAAACAAGCCAACAAAACTGAAAGTACTCCATTTGGACCTATAAATCATGCTGTACGAAAATAACAAGCATCTCTGGAAATTAAAACTAAAAGAAAAACATTTGAATTTCTCCCGGCTGGCTGGCGTGAACCTGGTCCAACTCGACCCAACCAGGCTCGAGCGCGGTGCGGTAGGTGTGTGTTCGTTCGAGGCCCGGCTCGGTCGAGACAACGCCCGAGGGTTCGCTCAGGGTCGAGGCCCGTCCGAGGCCTGGCTCGAGGGCTCGGTCGAGGCGGAAAAACACTCGCCCGTCCGAGGCCTGGCTCGAGGGCTCGGGCGAGACGGAAGTCTGTCCGAGGCCTGGCTCGAGGGCTCGGGCGAGACGGAAGTCTGTCCGAGGCCTGGCTCGAGGGCTCGGGCGAGACGGAAGTCTGTCCGAGGCCTGGCTCGAGGGCTCGGGCGAAGGTTCGGGTGGATGCGGTCCAAGGACAAAACAGAGGCTGACACGCGGGGTCCGTGGGTCAACGGGACCCACCCGTCAGAGAGAGGAACACAGGGGAGAGGTTTGACCGGCGGCTGCTCGCCGGCGGTGAGGTTTCCGGCGGCGAGGCTAGGCTAGATAGATTCGTCTCGACGAGGCGCATCCGGTGGCGGTGAAGGTTTGGCCAGCGCATGGCCGGAGCATGCCGGCGACGAGCTATGGCGGCGGTGATGGCGGCAACGTGCGGCTACGCCGTTTCTGGCGGCGGCCGGAGAAATTGGGGGAGGCAAAAGCTCGAGTGAACCCTAAGGAGCATAGACATGGGGTTGGTTTGGCTCGAATGGCTCCGGAGAAGCTTGGCCACGTGCATGGCCACGGCGGCGCTCATGGCGTTCGGCCGGGGAGACAGGGTGATATAGGGAGCGGTAGCGTTGAGGTGGATCGGTGTTCTCACCTTGCCTTGACTCGGTGAAGGTCGAGGATGAAGAAGAAGAGTCGGTGGAGCTCGGGTTGGGGAAGAACGGCGTTGCGGCTCGGCGGTGGCGACTGACGGACCGAAAGAGGCGCTGCGTCCTCCGGCGGCGATGGGGCTCGGTCGGGGACGACAACGTGTGCACGGCGTGTGCACGGTGTAGGCGGAGCGGTGTACGGAGGGAATCGAAGGGAGGTGCTCCGACGAGGTCAGAACGGAGAGGGGTGGTTGCGGCGGTGGTCGCGGCGAGCGGGGAGCGCTCGGTTCGTGTTCGTGCACGGGCGAGAATGCGAGCGAGAGTGAGAGAGCGAGTGCGAGTTGTGTGCGCGGGTGAGCGAGAGAGTGAAGGGGTGCTCAGGGTTTTGATCGGCTTGACCGGCCATTGATCGTGGCGGGACCACGGCGGCGCGGTCGGCGAGGCAGCGCGGTGATGTCGTGCACGGCGAGCGGGTGCGGCAGGCGAGGCGAGCGGAGAGTGGCCGGGGGAGATAGCTTGCGTGCTCGGGTGAGAGAGAATCGAGCGAGAAGTGGCCGGCGAGGATCCTCGGCAGCATGCGGCGGCCACGTGGCGGTTGCGGCCGGCGTACGGCGCGGCATGTCAGCGGCAGCAGCGCGCGGCGCGCGCGGCACGCGGGCGAACGCTGGCGAGCGGCGCGGGGTGCGCGGGCGAGCTGGGCCGGCGCGCGCGAGTTGGGCCGAAAGGCTGAGTGGGCCGGATGGGGCGCGCGGGAGAAAAGAAAAACGTTTTCCTTTTTCTTTTTCCAAAATCCTTTCGAACTTTGACCACTCAAAAACAGTTTTAAAAAAACTCCAAACTAGGTTTTGACCCAAATATAAAAGTTGCTCAAAATAATTTTCTCTACAACTTTCATAAAGGACACTTTTTCTGAAAACCATTTTTGTAACCTCTACATAAATAAAGCCAAAACAGAGATCCAATTAAATCATCAAGTCAAATAGAAATCCAACTCCAAATAAATAAACAAAAGACAAAAGCACTCTCATGCACATGAAATGATGCAATGCATTGCTTATGCTTCTTAGTAGCTAATGAAGTTCCTAATGCAGTGCTTGACACTAGGGTGTCACACGGGGTGGAGAACATGCGCCTGATGGAGCTTGATCTTTTAGATGTGATCAAGAGTTGATGGTTCTCTACACCCCGCTTAGATTTTCCTCCAAAGAGGCTTTTGCTACTCGGTGAGCATTCTTTTCCACTCATACCTTGTACATCCATGTTCTATTCCTTGTGGTACGAGATGGTCTTTCATGTGCTCACTTGTATAGTTGTTACATGTACATTTTCTTTTTTATCATGTTTTGTTTTAGTCTAGCATGTGCTATCTTGTATATCATGTCATGCTAGCTTTGTGTACAGCTTCGGTGGTTAATCCACTTTTCATGCTAGTTTGTGATCCTCATGAACATTATGTCATGTTTTACCATATTTATCCATGAGCTTGATTTGTAGTGGTATGATGTTCATTAGGTATCACTTTTCAGGTGCTAGTTTTAGTTAGCTACATGTACCCTGTTGATATGATTAGTTTGAGCACTAGCCTTTCCACAATTTTATCATGTTACATGCTTTTGGGTCTATTGCTATCATTATCTTGCATTGTAGCATGTGTTGAGGTTTAGGCTGTGTTTGGGTTGATCATGTCTCTAGGTTGCATTTTGCTACATAGTGCTTTATCCTGTTGCATGGTAGTCTTGTCTAGTTTGGATTCAGATCTTCTTGCGGTATCATTCATAGGTAGACCTCTTTTTGTTGAGAGTTCACCTTATGCTTATTATGTGACTAACCGCTGTGTGGAGACCCTGAGGTCACACTAGACGAGACAATGCCTTGTGTTTCTTCTGCTTTTGAGTGTGCAGGAGAACAGGACCCTGGAGAGAGCATTTCGGCTCATGGACCCGATCCCTCTTCTTCCACGACTTGGGGTTCCGTTCGAGCAGTTCTCCAGCGAGCACTAGCTGCACCTGTGGGAGCGACAGCATCAGGCGAGGGGGAGACGACTTCGGCGAGGCAGGTGCCCCGAAGATTTCAGCAGATTCAGGCGTCCCCTCGAGTATCACACCAGCAGGCGGTCATTCGTATCATGAGGTACCCCGACACACTTCTGAGTTCGGCTTCTGGTACTCTTCTTCTTCGACCCTTTTCTGCTGTGTGGTCTTTTCGATGTGGATTTTGCTAGCTGTCGCTTGAGCATTTCTTGGCTCTTCTTTTGTATCTTTGGTGCGTGTTTCCCTTTTAGTTGGGGAAGCATTTTGCTTGTTGTATCTTAGTTGGGCTTCTCCGATACCCTTTTGTTTTGGGTTTTTTCTTATAGGCTAGCTTTGCATGCATTTCATCATGTACATCTTGCATTTTAGAGCTTCATGAATATAGTAATGAGAATGAGATTATGCTCTTGTTGGTATGCCCTGTCTATTCATGATGATGCTTGTAGCTCAGGCTCTTTTTGATCACTTGATACATGTTATGAGCTAAGCTATTTTTGCAAATGGTAAACTTGACTAATCAACTATGAAACCTTTAATTTGTTCACCATTAAGATTGGCAACTAGCATGGGTAGGATGTGTTGAGATCACTTGTGCTATCTTTTGTATGCTAGGTTGCTATGTCTCTTGCACTGAGTCATTCACTTGCTTGGATTGTTCATATTTACCTTGTGCTTAAAATTTGATCCAAGTATTAGTGAAATGAAAAGATCGAGATGGGATTGCATGTGTCAGCACCTCACGGTATCGAGACTGTTTCTCATTGCACATTTGAGTTAAACTTGAGCCGTGTAGTGTAAGACCGAAACCGGTGTTTTAAGCTTCTGATTGCTTTTCTTGCATAGGCTTAGCCCGGTTGAAAAGTTAGGCAATGACCATGCTTTCAACCTCTCGCAATCACATGCTTTAATTTGAACTTGTGATAATACCGCTGCAATCTCTGATAAAATTTGAAAATAACACAAGTTTATGCTTCATTCTTTTGCATGATGATTGAACTTTGCTAGGGGTAGTTCACCTTTTATACTTGAGTTAGCACTTGGTTGATTTCCTGTCTATCCATGCTAAGTGCTATTTTAGTGGTGAACTCCTTTTCAAATGGCTTAAAACTGCTCATATGCTTAATTGTTCATATTTCGTATTCATTTGATCAGGTTGAGCCTTCGCTAGCATTTGTATTGGTTGCTAAAGTTTCAGGGCAGCACCCTTTTGAGCATCTTTTCATTCGGATTGCTATACACGTGAAGCTGTTGCATTGTGCATATCATGCATTTTTAGCTTAGTGTACATATCCCCCAGCTCCGACACTCTTTGTGGTCTTTTTCAATGCTTTTCACGACCCCCATATGCTTTTGATTGATGACTTGTCTTGTGTTTGTGTCAACTTTGTGATAAATGTCAAAACCCCTCAGCATGTTCCCTTTTGTCAAGGGGGAGAAGCTGTTTGCAAGGGGGAGTTTTAGTGTTGGCACAAAGGGGAGAGTCATGCATTTTGGGGAGAGCTTTGAGCAAGGGGGAGTTTAGCTTTTTTATGTTCTTCTTCACTCGGTATAGCTCTTTTATGTGGTTCAATTGGTATCCATCTTTCGGTATGGAATGCAATTGGTGTCATGAGCTTTGTTTCATAGCTTTTGTGTATAGGCTTGCTTTCAGGGGGAGTCGCTTTTGTCTTGCTGTTTCTCCGCGTGCTCCGAGTGTTTGTGCTCCATTTAGTGTTGAGCTTCTCTTGTGGTTTTTCTCAGTCGGTTTCGAGCCTGCTAGTCGTGTTGAGCCGTTTTTGCCTTGTCTAGAGGGACTAGCAGTTCTTGCTTGGTATTTTTGATTGGTATGGACCCTTCAGCTAGTTGCGTCGAGCCTATGTGCCTCTGTCTTGAGGAACTAGCTGTTTTCACCAATTCTTGGCTGATTGTGATTTGTTGCATTCTAATGCGTTGTTTCAGCCTCAATTGGTATCGAGCCTTGAGCTAGTGGTGTTGAGCCCATTTTCTGCCTTTTATTGAGGGCTAGCTCATTTTTGACTTGGTTGCGTCGAGCCGTTGCCCATGTCTTTGGGAACCAAGTTTTTCGCTTTGTGTGATCGAGTTTTGCTCTTTGATGAGTTGTTGCTCTGATCCCTTGCTTGGTTGCGTTGAGCCGTTGCCCATGTCTTTGGGGACCAAGTTATGTTCATTTCAAATTGCCCCCTCTTTAGCATTTCTTTGGCTTTTGGGCATTTGAATGGATAATCTTCTCATGACAAGTGACTTTGTTCTTTGCCCTTCTATGGCTTTTGATCACTTGAATGAGATTTTTGGTTTTGGTATCTCAAACCATCTCTTGTACCTAGTTTTTGTCAATTCAATCATCAAGGGGGGGAAAGAGAAAGAGAAAGAGAAAAAGGGGGAGAAATTTTCGACCCAAGTGAACCCAAGTGGATAAGTACCTTGGTTTCTTTTGTGATGATTGTTTGACAATTTATTTGAGATTGGTTTTCGAGTACCTTTTGGGATTTCATGAAACTCTTGTTTCTCTTGACTCTTCGGTTGTGTGGAGGCTTTGCCCGCTTCTCCCGTTTCTTTCGGGACCGAGAGCTTTTATTTGGAGTCTTCATGATCCTTCCTCATCTCAAGTAGCCTTGTATTTGCTTTTGCTTGGCTTTTGGGCAATTGAATGAGGCTTGCCTTCAAACCCTTCCTTTGTGGTTTTATTTTTAGTCAATGCATTCATCAAGGGGGAGATTGAGAACATATATGATGAATGATTGACATTGATAAGGAAGGTTTGAGGCTTTTTACTCGGTTTAGTCCATATCTCGCTATGCGCTTAATGTTTATGACTAACCGGTGGCGTTGATTTGTGTTGTGTTTCTGTGTTGGTGTGCGTGTGCAATATGTGTCTCTTGGCTGTGTTGATGTGCAGGTGTGGAGCTCGGATACAGTGGTCGATGGCGAGGTGAAGGTCAAGTAGAGACGTGTCGTTCCAACGGACCGGGAGCGGTGAAGGATGGGCGTGCCGTGCGGCGGACGTGCCATGCCGATGTACCCAGAGCGGTGAAGGGCGGATGTGAGGCTTGGACTGACGGACTAGAGGGCCAGAGGACCAGCTGTGGTAGCTGGCACGTGGCATCAGCGAGCGAGAGCACATGGGGATGTGCGATGCATCGGCCGAGTCGGGAGGAAGACGATGGCGTCGTGGCACTTGGCGGGAGGTCGGACACGGGCTTGCGTGCGGCGCAAGTGCCGTCGGCCAAGTCAAGAAGGAAGGCGAAGGCGTTGTGCTCGGCGTGGAGGCTGGACATGCATCGGCATCGGTGCCGGTGGTCGGGGTGTGCGAACCACATCCCGTCTACGGTGCGGGTTCGGTAGCTGAGCCTCAAAAAGCTACCATCGACGGTTTCCGAGTTTGGGCCTCAAAACTCAGGTGGCCGGTTTCCGAGTTTGGGCCTCAAAACTCGGTATGGACGGTTTCCAGGTTTGGGCCTCAAAACCTGGGCTTGCGGGTTTCCGAGTTTGGGCTTCAAAACTCAGGGTGGACGGTTTCCAGGTTTGGGCCTCAAAACCTAGGCAGGCAGGTTTCCCGGTTTGGGCCTCAAAACCGGGGGAAGGTCCAAGAGGACGGTCGACGCGTGGCGGCGTGGAGAGGCTGACGCGGCGGTGAAGCTATCCACGAGGAAGGCGCGGTGGTTGACATGACGGCACGTGGCGGCATCAGGGAGGTCGCGTCGAGGCGAAGCTACCGGATGTGCGGGCGTGGCCGTCGGATGAAAATTGCCAGGACTGGACGGTTTTACCCCTGGGGGTATTTGGGTTGAGTGCTTAATGTAAGGGCGTTTTGGTCTTCGGACGTGCGCCTATATATATGAGGCGGCTGCTAGGGCAGCCGCATCCTTGGGAATCCTTGGAGGTGTCACTCTCATTTTGTTCCTGTGAGAGAAGGCTAGGGTTAGGGAGAGTTGGCTCTTGTTCTTGAGCTTTTCGCCATCCGAGCTTTGTGTTGCTAGGAGTGGCTTGTAGCCCGACACCGAGTGATTAATCAATCATCCATTCCTCTGAATCCAAGGATCAAATTCGTGGTTGAATTCGCGTTTTGAATTTGTTCTTCGCGTTCTTCTTTTCTCCATGAATTTCCCCTCACTCGATCTCCCTCTACGCTGCGTCTTTTGTGATTCCATTTGAATCAACTTGTTCTTTGAAGTGAGGAGAACATTTCCACCGAAGGAATTCATCTCTACCCTCACGAACAAGTAGATCGGGTCGAAATCATTTTTGTTCTTCTTTCTTCCCTTTTCTAGTGTTCTTCGGATTTCTCATGGATTAGTTGGATTGAAGCGATGATATCCTAGGATTAGCTTTCCAACACGTAGAAGAACACTTGGGAGAAGTTTGGTTGCAGCCCCGGTCGATTTGGTGAAGATCCAATCGATTTTGGTTTTGTCCCGAGCGGTTTTTGGGCTTTCTGGGAGGTCGCGGACATTCCGCCATATTGGCCGCGGACAGTCTGCGCATCGCGGCTTCAGCCGAGCAGTGGTTGTTGGCCTCGGGCCTTTTCCCCTCGGGTGACCGGCGGACAGTCCGCTGTATAAGGTGCGGACAGTCCGCGAGTCGCGCAGGGTGAGTCCAGCAGCGTTGCTGTCTTTGCAACTTGGCCGGCGGACAGTCCGCCGTACAAAGGCGCGGACAGTCCGGGAGTCTCGCAGGGAGGGTTCAGCAGCCATGCTGATTCTGCCTTTTGACCTGCGGACAGTCCGCCAGGGTTTCGCGGACAGTCCGCCCCTGGCGCGGACAGTCCGGCACCAGCAGCCCGGACAGTCCGCGAATCGGCTGTTTGTGCAGTTTTAGTGCGTTCGCTCTCCCGGCTTTTCCGCTTCATTTCTGGACTTCTCGTTTGCTCCTAGAGTTCACCCAGGAACCTCTCTACATATCTTTGCTACGCGTTAGCATCAGTATTTGGAGGAATCCCGACGTAGTCCTCTATCTACGTTTGGGAGCGGTCTTTTAGGATCGAACTCGACTCGGAGTTTTGGGATTTTGGTTTACTCCCTTGTGTGGTGCCTCGCTGTGATCCTAGGGATCATCCACCCTCTTTCTAGGGTCGTGGGCATCGCGTTTGAGTCCAAAGCTTTTGGGGTTGATTTTGTTGGGACAAAGGCCGTAATTTCTGAGAAGAAATTTTAGGCTCCCATTCACCCCCCCCCCTCTGGTCGCCTTGCTTTAGCATTTTCGGTCCTTCAACGCTGCTTCTTAGCCCTTGGATGAACCGACTTAGGTGAGCAACGGCTGCAAATGAGTGTGGCATGCCTCCCCTGGATCAGTGACGTGGCAGGGGAGGAGTTTGGGCCTCACTCCCCTGGCGGCCGCCAGTGATGGGTGGCGGGCGCCACTCCACCTTGGCCCAAAGTGAGCCCAGGTGAGTGTGCTTGCCTCCTGGTGGGTCCTCTTGGTCGTTTTGCTCAAAAACCCTGCAATTTCCTACATTCAAATAAAACTCAAGGACAAGTGGAAATCGTTAGTTTATAAAAGGTTTTTGGTTGATTTTAGGCCCTTGTGTTGTGTTATATGACCTTGTTGATGCTAAGAATATGACACTTTGTGAGCGTCAACAGTCCTCAGCTTAGCTAGAGAAATCAAAAGCCGGCCTCAGTGAAATCGAGCAGGTATTCGATCGATAGCTTAGCTGTCGACTAGTTCCCAGCTTACCTAGAGAGAACGAACCGGGACTGCTATAGTGAAGATCGAGAAGGAGCTCTTCGGTGACTTAGTTGCCGACCAACCCCTAGCTTAACTGGTAAAGTCAAAACTAAGCTGCTACAATGAAAACCGAGCAGGACTGTCATGGTAAAAAAGTGAGCAGGTTAATAACCTACAACTTAGCTGTCGACCAGTCCCTAACTTAGTTGGAGAGAGATAAGCCAGAACTGCTACAGTGAAAATCGAACAGGAAACTGACCGATCAGTCTGTAGCTTAGCCAGAGAAAAATAGGCGAAAACTGCTACAATGAAGACCAAGCAGGTATCTGACCGACAGCTTAGCTGCTGACTAGTCCCTAGCTTAGCTGGAGAGAACAGACCATGATTGCTACAGTGAAGACCGAGTAGGAGCTCTCCAACAGCTTAGCTACTGACCAGTCCCCAACTTAGCTGGTAAAGTCAAACCCGAGTTGCTACAATAAAAACCAAGTAGGATTGTCGTGGTGGAAAAACGAGAAGGTTGCTGACCAACAGCTTATTAGTTACTGACCAGTCCCTAGCTTAGCTGGAGAGAAATAAACTAGAACAGCTACAATGAAAACTGAGCAGCTTAGCTGCTGACCAGTTCAAGGCTCGAGATGACGGACTAGAGGGGGGTGAATAGTCCTTTCTAAAATTAATCGCACCGGCTAACCAAAAAAATACAGAATTAAAACTATCGGTCTAGCCAAGACTACACCCCCTCTATCTAAGTTCACTAGCACCTTTGAAAGATCCTATTTAAGCAACAAAGGTGTTAGACTAGCTAGAGCTCACCTAAACAATCTAACTTGCAAGGTCACACAAACCTATGCAACTAGTACTCTAAACAAACCGGGGAGCTCCTAATCAATCTAGTGATGCAAAGCCACAAAGCCTAAGGTCACTAGCAATGCTTAATAATAAGGCTACACAAGCCAAATTAGAGAGCACAACACTTACTTAGCTACACAAACTAAACAATGTGACTAACAAGTCTACTCAAGCCAATTAGCCAGACAAAGGATCTAATTCAATGCTACACAAGCAAAGAATGCAACTTGTAAGCCACACAAATTAACAAGAAGCGCAAGAGCAATCTACACTAGCACATGTATATGAACAAGTAAATACAAGCTAGTGAATGAAGTTTGCAAACCACCGAGAAGATGAACACGAAGTTGACATGGTGATTTTTCTCCAGAGGTTCACTTGGTTGCCACCAAGCTAGTCCCTGTTGTGTCGACCAAACACCTTGGTAGTTCGGCAGTTAATAGGCACCACCTAGCTCGACACTCGAGCACCGCAAGAACTCACCCACAAGTAAGGGTAACTCAATGAACTCGCTAATAGAGTTGCTCTTCGCAATCCCCGCGGGGCGAGCACAACACCCCTTACAATCCTTCTCTGAAGCCACACATAATCTTCACGCGGGCCTCACGATGGAGACTCGATCACCAAACCGTCTAGGAGGTGGCAACCTCCAAGAGTAACAAGCACCACCGGCTTGCAACATGAACACCTAGTGGCACTCGATGCAATCTCTCAATGCAACGCACTAGCGATCACTCACTCGCAATAAATTCGCACACTCACAAGCACAAGTGAGTTAGAGGGATTCCTAGCACTCCCCAAGCATGGACACCAAGTCCCAAGGGTGCTAAGCACCAGCCAAGACCGGCCAGAACCTGTATTTATAGACCCAAAGGCTAACTACCCATTATGCCCTTTCACTGGGCACTCTGCGCCACCATCAGACGCGCCGCTCGGGACCATCGGACGCTCAAGCCAGCGTCCGATGGTTGGATGCTCGCCGTGTGTCCCCCACGTTCAACTTCTACTAAGCGATCCCAACGGCTACTTCAACTGTGCAATATCTATGTGGCATCGGACGCAGCCATCGGACGCATCGGTCCATCGTCTGATGCCTTGTCAGACATCACAACGGCTAACTACGCTGACAACGGACGCTCAAACAGTGCCACATCGGATGCACCTGAGCCAGCGTCTGATGGGTGTCCAGAGAGCATCCAGACAGCTCCTGGACACATCGACCGCGTCCGATGAGGCTACATCAGACGCACTAGAGCGTCCGATGCTCCGCTGCCTTGCCTGCACACGCCACGTCACCTGCATCGAACGCTTGCACAGTGTTACCTATGTGCCTGATGCAGCGTCTGATGCTCCCACAGCATCAGCCTGCACCTAGAGTTTGCCATCAGACGCGTCTGATGCCCATCAGGACAACATCTGATGCTCCCCAGAGCACACCACTTCATCTCCGAAAAAACGTTAAATCCTACCTCGCAAGCTCGACAGCTCCCATTTCTCCACGTCTCCTTTCAACACAACTTCTTCTCCAACAACTTCTCCTTTGCAAATGTGCTAACACCACCAAGTGTACACAACCTTGTGCATGTGTGTTAGCATTTTCATAATAATTTCTCAAAGGATTTTCACTTGCACTCACCACGCCACTCGATCCTAGCAACATCGCAATGTTAGATCGCTCAAGTGGCACTAGATGACCGATATGAAAATAAGTTTGCTCCTCTTAATGGTACGGTCATATATCCTAAATCCAGTCAACTTCTCTACTCACCTATGACCGGTGAAACGAAATGCCCTACAAATATACCTTTGCCTTGTGCATTCCATTCCATCTCCTTCGATGTTGATGCAACACATGCACCAACCTATCCTCAAATGATATGATCCACTTCATATCATCACATGGCCTCCGTGGTCCATCGATCTTGACCTCACTTGCTCTTCACTATTGCTTCGGTCCTTCGGTGCCAAGTCTTTGCTCAAGCCTCCCGACACTCGGTACCAACGGCTTCAAAGCCTCTAACTTTCCCTTCACCATCACAACAGGTCCATCAAGCCAACTCTTGGCTTGATCTTCTCCACCTTAGCCACATGACTCCACATCATGTCACATATGCAATAAGCTCCTTCATAACATGTGTGAGCCTTGCAACATCTTCCAAGCCATTTCACCTCTATGGCATATGTTGCTCACACATGATCACATGTGGACTAATCACCCATGTAATTCAATTAAACACATATTAGTCCTTGTCACTCAATTACCAAAATCAAACTAGGACCTTTCACCAGTCCCCAGCTTAGCTAGAGAAAAATAGGCACAAACTGCTATAGTGAAGACTGAGCAGGTACCTGACCCACAACTTAGTTGCCGACCAGTCCCCAGCTTAGCTAGAGAAGGAGATGAAAGACTACTACAATGAAGACCAAGCAGGAAGTTGACTAATGTTTGAATCGCCAGTCGTGCCCTGACTTAACCGAAAGCACTAGGCCCAAATAATAAGCCATGAACCGAGGAGCGACCCATTAACCTGTTATTGTGAGAGGGCGTGAACTCCAAAAAAACCTAGATTCGAAAGGTCCTGGCCTAAAATATAAATGGTCGAACCGGCGGCACTCCTTCACACACAAGCCTTCGCCCTTTCATTTCCAAATGACTCATCGCATTTCCCCTTCTCGATGGCATGTCGTGTTCTAGGGTTAGATTAGATCTCACCATGTTGTGTCCACCCTTGTCTTTGCCCCTCGCCACAATAGCAACAAAGTAGATGGTGCCAAAGAAGAAGAGCAGCGATCCCTTCCGCCACGACACGGAGTGGGTTCCGTCAACCGTCATCGAGGCGGATCTGGAGAAGTTGGTCACCACTGGGGTTCTTAAGAGCAAGACAAGGGTGGCGTCTGCCCGCAGGCCATGACTATCCCATGCCCAACACGGATGAGCTCATCGTCTTCAAGGATAGCTTCAGATGCGGGTTCGGGTGCCCCGTCCATCCTTTTCTTCACAAGATGGTCAACTACTGCGGTATTAGCCTCTGCAATCCAAATCCCAACTCCATTTTCATGTCACTATCTTCATTCATTTTTGTGAAGCCTATCTTGGAATCCCCCACTTCAATCTCTTATGCCACTTCTTCTGTCTTAAGATGAGGAGGAATTGGACCTAGGGTTGCGGGCAGAGTCATTCTGGAGTTCTGCGTGAGGATGATGAATGAGTACATATCCATCCCACTCAACACCTCATTGGAGGGGTGGAATGTTGAGTGGTTCTATGTGCAGAGTTCGGAGCCCCGCACCGACTGCAGCATCGACCACGTCCCGATCAACAACAAGAGCTGGTCCGTAAGGCTGAGCAGCACGAAGATGGAGTAGGTTAAGGAACTGCTCAGGCTGTTCACCCACCAAAAGGTAACTAGGGTCACAGTGGCCTTAAATTTTGTCCTTTGAAGAGTGAGGCCCTGCAAAGACAGGGTGCAGACAGTGTACGAGTTCTCCAGCCCCACAGATAGCACGTGGGGTTCATCAGAGAACATCGCCCAAAATCAAGTCCTGGACTGGTGCACCAGGCTATTTGCCTCTGGGACCCACATTAACAACAAGGGACACATGAAGGCCTTCAACATTGACTCTCCTCCACCGATGGTAAGATTGGTCTGACCCCTTTTATTTGTCGTAATCATTTGATTTAACGCTGACATTTGATGGAAACTGATGCGCAGGATCAGGCGGTCTATTTCTCTGACGTGTTAGGGGAGGAGTGGGCCCCACCAAGGATATCTGGCCTGAGGCATGCGACTGACAAACCTCTGGAGAGGAGTGGTTGGTCGGCAAGGAGGTTGGGGCATGCACTGCCCCAAAGGCCCGAAGAAGTGGGGGAAGCATCCCGTTGTGGAGGAGTCCTCCATGAAGAGGAAGAAGCCATCCGACCTTGTCCAGTCGAGGGGCGGGAAAAACCTACGAGAGGACGCCCCTCAGGGAATCCAGCGGTCATCGCAGAAGGATTGTCTGGATGATGACCAACCAGCGCTGGCCCCTGCCCCAGCGAGGCCCCAATGACTGGTCAGGAGACCAGGGCAGCGCCGGGGCCAAGAGTCTTATCGGGCAGTTCCGAGCCCGCAAAGGAGAGGGCATCTCGGGGAGGCTGGGTCAGAACGTCTCCCCAACGGCGAAGGCTCTCGTTGGCCTGATGGGAGGGAAAGGGAGCTCAGGGTAGCACTATCGTTTCAGGATGGCCCACCAGGAGTCAGAGTTGTAAGTGGTCCTTGTTCCCCTTTCTTGAAGGGTGCTATGTACGGTGCTTTGTTTTTACTTGATGTTGACCCCTCTGACATTGTTGCAGCATGGAGTCGACAGACTCGATGGAGGCCCGATGGCCGAGACCAAAGGAGAGGTGCCAACATCTGCTTTGGGGGTTGCAGCGGGCACGAAAACGCCTGGAATGGTGCCGAGTGCTCCGGTTGTCGAGGCTACTGGCAAAGCAGCTGGTGGCACACCCGGGGGTGTGGTCGAGCCGACCAGCATGGAGGAGGCTGGGGAGACCACGGAAAGGGTAGAGTCACAGCCCGAGGCAGAGGCAGCTTCTGTGCACTCCCTTGGCTGACATGCGATTCCACCACATCGTCGGAGGGACGAGCCCGTGGTGAGATCCATCGACGAAGTCGAGGAGATCAAGCGCGATCCCCCTCCCCCCGAAGAACTTAGGACAAATGTACTCCAGACCTTCCAGAGGTATGGGGACGACTTCATCATGCTGGAGGAAGAATTCACCAGCGAGGTCGTTGAGCAGCTGAAGAAGACCATGGAGTCTGCCATTCGGCAAGCCACAGTGAGTGTTAGTCAGTCGGGCGTATTTCTATGTTTGTTCATATATTTGAGCATTTCATGAAAGGATCAAGATGCCCAAGAGGAGGGTGAATTGGGCTATTCTAAAATTTCTTGCAATAATTAAGCCTAACACTATCCCATTTCACCCCTAGTGCCTAAAGTTGTGTTCTATTTTCTAGCACACAAAAGTTTAGCACCCAAAGTTCCAATCCTACTCTAGCATGGAAATTCTAGGAATGTAAATGACAAGAATTGAATTGCTCAAAGTAAATGCGGAAAGTAAAGAGAGAAAAGGAACACAGCGATGTTTTCCCGATGTATCAAGGTGTTGGCACCCCTAGTCCTCGTTGGAGCACCCACGCAAGTGTATTGCTCCCTCTTGGTCTGTGCAAGGACCAAGTGCTCACTCCAAGCTGATTCTTTACCTCTCCGGCCTAGTGAATCACCCACAATCGTTCACAACATGAGAAGGGTCATCCACAAGCTCCACCAGATGATCATCATGCTCTTGATCGTCACCAAGCCATCTAGGTGATGCCGATCACCAAGAGTAGCAAGCACAAACTCTCGCTTGACCCAAACAAGGCTAATGAGAAAGGTGGATGCACACTTGCTACTCCTTATGCACTAATGAGGTCTCTAGTCTTGCGATTATCAAATCTCAAACACCTCACTAGGCTCTTGCTATCCCTTGTACTCTCGAGTGTTTTCTAAGTTGATCAAATGGGCAGGAGACCCCAAATGGATGAGTAGGGGAAGTATTTATACTCTCACAAACAAGACACACATGAAGGGGTAAAACTCAGTTGTTAAAGGGGTATCGGACGTGTTAGTCGACAACATCGGATGTGTCTGATGCCTCTTCCAATGGTAACATGTATTGTTTCTGATAGCACACGTCACAGTGACATCGAACGCATAGAGCATCCAATGCCACTCCATCAAAGCGTGTCCGAAGGCATTTAGACCTCTCTAGATGGTCATCGGATGTGCCTCCCTAGCATGTTCAATGCAGCGTCTGAGGAGACGCTAAAACAAAGCTAAGTGCACAGTGGCCCCTGTGTGCCTGACGCTGCCCCAGGTGCATCCGATGCCACAAGAACCACTGACTATGCACTCCTTGCACTCATTGGACACGTCCGATGGGTACATGGACAGTGTCGGATGCCTCAGAAGAAGGCTAAAACTCTCCTGAACCACAACGATCCTTAAAGGACTTTTGATGTACTCGATCTATGGGCTATCTCTAAGCTACCTAGTGCTAAGTTTGATAAGTGTGCACCACACCTAAAACATTAGACTCAACTAGGTCAAGCTACTAGTTCACACTCCCCTTTATAGTACGACCAAAGGAAAAACAAAGTCTTAAACTACTCTAAGTGTCTCTCGAATGTCAAACGACACTTAGAACTAGCCTATATCCAACCTTGTCAACCATCCTTTGAAAACCAAAAACGAATTCCATCATAGGAGCATGAATACCAATGATTGCTCAATCAATCGCCATTGTCATGACCTAACTCACTTGTTTCTGCAAAACACATGTTAGTTAGAATAATCTTCTGTTGTTATTAATCACTGAAACCCACTAGGGGCCTAGATGCTTTCAATTTCACCCTTTTTGGTGATTGATGACAACATGTCCTTGAGTATAGAGAGAAGATTTTGGTTTTGAAACTCATGGTTTGCATGAACATGCTAATAATAAGAGAAAAGTGTTCGGGGCAAGTACATACATACCATGTCAACATCATGTACTTCAAAGAGATATGAATGAAATGCATGTACATGAAATAAGTAGCCCATTTAACATAAGATATGAAACACACGCATAAGTAAATGAGCGATAAACATGACATGTCATATGTAATATGAAAGAGTGAGCACAAACATGCCAAAAGGGTCCATCACAAGCACACATATAATACAATGCATCAAAAGTAAACATGGTGCATGAGCAAAAGACACAACAAAAGATCACAAAACCCTCCTACACTGCTCCCCCTAAAGCTATACTCGGGGTCCCTCAGGCCTAGGTGGCATCTCAGTCCGGTGAAGAGAGGACCGACGTTGTGGCTGCTCCTCAGCAGTCTATGCCTCCTTTGGCTGCTTTGGCGCCTCGCCCTGCTCTGTCTGCTCTGCCTACTCAGAATGTTTTGCCTCCTCTGGCTGCTCAACCTCAGACTGAAGAAAAACTCTGTGGCCACCAATCATAACTATGCCAGGAGGACTGTACAAGCTGAGTTCACCTCTCTGTCCTCTCAAGAGCTGCTCTAAGAGCGGGGGTCAAGGTGTCAGAGATCCGGATACCATCCACTCGCCCACCATGTGACAGAACCGACCAATTTATACCAGATTAAGCACCGAAATCTCTGCTTTCGCATAGATCATAGTGTACTTAAGCTCGTACAAACCCGGTAGTCCAGAAATCTCGAAGGATTTCAAATCATTTCAACATCAGCCAAGATCGTAATAGTTCAGCGAACATGCCCACAAGTTACATCACAGTTGCACATAGTTCAAATACATCGGAGTACGAAACAATATTACAAACCATAGTTTGGAAACAGTAGCGGAAGTAACATAGTTTTAAACATAAGTTCGGTTTGTTCTCAATATGGTGCTATCAGCCTGATAAGGTCCACAAAGGCATCAGGTAAGAAAAGAAGCGACCATGCCCATGGTCTAGTCATCTCCCGTAACCCGGTACAGGCAGTTCTCACAGTAGCCATAGAAGCATTGTCCATCTGCAACAACAAGGGAATAGAACCCTGAGTACAAGAAGGTACTCAGCTAGACTTACCCGTCATAAACCAGAAATAATGAGACACCAAGGATCATGTAGGCTATATGTGGGGTTGGCTACACATACCCTTTTGCATGAAAGCTCTTTTGTAAGTAAAACTTAACTTAGGGTGTTGGCAGTCACTTTTAATAATTAATTCTACCTTACTAGATTTGCACCTGAATTATAACAAACACTTGACTAATTATCCAAGCAATAGTGACTATTCCATCAATAGCCTTTCAGATTTCATACCATAA
Source organism: Coix lacryma-jobi var. lacryma-jobi (assembly GCA_009763385.1). Lineage (NCBI taxonomy): Eukaryota > Viridiplantae > Streptophyta > Magnoliopsida > Poales > Poaceae > Coix > Coix lacryma-jobi. The sequence goes on from CM019827.1 coordinate 61,325,404, forward strand.
CCATTTTAGTTCCATAAGTTCTACGGGTAGTGATCTAAAGTCAATTACTCACTGTCCAGGAGGGATGGCGATTATAATCGATTCCTACCAGCTGGGGATAAAATGTCTCACACTTGCCCGACACATCCGGCCATGGCAGTCGTAAGCTGCCACTCAGGAGATTCGAGAACACGATTCGCGGGACGGCCATGGGCCCTTCTACACCGGGGGTTATCTCAGTGCCAGATCGCTCAAGCTATAGCTGCCCACGGTCATGCCAGGTCGATCAGGCCCTGCCTGCCCTCGGACCATGCCAGGTTGCTCAGAATAGTTGCCCACAGTATGTACATCTGAGGCCCTGGGTGTTAGGCGTCAACATCTCCATCGTCGGCTCGAATAACCTTACTCGGCTTCACGGGAGGCACCCACACCTACTCCTTAAGTGATCGACGTGTTCAATTTGACTGAAGGGACACTTCCCGAAATGGGTCCTATGCGACACAAACGGGAGACTACTAGCACACAGAACTCATGTTCTGCTGCTCTTACATCCCGCCCGGTCTCAAATTAATTATCACATGGTTATCTCCATGATAGCACATGCTAATCATGACCAGTATCCACCTATATGCGGGGGACAGGAAATCACCCGACTTTTACCAGTCTAAGCAAGACTAAGCATATACGAACTTAAACCTAACAGGGATATCAAGATAATATTTGCAGTGGACAAGGTATGGTAATAATGCATCAACGGTAGCAATCAATTCCTATAAACCTAATGCATTAATCATTATATCGGGTTAATTTATAAACCATCTGCAAACCGTAGGAGTGAAATGCTCCGGGGCTTGCCTTTCTTGAAGTCAGACGGACGGTGGTCGTGGCACTCGGCCAGTTCTTCGGCGTAGGCTCCTCCGGTCTCCTCGGGCAGAATCTCCTCCTGGCTCGGCTCTTCCTGCTGCGGTGGGTTCTGGGTCTCTTCTGCCGATCTTGTATGATGCATAATATGTATAAATAGGATGAATGCACATAGAATGCATATGGGATGCAACAGGGTTTACGATAACTCAGGAGATAAGCACATGTCATCTACTTCATTTTCTTCAACAAGGTAGTCAAAATTATCCAATTGACTCTTAACTACCTTGCAACTAGATAATTCATTTTACCCTTCCTAACAGCTAATAAGAAACTTAAACATTACAGTATTGCCGACTTATTTATTTTATTTACCATCTACTTACTTGCCTAAATAATCCTATTTAATCATGCTTATAACAGCAACCTATCCTAAACAGTTTCAGAAAAATCTACAAAAATTACTCTAGGTTAACAACATGTAATCCAGCCCACTGTTAAATTTTCAGGTTATTTGGACCTAAACACCATTCTTTATGAAAAAGACAAACAGCATGATGAAAAGGTGCTTTGAACTACACATCCTAAAAAAAGTGTCAAACAACAAATTTCATATTTTTCCTCTGAACTTCTTAGCACAAGAGCAGTCTACAAAAATTATCAGGTTCATATTCCTTATATTTTAATTACTAAAAATTATACAAGAAAACAGCATTTAACCATTTTAATTGCTACTGCCAACAAATTCCACAGAGCATCTTCATATTACATTTTTCCCAGAAACTACTCATCTACACAAACCTAACAAAACTAAAATCACATGTTTCTGAGCAACACAGAATTAGTTATGCATTTTCTAAGTTAACAGCAAATTCATAAATTAATTTAAATTGCATACAAAAATATCACCAAATATGTATTTAACATTTTTAACAGGTAGCTCTATTCATTCTTAACACCACAAAATTTGTTTCACAGCATTTGGACTTAAAATGAGCCTTGTATGAATTTTGAAGCCTTTAAACCATTTCTGCAAAATTGATTTAAAAGAAAACCCGACTCAAACTGCTATGGACACCCGAGTTAACTCCCCCAAAGACACAACCGAAACTGCTAGACACACCCGGACTTCCCGAGCTCTACTGCACCCAGACTTCTCCCTTTCTCTCTTTCATTCACTGCCAGTGGGGTCCACTGGTCAGGTGGCCCACGCGTCGGTGGTCAACCGGACCCACGCGACAGAGGCACAGCGCACTCGCCGGTGCTGACCGGCGTTAGCTCGCCGACGGTGAGGTTTCCGGCGCAACCATCTACACCGCTGAACTCGCCTTCGCGAGGCGGACACGGTCGGCTAGGTCTCCCGGCCAGGGGCTCACCGGAGCAAGCTCGACGGCGGCGATGGCAAAGCGGCGGCGCGGCGACTCAACGACGAGGCTTCGTCTGGCTATTTCGAGGATCGGTGACGCGAGAATGAGCCCAAGCAAACCCTAAGCGACCTACTAGGGCGACTATCGAGCCTTGCCGACCTCGGTGTTGCTCGGTGCCACGCACGGCGGCGGTCCGCGGCGGACATGGCCGTGGCATGGCTCGGTTCCGACCGAAACACGGCGGAAGAGAGGTCTCCATCTAACCCTAAGCAACTACGGAGGTAGAGGAGGTGAGAACGGGTCTCGGTTGGAGGTGGTTTGGCCAGAGACGGCCGGACCACGCGTTGGTCATGGCGGCGGCCATGGCGAGAACCCGAGGCTGGCACTTGGTGTTCTGCCGGCTAGAGAGAAGAAGAGGGGAAACCAACCCATGCTAGTGAGAGAGAAGGTTAGGGCGGAGAAACTGATGGAAGGAATCGAGCGGTGGTGCGTTGAGCACTGAGCAATCGCTCGCCGGAGTTCGGCGGGCGGCGGCGGCGTTGCGAACTGGAGAAGATGGAGCAGAGGGAGGCGATGAGCGTGTGAGTGAGCGAGTGAGGGAGCTTCTGGTTGCAAGCGCGAGTGAAGGAGGAGGCAAAAGTGATGTAGCGCGCAGGTGCATTGCACCTGGCCACTTCCCGTCGGCCCGCTCCAACCGGCGCGGCGGCGCCAGGAATCGGCGGCCACACGGCGGTTGGGCAGAGGGGTGACAGGGTGATGTGTTGGGGCTAGCGGAAACCACAGGCGGCTGCGACGGTGGTTTGGACAGCCGGCGAGGCGGTCTCGCGGCGGCGGGGCGGTTTCGCCGGCGTGCAAGCGGGTGGCGCGTGCATGGAGAAGAAAGAGGGACTGACAGGTGGGGCCTGCTGTGGTTTAAAATAAAGAGGTTTTTGTGTATTTCTTCTCTACTCTAAAACTCCCAAGCTAAGCCGAATTAGGAAAAGGTCCTAAAAGCAAAGTTGCTTAGAATTTTGCAAGGAACAATTCATCTTTAAGGCTCAAGTCCAAATTCTGCATAGAAATAGAATTTTACTCCTAGCCCATTTTCTAATGAAAGAAATAACATCTAAGTGACTTTTTCTGAAAAAGTGCTTTTAAGCAAAGTTGTTCCTTTCATCAAGAGCTACAACTTTGGTTTAAGGCACTAAGTCAAAAACAGAAAGCAAAACATAGCTATACTAGAAGCTAGGCAAGGACTTAAACATTCATACACACAAATGCACATGAAATGATGAGATGTCATGCTCATGCTATGCCAAGTTATGCATTTAGGGTTGCTTAACACCTAGGGTGTTACAGCCCTCCCCTCCTTAAAGAAATCTCGTCTCGAGACTTGAGTTACTAACCATTTTTCGTAAAATTGTGGGTACACCTCCTTTAGATAGTCGTTCGTCTCCCAAGTAGCATCCCGATCGTCATGTTCACTCCAAGTTACCTTGTACTGCTTAACTACTCTTCCGTGAGTTGCTCTTTCTTTTTCGTCGAGTACTCGATGCGGCTGTACAGAGTAAGTAAGATCGGATTGCAGCTTGATTTTTGCCGGTTGCACTTCTTCCTCGGGTACTCGAAGACACTTCTTTAGTTGTGACACATGGAATACAGGGAAAATAGCTTTCAAATGTTCTGGCAATTGTAGTTGATAAGCTACTTCTCCCTTCATTTCCATGACTCTATAAGGCCCCACAAACCTCGGTGCTAACTTTCTTTTAACTCCAAAGCGCTTAACTCTTTTCATGGGTGAAACTTTCAGGTAGACGTAGTCACCGACGTTGAACTCAAGCGGCCTTCTACGCTTATCGGCATAGCTTTTCTGTCAAGACTGTGCAGCTGCAATATGTTGTTGAATGATTCTAACTTGTTCTTCTGCTTCTTTGATGAAATCAATTCCATAGTACCGACGTTCTCCTGGTTCAACCCAATTTATCGTTGTTCTGCATCTTCTAACATATAGGGCTTCAAAAGGCGCCATCTGAATGCTCTCTTGATAACTGTTGTTGTAAGCGAACTCTGGTAAAGGCAACCATTTCTCCCAAGAACCTTTTGTTGATATTACACAGGCTCTTAACATATCTTCCAACACTTGGTTCACTCTTTCAGTCTGTCCTGACGTCTGTGGATGATAGGCCGAACTTCGGATCAACTCCGTGCCTAACTCCTTTTGCAGTTTTTCCCAAAATGGTGCAGTGAACTGTGATCCTCGATCTGAAACTATGATCTTTGGTACGCCATGGAGTCAAACAATTTGACTCAAGTAGATCTCCGCATAGTCTGGTGCTTTATAACTGGTCTTGACTCAAATGAAATGTGTTGTCTTGGTAAGATGATCCACAATTACCCAAATCGAGTCATTTCCTTTCTGAGTAGTGGGAAAACTGGTGATAAAATCCATGCCCACTTCTTCCCACTTCCATTCGGGTATAGATAATGGTTGAAGCATTCCGGCTGGTTTCAGGTGAATAGCTTTCACCCGGCAACATGTGTCACATCTCACCACATAAGCAACAATTTCCTTCTTCATCTTAGTCCACCAAAATCTGGGACGTAAATCTTGATACATTTTAGCGCTTCCTGGATGAAGGGATATCCTAGACAAATGTGCCTCATCCATAATCCGATTTCTGAGTTCTCTATCCTTAGGTACTACTAAGCGCTGGTCAAACCATAGAACTCCATGGTCATCCACTCGAAAATGCTTAACTGGTTCAGTTGCGGCTTTAATCCTTTCCTTGATATGTTAAATTCCCTTATCTATTTTCTGCCTCTCCTTGATTTGATCAACCAAAGTGCTGCGTAACTCAAGGTCATGTAGCACTGCAGGATGTATTAAACTGAACTCATCTTCTGGTAGTAACTTCAACGTATTACAGTGTGATTTCTGACTTAGAGCATCAGCTACGACATTCGCTTTACCGGGATGATAGTGAATCTGCAGATTGTAATCTTTAATCAATTCAAGCCATCTTCTCTGCCTCATATTCAATTCCGGTTGAGTGAAAATATACTTGAGACTTTTGTGATCTGTGTACACATTACAGACATTACCAAGCAAATAATGTCTCCAGACCTTCAGAGCATGTACAACTGCAGCCAATTCCAAATCATGTGTAGGATAGTTCACTTCATGTTTCCAAAATTGCCGAGACGCATAAGCAATTACCCTGCCTTCTTGCCTAAGAACACAACCTAAACCAACTTTTGATGCATCACAAAAGACATCAAAGGGCTTCTCAATATCTGGTTGAGCTAAAACAGGAGCAGTGGTCAACAGTTTCTGCAAGGTACGGAAAGCGGTTTCACAATCCTCTGTCCATTCAAACTTCTGGTTCTTTTGCAACAAGCTTGTCATAGGTTTTGCAATCTTGGAGAAATCAGGAATGAATCGGCGATAGTACCCTGCTAAGCCCAAGAAACTCCGAATCTCACCAACCGACGTAGGAGCCTTCCATTCCATTACCTCTTGTACTTTGCTGGGGTCAACTGAGATTCCCTCTACAGACAAAATATGACCAAGGAAATGTACCTTCTTCATCCAAAACTCACACTTACTAAACTTAGTGAAAGGTCCTAAATGGCTAGAGGGGGGCTGAATAGCCTAATAAAATTTCTACAATACACTTAGAGAGACTTGTTAGACAATTACAAAGCGAAGCTTTTTGCACTAGCTCTACTAAGTGATGCAAGCCACCTAACCAAACAATTCTAGTATGGTATGATCTCTAAGGCACACAATATCTATGTCACTACTCTCTAATCTAGTAAGCTAGCAAGAACTAAATACAATGAACTAGAGAGCTAATCACTAGCAAGATAAACTACCACAACACAAGAAGTAAAGAATGTAATTCAAGTGGTAGAGAGATATACCGACGTTGACAAGATATGATCAATCACAATATGAATACCACGAAACTCCGGGAGATGTCCAAATGGGCAAGAGACACAATGATTTTCTCCCGAGGTTCACGTGCTTGCCGGAACGCTACTCCCCGTTGTGTCGACCAACCACTTGGTGGTTCGGTGGCTAATAGGTGTTCACAAACCTAGCTCAACACTTGAGCGCCACAAGAACCGACCCACAAATGGAGGTAACTCAATGACACACGCAATTTACTAGAGTTACCTTTTGGCTCTTTGCCGGGGAAGGCACAATACCCCTCACAAATCACCGGGAGATGGCCACGAACAATCACCAACTCGTGCCAAAGCTCCTCCGCTGCTCCAAGCCGTCTAGGTGGCGGCAACCACCAAGAGTAACAAGAAAACCGCAGCAACAACGATCCCCAAGTGCCACTAGATGCAAACACAAAAGCAAATGCACTTGAACTCACTCAATCTCACTTTGATTCACGCTATCAAGCAAGGAGATGAGTGGGAGGGAGTATGTTTAGCTCAAAAGGATGTCCAAGATGTTAGAGTGCCAAGAGAGACCTCCCAAAGCCGGCCAACTCATATTTATATACCCCCTCAAACAAATAGAGTCGTTACCCCTTCGAATGGGCTATTTACGGGACGACCGGACGCGTCCGGTCATTGTTTCAGTAGCGTCCGGTCATGGCTTCAGTAGTGACCGGACTCATGTTGCACTAGCGTCCGGTCAATGTTGCACTGAGCGTCCGGTCATGAACAGAGAGGTTCCAGAGATGATTTTCAACGACCGGACGCGTCCGGTCACTATTGACCGGACTCACTCAGCGTCTGATCTCTCCATTTCATTTGTTGCCTCTCGTGAACAGTGCTAGCGTCCCGTCCGGTCGGATGTTGCATTAGCGTCCGGTCGCTGTTGCAGTAGTGACCGGACTCATGTTGCAACAGCGTCCGGTCGCTGTTGCAGCGTCCGGTCAAGCCTGAGAAACGCGTTTTCGACTCCGGTTTGTTCTCCTTTGCAAATGTGCCAACACCACCAAGTGTTCATCACCTTGTGGATGTGTGTTAGCATTTTCAAAACATTTTTCAAAGGATTAGAGGTTAGCACACTAGGTCCTAATGCATATGCATGTATGAATTCACCTAGTGGCACTTGATAACCGCAATCACCGAGATAGTCCCCTCTTAATAGTACGGCTATCGATCCTAAACACACTCACACCCTCTATGGTGTCTTGAGTGCCAAAAACAAAATCCCTATTTATACCTTTGCCTTGATCTCCATAGGGTTTTGCTTTTCTCTTCTTCTCTTTCCAAATGTGGAGCACTTGATCCATCTTTTGGTCATCACCACCAACACCATGGTCATCATCTAGCTCCCACACTTGGTGTGTACCAACCTAGCTTATGAACACTTCATGACAAAGGTTAGTACTCTAGGTGACATCAATTATCCAAAACCAAACAAGGACTTTCAATCTCCCCCTTTTTGGTAATTGATGACAACCTTCACAAAGATATGTATTTGAAAATTTAAGTCACCTCTTTGTTAGTATTAGCTCCCCCTACATATGTGCTATAGTGTTTGGTTCAAATTCGGCACGTATGCATAGATATGAAATGTGGGAGAGTAATACTATCAAATGATGCTAAGGTGTAAAGAATGGACCTTTGAAGCGTGATACCAATCGGAGTTGCCAGTGTATATCATCCTTAGCACCATGGTTAGCTAGTCTTTATAAAAACACTAGATACCTCATGAGATCAACTTTATATGAAAGGCTCTAGTACCACTTGTAAGAACAAATTACATCTAGCTACCACCTATGCATGCTAGTTTGCAAATCATCATTCAAAAACTATTTCTAGCATACACCACACAAGCATGGATATAAAGTTAAAAACTTGTCTAATGCAAGCAAGCATATTAATATGCACAAAACAAGTGCAACAACCAAGTTCATGAGCTTTCTCCCCCTACTTGTGTGCTCAAAAATCATTTTCATAATATGATCCCCTTCATTTTATCTTTGTGACTTTCTCTCCCCCTTTGTCATCTATTTCCATAAAAGGTTTGCATAAAAAGGTTCAAATTGTCTAGGAGAGAGTTACTTCTTTCACATTTGGTTCAATCTAGGTCATTTGCATGAAATATTTAACACGGTTTGCTCTAGAGTAAGCTTCTTCACACATCTTTCAATGGTTATCTTACTCATGTTGGTTAAACATCCAATGCTCATTTTCTAGATTAAACACTAGGATTGCAAGCCCATAAACATGTCATATGTTACCACTAGATCATATCAAGCATAGAAACAATAGTGGCATCATATAAGCATCAAAATCATTTTATTTTCATGAATGAGCCTAATGATTATGAGGAATGACTAGATGCGCTAAACATGTCCTACCAAAGTATGAATGCATATGCCAATCAACTTTTACCTTGCTTTGTTGAAGGAGAGGCATGTCATATAAGTAGGGGTGCATCAACACATATTTGAGAAGTCAAGTATGTTCAATTCATTCCTTAGCTTGCAAAACCTCTTCTCATCAAGTGGCTTGGTGAATATGTTGGCAAGTTGATCATCGGTACCAACACTCTTAATTGAAATATCACCCTTTTGTTGATGGTCTCTTATGAAGTGGTGCCTAATGTCAATATGCTTTGTTCGTGAATGTTGCACGGGGTTGTTTGTGAGCTTCACCGCACTCTCATTGTCACATAGCAAAGACACTTGTTTGAATTTGATTCCAATGTCATCCAAAGTTGCTTTCATCCAAAGTAATTGAGCACAACAACTACCGGCGGATATGTATTCGGCTTCGGCGATTGAAAGTGCCACACTATTTTGCTTCTTTGATGACCAAGAGACAAGTGATCTTCCCAACAATTGACATGTGCCCGATGTGCTCTTTCTATCAACCTTGCAACCCGCATAATCGGAGTCCGAATATCCAATCAACTCAAAGTTTGACCCCTTTGGATACCACAAACCAATATCTTGTGTATGCTTCAAGTACCTCAATATTCTTAGTTGCCTTCAAGTGACTCTCTCTTGGTGAGGCTTGAAATATTGCACACATACATACACTAAACATGACATCCGGTCTTGATGCGGTCACATAGAGTAGGCTTCCAATCATAGACCGATACAACTTTTGATCCACCATATTGCCACTTGCATCACTATCCAATTGACCATTTGTCCCCATAGGCGTGCTAATGGCTTTTGCATCTTGCAATCCAAACTTCTTGATCATGTCCTTTATGTACTTGCCTTGACTAACAAATGTGCCTTCCTTCAATTGCTTGATTTGTAGACCAAGGAAGTAGCTAAGCTCTCCAATCATGGACATCTCAAACTCATTTGCCATCAATTCACCAAACTCATCACAAAAATCTTGATTGGTTGAACCGAAAATGATATCATCAACATAGATTTGCAACACAAACAAGTCTTTTCCAATCTTCTTGGTGAAGAGAGTAGTATCAACCTTTCCCATCTTGAACCCTTTAGAGAGGAGAAAATCTCTTAACCTCTCATACCATGCTCTTGGTGCTTGTTTCAAACCATAAAGTGCCTTCTTGAGCTTATAAACATGGTTGGGCTTCTTGTCATCTTCAAAACTGGGAGGTTGCTCAACATATACTAACTCATTGATGTATCCATTGAGAAATGCACTCTTGACATCCATTTGATATAGCTTGATATTGTGGGAACAAGCATAAGCTAATAGGATTCTTATTGCTTCTAATCTTGCAACCGGTGCATATGTTTCACCAAAGTCAAGACCCTCTACTTGAGTGTAACCTTGTGCTACTAAACTTGCTTTGTTTCTTACCACGATGCCATCTTGATCTTGTTTGTTGCGAAAGACCCATCTAGTGCCAATCACATTGTAGTTCTTAGGCCTCTCTACCAATTCCCATACTTGATTTCTTGTGAAATTGTTAAGCTCTTCATGCATGGCATTTACCCAATCAACATCTTGTAATGCTTCTTCAATCTTGGTTGGCTCGATGGATGATACAAAAGAGTAATGTTCACAAAAAGAAGCCAATCTTGATCTAGTTTGCACACCACTTTGAATTCCACCAATGATTTGATCTAATGGATGATCTCTTGCAGCATTGGTTGGTTGGAGCACTTGAACTTGATTACTTGTACTTGCTTGAGCACTTGGTTGAGATGAACTAGCAACTTGTTGATCTTGCAATTGAGAACCACTTGATTGCACAATTTGAGGAGTGAGCACTTGATCTTTGTCATCTTCCACATCAATCACTTCCCTAGGTCGAATATCACCAATATCCATATTTTTCATTGCATTGACCAATTGAGTTCCTCTCACATCATCTAGATTTTCTTCTTCATCTTGAGAGCCATTTGTTTCATCAAACTCAACATCATGCACTTCTTCAAGAGTACCACTAGCCAAGTTCCAAACTCTATATGCTTTGCTTGTAGTGGAGTAACCAAGTAAGAAGCCTTCATCACATTTCTTCTCAAACTTGCTCAATCTAGTGCCTTTCTTCAAGATATAGCATTTGCAACCAAAGACTCTAAAGTATGCAATGTTGGGCTTTCTTCCATTCAATAGCTCATAAGGTGTCTTTTCCATCATGGGGTGACAATAGAGGCGATTGCTACAATAGCAAGTCATGTTGATAGCTTCGGCCCAAAATGAATGACTCACATTGTACTCACTAAGCATAGATCTTGCCATATCAATGAGAGTTCTATTCTTCCTTTCAACAAGACCATTTGATTGTGGAGTGTACTTGGCCGAGAATTGATGTCTAATTCCAAATTCATCACATAACTCATCAACTCTTGTGTTTCTAAATTCACTACCATTGTCACTTCTCACTTTCTTGATGGTTGTTTCAAACTCATTGTGACATCTCTTGACAAAAGATTTGAATGTAGCATATGTATCACTTTTGTCACTTAGAAAGAACACCCATGTATATCTTGTGAAATCATCCACTATCACAAAGCCATATTTGTTTCCACCAATGCTAGTGTATGTTGTTGGTCCAAATAGATCCATGTGCAACAACTCAAATGCTTTGCTAGTGCTCATCATGCTCTTTTTAGGGTGAGTATTTCCAACTTGCTTTCTGGCTTGACAAGAGCTACAAAGTTTATCCTTTTCAAACATCACATCTTTCAATCCTCTAACTAGATCATGCTTAATCAATCTATTCAATTGTTTCATTCCAACATGACCAAGTCTTCTATGCCATAGCCAACCCATGCTAGATTTGGTGAACAAACAAGTTGACAATTGAGCTTCACTAGCATTGAAATCAACCAAGTATAGATTTTCATATCTAAAGCCTTTGAAGATCAAGTTTGAGCCATCTACACTTATGATCTCTACATCATCAACCCCAAATATGCATTTGAATCCAAGATCACACAATTGAGCCACGGATAGCAAATTGAAGTTCAAGCTCTCTACTAGCAATACATTGGATATGCTCATGTCATTTGATATAGCAATCTTACCAAGCCCCTTGACCTTGCCTTTGCCATTATCACCAAATGTAATACTATCAATCCAATTGTCATCATTCTTGTTGATTGAATTGAACATTCTTGCATCTCCGGTCATGTGTTGAGTGCACCCACTATCAAGCACCCAATGCCTTCCTCCGGCTTTATAATTGACCTACAAGAAAAGATCAATTTTTTTTAGGTACCCAAACTTGCTTGGGTCCTCCAAGGTTAGTCACTAAGCTCTTAGGCACCCAAATTGCCTTCTTCTTTGGGCCAACAATGGGAGCACCAATAAACTTAGCCTTCACACCATTTACACCCTTGGTAAGCAAATAACAAGAATCAAATTGAATTGAGGATACATTAACATTTTTATTCTTGTTCTTGCAATATTGCTCTATATGCCCGGATTGCCTACATTTCTTGCAAAACCGACCATTGCTTCTCACAAAACTAGTCTTGTGAGTCACAAAGGCCGCCTTGCCATTCTTGGGGGTATAGCCCAATCCCTCTTTGTTAAGAGAGAACTGTTGTCTACCCAAGCACTTAAGCAAGCGGGCATCTCCACCATAGGCATTGCCTAAGGCACGAGTGAGCTCATTGACCTCCTTTTTCAAGGTCTCATTCTCCACCATTAGTGAGGCATCACAAGTGAAACCATCACTCATAGTAGAAGTAGTAGTGGATGAGCTACATGAGGGGTTAGTGGGAGCAACAACAATAGGAGTATAAAATGATTCATCAAGAATATCACAAGTTACTCCTATGTTACATGTTGGAACAACATCCTCAACCTTGACTTGATCAAGGAGAGAGGAGTGAGCTTTTTCAAGCTTGGTGTGAGCCTTGCCAAGCTTCTCATGGGCTACCTCTAGCCTCTCATGAGTAGACTTGAGCTCATCAAGGGTTTGCTCAAGAGCACTAAGCTTCTTGCGCAAATCCTTGCACTCCTTCCTCTTCATCTCAAAGAAAGTGTGAGCTTGCTCCAACATGTCCATGAGGTCCTCCTTTGAGTGCTCCTCATCCTCATCACTCTCACTATCACTCTCATCATCGGATTGTACCTTAGTTGGCTTAGCCATGAAGCATGATGGAGTGTCAAATAGAGAAGGCTTGTTGTTGATAGCAATACTTGCAAGTGCCTTCTTCTTGGTGCTTTTCTTGTTATCATCATCACTTGAGTCTTCACTATCGGATGATGCATCACTATCCCACGTGATAACATATGAGCCACCTTTCTTCTTCTTGAAGCTCATTTTCTTCTCTTTCTTCTCCTTTTTATCTTTCTTCTTCTCATCTTCATCATTGTCACTATTGTAGGGACAATCCGCTACAACATGATCCTTGCTCTTGCACTTGTAGCATCTTCTCACATATTCTTTGCTCTTGTTGTAATCTCTTCTCTTTCTTGCACCATAGCCCTTCTTCTTCATGAATTTGCCAAATTTGCGCACAAAGAGAGCTAAGGCTTCATCATCAATGTCACTAGCTTCTTCATTGTCACTTGATTCTTCCTTCTTGGACTTCCCCTTGCTCTTTGATGAGGTGGCTTTGAATGCCACACTTTTCTTCTTCTTGTCCTCTTCCTTGACCACTTCTTCACTATCTTCATTGTATTGATCCTCGGTCATGACATCACCAAGCACCTCATTTGGAGTCACATTCTTCAAGCCTCCTCTAAAGATGATGGTGCGAAGTGTCTTGAATCTCTTAGGCAAGCAACTCAAGAACCGGTGAGTGAAGTCTTCATCTTGTACCTTTTCTCCCAAGGACTTGAGATCATTGATGATGACTTGCAATCTATAGAACATTTCCGGAATTGATTCATCATCCTTCATCTTGAAGTTGGTGAGCTTGTCCTTGAGCATGTACAACTTGGCACTCTTTACCGTTGAAGTGCCCTCATATGTTTCTTCTAATCTTTTCCACACCTCACTTGCATTGTCAAGACCTTTGATTTGCTCAAACACCTTTGGATCAATGGCATTGTATATGGTGTTGAGCACCATTGTGTTGCATTGCTTGTTGATGGAGTCATTTGGTGTTGGATTGGTAGGATCAAGAATCACAAACTCATTTTCTACCACATGCCACACCTTGTCATTGATTGAACCCAAATACATTCTCATCTTTCTCTTCCAATAATCAAAAGATGTGCCATCAAAGAACGGTGGTTTGCCCCCAACATGGTTGAACACAATTTGAGCCATTTTTAACACCGAAGGTTGTTAATCCTTATGCAAACGGTGATCATGGCTCCAATACCACTTGAAAGGTCCTAAATGGCTAGAGGGGGGGTGAATAGCCTAATAAAATTTCTACAATACACTTAGAGAGACTTGTTAGACAATTACAAAGCGAAGCTTTTTGCACTAGATCTACTAAGTGATGCAAGCCACCTAACCAAACAATTCTAGTATGGTATGATCTCTAAGGCACACAATATCTATGTCACTACTCTCTAATCTAGTAAGCTAGCAAGAACTAAATACAATGAACTAGAGAGCTAATCACTAGCAAGATAAACTACCACAACACAAGAAGTAAAAAATGTAATTCAAGTAGTAGAGAGATATACCGACGTTGATAAGATATGATCAATCACAATATGAATACCACGAGACTCCGGGAGATGTCCAAATGGGCAAGAGACACAATGATTTTCTCCCGAGGTTCACGTGCTTGCCGGCACGCTACTCCCCGTTGTGTCGACCAACCACTTGGTGGTTCGGTGGCTAATAGGTGTTCACAAACCTAGCTCAACACTTGAGCGCCACAAGAACCGACCCACAAATGGAGGTAACTCAATGACACACGCAATTTACTAGAGTTACCTTTTGGCTCTTCGCCGGGGAAGGCACAATACCCCTCACAAATCACCGGGAGATGGCCACGAACAATCACCAACTCGTGCCAAAGCTCCTCCGCTGCTCCAAGCCGTCTAGGTGGCAGCAACCACCAAGAGTAACAAGAAAACCGCAGCAACAACGATCCCCAAGTGCCACTAGATGCAAACACAAAAGCAAATGCACTTGAACTCACTCAATCTCACTTTGATTCACGCTATCAAGCAAGGAGATGAGTGGGAGGGAGTATGTTTAGCTCAAAAGGATGTCCAAGATGTTAGAGTGCCAAGAGAGACCTCCCAAAGCCGGCCAACTCATATTTATATACCCCCTCAAACAAATAGAGTCGTTACCCCTTCGAATGGGCTGTTTACGGGATGACCGGACGCGTCCGGTCATTGTTTCAGTAGCGTCCGGTCGTGGTTTTAGTAGTGACCGGACTCATGTTGCACTAGCATCCGGTCAATGTTGAACTGAGCGTCCGGTCAAGAACAGAGAGGTTCCAGAGACAATTTTCAACGACCGGACGCGTCCGGTCACTATTGACCGGACTCACTCAGCGTCTGATCTCTCCATTTCATTTGTTGCTTCTCGTGAACAGTGCTAGCGTCGCGTCCGGTCGGATGTTGCATTAGCGTCCGGTCGCTGTTGCAGTAGTGACCGGACTCATGTTGCAACAGCGTCCGGTCGCTGTTGCAGCGTCCGGTCAAGCCTGAGAAACGCGTTTTCGACTCCGGTTTGTTCTCCTTTACAAATGTGCCAACACCACCAAGTGTTCATCACCTTGTGGATGTGTGTTAGCATTTTCAAAACATTTTTCAAAGGATTAGAGGTTAGCACACTAGGTCCTAATGCATATGCATGTATGAATTCACCTAGTGGCACTTGATAACCGCAATCACCGAGATAGTCCCCTCTTAATAGTACGGCTATCGATCCTAAACACACTCACACCCTCTATGGTGTCTTGAGTGCCAAAAACAAAATCCCTATTTATACCTTTGCCTTGATCTCCATAGGGTTTTTCTTTTCGCTTCTTCTCTTTCCAAATGTGGAGCACTTGATCCATCTTTTGGTCATCACCACCAACACCATGGTCATCATCTAGCTCCCACACTTGGTGTGTACCAACCTAGCTTATGAACACTTCATGACAAAGGTTAGTACTCTAGGTGACATCAATTATCCAAAACCAAACAAGGACTTTCACTTAGCATAGAGCTTATGCTCCCTAAGTCTAGTCAAAACAATCCTCAAGTGCTCTGCATGGTCTTCTGAGTTCTCTGAGTAGATCAATATATCATCAATAAATACTACCACAAAATTATCCAGATCTGGCATGAACACTGAATTCATCAAACTCATAAAGTATGCTGGAGCATTTGTCAACCCAAAGGACATGACAAGGTACTCATACAATCCATATCTGGTCGAGAATGCGGTCTTCGAGATATCCTGCGGCCTAATCCTGATCTGGTGATAACCCGACCTCAAATCGATCTTGGAAAACACTTTAGCTCTGGATAACTAATCAAACAAAATATCTATCTGTGGTAACGGATATTTGTTCTTGACCGTTACGGCATTGAGCGACCGATAATCCACACACATTCTTAGCGCCTTATCCTTCTTCTTAACAAACAGAGCTGGGCAACCCCATTCTGATACACTAGGTTGAATGAACCCTTTACCTAAGAGTTCCTTGATCTGAGTTTTGAGTTCTGCTAGTTCATTGGGCGGCATACGATACGGTCTTCTCGAGATTGGTGCAGTTCCTGGTAATAACTCAATTGCAAATTCCACAGCCCTCTTGGGTGGTAATCCTGGTAACTCATCAGGGAAGACATCCGGAAAATCTCGGACAACCAGAATTTTGGAAAGATCTTCTATAGCAAGAGTGCATAATAGGTCAACAAAATCGACACCTCAGGGAAGAGATACATGAAGTTTGTTACCCATCCGACCATCGGATAAGGTAAGAGTCCTATTAGCAGTGTCTAACACCGCGTTCCACATACTCATCCAACTCATACCTAAGACTACATCCATGCTTAGTCCAGGTAAAACTACTAAATTAGCTCCAAACTTGTGCCCTCCAATCTTGATGGTTGCATTACAAACCATCTGTCTAGATAACACGCTACTCCCAACGGAGCTCACGTGAAACTCATAATCCATTTCAGACATTTCTTGGTTATGCTTTTGTGCAAATGCTTTGCTCATGAAGGAATGCGATGATCCGGTATCAAACAAAACAACTGCAGGATGATGGCTAACAAGACACATACTAGCAGTTATGGGCTCTCCTGCACGAGCTTCCTCAACAGTCATGGTATGCAGATGTGCGGGGTAGTTGGCCTGCTACTTCTTTGGGTGCGGGAAATATCTTGCGAAATGCCCCTCTTGGTTGCAATTGAAGCATGGCCCATGAACTAGAGGCTTGCCTCCTGTTGAGCTGCCTTGACCCCCTCGAGTTTGATTTGCTGCTATCTTGTACGGCCGTTGATTACGCTGAGCTTGTTGCTGACCTTTCTTCTAGGGCGGCCTGAAGCGAGCTCCAGGCGCTGGTGGTTGATACTGGAAACGCTGTGATGGTGGTCGCCTAGGCTGGGATGGTCCAGATTCCAATGTCCTCTTCCAGGCCTTGCCTGCTGCATGCTTATTGTTGTGGTTCTCTTGAATCAGACAGTCACTGATGAAGTCATTGAAGACGATACGCGACAAAGTACCCACTGATTTTCCCATCTTGGTATTCAACCCTCTCTTGAAACTAGCTATCTTCTTAGCTTCGGTGTTTACGAACTCCAGAGCATAACGAGACAAGGAATTGAACACATGGTGGTACTCGGTGATTGATCGGGTTCCCTGTGTCAAGCTCATAAACTCTGCCACCTTCATCTGAGTCAAACCTGGCGGAATATAATGTCCTCGAACAACCTGTGAGAACATCCCCCAAGTGACTGGCGCACGGGCAGGATAGGTGGTATGGTGATGTCCCCACCAAATCCTGGCCGGTCCTTGCAGCTGATGTGCAGCATATTCGGCCTTGAGTTCCTCCGTAAGCCTGAGCAGCCGAAACTTCTGCTCCATGGTATGCAGTCATTCCTCCGCTTCCAGAGGTTCAGTAGCTTCCTTAAAGATGGGTGGTTTTGTATCCAGGAAATCCTTAAAAGAGTTGTACTGATTTGGCTCCGGGCGTTGATTGCCATGTGCCAAATTCTCCCGCAGTAGCGCTTCGATATTGCGCTGACTCCCCAGAAACTGAGCGAAGAGTTGCTCGGGAGTGGCTGGTGGAGGAGGTGGTGGATTGTGGTTGTCTCTGTTCTCCTCGTTACCACCACTACCGCTAGCTCCACAACGAGTCATCGTCATCTGCATATACCGATAGCAAGTGATCATTAAGTGATGTTGCAATCATTGTAGAAAACAATAAACCATGCCAAACTGAATTTATTCGGAAAAACAAATTCGCCAAACAATTACAGAGTCACAATAAATTTCAATCCACATCGCAGCATCACATAATAAATCGCTCATGGCATATCATGCAAAAGCCAACATAACATCCATAGATGCCCATACATATGGGACTTCTCAAAGGTGTTGCGCCACACGCACATGGGTTCACAACACAACCTTACATCATCCCATGATAACCACAAAGGCTCAAGCACGAAGGACATGTAACAAAAGATCACCAGGCGCTAAACAAACTATCTAGCCTACTCTCTATCGGCACCATCATCATCATCGTCGCTCGAGACATCCGAAGAACCACTAGAAGAGGCGCGAGGATCTGAGTCCTCCTGAGGAAAGATGGGGTTCCTCTCGTTCTCTTGGCGATGAATCTCCTCATGTAGGCGGTCATTGTAGTCCTGGAGATGGTGAAGCTGTAACTCCAGGTCTCCCACTTGAATCCTGAGAAGCCTATTCTGCTCGGTCGCGCGCATGCTCTCAAGACACACACCTCGAAGTGACTCCTCAGTCTCAGCCATGATCGTGGACAAGAAGGTCGTCATCCCCTGCTGGTCACTAAGCTGCTGTGTCGTGTCCTACTCCCTCTGACGAGCCTGATTTCTCTCAACGGTCATCTGAGCTAGCTCTGTGGTGAGACGGTCTATCTCTGCAGTGTGCTCCTCCCGACTCTGGTGATGTGCAGCTATCTCCTCACTGAGAATATGGTCCAGGTGGTCGTAGCTACGCGACAAACACCCATAGGTAGCCATGAGTGCAGCCATAGCACTCCCAGCTGGTCCCGCACAATGCTCTCGCTCCAGGGAACTGGCCTCAAGTACAGCGGCACCCGTCTGACGCCACACTGACTGGTAAGGGTCCGCCGTAGGGAAGATGCTAGCAGTGGCTTGCGCAACCACCTCCGGGTGGCCCTCCATAATGTCCCGAAGAACAGTATAGGCAACCCTGTTAGCTCCATCCCACGGGGTCCTACCCTGTAGTGCGAACACCCGGCGACACCATACGTGATCTTGCGCATCACGGCTGGGCACGTCCACCTCAACTATGTACATGTAGCGGTCCTCTGAAAACTGAACACGATGCCAGTCATACTGCGGTTCCTGGCCCTCCTGGTATCCAACCAAGTGTAGTACCCTCCACAAAATGGTAGGCATGGCGAACTCCTCCAGAAAATCTTCTGATCCCTCAGCAGTCCAGGGTCCCAACAAGTAGTTAGGCCTCTTGCCTCCGGTTGACTTACGGGCGGTACGCTTGGTACGGGCCATTTGAAAGAAGTTTACCCACATAGGTTTTAATTAGTTGAAAGCAACTTTTATTAGAAAACAGGACGGATATCATAAGGAAGGAAGTCAGATTAAATGCAAAATTGTATGATCATGATGCATGTGCGTAACATACGTCCTCACTGTCTAACAATCTAACGGCTAGACGGTGGCATACAACGATCACTCATAACGTTAGCTAGACGTTCTATACGTTCGCAAGTTAGCGTACCTGCAGAAAATCATTTCAGCCCTACCCACAATATGAATATTATGCATTGCTGAAATTAAATCAAATACTATCTTAGGTGCATACCCAGTATACACGTAAGTAGTATATGCACCCATCAAATATAATACTCCCCAATTAAGTACCTTCATATATACTTGTGTGTAACAGGTATACGTTCCAATACCAATCTAGCTCTCCCCTAGACCAACGTTTGTTTGGTCATGCTCTCACAACTCACTTATTACCTTGGCGTAGAGGCAAATTAATCCATACATTACTATTCCGAAGAATAGCAACCATACAATTTCACCCTTGCCGTATGGACGACAGTAAACAACAGAATTTAACATGATGCATTACCCCCCAAGTCAATACTTAAATAGCCACCTAAGATCCTACTGGGCATAAGGACTTGATCACTGGCACACCTTAGTTTTTATTCTTAAGGTTTTCAAATCCTAATATAACTATAAATTGGCAAATATGACTTGATCCTTGTGAAAATATTGTTTTCAATTACACTTATGAACAGTAACACTGAACCATGCTCCGATGCCAGCTGTGACAGAACTGACCAATTTATACCAGATTAAGCACCGAAATCTCTGCTTTCGCACAGATCATAGTGTACTTAAGCTCGTACAAACCTGGTAGTCCGAAAATCTCGAAGGATTTCAAATCATTTCAACATCTGCCAAGATCGTAATAGTTCAGCGAACATGCCCACAAGTTACATCACAGTTGCACATAGTTCAAATACATCGGAGTACGAAACAATATTACAAACCATAGTTTGAAAACAGTAGCGGAAGCAATATAGTTTTAAACATAAGTTCGGTTTGTTCTCAATATGGTGCCATTAGCCTGATCAGGTCCACAAAGGCATCAGGTAAGAAAAGAAGCGACCATGCCCATGGTCTAGTCATCTCCCGTAACCGGGTACAGGCAGTTCTCACAGTAGCCATAAAGCACTGCCCATCTGCAACAACAAGGGAATAGAACCCTGAGTACAAGAAGGTACTCAGCTAGACTTACCCGTCATAAACCAGAAATAATGAGACACCAAGGATCATGTAGGCTATATGTGGGGTTGGCTACATATACCCTTTTGCATGAAAGCTCTTTTGTAAGTAAAACTTAACTTAGGGTGTTGGCAGTCACTTTTAATAATTAATTCTACCTTACTAGATTTGCACCTGAATTATAACAAACACTTGACTAATTATCCAAGCAATAGTGACTATTCCATCAATAGCCTTTCAGATTTCATACCATAACCATTTTAGTTCCATAAGTTCTACGGGTAGTGATCTAAAGTCAATTACTCACTGTCCAGGAGTGATGGCGATTATAATCGATTCCTACCAGCTGGGGATAAAATGTCTCACACTTGCCCGACACATCCGGCCATGGCAGTCGTAAGCTGCCACTCAGGAGATTCGAGAACACGATTCGCGGGACGGCCATGGGCCCTTCTACACCGGGGGTTATCTCAGTGCCAGGTCGCTCAAGCTATAGCTGCCCACGGTCATGCCAGGTCGATCAGGCCCTGCCTGCCCTCGGACCATGCCAGGTTGCTCAGAATAGTTGCCCACGGTACATCAGAGGCCCTGGGTGTTAGGCGTCAACATCTCCATCGTCGGCTCGAATAACCTTACTCAGCTTCACGGGAGGCACCCACACCTACTCCGTTAAGTGATCGACGCGTTCAATTTGACTGAAGGGACACTTCCCAAAACGGGTCCTATGCGACACAGACGGGAGACTACTAGCACACAGAACCCATGTCCTGCTGCTCTTACATCCCGCCCGGTCTCAAATTAATTATCATATGGTTATCTCCATGATAGCACAGGCTAATCATGACCAGTATCCACCTATATGCGGGGGACAGGAAATCACCCGACTTTTACCGGTCTAAGCAAGACTAAGCATATATGAACTTAAACCTAACAGGGATATCAAGATAATATTTGCAGTGGACAAGGTATGGTAATAATGCATCAACGGTAGCAATCAATTCCTATAAACCTAATGCAATAATTATTATATCGGGTTAATTTATAAACCATTTGCAAACCGTAGGAGTGAAATGCTCTGGGTCTTGCCTTTCTCGAAGTCAGACGGACGGTGGTCGCGGCACTCGGGCAGTTCTTCGGCGTAGGCTCCTCCGGTCTCCTCGGGCAGAATCTCCTCCTGGCTCGGCTCTTCCTGCTGCGGTGGGTTCTGGGTCTCTTCTGCCGATCCTGTATGATGCATAATATGTATAAATAGGATGAATGCACATAGAATGCATATGGGATGCAACAGGGTTTACGATAACTCAGGAGATAAGCACATGTCATCTACTTCATTTTCTTCAACAAGGTAGTCAAAATTATCCAATTGACTCTTAACTACCTTGCAACTAGATAATTCATTTTACCCTTCCTAACAGCTAATAAGAAACTTAAACATTACAGTATTGCCGACTTATTTATTTTATTTACCATCTACTTACTTGCCTAAATAATCCTATTTAATCATGCTTATAACAGCAACCTATCCTAAACAGTTTCAAAAAAATCTACAAAAATTACTCTAGGTTAACAACATGTAATCCAGCCCACTGTTAAATTTTCAGGTTATTTGGACCTAAACACCATTCTTTATGAAAAAGACAAACAGCATGATGAAAAGGTGCTTTGAACTACACATCCTAAAAAAAAGTGTCAAACAACAAATTTCATATTTTTCCTCTGAACTTCTTAGCACAAGAGCAGTCTACAAAAATTATCAGGTTCATATTCTTTATATTTTAATTACTAAAAATTATACAGGAAAACAGCATTTAACCATTTTAATTGCTACTGCCAACAAATTCCACAGAGCATCTTCATATTACATTTTTCCCAGAAACTACTCATCTACACAAACCTAACAAACCTAAAATCACATTTTTCTGAGCTACACAGAATTAGTTATGTATTTTCTAAGTTAACAGCAAATTCCTAAATTAATTTAAATTGCATACAAAAATATCACAAAATATGCATTTAACATTTTTAACAGGTAGATCTATTCATTCTTAACACCACTAAATTTATTTCACAGCATTTGGACTTAAAATGAGCCTTGTATGAATTTATTTCACAGCATTTGGACTTAAAATGAGCCTTGTATGAATTTTGAAGCTTTTAAACCATTTCTGCAAAACTGATTTAAAAGAAAACCCAACTCAAACTGCTATGGACACCAGAGTTAACTCCCTCAAAGACACAACCGAAAATCCTAGACACACCCGGACTTCCCGAGCTCTACTGCACCCAGACTTCTCCCTTTCTCTCTTTCATTCACTGCCAGTGGGGTCCACTGGTCAGGTGGCCCACGCATCGGTGGTCAACCGGACCCACGCAACAGAGGCACAGCGCACTCGCCGGCGCTAACCGGCGTTAGCTCACCGACGGTGAGGTTTCCGGCGCAACCATCTACACCGCTGAACTCGCCTTCGCGAGGCGGACACGGTCGACTAGGTCTCCTGGCCAGGGGCTCACCGGAGCAAGCTCGACGGCGGCGATGGCGGAGCGGCGGCGCGGTGACTCAACGACGAGGCTTCGCCTGGCTATTCCGAGGCTCGGCGACGCGAGAACGAGCCCAAGCAAACCCTAAGCGACCTACTAGGGTGACTACCGAGCCTTGCCGACCTCGGCATTGCTCGGTGCCACGCACGGCGGCGGTCCGCGGCGGTTTCCGACCGAAACACGGCGGAAGAGAGGTCTCCATCTAACCCTAAGCAACTACGGAGGTAGAGGAGGTGAGAACGGGGCTCAGTTGGAGGTGGTTTGGCCAGAGACGGCCGGACCACGCGTTGGTCATGGCGGCGGCCATGGTGAGAAGCCGAGGCTGGCACTCGGCGTTCTGCCGGCTAGAGAGAAGAAGAGGGGAAACCAACCCGTGCTGGTGAGAGAGAAGGTTAGGGCGGAGAAACTAATGGAAGGAATCGGGCGGTGGTGCGTTGAGCAGTGAGCAATCGCTCGCCGGAGTTCGGCGGGCGGCGGCGGCGTTGCGAACTGGAGAAGATGGAGCAGAGGGAGGCGACGAGCGCGTGAGTGAGCGAGTGAGGGAGCTTCTGGTTGCAAGCGCGAGTGAAGGAGGAGGCAAAAGCGATGCAGCGCGCGGGTGCATTGCACCTGGCCACTTCCCGTCGGCCCGCTCCGACCGGCACGGCGGCGCCAGGAATCGGCGGCCACGCGGCGGTTGGGCAGAGGGGCGACAGGGTGATGTGTCGGGGCTAGCGGAAACCACAGGCGGCAGCGACGGTGGTTTGGACAGCCGGCGAGGCGGTCTCGCGGCGGCGGGGCGGTTTCGCCGGCGTGCAAGCGGGCGGCGCGTGCGGGGAGAAGAAAGAGGGACTGACAGGTGGGGCCCGCGGTGGTTTAAAATAAAGAGGTTTTTGCGTATTTCTTCTCTACTCTAAAACTCCCAAACTAAGCCAAATTAGAAAAAGGTCCTAAAAGCAAAGTTGCTTAGAATTTTGCAAGGAACAATTCATCTCTAAGGCTCAAGTCCAAATTCTGCTTAGAAAAAGAATTTTACTCCTAGCCTATTTTTCTAATGCAAGAAATAACATGTAAGTGACTTTTTCTGAAAAAGTGCTTTTAAGCAAAGTTGTTCCTTTCATCAAGAGCTACAACTTTGGTTTAAGGCACTAGGTCAGAAACAGAAAGCAAAACATAGCTATACTAGAAAGCTAGGCAAGGACTTAAACATTCATACACAAAAATGCATATGAAATGATGAGATGGCATGCTCATGCTATGCCAAGTTATGCATTTAGGGTTGCTTAACACCTAGGGTGTTACACACCACGCTCTGCATGTTCGACGACCTCTGCAACTGCCCGTGCCAGCACGATGTCTCTGTCACTCCGGGTGCGCTTCTTCTTCGACACCACCTTTGGCTTCCACACTACAAGAAATCTGGGCTTTTGTGACGATTTTCAGGATTATGACGCACCTTCTGTGACAACAGCATATCATCACAGAAGGGGTACAGTGACACACAAAAGCTCACAATTAGTTTGTCACAGAAGGACCATCCATCTATGACAAACTGATTGTGACAATTACAGACTTTTTCACAATTACACAATGACAACTGGATAAGAGCGCTTTGGGCACGCGTCACAACAACTATACAAATTCAAGAGTTCATCGGCCTATGGATCAAGATACAAAGTGTCCACCTGCAGCCCGATGTACAAGACTCCGTTACTTGGAAGTGGACGGCGGACGACAATTACTCCACTCGCTCGACATATAGGATTTAGTTCTGAGGTTCACCAGCATGATCTCATTTAGAAGGCGAAAGCGGAGAATAAATGCAAAATCCATGTTTGGATCCTTATGCATGACAGGATCCTAACAACGGATAATATACCAAAATCATGTTGTGTTATGTAAGGACTGTTCCATGCTTGGACTGCTACATCTTTCTTTGTTGTTCCCCTTCATTGTAGTCGTTTGGGATCAAGTTCTATCCTGGAAAATTTTGTTGTGCAACTCCCACGGCATGAAACTCTCTCAATTGCAAAATGGTGGAAGCAGACAAGTAAATACCAAAGCAAGACCGCATGTACTTTAATGGTGTATGTATTTACATTTGATGGAATTTGCATTCAAAAACATTTGGTGCAATCTGTGGTAGAAGAGGAATAGGAGGATATTTGACAAAGAGTACAGGACGGACCTGCAAGTCACCTCATTGACCAAAGAAGATATAGGGGGTGTTTGGGACTGCTTCGCTCCCGTTTTTCCTGCTCCGCTCCAGCTCCACAGTGCCAAACGTGTCCAGCTCCAAGAACTCTGCTCCGCAAAAAACATAGAGCTAGAGGCTAACTCTACGTTTTCTGGAGCACCTCAAGAGGTACTCCAGTTTTTAGACATAGAGCTGAAGCTTGCAACCAGTGCAGGGAGGTGACTTCTTTTTTGGTAGGACCAGGGGTGTGGCACCACGAGTGCCACATGAGCTCCTGCCTTTTAACATAACTCGCTTCTCTTCTCTCTCCTCCACCTCAGCATTTAGTCAGCTTACAGCCCACTATTATACTTGCTCTAACGATCGGTCTCCCGTTTAGATGGACCGGTGATTTAACAGAAGGGTAGTGTGGTCAATACAAAAAAAAATACATGTACTTCATACTCTAAAAGAGATTAAATGAACAAAGTCATATGTATTACGGAGTGTCAATGTTTCGAGTCATATTTTAGCGAAGTCGATGTTAGGAATCATATTTTAGCAGTTTTCTCCTTTAGGAATAGAGTCTGGAAATAATTCCTAGCTAGATTTGTTCAACAAATTGTACTAAACTTCAAGAGCTAGAACTGTTGATGGTGCCTAGGAAAACGAACGGACCCTAATGGGGCCAAGCTAAACGAGCCGAGGCATCCATTAATATTTAAAACCTACTCCCTCCGTCCCTAAACGAGTGTCGTTCTCGCTTCCCGAGAAAAAGTTGCCGACAATTATATATTAAAATATATTAATATTTATGCTAAGTAATTAGTATCATCGGAAAGATCTTTACATCTAGTTTTTTAACAAAATTATTTGGAGATGTAAATATTGCACATATTTTCTACAAATTGAGTCAAACACGTGGCACGCACACCAAAGGCGGCACTTATTTAGGGACGGAGGGAGTATATACATACGCTTGACTAGACGATGAATGTTAACAGCATACTCCCTCCGTCTCAAAAAAAGAGTCGCTATGGGATGCGTGCTGGTCAAACTTTCTCAACTTTGACTATACAAAATGTGTGCAATATTTTTATCTCCAAATAATTTTATTATAAATGTATATTCAAAGATCTATCCAATGATACTAATTATGTAACATAAATATTAATGACTCTTTTTTAGAACGGAAGGTGCATCCATAAACTAGTCACTTTGCAACTGACATGCCCACACAACGTTAACACGTTGCTGGTAAGTTTGATTCGGCTCGTGTTAAGGACAGAAGGTGGCCACCGAGCAACAGTGAAGTGCACTGCAACAGTCCTGCTGGCAGCACTGCTGCTACGCTTTTGATTAGTGGTTTAGGTCTAAATCATCATCATGTCACACATGATTCGGTAATGAGGCCACAGTGCTAGCAACGGCAGCATATAGATGATAGAACCCAGCAAGATACTGATTACAGGAGATTAATTGCTGCCACTTTAAATCTGAACCGGAACTACATATGCATATGATAGTATCGAAGATAATACCCTTGTTGCAGCAAACTCAAACCATTGCAAGAAAACAAATTTCTAATATTCATTTAAAAAATCTAAAGTTAGCAATACCGCTATTTAGGGAGTTACACAAATCTGGACCAGTTTAGACCTCAGACCACATAAGTTAGGGCTAAGTGCTACAATTGGTCAAATCTTCGCAACCTTGTCTGTTCAAGGAAGTGGAAGATTGAGCTTATAGAAAGCATCACCGCAGATGGCAGTTAAACATCAAACTCTCTTCACGCTGTCTCCGTGGATAACCACTGCACCTTCAGTCATCAAAGTGCCAAGAGCACCCCGGAGCTGCAACATGAATCCCAAGCACACATCAGCTTATGCCAAACCTACAAAGACAGTCAGAAGAGACTGCAAGCTACAGTTTCAGACTTACTTCGTGCAGATGAATTTCCATTGAGCTCTGCTTCCTAAGTTCTTCCAGCAACTGTGCACCAGTCAGAACGAACACTTAGGTCACTGCTGGGGCAACTAATGATGAAAACAAGGAAAGAGGCAGCAACCCAAAGATATTTCTTTACCTCAATCATACGCATTGAGGGGCCTCCAAGCTGCATTTTCTCCACGATAAGGTTCCGGGTTGCAGCAACAAGGTTCTCCCGTCTCTGCCTTTCACTTGCAGATATCCCCGTCATGATTAGATCCATATCAATCGTCCCTTTTATCATTCATAGACACACCATCAGCAAAATGGTTGCAAAGTGAAAAAGAAAGGATGAACAAAATCAAGCCAAGTTAATCTGACCAGTTGCATGATCCGTTGCAGACTGCTGCATGGCAACTTCAAGAAGTCTGAAGGCCTCCACAACATCTCGCACTTCGACCTTCAGGCAGCAACAGACAAATTATCAGTCACAAGAATTACAAATGGTCATAAAACTAAATAATAACCAGTAACTAATATTAGAAAATTGATTACCACTTCAGAGAACCGCATTCGGGCTAATGCTTCACTGAGACGAATCAAACTCTCTATTTGTCTAGCAGTTGCTGTTATGACCTGTCCACCAAGCAGCAATGTATTAGGGGCTTCTCGCTATTCAAAAGGACTAGAGCATAATGAAACAAAGATGCTACCTTCTTTCTGCTCCCAGGGCTATTCCCTCTTTTCCTCATCTCAACATAGCCGCGAGTTAGCTCTTCTGCAGCTTCATCAGATAACTGTGGCTGAATATACTTCCTTGCATAGCTTATGTAGGAAACTAATGTCTGCAGATCCAAAACCTCGAGCTCCTCTAACTGCACAGCAGGATGAATGCACAACTAATTAGCTAAGAGAAGTATTGCACTTGTTAAATTGTTGGTCATTATCTATTTCACAAAAAAAAACAGAAATTCAAATATCAAGTATAAAGGTTGAGTCAGATATCTTACATTTGGATTCTCAAAATGCAACGAAACAATATGCTTTGCCAGGCGCCTATCAGTTTGTTCATCCGCCTTGTCCAAGATAAGATAAATCAGGTCGAATCTGCATATTAAATTGCGACAAGAGTTAACATTTTCATGTCAGTCATTCACTTTGAAACATGCAACCATTCAGTTAGTTACCTTGAAAGTAGTGTTGGGGCTAAGTGTATGTTGTCAATTACAGAAAGCCTTGGGTTGTAACGTGATTCGGTAGGATTGGCACATGCCAGGACAGATGTCCTTGCATTTAAAGATGCAATTATTCCAGCCTTCGCAATGGATACTGTCTGCTGTTCCATCACCTATATTGCAAAAGGACTTTATGTTACATGGATAATCATATTTTGCATGCAAATAATGTATACAATTTTCAGCAAACCAAACCTCGTGTAACATGCTGCGGGCATTATCAGACATCTTATCAAACTCATCTATGCAGCAAACACCTTTGTCACTCAGAACAAGTGCTCCACTTTCTAGAACCTGAAAGGTAACAAGGTCATGGTTGAGATCAGGGGGCACGATTCAATAAGATGGAAAAGAAAACAAAGCCATAATGTGAACTTAATGGTGCACATACAGTTTCGCCAGTCTCAGGATCTTTGGTAACATAAGCAGTCAGACCAACAGCAGAACTTCCTCTACCACTGGTATAGATACCACGAGGAGACAGTTTATGCATGTACTGGAGAAGCTGGGATTTACTCGTTCCAGGATCACCCACAAGTAAAATATTGATGTCACCCCGGAAGCTAGCACCAGAAGGAAGCTTTAAGGGATTGCCACCGAAAAGCTGGATGCAGAACAGTTTACAGTATGTTATGGTTAGCTATGACACCTTTTTAAAGAACATCTTAATATTCCATGAAGTTACCTGGCAAAGGAGACCCCTTTTAACATCATCCAACTCCCATATGTTTGGAGCTAATGATCTAGTCAATCTGTCATAGATATCAGGCAACTTTGAAAGTTCTTTTAGTTTCTCAACCTGCAGTACCGAAGAGAAGAGTGTTACCAAGAATCAAGCAGAAAACATAGAAGAAAGGTCTGGGTACCAAAAAATTCCAACAATCCAGCACACTATTGAAGAAAGGTATGGGTACTGAAAAATACCTTATCACTAAGAAAATCCTCTTCAGTAGGTTTGCTAGCATTAGAATTATCAATATCCATGGTGTCCTCGACATGAAGCCTAGACTTGTCAGTCTTCTTTATGTGAAGGCAATCAATATATGTCTGAATAAAGAAGGAAAACCATCAATACTTAAGGACAAGATTTAATCCCGTTATGCTAAGAGGAAATTCAAATATGAGAATGCAATAAAACTCTGTATTGTTAACCTTGAATATAGATTTCACTGTCCTTTGAGTTGGTCCGACTCTAATACTCATAGCCCTGTATATTCCAGTTATCTATAATAGAAGCAAAATAATTAAATTTGACAATTTGCATAAACAAGAACCGTATGCCAAGAATTAAGGTACTGATCACTAACAAAGTTCCAATCCTAACCTCAACCCTATCTCCAGGCTTTCCAGCATCAACAAGCTTATCATGCATCAAGACACTAACAGTATGTGGAGTGCCACCTTCTGGTATCTCATCTGGTGTTTCCTGCAACTTTATGATCTGCTTGTCTGAAAATCTAGTCATGCAAAAAAAAAATGTTAAATTCAACATGATTTTGGTTCTGTTAGGAGTACTAGCAAATACAAAAAAGGCGACATGTAGGTACAGCTACCTGCATCTGTTGTGCACAAGGGTCATAGAATTTGTAGCCTTACACTGTTCTTTCTGACAAATGTGTGGCTCAGTTACTCTCCCTGGGAAAAGATGTACACACTATATTAATTTTACATTGATAAAAACAATACAAACAGACAAACTTAAATGGTCCACATATGGCATGCACATCTTTCTATCAATATGGAATTGAATATAAATTGTATCATATACTACTGGATGGTATGCATTTCAAAGCACCTACTCCTTCAAGTAAAAGAAACAAGGCCAAAGCCCTGACATTATTCATTAAAGGGAACTAGGGGCTGTTTGATTCACGGTCTCCCAATCAGCTCAGACATTAGACAAAGATCTGAGGCCCATGTACCCAAAATCGGAAGCTTGGAGGAGCTCCCTTCACTGGGCAAGTTGCGTGGGGACCAACAAAACCTTGAGAGTTTACAAGTTACCACACGGATGAACTCATCTAGGAAACCTAGTCACAATTACGAAAAACGAAGCACCCCAAACCTTGGATAGACTACAAAAACACTTTCTTACTGATGTCATTCTCTAATAGGTATGCTGAGCAGAAAGGAAAACTATCATATACATTAATACGTTATGAAGTGGCATCTTTACTTCAATGTGGTGTATTGGGAGCAAAGGTTAACTGGATTGAGAGAAAGATTGCATGGGATTAATATGTTATGAAGTGGCATCTTTACTTCAATGTGGTGTATTGGGAGCAAAGGTTAACTGGATTCAGAGAAAGATTGCATGGGATTTATTTCCTGACAGGCAGCATACATAAATAATTGAATTCAGCAACATCATGATTGTATAATATGGTACCTAAGAAATCGCTGAAGAACTGAAGGCATATTAATTTATGAACAGAATTTCGGAATTCATTAAAATAAGACAACGAGTCAGAATGGCATGAACTAAAATGTCTATTAACATCATACCTCTATCAACCATGACGGGCTCTGAGTAGAAACCACAAACCAGGCAGCGGAAGACAGCCTCCTTGAGCTCCGGTATGACCGAGCTGCATCTAATTATCATACCCTTGATCGATACCATCTTCTCAATATCTACACGGACAGAAAATCACAAATTAAGTCAATGTACAGTCTTAACAAAAGTTCGCACCTTGGCAAAACGAAGTAATCTATTACCAGATGGGTTGAGATTCCTCAAGCAAATGGATGACTTGAGGTTGTAGATCCTAGTCTGGATGTGCTTCTCGAAGAGCGGCTCGATGCGCGCAACGAGGTCCATGAGCACGATGTCGAAGATGGCGAGCACCTCGAGCGGATAGCGGACCATCTTGCTGTAGAGGTCTGGGTCATGGTCAAACACGTCGTGCGCATCGACGTCGAGCGACTCCCCGCCCTCAAGCTCGAGGATGCGGTGGATGGCGCGCATGTACTTGCCCTCGTCCATGACCGGGTCGACGCGGCCGGCGTCGCGCGGGTCCCGGAAGTGGCGCAGGAACCGGAGGATGGCGGCGTTGACGTCCTGCACGCTGATGTTGGTGCCCCAGACGAAGACCGGGGTGGCATCGACGCCGCCGCCGCCGCCGTCAGTCTCGTCGTCCCCGGCTTCGGAGGATGGCGGGACGTCATCGGTGGACATTGGGGTGGAGGGCGTCGGCGGAAACCGGCCAGTCCAGTTCTGACGCTGCTGCCGGGCGGCGCCAGCCCCCGCGCCGGACGGCGTGCGGCGGCCGGGGTGCGGCGGCGTCTCGAACCCCCCGAGGGAAGGGGACGAAGCATAAGGGCTGGCGGAGCCGCGGCGGCGCCGCCCACCGGAGCGGCGGGTGGGCTGAGATGGGGAGGAGTTGGTGACCGGGAGTGGGCTTGACGGCCGACCATCGGGCGACGATACGGCTGAAAAAAACAACAGCAAAAACGAAATTTCCCCCGCACGGGAATCCAAATCTTAGAAAGAAATCTGCAACGAGACCAAATTGAATGCGATTCACAGAAGGGGGAGCGATTAGATCTTACAAGGTGGGGAGCTGCCGCCGCCGTTAGAGGCCATGGCTTGGTCGCACAGACGCTCGGGATGGCAGAGAGGGAGAGAGAGGGGGAGGTGGTGGGATATGGGATGGGTGGGATCAGGAAGGGGAGAGTAAAATGGCGGGCGGCGGCGGCGGCGGGAAGAGGAGAATGGCGGGAAAAGCGTCACATTTCCCGCCAAGTGACTCCTGGGGGCTGGGGGTGTGGGGGGATTTGATGGGCCTTGCGTCCAGTTTGAGTCCACTCAGCCTCTTATATTCTTGTCAGATTGGGCCGCCTCGTTGCGTCCAGTTTGAGTCCACTCAGCCTTTTATATGCTTGTGAGATTGGGCCCTATTCTTTAAATTGGGCTGGACCTATATATATTATACGTATATACCTATGAAGTTGTCTTAGCTTGACATTTAAACGTTTTGTATGCCACTTAAGTTTTGAACTCATCTTTCCATTTTTAAGATACTTGTCCTCTCCGAGAGATAAACGGGTAAGAATTCCTCTCAATTATTTTTTGATTTATTTTTAATGGAAATATGCTAGTATCATTTTTCCTAGCAAAAATGCAAACTAAAGTCCTGGTCCTCTAACTTCGTAGTTAATCATTTTTCTTATTCACTAGAAGACATTGAGATACCCAATAATTACCATTATGTTGACACATATTAATCATTTTCTATTTATCTCACTAAAGTTGTGCCATAGGAGCCAAGGATAGTAGAACACGGGGGCCAATTAAAAGAAACTAGAAACTAAATTTTGCAAAGGAGCAGCAGAAAACTCAAAAAAAATGGGAAAATAAATAAAAACACTAAAAATTCAATAAAAAGGAAAAACGCATACATGATAACATAACAACGAAGACGAAAGAAAATATGTAGACAAATAAACCCACTAATAAACATAAAACAATAGGAAAAAATAGTTAGCCCAACAAACAAGTGGCCCAACAAATAACCCACTAATAAACATAAAGGTTAGTTGTCTATTGGCACAATAAACAAGTGGCCCGGTTGATTGGGTCGTCAGTGCGCTCGGCGAGGAAGCAAAGGACTAGGCTTGTTGGTCTTGGATGTAGTTGAATTGGTATCGATTCACATATGTGAGGTAGATTGGAGTAAAACTTAAACTAAAGTCTCCCCCATTCGATCTCATTATACGCGGATTAAGGTGAATCCTACAACATCGAAATAAGACCTAAGAGCAACTCTAGCAGGGCCCCAACTTAAACTTCATAGCTAAATATAGGGGTTGAGACAAAAA
Organism: Coix lacryma-jobi var. lacryma-jobi; assembly: GCA_009763385.1. Lineage (NCBI taxonomy): Eukaryota > Viridiplantae > Streptophyta > Magnoliopsida > Poales > Poaceae > Coix > Coix lacryma-jobi. The sequence continues at coordinate 61,358,538 of CM019827.1, forward strand.
AAAAAAAACATGCTCCGACATGGTCCTTACTTTGGACCATGAAATTTGGGTGGGGCACTCAAATTCACCCTGGAGACCAATTCTTGTGGAGCTCTGGGCGAAGCCCTAGTCCCAAGGTTTTGGCGGTTTCTCGCCCACGCTCGACACAGAAGCAAGCACCGGCGGCGTCCTCCCCTCCGGCAGAGCTCCTCCTTGCTCCTCGGCTGGATCTCCTCCTTCCCGCCCGGATCTCCCTCTTTGCGACCTGCGAGAGCCGCCACCTGACTCTACCATGTCGTGTGGATCTATCGACAACTTACTCCCTTCGGCTCAAGCGTCGTCCGGCCATGTGCGCGCTCAAGCACGTTTGCCCGCCCCATGGAGCGAGTGCGTCTCGCCGCTCCACTGACATGAGCGACCACCCAGCCACGTCTTGAGCGCGAGCACGATGAGCGACTCCCCTGATGCAAGCGCGGCCAGTCGTTGCTCTATCACTCGCCTCTTCTAGGCCATGGTGGAGGAAGACACGTGAGGCCAGAGATGCCCTTGCTCGTGCGGCCGGATGCCCAGATTTCCCTCCCCGCGCTGTCCAGCGGGAGGAAGAAGGAAGAGAGAATGGCAAGCGAGTCACATCTTACTACAATAAATTTAGTGTCCAAATTTGGGTGCCGTGTTGGAGAAAAAAACAGAAAAATAAGCCCTGAGGGGGTATTTCTTTGGAGGTGGAGAAGACAAAATAACGGGACTAAAATAATATGCAGTGGAGAGTAAGAAATTTCCTTGAAAAAAAAGAAGAGAGTAAGAAGGTTTGTCTAGATCAATATATCACGAGGGATTTGTGGTAGCATCTAATGTTGTAGTCTTGGCATTTTGGGAATTGGAGGGATATCCTCCTGGAATCCTTGGACGAGTACGTCGGCTCTTGTTGTCTTGTTCATGTGTATGTGCCTGTCCTGACCTGTCATCTTCTAACCTCACATATGGCAAAAACCGTTGAATGGAGCTAGTCTGGAGACTCTAAAAGTGACCGTGTACTATAAACAATGTAGAGTACATACGAGTGATCTTTTGTTTTTGTACAACTACCGCGTGACTATTATATTTTCATACTGTATTTAGAGATGGAAAAACTTCCCTGGAACTTGCCCCCGCATTTGTTCAATCTCCCGTGACCATAGTCCAATCTCTGAAACATGGGTGATATGATATTTATCTACGCCTTTCGATGTCATTTCTTTGTCACCACTTTGAGGCATATTCTTTTATCCGAAGAATCATCGACCTGGATTACCATGTAAACTATGTTATCGCGGTGTCAATGTCATGCAGCACCAATTCCCTGCAGCTGCAGGGCAGAGGGCGAAGAAGAACGACAGCGTTCAGTTGTAACAGTCGTGCTGACTGCTGATCAGGCTGCCATCGTCCATGCGTTTCCCTGATCTCATTTTTACTATTCGACCCGTCGGTGCTGTTCGTCTGATCGTTTTTACGACTAATTTTGATTATCTCAATAATATTATTTTGTGGGAGAGAATAAACCGAAGTAAGACTGATAAGCCGGTCGATAAGGCAAACGATCCACATACCCCTGCCTGCAGTGGCGGATCTAAAGGGGGGGCTGGGTGGGCTCCAGCCCCTCCTAAGCACTTGATTATCACTAAAATTACTGTAGCAAAAGCTTAAAATCACCATTAATTTTTCATCCAAATCAACATCTCTATTGTTTTAGCCCCCCCTTATCCCCAATCCTGCATCCGCCACTGCCTGCCTGCTACAAACTCCATCACAATTCATAGTGGCTTGGCTTGATAAACCATCTGCATTTTAGCTTTTCTCTTGTGAGAAATAAACTCACCTTCTATTTGTATTTAGTACGCACGGACTGAATCCAAGACCGAAACCTGAGTCCAATTTTGACATCGCAGTATCTTGCACGGCGTAGGAGTCCATGAGAAAATTGAAAAGTAGCACCTTCACAGTTCAAAACAGATTTGTGGAAAATTGGAATCAAATTCAGTACGAACTTGTACGTTATCTAAACTCTCGTTTCAGTAACCTGCTTTATTTAGTCCTAGATATTATTATATCTAGATGTATAGCAAAAGTTATATGTCTAGAAAATTTGAATCTCTATCTATACATGGTATCACTCACTCGCACGGACGCAGGTCCGCTCGGCGCTTCCTAGGCGCGTTCGCTCCCGGGCCGACTGGCGGTTCCCCTCGCAGGCACACGATTCACTACGTCCACATTTCTCTGCTTAGGCATAGGCAACACATGCGAAAAAAACTTGCGTGACTCCACGTGTCGATGTGTAGAGTGGCGATTTAGATCAACCGATAGTTAATTTGTATCTACGCGTCTAACCTCAAATAGTGTGCAAAACGTACACAAGGATGTATAGTGATTGGGCAAGAAATGTTTTGTATTTAGTGGGAGATGTGACCCATATTGCCTTGTATCAGGGGTGTTTGTAGTATTGGATTGTCGGTGTTTTACCACCGATAGCTTTTGTCACGGGGGTATCCAGGATAGTTGTTCGAGCTTCTGCGTATGCGGAACTCAACGATAAACGCTGAAGACAGTCGATTTACACAGGTTCGGGCCCTCATGATCGAGTAAAAGTCCTACATCCAATCGGTGTTGACTTTTTTGCGTTGGATTGCTATCAGTTGTATGTTCTGTGTTCTGTTACAAGGGTGTTGTATTGCCTCTTTTTATATAGTTCGAAGGGCAAGGCAAACTTGTTCTAGTCCTAGCTGGATTACAAGAAGGGGTTTTGATCCTAATACAGGAATCTAAACTTCCTAAAACCTGACTAGATCGTCGAGTCCTACTTTGTGACCTATCTTTCGAGTAGGCCTGAGGACTCGGCCAGGGCCCACACAATTATAACTATATTGATGTAGAACCTTGCTTGTCCCGTATCGACAAGGCTCTGAGCATTTCAAATCTTCTCGACTCTTCTTGTCATTGAGGAGGAGTGAAAGTGTTCCGGGTTCTTTATGAAACAAAATCTTGAAGTGTTATATCTTTGTTGGGTTCTTCTAAATAACGAGTTCTTCAAGGGATTTGCACTTTTTCCTAGAAAAAAGTGCAATCACTGAGTGTAGCTCTCGAGATCTTGCTATTTGGAACAAAAGGTTAGAGGGTCTTGCAGCTTAATGAGTTCTTCTAATTGATGAGTTCTTTTTGACGTTAAGTAGGAGTGAAGATGATCTGAGTTCTTAAAGTGAAACCTTGAAGTGTTCTATCTTTGTCAAGTTCTTCAAGTGATGTGCACTCACTGAGTGTATCCCCTGAGCCTCTTGCTATTTGGAACAAAAAGTTGGAGGATCTTAAATCTTGAAAAAAAAATCTGAGGGTTCTTTTCCGAGGCATATGTATTTTGCAGCCCCTGAGCCTGTTTCCGAACTCGAGTATAGGGTCTAAGGTGCATGTCGAGGTTCTTAAATGCCTCTTTGTCAGTGAAGTGGTTGGTAGGTGATCGTTGAGAATTGTACCCTGCTTGGTCACAGATTGAACAATGTTGATATATTCTCTTGGATACTTGTGTCCTTCATTTATTGTTGATTCACACGTTGAAAAGCATCTAGGCCCCCTAGTGGGTTTCAGTGATTAATGACAATGTAAGATTATTGTGACTAACGTGTGTTTGACAGAAACAATTGAGTTAGGTCACAATAATGATGATTGTTTGGGCACAATGGTATCCGCCCCGGAAGGCACGTTTGGCCGAGGCTTACGCGCATCCACGCGATGCAGCTGTGCTCCACCATGCCTTTAAAATGGTGCGTCTTCTCCGGTTCTTGGCCTCATCGGAAATCACCTGTTCTTCCACTCCTCTCTCTGATCCACTCGATTTATGCGATTTGCTCCATTGGAGATCCGGCTGCTGCTCCCAGAAGTTCGATTGGTCGGTGGTAGCACCAGTGACGCACTAGGTACTCCTCGCGAGGGTGTACACGGTCATTCGCCTACCATCGTTCGTCGTGCTGTTCGTGCAGTGCCGAGCGTGAGCTGTGTTGTTCGTGTGGTGAACGGCCTTATCTAGGCAGCGTCTTCGTGCGTGTGCCATGGTTGTTTCGACGGTGTTGTGCACTGTCTGGTGGTGGTGCTGTGGTGTGCGCTACTGCTGTTGTTGTGAAAGCGCCTGTGTGCTACTGTGCAGTTGTGTTCTGGTTGCTATCGACCTTGACCCGGTGTTTGGGCTCCCTGCTGCGCGGTGTACCTCTGCTCCTCGTTTTGGGGCCGTGGATGTCTCCCTCGACTTCGACAGCGGCTCTAGTATCTCCGTCTTCCATCCGTCGTGCAGGCTCGGACGTGAGCAGCGGAATTAGTTTTCTGGGACAGAACTTCGTGTTCGTTTGAGCTTGTCTTCCAACGTAGACAAGTAGGTGTTGTGAGTTACCCGTTGCCTTTCTCGGTTTAAAGATTTACGTGTGCAATTTGCTAGTTATTATAACTTGGGTATGATTGCACTATTGGACGGATTAATTTATTGCTCGATGATACAAAACGGTGTAGTGAGACAACGTGACAATCAATGGTTCTAGAGTGTTGATTATTTTCAGCATTGTTAAATTATTGTCTAAGAATTCCTCTCTCTATTGTTGAACTGATTACTGTTGATCTGATTAATTAACATGTGAGCATGTAAGATATGTTCTTACTGTTTTGGATTAAACTTCAGTAATTTGTTTTCCTGGTTATATTGTTGTTATTCTAGGTATTTAATTTTTGATTTACAACCTAAATTATTTGGTAAGAAGGGCTGTTACGTTAGTCTGGGATCAGTGATCACCAACCTAGCCAGTGGCGGATCTAGGATTTTAGTTCAGGGTATGCCGTCCAAAAAAAATTTGTATATAATTCGCTAACAATTGATTCTTCTTTAATATAATTCACAATATTTGTACCAAAATAACAAGTTAAATGTTAATTTTAAAATTAAGTTTAAAACACCCATAAATTATTAAATAATCCAAATGCCATACTAGTATAAAATATAATCAAAAGAGGAGGTTTACAATCAGGTGTAAGGTTTAAAGCAGCACTGCAGCAGTAGCTGTCACTTTCTTTATGGAGGATCTTTATGCATGCTTCTTGAAAGGAGATAAAATTCCCAGCTCTCTTTATAATTATACAAATACTAAAAATCTATACATAATAATAATAATAATTAATAATAATAATAAATAAGTTTTTTTGCGCAAAATCTAGTGCTAAAAATACAATGCTAAATAATTAAACAAATTATTCTAGTATACAGATCGAATTCTCACCTGCACGCAGAAAAACACAAACATGATATCAGTGTTGCTGTCTCTGATGTTAGGGCTAATAATCCCCAATGCCCAATCTCGCAGCACCTTACATGCAGGGGCGAAGCTAGAGCATGGAGGACCCGAGTGCACTCATTACACTTAAGCGACTACAACAATCAATATAGTAACAGTACTAGTAGAAAACTAGAAATACTAACCAAAATAAAGGCCGGATGGTGCACCTACTAAGCTGTAAGGGAGTGCACAAACGGTGGAACTTAAGTGCTAATCGCTAAAAAATATTTTTCTCCCTGGTGCCCGTGCACTCGGCAAGAGCAACATGGCTTCGCCCCTGCTTACATGAGTGATGATTTTATAGTATTAGCAAATACCAACGAATGAATCCAAGATAGTCGACGAGTTTCTCGTACCAGGGTGTGGCGCACTTGGTGCCTGCCTCCGTCTCCTGTGTGGTACCTACAGCCGTCTGGTCAGTTGGTGTGGACGATCAGATGAGGATTAGGATTAGGGCATCAGTGACGGGTCACGCGGCCATGCGGGGCAGCAGCCACTTATGTGCATTTGAGAAGACCCAAAGGAACGTGGTCGAGGTGCATGACCTCGTGGGCCGCATGGGCCTGCTGTCAGAGTCATTCCACTGGCAAGCGGGTTGTGTTGCATGCGAGCCTGTGGTGCGAACCCGTGGCCGCTGGTGCTGGGCGAGCTTTCTGCAGGTAAGTTTTTTTTCCTTTTCAAAAATACATGTATACATACCGTATGAATCGCTAGGATCGCAGGGTATGCCGCGGCATACCCGGCATACCCTGTAGATCCGCCCATGAACCTAGCTGTCGGTGTTTGACTACCGATAGCTTGCCACAGGGGTACCTGAGACAATTGTTCGGCTTCGTCATGTATAGACCTCAATAGTTAACGCAAGCCCTCGTGATCGAGTAAAAGCGACGAGGCAGTGGCGGCCCTTCAGGAGGCGGTCCAAGCAGTCGGCCTCGTATAGGACACACTTTGAAGGTACCTGTGTACTTTATGCTCTTCTTTTTTCTGTTGCTTCTTGCATCTTTTTCACTCTTTCTTTGCTCAGATCTTCGCAAGGAGAAGAAGTTCCTTGAGGATATTGAATCCATGAAGGACACCCTCCGGACCGAGCACAATAGAGCTGAGCAGGTACCTGAGTAGGCTGATGAAGAACTTGCTCGGGCCAACTTGATACGTCGAGGTACTGATCGGGATCTTGTGCGGGCTATGCAGATGGCGCAGGAGGCAACGGCTTGAGCGAAAAAGGATGAAAAGAAAGCAGAACAAGTAACTGAGTGGGCTAAAAAACAACTCGCTCGAGTCGACTTGATTTGTTAGGGTGCTGACAGGATCTTGCGCAGGCTATGTAGACGGCATAGGAGGCGATGGCTCAAGCGAGAAGGCTAAAAAGTATTGGGCTACAACCAAGACTGAAGAAGAAGTTGATGCCCTGGCCACAACCATTGTTGCTCAACTTGAAATTGAAATTTCTTCTCCGGATGACGCTTCTATAATAGAGGCTGGGACCTTTGTCCCATTATATTAAAAAAATTAAACAATGTTCATACAAGTGATCTTTTGTTTTTTTACAAATAAAATAGCAGACATAGCTAAAACGGCCGGATGACTATAATATATTAAAATCTATAATGATGGAAGAATTCACGGTCTCCTAGCCTATGTCTTGTATGATGATTTCTTAGATAATTAGTTTCTTTTTTGAAAAAAATGTTTGATAATTAGTTGCGTGGCCGGTGCTCTTGGTGCTTTGCTGGCAACCAGCTAGCTAAATTTCTAACGAATGTCTGAAGTAAAAATAAAATACTATTTCCTATTAGTTACAGTTCTATAAAAAAATGTCATTCTCATTTTCCAATAAATTAAATATTTATAACTTTCACCAAATACATACAAGAGACAACTAATATTTATTATGCATAATAAATATCATTAAATTAGTATTTCAATATAATTCCATAATAAATTTATTTATAGATATGAATATTGTTAATATTTTCTACAAACTAATTCAATCTTTACAAATTAAAGAGTCTACCAACCCAGTGAACGATTGCCTATAAGCCCTACTTTAACTATAAGTTCAAATAAGCTATAAGTTCCTATTTTAAATACTAAATTAGTATCTTTTCTCTGATAAATTGCATTTATTCTACTTTATTTTGTCTCTCTTTTGATCACATATTGGAGCCGTCTTGACCCTTATCGTGTGAGAGCTGATCATACCGAGCATATTATGTTTCTGTAATTGGAACGAACAGAGAAGTCGTCAAACTTTGCAAACCTTTTTTTTAACCAAAATGATGACGAGAACATGTGCAAGACTAAAATCACCGCAGCGAAGCACGCTTATCTATGTAGTATTTCTTGCGGACTGGCCACGACCTCACACACCATAGACGCTACAATTATGGCTTAAAAATCATAATTATTTTAAAAGTGCTAATAGACGAGTTTATCCTTTCCAAATGACTAATTGAGATCAGCGGGCGGACATTCGAAGCAATGAACCATACCAATCAAGTGTCCTTGACCTAAAGCTTACACTTGAGCTTCATGTTCAAGCATACATATAATAACAACATAACCGCTGATACAGTTTAGCATATGATCTACTCTCTCCATCCTAAGTTATAAGATGTTTGACTTTTTTATTCTTAAGTTTGACCACTTGTCTTATTTAAAAATTTATACAAAGAAAGTCAAACACTAGTACACAAAATGTTTTCAGCGACTCAATCCATTTTTAACAGAGGCGGTTCAAATAGCACACCGCCTCTAACCATTTTGTTGGGCACTGCAACTTATCAACCGCTCCTAAAAAAGGATCTTTAGAGGCGGTTCACTTAAGAAACCATCTCTGAAAATAGTCCTTTAGGGGCGGTTTTCTTAAGTGAACCGTCTTGGTGGACCGACACTGAAAATCCTTGTTTTCAAAAATGGTTTCTTAAGAGATCCGTCCCCAGTAAATGAGTTATCAGAGGCGGTTTCTTTAGTCAACCGCCCCAGAAAAAAAACGTGCTCCAAGACTCTTTCTTCTTCCTCGCGACAAAAGAAGCTGATACACTGTTGTTCATTCAGCTCACTTGGAGGTAAGAAATAGCGAGAATAGAGGGGAGGGGGAGGTTTTGGCCTTTCAACCTTCAAACGAGTTGGAATTATCAGGTGAGTTTCTGTAAACTGTAAACCCTTTTTGACTTTTGCAGAAACATTTATTTGACTTTATGCAGCACACCGAGATCTATAGAACATAGAATTTATATGTCTAATAAACAAAACCACGTTAAAAGAAGTGATATTTTGTACAAAAATTTGAATAAGACGGGTGGTCAAATTTGATGTCAAAAAAGTCAAACGTCTTATAATTTGAGATGTATTGAGTATTTTCCCCAATTGATCGAACCTTGCCGAAAATGATAAAATGTAGACGAGCGAGGGGAGCAGCGGGCGAGCCCCGTTTCACAGCATTTGGGCTGGACAGCCAGCGGCTGCCTAGGTCGCGCAGTCCGCTGGGCCAGTGGGCATCATCAGTCCTCATCAGTGCGTCTGGCCTACAGGAAATGGAAATCTAGACCGTAGGCCCTGGATTTGCTGGAGTCGGGCACGGTTGCCCTTGCTTTTAGTCCCAAACCGCTCGCTGAAGCGAGTGACAGCTGGGAGCGCTGCTATTTAGGAGAGCCAGGAACGCATAAGAGAGAGTTTAATAATCCAGCCAGGTTCCTTCCAGCCTGTTCGTGTAGTAATTAGCTATTCATAATTAATATATGGTCCACTTGTCTATCTGACATAATTTCTTGGTTCTTGTGCCTGAGCCAGCTGTAAGCTTACAGCCCACTTCTCCTCTCTTCTTTCTCAGCATTTAGCCAGCTTATAACGCAATATTTTATACTTTCTCGAAGAAAACCATACCGTGTGCCCGCTGCAATAGGAGGGTTCTTCCTCTTTATGAAGAGGGCCCAACAATTCAATATAAGTTTTTTTATTAAAAAAATTATTTTGATACTCTTGTTTGAATCTTGAAATTTGGATGGATGTTACTCTAATACTCTCTCATATTTAGAGAGGGAAACACTTCCCTGGAAGGCTGGAACTCGTTCTTGCATTCTTCGTGTTCCCTTGGGCAAGCAGTTTGCACTTGCGCTTTTTAAAATTTGGCTTCTTGCGACCATGCGTAGTCGAATCTCTAGAACATGGGGCGATATTTATCTACGACTTTGCATGTCATTTCTTTTCTTTTTTTTTTGGCACCACCTTGAGTCCTTGACATTAAGGCATATTCTTTTATCCGAAGAATCATCGACTCCGCTTACGAAGTAAACTATGTTATCGCGGTGTGTCATTCAGCTGCAGGGCGAGGAAGAACGACAGCGTTCAGTTGTAACAGTCTTCCATCGTCCATGCGTTTCCCTGATCTCATTTTGACTATTATTCGACCCATCGGGAGCCACTGCGCCAAGCCAAGTCAGAAATTGATAATACTCTGATCTGATGAAAACTCCATCATTGTGTCTTGGCTTAATAAACCATCCGCGTTTAGCTTTCTTATTGCGAGAAATAAACTCGTCTTCTGTCAGTGTGCATGGACTGAATGCAACACCGCACCCCGAGTCCAATTCTGTCATTTTATTGCGATATCTTGCACAGTGTAGGAGTCCATGAGAAAATTGAAAGGTAGTAGCAGCTGCACACAGAATGTACACCAAATTCAGTATGAACTTGTACGTTCTCTGAGCTCTCAGCATTACTTACTTTAGTTTTATATATACTGCACGCTACATAGATTACTCCTTTGGAATTGGGGCATATCCTAGTCCTATATATATAGGTATAAAATGAAAGAGAAAAAAAAAACCCTTAGAAATTACAAGCAAGCAAGCACAGGGACAGCATGTCGCGCCCGGGCCAAGAAGACGAAAAACAACAGAGAAGATTTTGGCTGGCAAGCCCCTTAGGCTAGTCTCAATGGAGGTTTCACGGGAGTGTCATGCACATTAAATAGACTGCCATGTCAGCATTTGCATGAAATTGCATGAAATTAGGAGGAGAGAGAAGGAATTCGTTTCACCATGATGAAACTATATAGCGGTGTTTCCAAAACATTGGAAAGTGTGTGAAACCTCCATTGAGAGTGTTATTTCATTTCATCTACATTCATGGAGGAAGGACATTGGTGGAAGAGAGGAGAGAGAGACAACGGTGGACCCATAGAAGCTTTAAATAGTATGTGAAATTGTGCAATGAAACTATGCATTGAGGGAGAGAGTTGTTTCATATTAAAATTTCAAATCTTGGAAACTGTTAGATGAAACTAGCCATTGAGACTGGCGTTAGGAGCAACGACGATTGTGTCTGTCATCGGGTGGGGATCGGAAACGGCGGCTCGAACGAGGACCGGAGCCAGTCGGATTCCGGCAGGTTGAGCGGCGGCAGCGAGTGCCTTCCTTTGGTGGAGCTCCCCCTGCGGACGTCCTGCATGGTGAGGAGCGCGGCCACGGTGTTGCGGAAGATGCTCTGCTCCGCCTCGGCGCCGGCGAGCGCCGCCGCGGCCTGGCCCTCGGGCGCTACCACCGGGAACACGGCCTCCATCATGGCCTCGCACTCCCGCACCAGCTGCGACACCGTCTCCGTCTTGAAGAAGGGCTGCTGCAGCACCGTCTCCATCACCGGCAGCCGCAGCGTCGCGCCGGTGCGCTTGTCGTACTTCTTCAGGATCTTGGCCAAACCTGCAGGAGCCACAACAGCCACATGATCATGGGAATGGGATGGAATGGAATTAGAATCATCAATCATGGGAACATGCATGAACACAAGGACAGATCGCAGATCTTTCAGTTCCGTACTACTACTACTACTCCTACGTTCCTCCCCTACCTATGCAGTTGATGCTGCTGTAGTTGAGGAGCAGCACCATGACGCCGTGGAAGTTGACGATCTCCCTGCGGATGGCGGCGACCTCGGCCTCGTGCTGCGCCGGCGGCACGGCCCCCGCCGCTCCGCGCTCCAGGGCCCGCCGGATGTCGTGCTGCAGCTCGCGGTGGCAGATGATGAACTCCTCCTCCTGGTCAACGAAGAAGGCGTTCATCTTCTCGGTCTCGGCGTGGACCGCGGCGACGAACTCGGCCTCCTCCACCGGCAGCGGCGGGCAGCCGCCGGAGAGGGCTTTCACGCAGCGCTTCAGCTCCTTGTAGCGCAGGAACTGGTCCCGCCACTCCGGGAGGCTCTGCTCGATCTGCCGCCTCAGCCACTTGCCAAACTGCACCATCTCCACTCGATGCTTCGGTTCTAAACTTCTAATCAAGCCGCCGATCAACTCGCCTAGTACTAGTAATTACTGACGATGGTTACCCAATGTAATTAATCGCTCGCTATCCATCCATGTATATAGTGGATTACCAAGGAGGGGTGGTCGGCCGTGGCGGTTCTCCGAATATTTGGTGGCATATGCTGAGCGTGCTCACAGCTCAAGACACGGGGGCACAGTGCAAGGTCGCACCCAGCTCAGAAGCGTTGTTTATGCATGCGTTGATTTTCTTTTTATTTTTTAAAGATAATATGAGTGGATTTATTTTGAGACTGGTTCTTTCAGGGGTTGCAAAAGCTACCCTGTTGGCTCTTGGAAACCGAGGCTACAAGCTTTTTTTTAGGTAAAATAGGAGGGGTTGCCTCCTACGGTACTAAACTTTACTAAAATTTAATAGAGCTTACCGAGAGTACAAGCTTTAGGAGACAAAGAAAATAAACACAATTACACATAGTTGTCTAGCCATAACTGTAACTGCAATCGTGGATAACTTTTAGTTCTGAGCTCAAAAGTCAAACCGAGTTAAATCTTGTTTGAAGACTACTTTGCAAGCTTGCAAAGAATGTTGTTGCTTCTTGAAGATGGCATCATTCCTAGCGGACCAAATAGCCAAAAATGTTGTAACAATAATGTTGTGGAAGAAAGGTATGTGAATTTTAGCTTTGAACAAATTAAGAACATCAAAGATATTTCCCTGGATTAGATGTGCCAGCCACAAATTCCATCAAGATATGGCAAACTGACAGTCTGAGAAGAGATGATGTAAGGACTCATGTATGTCCAGATAACAGAGAACACAATTATAGCTTTGTAGTTCCCTATTTTTTCTTTTCAATATCTCCCGGGTACTTAGTCGATCCTTTAAGACTAGCAAAAAACACCTTCCTCTTTGGCAAACAATTTGAATTCCACAACTATTTTGTATACTGGTGGCAGTGGTATAGAACCCAACAGTTGAGAATAAGCCTTACTTGAAGCAAAAAAAAAAGAGAGTCCCTAGATGTAACCTCATATGTCCTTGCTTTGGGTTAGATGAATGTCCTATAGTTCAAAGATCATCATTTCATATTGTCCATGTGCTTCAACTGAAAGAGGAGTATGAAAAAAAGATAGACTTGTCTTCTGCAGCCAGAAATTTTTGAACCAAAATGTGTTATTGTTGGGCAAAGGAGAATAAATGTGGCCATTGTGCACTCAGAGGGGCACCATGCCAGACATCTGTCCAGAATTAACTGAATCCATGCCCTTGTAAGAGTCAAGTAGTTTTAGAACATCTTTCCACGAAAAGGAGCCCCTCATATTGTGTATTGGAATGCTACCATTGTTGTAATGAGAGTGCCAAACTAGCTGAACCCAACAAACTTTCGTTGTATACTGGGGGAACGTATCTAGGGTCCGTTTGGTTGGTGACCGGAACTTGCCACGCCTGACCTTCGGCAAACTGTGGCTGCCACAGAAAGTGTGGCGAACAAAATCGAAGCCACACTTCTGGCAAACTTTGGCACGAAAATAAGTCTATGACGTGTAGGACATGGTGCTAAGAAAGTGTGGCGTGCCATAGCTGTGGCAGTGAACCAAACGGCTGCCAGAAAAACTGTGGCATGACGAATCTGTGGCGTGGCAAGTTCTGGTCACCAACCAAACGCACCCCTAGTGCAAACCACAACATTCGTGAAAACTCGTGCAAACCATAACAAAAAAGTTTTTGAAATTCATCAAAAAAATCACACATGTAGATGATATGATGATACAAAACCTTATAAAATATCTTGTCCAAAATCGAATTCATTTTTGAGATATAAAAATAACAAATTTCTAACAAATCATGTGGAAAACTTTCTGGCTTGAAATTTGTTATTTTTATAACTCACAAACGAATTCGAGTTTGGACAAGATATTTTACAAGGTTGTGTATCATCATACCATCTACATGTGTGATTGTTTTGGTGAATTTAGACAATTTTTTTACCTTGGTTTGCACGAGTTTTCACGGAGGCGGTGGTTTGCACTAGATATGTTCCCTATACTGGAATGTACCACTTGAATATATATGAAGTCGGCGATGAACCATCGTCTCCTGAGTATGCTCTATTGGTTAAATCTAGGTCACACATAGGTAGTTTGATCATGCTGATAGTAGATCTCAGTTGATCGTGGTTGCAACATACAGTGGTGGACCATACTTAAAATTAAATAGGAGTGGGAAGAGGGGTTGAATGAGCATGTGGACAACTTAAGTAGTAGAAAAAGTTTAATCACACATGTGTCTAAAAATTAATACAACATAATTAAAATGATCAAAATCTAAAATAAACAAAACCTGTTGATACGAAAAAAACAAATGAAATGAGTCATGCTACCACCCCAACCCCACTTGCACTAGCAACCCCTTTTGCTTCTCCCTCCGACATCCACAACTATGGTGTACATAGGTTAATTGCACCTAACTAGGTGGAGCACAAAGTATACTAGCAGAGGACGAGGAAGGCGGCGGGAGTGACATGAACTGCGAGCATGGACCAATCATTTAGGTTAGCTCATTGGCCCAACATACGACAATAAACAAATACCCCTTAACATTCACAAAGCCTAAATTGGCACAAAATATTTTTCTTCTTCAACCTCTACTCTAGACACATGGATTAGACCATTAGAAGGTTGATACGATAATGGTGGTGGGGGCTATGTAGCGGAGGTTAGAATCGCGGATGCGAAGGGATAAGGGCTTTTGGCTGTGGATACCTAAGGAGCTATCTCACCTTGCCATATAGGCTGGTCTGTCTCAAAGATATATGCTTTTCTTTATAACAATGTATGTCTATTGATCTAGCTAAAGCTTGAATTTTTATCTATGTTTGAAAAAGATTTATTTTGAGACAGTTATGCAAAAGTTTGCTTCGTCTGTTGCTGATAAGCTATTTTATAACGAAGGATGTATTTCAAAAGTCATGTCGCTGTCCAACAAGCCTCTTTTTGTTATCTGTAAAGACCGCTATATGCAAGCTAAAAAGACATGCCACACTGAACACGTATCTCTAGAAAACCATACGCGTGGTGCACTGGGGTGGTGTAGACCAAGTGGATCTAGTAAATTTTGCAGTGTCGAGATGGGAGCGAAGAAAACACATTGGTCGAGGGACGGATAGGGAAAGAGCGGTGACTAAAATTCAAAGCGTACACAAACAGCATATTCCTGGGCACCGGCGGCAAGTCAGAAACTATCGGTGGCAAACAAGGACTTCAGCTTTTGTTTACAGTTGTTGTATTTGGAGGCAAAGTAGCCGGAAAGGGATGATTCCATGGGATATTCTTCAAGCTATACGAGTGTGACAGCATGATGCTCCTTTCCCAAGCTTAATAAGGCCTTCAGTTCGCGAAATATTTGACGAAAAGTTACTGTATCACTTTCATTGTTATTTGACAAACTTTGTCCAAATATGACCCAACTAGACTCAAAAGATTCGTCTCGACATGAGCAGACTAAAAGTACAATTAGTTATTTTTTTACCTACATTTAATGTTTTATGCATGCGTCTAAAGATTACACTGCGCAAAATATTTTAGCTCTTTTGGCCAACTGAACATGGCCTAAGGCCGCTGTCTCGCTTCATTTTATTTCCATCCTCTCCTGTCGTGTCTCGTTGATAAAAGCGATGCAAGGGCCAAGGGGATGCAGATGCCCCAAGAATTGTTTTCTGACGATATCTTCGACCAAATCTTGGTACGGTGAGCACGGCGACAGGACGCATCTGAGCCGTGGGTATTTTGAAATTTACGGTCGTGTCGGTTCCAAAAACAAGAAAGGATGCCATGTCATCAAAAAATAATATTGATAAGAACTTCAAATTTACATTGTCAGTTCCAAGAAAAAGAAAAAGAAGGCATCAAAGCATATGCAGGCATTACGTGCAGCCAGACTAATCCGCGAACGATCATTAGATGGGAAACCAGCCATCGATTTTTTGACATCCCAAAATTTCTTTTGTAGGAAAAACATTTTGCACCATTTTTCATTTTTGCATAGCGCTGTTCGCTCCGCCGAAAAACATCTGCATGCGCCCATTCCTCTCACCCTTTCCCTGCTGTGACCTCACTGCTCATACTAGTACCCAATGTTAGAAAAAGCAAAATATTTGTGTTGACGCCAAAATTAGTTCCGGATCACATACCAGCTAGGACTTTGGACGCCCGGGTCGTCACAGACCGAAGAACGCAGCGAGGAGGTCACACTTACGCGGTGAAAGACGGCTAGGTTTACAAGCAAACCGGCAAAGGATAGCTATCGCACTTACGTGGCGAAGAACGACTAGTTTTCGGGCAAACTAGCAAAGGAACCGTCGAAGCTCTCGCCCGGGAGGGACCCCGTCAGGGCATGGACGTCGTCGGGTTACCCTAGGTCGGCCGACGAGCCTAGGGCGCCATCCTTGGTCGTCGGATCAAAGGATGAACAACATGAGGTTAGAGAAGAGGGTAAAAGGGTTGTAATAGATTGATTTGACGATTGGATAGATGGGATCTCAATCGGCCGTCACCCTTCATATTTATAGGGCGGCTGGTCTTTCCGTAATCGAATAGGACTCCCAACCGAATAAAACTCCAAATATGACTTGTTTATTCGGTTATGGCATGTACATACAATTTTCATCTTGTACGTACACGCAAGTTTAGCAGAGCTGGACTCTATTGCTTATCTTGCCGTCTCCGACCAGTTTTACCTGGTCGGAAGTCTCTCAGGAGGTTTATGACTAGTTCCATCTGGTCGGAAGACATTTGCAACAATGATCGGATCAAGCGACCGGACCCAATCTATGCTTGAGACACTTTTGAGTATCAACATATGCCCCCTGTTTTTAGGTGAATGATGCATTGAACCTAAAAACACAATTAAAGCACTAAATAGCAACGATACCCAACTCATCGGCTATCTAGCATCTAAAAACGATGTATACATCGACCATATTTTATACTAAGAGCGACACATGTGTCGGCCATTGTTTGGTGAGCACTTAGGCTTCTCGCCAAACACTTGGAAAGTACGTTTTCAAATACCTTCCATTCATTGCCCTTGAGAGACTTTCACCTTGCAACGTCTCCAGCAGATATGAATTTTCAAACACCACTTTGATCATTCTATACAAGACTTTCCAACTTGGTGTTTGTTCAAGGTCACCTCCTTGGATTATCTCAATTCTCTCTTGATGAGTTTAATCAAAGTGCATGGATGACTCCCATAACCAGTCTTGCTTGATCATATCCCAAACACTTAAGCAATGAGTCTTCGGCAGTCCTTTGATAAAGCTATTGTTACACACCACATATTTAAATGCACTCCGCCGAACATTGTCATCAACTTCAGTGCTTGTATCATAAAAATATTTCAACAAGGTGCGGATACATGGGTGTATGCCGAGTCTCTGTGTGATGAGTAATTGTCAACGGAGATGATGCGCATGTTCTTTGGCTTGTGTTGTGCAGGTGTCGAGCACGGAGACAGTGATCGATGGCGGGTGAAGGTCAAGTTGCGACGTGCCGTGCCGACGGACCGGGCGCGATGAAGGATGGGCGTGCCATGCGGCGGACGTGCCATGCCGATGTATCGGACGGTGAAGGGCGGACGTGGACTTGGACTGATGGACTGGAGGCCGGAGGATCAGCTGTGGTGGCTGGCAGCCTGCGACAGCGACAAGCGGAGAAGTGCGATCATGTCGGTGGAAGGGGTGCACAGGCGGTGCATCCCCTCTACGACGCCGGTTTGTTGGTAGAGCCCGGGAAAAACCAACGGTGGACGGTTTCCAGGTTTGGGCCTCAAAACCTGGGTGCTGGGTTTCCAGGTTGAGCCACAAAACCTGGGCGCGACGGTTTCCAGGTTGAGCCTCAAAACCTGGGCGTGGGCCGGTTTCCGAGTTTGGGCCTCAAAACTCGGGCGCGGACGGTTTCCGAGTTTGGCCACAAAACTCGGGCTGGAGGCTGGTTTCCCGGTTTGGGCCTCAAAACCGGGGGCTGATGGAAAAGGCTGGTTTCCCGGTTTGGGCCGCAAAACCGGGGGTGCAGAGTGGTGGCGGCACGTGGCGGCGATCTGAAGGTTGCGTGGAGGCGACGCGGAAGACCGTGCGGGCGTGGCCGTCGGATCTACCTACCACCAGCGGGTGGACTAGAATAGCCTTAGGGTTAGGCTGGTCCGCTCTGTAATTAGAGTAGAGAGGGGTAGAGTAGGAAATAGACTTAGGCTAGGTCAGTATAAGTAGTCTAGGGGAGACACCCTCCTCCCTATCTCAATCTCAGTTAGAGCTTTCATTTCCTAGGGTTTCCACTCTCCCACACCCCTGCTTTAGCTAGTTGAGATCCGCAGAGAGACTCCACTCTGTGTACTGTTGATTCGAGGAAGTGAGGCCGTATCCTCACCTTGGATCCCATCTCTTGGTGTCAATTCGCGTTTTGATTTCATGTTCATCATGTTCTTCGCGGATTGCTTTGTGCCTTGAGTTTTCCCGTCGCTTGATCTTTGTGCTCGGTTCATCTTTCACGATTCCGTTTGAACTGAGTTGCTCTAGATCGTGAGGCACTTCTTTCCACCGAAAGAAATCATCTCTAACCTCACGGTCTAGGAGATCGATCAAGTTTTAGTTTCGGGTCTCTTTTTCTTCTTTCCCCCGAATTCCTTCGATTCACCGATTTGGAGTTAGGTTCGGGCCATGATCTCTTAGAGATAGCTCACTAACCTCCTTGTGACTCCTCAGATCGAATCCCAAGCCTAGAGCACTTGATTCGGAGGAGATCGGGTCGAATCGCCGGAGTTTCAGTGCAGTCGCGGGGTGACCGGACGCTCTGTCGGTCTGACCGGACGCACGCTTTCAGAGTCCGGTCGTTGAGCACGGCGCCAAGCTTTTCTGCGTACTGACCGGACGCTCTCGACCGGACGCTCTGTTTGCATTTCGACCGGACGCTACGCTTGCACTGTTTCTGGCTTTGTCGGTTTCGACCGGACGCACTGTACACGACCGGACGCTCCGTACTCGTGAGTCCGGTCACGAACAGAGAGCTCCCAGAGCTGTTTTCTGACGACCGGACGCGTCCGGTCCCTGCTGACCGGACGCTGGCCAGAGTCAGGTCGATCCAGTTTCGCGCGTTTTCGTTCGCGGTTCGTTCGTCCTTGATCGGAGTTGAGTTCCGTCTTTTGCGTCGGCTTTCTAGGGTTGTCTAGTGTCCCGCTGTGCTTCTGGAAGGCATCCACCCTACATCTAGGGTCGTGGACATTAGCAAGCTCTAGGGTTCGCTCTTGGGGTTGATTTTGGGACAGTGGCATCTAGTGTCCGAAAGGAAATTTTGAAGCTCCCATTCACCCCCCCCCTCTGGTCGCTTTCGGGTAGCTTCTCGGTCCTTCAATTGGTATCGGAGCAGGTTAAGGATCTTCCACCTTAGCCGGTTCCAGATCCACCGAAGGCGACATGGATCGCGGCGTGGGCAAACCGCCGTTTTTCGATGGGACGAACTATGCGTATTGGAAGATACGCATGTCGGCCTATCTCCAGAGCATGGGCTCTTCTGTTTGGGAGATTTGCAACAACGCCAACTACGTTGTCCTGGCGGCTCGTGTCTCTCAGCTTCAGATCGATGAGCACGAAGCCAATAGCCGGGCGCGTAACGCTTTGTTCTCCTGTTTGAGCGTGGGTGAGTTTGATCGCGTTTCTCACCTCTCTACGGCTCGGGAGATCTGGGACACCCTCATGCGTTTTCATGAGGGCACCTCTCAAGTCAAAACCCGACTCTACGAGTCGTTCAAGAGAGAGTATGAGAACTTCCGACATCAGCCTGGCGAGAGCATAGAAAGTTTATTCGCTCGCTTTCAGGTGATTGTCAACAGGATGAGGGCTAACCGAGAGCAGTTGCCATTTGACGATCATGAGCGTGCTTTGAAGCTTTTGCACACTCTTGACCGTTCGGTGTGGGATTCTAAAGTTCAGGCGATCATCGAATCCCCGAACTATGAGACCCTCACCTGCGACGAGCTCTTCAGTAAGCTCAAGTCCAGTGAGATTGATGCTATGGCGAGGGCTTCTTTTGAAAATCCTTCTCGCCCGTCCATGGCTTTGGTTTCCGGCTCTTCCTCTAACCCCTCAGCTGGCTTTGCTCTTTCTTGTCTCTTTTCTGTTACAGAGGACCAGCTGGAGACGTTGGGTGACGACGAGTTGGCTTTGCTTGCCAACCGGTTCTCGCGGTTCCACAATAACCGCATGAACCGTCGTCGCGGAGGAGGACGCTCGGGCTGCTACGAGTGCGGCGACCCCGACCACTTCATCGCCGACTGCCCCAAGAAGAAGAACAAGCACTCGGGCAAGGGCGATCATGGGCGCAGGCGCGACTCCAAGTACAAGGAGAAGTACGTTCCCCCAAAGCACAAGAAGCGGGGCGGCTTCGACAAGGAGTACATCAAGAAGAAGTACTTGGAGAAGGCCCAGGCTGAGCAGCGCGCGTTCTTCGCCACGCTCAGCGACGTCGACGGCTCGGATGACGACTCCGCCAGCTCGAGCGATGACGAGTCCGAGAAGAAGAAGAGGATCGAGGACAAGCTGAACGGCCTCTGCTTCTTCGCCGACGACGACGGCCTCTGCACCATGGCGCTCGGAGATGAGGTCGGAGGCGAGCTGGAGCACACGCCTCGGAACGACGACGACGACGACACCTCCCAGGTATCTCTCACCTACGACGAGCTTTCCTCCGAGGTTGAGAAGTTGACTGCTGCCCTCCTTAGCCAAGATAAGTTGCTTAGGCGTGCTGCTAGAGAGCGCAAGGAGTTTAGGCAAAAGTGGGAGGACACGGTGAAGGAGCTTGAGTTCGCTCGATCCACCGTGATTGTGTCGGAGGAGGCGGAGTGTGAGTCGTGCACCGCGCACATGACTGACCTACTCACTTTGAGGGGGAAGTATGCTGCGTTGGTAGGAGAGGTGGATGAGCTCCGTGCTAGGCCGCAGCTGTTGGGTGCGTGCAAGACTTGTCCTGTCTTGCAATCTGAGTTGGCAGAGAAGAATGCCAAGCTTGAGTCTTTAGAGAAGGCCAGCTCAGATAGCACTTGTGTCATGAGGTGTGCTTTGTGTGAGGGCCTGGAGATGGAGATTGCCAATGTGAAGCATGGCAAGATGCAAACCGAGGAAGAAAACACATACCTTCGGTCCATCTTGTCATGGGTCTCCAGTAGTGAGCCACAGCTCGGGATGATGATCTCCCAATTCAAGCGAGCTGTTGGTGCCCCGGGTGTAGGTCTTGCTCAGAGTGTTGATCTCTCAGCTTTTGGGAAGATTGGAGAGTGTAGTGGTCTGAACCCCTGTGAGAAGCCCAACTCCACCACTACTCCCAAACTAACCAAGCTTCCACCCAAAGAGTCTGCCAAGCCTGTCACCAAGGATGGAGTTATAGTTGAATCCCCCAAGGCTCCACCCAAGAATCCACAATGGCAACCCAAGCCCAATCACCTAAAGAACAAGCTTGACACAATGCCACCCATCCGAGAGGAGTTGCCACAGAAGGGCAAGGGCAAGGTGAACCATACCCACATCCCTGCAAACCAACAACCCCCTTTGCGCGCGGTGAGGTTTCAGTGTAACTTTTGTGGGCGGGATGGTCACCTGAGTGAGTTCTGCTTTAGGCGCAGGAGAGAGGCGCGCCGTGCTAGGGAGATGCAGAACCTGGACATGTTTCACCCAGCTCGTGGTGGACATGCTCCGAAGCCTCAGGGGAGAGCTGCTAGGTCTGGAGGGAAGCATACCCAGCCTAGGCAGCAGGAGAGAGCCCCTAGGAGGGAGACTAGGCCTAGAGGTAGAGCACCTCAGTTTGTGAGGCCTAGGCAGGAGAGAGCTCCGAGGAGAGACGCTAGAGTTGAGCAGCAGGCTCCTAGGCGTAGACCTCGTAGAGAGCGTGCCCGACGGGGTCCTGCTTTTGCAGGTAACGGACCCCGTGGCGGAGGCTTTGTTGAGCGCTTTGTCCCACCGAAGGTAGAGTTTCGCGGTGAGCGCTTCTTCCCCAGCGGACCACGTTTTCCTGTGCGTGGTGATCGCTATCCCCCTAGACAGGATGGTTTTTACACTGACCGTTCTTTTGAGCAGCCGGCCCAACACTGGTTTCCTTCTTATCTTACTAACCCCAGTGTTGGACCGTATGCTCACCCTATGTCTTTTTATTGATGTAGGTAGAGCGGTTGGAGGACATTTGGTTGGTGGATTCCGGTTGTTCAAGGCACATGACCGGAAACGCCAAATGGTTCTCCAGCCATAGTCCGGTCGCCGGAAAGGAGTACATAACCTTCGGCGACAAAGGTAAAGGTAAGGTGTTATCAGTTGGCTCGGTGCGGGTTAATGAGCACTTTGTGTTACGCAATGTAGCTCTTGTTTCTAACCTGCATTTTAACTTGCTTTCTGTTTCGCAACTTTTTGATGAGGGCTATGAGATTCGGTTTAAACCAAACCTTAGTCGCATCTTAGATCCTCAGGGCGATCTTGTATGTCTAATTTCGCCCTTTGGGAAAGTTTTTCGTGCGAATTTTTCGGAGTCGTTTGGATCTTCTCGCTGTCTTTTGGCTAGTCCTTCTTCTTCCGATCTTTGGAAGTGGCATAGGAGGCTCGGTCACTTAAGCTTCGACTTGCTTGCAAGACTTAGCTCACTTGGCCTAATCCGAGGATTGCCCAAGCTTTCGTTGGAGAAGGATCTAGTTTGCCATGCTTGCAGACATGGGAAGATGGTTGCTGCTCCCCACCATCCGGTGACTAAGGTCATGACCTCGCACCCCGGAGAGCTTTTACACATGGACCTTGTTGGTCCGGCTCGGGTGAGCTCGGTTGGTGGCAAGTGGTATGTTTTGGTTGTTGTTGACGACTTTTCGAGATATTCGTGGGTCTTCTTTTTAGCTGAGAAGACCGAGACTTTCTCATTTGCTCGCAATCTGATTTTGCGTCTTCAGAACGAGTTCCCCTTGAACTCAATGCGAGCTATTCGGAGTGATAATGGTTCCGAGTTTAAAAATTCGGATTTTGAGAAGTTTTGTAACCGCCTTGGTTTGGAGCATCAGGTTTCTTCCCCCTATACACCACCTCAAAATGGTGTTGTAGAGAGGAAGAATCGGACCCTTGTTGAGATGGCCAGGACGATGCTTGATGAGCATAGGACTCCTAGGCGTTTTTGGGCCGAAGCTATGAACACTGCATGCTACATTTCGAATCGCATTTTTCTGAGAGCGTTTTTGAAGAAGACCTCTTATGAGTTGCGTTTTGGTCGCCAGCCCAAGGTGAGTTATTTTAGAGTCTTTGGTTGCCACTGTTTTATATTGAAGAAAGGCAACCTGGACAAGTTTGAGTCTCGTTCTTCTGACGGTGTGTTTTTGGGTTATGGCACTCACACTCGAGCTTATCGTGTACTTAACCTTGACACTAACCGAGTCATGGAGACATCAGATGTCACCTTCGACGAGACTCTTGTTTCTCCTTCTTCTCGTTTTGAGCGTGCAGGTGATCACGAGGTCGGAGAGCCTCTTTTCGATGACGAGGAAGAGGGTGCTGAAGGTATAGATGATCCAGCACCCCCTCCACCTGCCGTGCCGCAAAGGGCGGCCTCGACGACGACTCACGGCCCCGACACTTCTTCTTCCTGGGGGCCGTGGGATCCTCCACCTCGCGCGGTACCTTTTGTACCCGGGGTGGAACCAGCTACTGTTGAGGGGGAGGTTACTTCTTCCCGGGAGGCGCCACGACACATCCAGCGCCAGCACCCCCCTGAACAGATGATCGGAGACATCGACGAGCGAGTTACTCGCTCCAGGTCACAGCACATCTCGCACTTTGCTCATTCTGCTTTTGTTGCGTCTTTTGAGCCCCGAGATGTTGGACACGCATTGACGGATCCGGATTGGGTCAATGCCATGCATGAGGAGTTAGAGAACTTTGAGCGAAATCGGGTTTGGGTTCTAGTGCCACCACCTCCTGACTGTAAACCTATTGGGACAAAATGGGTATTTAAAAACAAGCAAGGAGAGGAGGGCCACATTGTGAGAAACAAGGCCCGGCTTGTAGCGAAGGGTTATAGTCAGAAGGAGGGGATAGATTATGAGGAGACCTTCGCTCCTGTAGCTCGTTTGGAGGCTATTAGGATACTCTTGGCTTATGCTGCATCCATGGGTTTCAAACTTTTTCAAATGGATGTCAAGAGCGCCTTCTTAAACGGCTATATTGAGGAGGAGGTCTATGTCCAGCAACCCCCCGGTTTTGAAAATCCCAAGTTTCCAAACCATGTCTTTAAACTCCACAAAGCTTTGTATGGTTTGAAACAAGCCCCTAGAGCCTGGTATGAGAGATTAAAAACCTTTTTGCTAGCTAAGGGTTTTAAAATGGGATGTGTTGATAAAACGCTCTTTCTCCTCAAGCAAGGCAAAGATACTCTCTTGGTCCAAATTTACGTGGATGATATCATTTTCGGTGGTTCTTCTCACGCTTTGGTTACCAAGTTTGCAGATACTATGAGCAGGGAGTTCGAGATGAGCATGATGGGCGAGCTGACCTTCTTTCTCGGGTTGCAAATTAAGCAATCCCGAGAGGGGACGTTTGTGCACCAGGGCAAGTACACGAGGGACTTGCTGAAGCGGTTCGACATGGGTGAGGCCAAGCCTCTTCCGACGCCCATGTCGACGACGACTGCCCTGGACGCCGACACGGATGGAGAAGCAGTGGACCAGAAGGAGTACCGCAGCATGATTGGATCGCTGCTCTACCTGACGGCGACACGGCCGGACATTCAGTTCGCCGTGTGCTTGTGCGCGCGCTTTCAGGCTTCGCCACGCACTTCTCACCGTCAGGCGGTGAAGCGCATCTTCAGGTACCTTCGTTTCACGCCTGAGTTCGGGATTTGGTATTCTGCTTCTTCCACCCTCTCGCTTTGTGGCTTTTCTGATGCTGATTTTGCTGGTTGTCGCATTGAGCGCAAGTCCACTTCTGGGACTTGCCAGTTTATTGGGTCTTCTCTTGTATCGTGGTCTTCTCGCAAGCAGTCTAGTGTCGCTCAGTCTACCACGGAGGCTGAATATGTTGCTGCGGCTAGCTGCTGTTCCCAGTTACTCTGGATGATGGCCACTTTGCGTGATTTTGGTTTGAGCTTTACTCGAGTTCCTTTGCTTTGTGACAGCACGAGTGCCATTAGCGTTGCTAAGAACCCCGTGCTTCACTCGAAAACCAAACACATTGATGTGCGCTTTCATTTCTTGCGAGACCACCAGGAGAAGGGTGATATCGACCTTCGCCATGTCGATACTCATCACCAATTGGCTGATATTTTCACCAAGCCTTTAGACGAATCAACCTTTAATAGGTTGAGGGGTGAGCTTGGTGTGTGTTTCCCCTTTTAGATGGGGGAAGCATTTTGAGATGCACAGACTGACTCTTTTATTTTGAGGCTCTTTTCTTTTGAGTTTCTTGAGTCCTTCCAATTGGTATCTTCTTTCTTTCAGTTTTGTGTCGGGCATACGCATTTACATTCTGAGCTTCATGTCTATATTCACTAGAATGTAATTATGCTCTTGTTAGTATTGCTCCGATACTTATGATGATGCTTGTAGCTTATGCTCCTTCTGATCACTGTCACATGTTGTGAGCGAGCTATTTTTGGAATGGTGAATGATGCCTAATGTATATCAAATCTGAAAATGTTCACCATTGAGATATGCAACTAGCATGGGTAGGGTGTGTTGAGTCCATTCCTGCTTTTCATATATGCTAGGTTGCTATGTCTCTAGTTCTGAGTCATTCACTTGCTTGGTTGTTCATAACTTGCTTAAAATCTGAACCAAGTATTGTTGAATTGAAAAGATCGAGATGGGATTGCTTGTCAACACCTCATGGTATTGAGACTGTTTCTCATTGCACTTTGAGTTAAACTTGAGCCATGTAGTGTATGACCGAAACCGTTGCTTTAAGCTTCTGATTGCTTCGGCATAGGCTTCGCACGGTTGAAAAGTTAGGCAATGACAAGCTTTCAACCTCTCGCAATCACATGCCAAAAATGAACTTGTGAATTCTTTTACCGCTGCAACTCCGATATGAATTTGAAATCACAAGGATATGCTTCATTACTATGCATGATGATTGAACTTTGCTAGGGGTAGTTCACCTTGTATATATGCTTAGCACTTGTTTGGATTCCTTCTATACATGTCTAGTGCTATTTTGATGGTGACTATCCTTTTGGCTTAAAATTGCTCACATGCTCATACGCTTCATATTTCGTACAAGTGATCAGTTTGAGCCTTTGCTATTTGAATGCTTAATTGAGATGTGGGAGCTATACTGATTAGAGCATCTTTGCACTCTTTTGACTACATACTTGAAGCTCCTAACTTGCATTTTGACTTCATATGCATTTTGGAAGGAGATCTTGTGTTCAGGGGGAGTTTATGTGAAGGGAGTTGATTCTCCGATACCTTTTGACCTTGATAAGTGCATTTTCAACTAGGGGGAGAAATTTATGCAAATCATATGCTCCTGTGTTGATCAACTAAGGGGAGACTCATTTGTCCTAGTTGTTTGCATTTGTCGAGGGGGAGTTTGCTAGTTGTGTTGAGCCGTTGCCTCTGTCTTGAGGGACTAGCAAACGTTCCTAGCTTTTCATGAGCTTTCATAAGCTTTTTCTTTTGGCTTTCAATTGGTATCGTCTGGTGTGCTTTCCCATTTGTTTTGGGTTGATTTCCAATTGGTTCGGAGTGATTTTCTTGCTAGTTGTGTTGAGCCTCTGTGCCTCTATCTTGAGGGACTAGCATTTTGCTTCTGTTGTCCTCCGATCTTCAATTGGTATCTGCTAGCGGTGTTGAGCCTGTTCTACCTCTTCTTGAGGGCTAGCTTTGCTTTGCTTGGTTGCGTCGAGCCGTTGCCCATGTCTTTGGGGACCAAGTTTTCGCTTCATCCACTTGACCTTCTTTGGCTTTTGTTAGGCTTTTGGGTCATTTGGTTGGGTTTTCTCCTCCCACTCCTTCCTACCTCCTTCTTCTTATTCATGATTTGTAGTGGAGTTGACAATGCACTCATCAAGGGGGAGATTGCGGATACATGGGTGTATGCCGAGTCTCTGTGTGATGAGTAATTGTCAACGGAGATGATGCGCATGTTCTTTGGCTTGTGTTGTGCAGGTGTCGAGCACGGAGACAGTGATCGATGGCGGGTGAAGGTCAAGTTGCGACGTGCCGTGCCGACGGACCGGGCGCGATGAAGGATGGGCGTGCCATGCGGCGGACGTGCCATGCCGATGTATCGGACGGTGAAGGGCGGACGTGGACTTGGACTGATGGACTGGAGGCCGGAGGATCAGCTGTGGTGGCTGGCAGCCTGCGACAGCGACAAGCGGAGAAGTGCGATCATGTCGGTGGAAGGGGTGCACAGGCGGTGCATCCCCTCTACGACGCCGGTTTGTTGGTAGAGCCCGGGAAAAACCAACGGTGGACGGTTTCCAGGTTTGGGCCTCAAAACCTGGGTGCTGGGTTTCCAGGTTGAGCCACAAAACCTGGGCGCGACGGTTTCCAGGTTGAGCCTCAAAACCTGGGCGTGGGCCGGTTTCCGAGTTTGGGCCTCAAAACTCGGGCGCGGACGGTTTCCGAGTTTGGCCACAAAACTCGGGCTGGAGGCTGGTTTCCCGGTTTGGGCCTCAAAACCGGGGGCTGATGGAAAAGGCTGGTTTCCCGGTTTGGGCCGCAAAACCGGGGGTGCAGAGTGGTGGCGGCACGTGGCGGCGATCTGAAGGTTGCGTGGAGGCGACGCGGAAGACCGTGCGGGCGTGGCCGTCGGATCTACCTACCACCAGCGGGTGGACTAGAATAGCCTTAGGGTTAGGCTGGTCCGCTCTGTAATTAGAGTAGAGAGGGGTAGAGTAGGAAATAGACTTAGGCTAGGTCAGTATAAGTAGTCTAGGGGAGACACCCTCCTCCCTATCTCAATCTCAGTTAGAGCTTTCATTTCCTAGGGTTTCCACTCTCCCACACCCCTGCTTTAGCTAGTTGAGATCCGCAGAGAGACTCCACTCTGTGTACTGTTGATTCGAGGAAGTGAGGCCGTATCCTCACCTTGGATCCCATCTCTTGGTGTCAATTCGCGTTTTGATTTCATGTTCATCATGTTCTTCGCGGATTGCTTTGTGCCTTGAGTTTTCCCGTCGCTTGATCTTTGTGCTCGGTTCATCTTTCACGATTCCGTTTGAACTGAGTTGCTCTAGATCGTGAGGCACTTCTTTCCACCGAAAGAAATCATCTCTAACCTCACGGTCTAGGAGATCGATCAAGTTTTAGTTTCGGGTCTCTTTTTCTTCTTTCCCCCGAATTCCTTCGATTCACCGATTTGGAGTTAGGTTCGGGCCATGATCTCTTAGAGATAGCTCACTAACCTCCTTGTGACTCCTCAGATCGAATCCCAAGCCTAGAGCACTTGATTCGGAGGAGATCGGGTCGAATCGCCGGAGTTTCAGTGCAGTCGCGGGGTGACCGGACGCTCTGTCGGTCTGACCGGACGCACGCTTTCAGAGTCCGGTCGTTGAGCACGGCGCCAAGCTTTTCTGCGTACTGACCGGACGCTCTCGACCGGACGCTCTGTTTGCATTTCGACCGGACGCTACGCTTGCACTGTTTCTGGCTTTGTCGGTTTCGACCGGACGCACTGTACACGACCGGACGCTCCGTACTCGTGAGTCCGGTCACGAACAGAGAGCTCCCAGAGCTGTTTTCTGACGACCGGACGCGTCCGGTCCCTGCTGACCGGACGCTGGCCAGAGTCAGGTCGATCCAGTTTCGCGCGTTTTCGTTCGCGGTTCGTTCGTCCTTGATCGGAGTTGAGTTCCGTCTTTTGCGTCGGCTTTCTAGGGTTGTCTAGTGTCCCGCTGTGCTTCTGGAAGGCATCCACCCTACATCTAGGGTCGTGGACATTAGCAAGCTCTAGGGTTCGCTCTTGGGGTTGATTTTGGGACAGTGGCATCTAGTGTCCGAAAGGAAATTTTGAAGCTCCCATTCACCCCCCCCCTCTGGTCGCTTTCGGGTAGCTTCTCGGTCCTTCACAAGGGAATTCTCCAATCTTCCAAATCGGCCTTGTTTTTGTTAAGAATTAATTTGAGCTGATCTAAGAGTTTTATGGATGAATCAACTGGGCTAGCCGTACCGGAGCTGACCAAGACGATTTGGCAAACTGACTGAGTCGGCTCAAAGCCGACCTGGTCGACTGGGCAGACCGACTGAGTTGGCTTAGATTCAACCTGGTCGGCCGGACAAGCCGACTGAGTTGGTTCAGATTCAACCTGGTCGGTTGGACAAGCCGACTGAGTTGGTTCAGATTCAACCTGGTCGGCCAGACAAGCCGACTGAGTTGGTTTTGATTCAACCTGGTCAGCCAGACAAGCCGACTGAGTTGGTTTAGATTCAACCTGGTCGGTCGGACAAGCCGACTGAGTTGGTTCTTTATAATCTGTTCGCAAAATTTGATGCATCGACTTTTCCTTCATGTGAAAATTTGCGTCTACTAACGCCATAGCCAGATGCTTATCATGCTAACATGTTGGCCTTAAAATTATCATACCTTGTAATATGACTGAATTTGGAATTCGGCAAAAGTATTAATGATGGCAAGGTATTCGTCAAGATATGCAATATGTGATTCTTTAAAACACCAAAACACACCAGCGACTTGCTGTACCACTAGTAAAGAATCACCACAGGTCTCAACATAACATACTCCATGGATCGCAATATGGCTAAACCGAATAAGAAAAGTTCACATTCGGCTTAAATCTTGGTGCAAATATAGTCTTAATCGGCTCGGTGTCTCACATAGAATCGTTATGAGAAATAGTGAGCATGCCAACACCTTGGCCCTTTCTACAAACCGATTAACCATATTGTCACACCCATGAAGTAGAAACACATATATCAAGCCCCCCGAGCCTTAAAACCATCAAAGTGAATCCTATGGGGCTTTTCTGATAGCACGATGGTTGCAAGCATTCATGTGACGGAACGGCCCTAATCTCATGGCCCACGTGTCCCTGTCAACCTCTGACAGCCGAACCCATGTTCCATGTGATTAAGACCTGTTCGCCACCGGGCTACATCAGTGCCCAATGTCCGCAGGATCATCTCACAATTCGGTTACAGCATTGCATACTTTTACAAATAACATCGGAATAAAGAGCGGAAGACTTAAATAATAATAGTTTTACAAAGCAGGGTTCCAAATAGAAATTAAGGTGCAGTTATTATAAACCAAGTTCTGATAATAGAGATAGACATAGGCAACATAGTGGAGAACAGCAAAGATACTTATAATCACCCAGCCCGAGGGCGTACAACTATTCTTTGGCCTCATCGGCCTCTTCATGGACGATGGTCATGCAGCAGGGCGCAAGACACATCGGGGTCTCAGTCATACCTGCAGCATGGGTAACAAACCCTGAGTACTGGGTACTCAACAAGACTTACCCGACTAAGAAAAAGGGAGAAGACTCAGGAATGAGAGACTTAGGGTAGTCAAGGTAAGGTTTAAGCAAGATCAAGTATTTTGTAGAAAAGCATTTTTATAAACCTTATTTTATTTTGGAAAGATTCAGCATTCCTCAATTCTTCATCGTTCATGATTCATTTTACATTTCAAAACATTCCTAGTTGAGAACCACTCTCCGTTGACAGTCAGTGGACCAAGTCTCCATAACCGAGGAGCAACGTTAATCCTGATAAATAATACTCAGCTGAGGATCCCTATTCACACTGCATATGTAGCACCCAAGCTTGCATATGCCAACTCGTCTACCACGATTCCTCCAAGATTGGGCCCGGTCCTACGCCACCCGGAAGTACAGTACACCACTCCTATCCAGGTACGACGACCACGTGGGTACATGCTACTTCCGCCATCTCTCCACTCCCAGTGCGCGGTTGTCGGTCCAATAAAGGATTCCTCGGAGCCAGAGCTTTCCGTAGTAAGTGAATAGTTGCAAGTCTTGGCCAGCAGGCCCCCATACGGATGGTCCCTAAAGTTTTTCCGTCAGCAACAAGCACCTCGGGACTCTAACCCAAGAGTACAGGTCCTGTCGGTTTTTCAACCCTGTCCCGGTCGGTGTCAACTGTTGAGTCCCGGACTACAACATGACGGCACCGTACGCGCGGACAACCTCTTCTCGACAATGACCACATGCTAGCTAGGCAAGCAGTCATCGAACGGGAAGTAAAGCCAAATTCCCATAAAGATTCTTTCAGTGATCACACTTTTGAAAATGGCATTTTATTGCAAAGTCTAATTCAATAAGCATTGCTAAGCATTTTTCAAATACTTTTGAAAAGCAGGTATCGGGTGTATCAGTGGTCAAGGTGGATAGTGCATCAATTAGGATAGCACACAACTCCTATAAACCTAATGCAATAATTTAACTCAAAAGCATTTAAGGAAAACATTTTATAAATCCAAGGAAAGGGGTTAAATGCACCGGGGCTTGCCTTGAAGAGCAAAGAGGGCAGGCTCGAGGGCGGCAGGGCAGTTGTCGGAGCTCGGGGTAGCCTCAGGGACAGGTTCGTCAGCGGCTGCCTCGATCTTGACGCCTTCTTCGGTGACTATACGAATGCAATGATGCATGCTCATGAGTATGCTAGTATGAACAATGCAACACAGGGCATACAACATGAACCTTAATCACCTTTTCTGTTTTTCTTAATTATTTAAAAAGGTCATTTTATGCAGTTGCTCCAAAAATTACCAAATTAATCACATAAGTTCATTATGGTGTAGATAGATGGCAAAACAAATTTCATAATTTTTGGAGGTCATTAAGGTGCTCAAATAAAATCAGACATTAATTAACAAAAGACACTATTTAACAATTAAAGATAAATGCTCAAAAATCAACTTGTTCCAAAAGACATCAAAATTTCACCAGAGGCTAAACATGGCATAGGAAGCTCACAAAAATTTATCTCATGATTTTTGGAGTTATAAATGATTTTCTAAAAATCCAGAACCATCCATTTATTAATTAAAAGAGGGATTTTACATTTTCAAATTCTTGCAGAAAAGTCAAGTTTCATATTTTTATAAAATACTACATAGTATAAAGACTCAACTGTAAAATTTTCAGAATTTTTAGAGCAATACAAAAAATCATACAAAAAGATGAAATAACAAGACTATTCATATTTTTGAAAAGGAAAAGAGCACTGAGCTCGAGTCGGAGCGGGCTCGACGTCGAGGCTCGAGGCTCGGCTGAGAAAACGGAGGCTGGGCTCACCGAGAGTCAGAGGCAAGGCTCGACGAGGCGGATGGAAAAGAGGGCTCGACGGCGAGGCCTCGGCGGGTTCTCTTGCGGCTAGCCTCTCGAGGGTGGCCTCGGCTCACTCGAGGCTTGAGGCTCGGTGGAAGTTGCGATTCGCCCGAGGCTGAGGCTAGACTCGGCTGCTTCGAGGGGCGGGGTTCGAGGATGTGCTCGAGGGTGTGGCTCGGGAACGTGCTCGAGGGTAGTGCGATTCGCCCGAGGCTTGGGGCTCGATACGGTCGAGGGTGCGGCTCGAGGAAGGAGACGACTACGGCGGCACTTCGGCGATCCGGCGACCCTGTACACCAGGCACGGCCACCAGTAGCCGGTTAGGGGCGCAAGAAGACAAGGAAGATGAAGCAGGGGTCAGAGAAAAATGATCATGGCCGGAGAGTGGGGATTTCCCGAACCCGAGCTCACCGGTGTTTCGCCGGAGTTTGGGAAGATGGGGTTACGCCGGGCGATTGGAGGCGGCGGAGGTAAAATTGAGGGGCTGGGAAGCTTCGCGAGCTCAAGGCGGAGCTTCTGGGCTAGGTGGTGGAGCGGCGGAGACTCTGGAGTGAGCTGGCGACGGTGGTGGGGTGAGTGCGGAGCTCCGGCCGGCCGGCGGGCCTTTTATAGCCGCGGCCAGGGGCCGTTAGGGAGCGCGCGGGGGTGGATAAGAATGCCCGTGGCGCGTGCTATCGATCTCATGATGAAGAAGAGACGGAAATCAGTTTGGGACCCGGGCGTCGTGCTTGCCGGCGACGGCCACGCGGCGGCGACGTCGGGGAGCAGTGGGGGACGGGGGCGGAGGTCAGCGCTTGCGCGTGCGGGGGCAGAATGATGGCGCGGTCACAGGCGACAAGTCGGGGGCGGGCGTGCGGCTGCCAGGCGCGTGGCGCACGCAGCTCCGGCGAGCGGCCATGGCCGGCCCCCCTCCCTGCTCTGCTCTGACCCTAGGTAGGAGATGAACAGGGCTAGGTCTAGGTGTTGACTTTCTGAATTTTGCAAATTACTCCCAAAACTTGAACTGCATGGGAAAAACTCAGAATACCAAAGTTGTGCAGAAAAATGAGATCTACAACTTTGTCAATATGAATATTTTCAAATTCCAAACAGTTTTTGAATTATATTCGAAAACAGAAAAGGGAACACTTTTGGGATTTGGATAAATTCAAAATTACTTTTGATTTTATATAGAAACTTGAAAATCTATAAAAACCAAAGTTGTTCCTCTTGACAAGATCTACAACTTTGCTTTTTGGACCATGTCCAAATTTTGAATAGTTTTTAAATTATTAAAAGAGGGGTAAAAGCCAGGGTTTGGAAATTAGGGTTTTTCAAAAGGACTTTGAAATCTGATTTGGGATTTTGGGTTTTTGAACAACACAACAAAGCTTAAAGACACTAAACTGAACAAGAAATACACAAGACTAGGCACAGAGGTGAAATTACCATTTTTGCCTTTATAGGAAGATTTGGGCTTTAGGGTTTTTGAAAAGAGATTGCTACACAAGTACTAAGCAAACATAAATGCAAGGCAAGAATGATTAATGACTAATGATGATGACATGTCAGGTTAATTACATATTAAACACCAGAGGTGTTAAAATTCATCGGCTATATTATTACACTAAGGGCGAGAGCAAAGCATCGACCATATGAATTCATCCAGGTGAGTATGCATAGCCGAAATAAAGCAGTTCGGCTCTGGATCATTGGTAAGCAAAATAATTTGGCAATCCATAATATAGACATTTATACCAATGATAGAAATAAGAGGCTAAGGGGTAATTATGCATACCTTGGGATGAATTCCACATAGACATAGGCAGAGAATATGGATGATGCCAAAACCATTGATTTTGATGATTCGGCGCAAATCCCCAGCTTGGCAACTGCTTCTTGAATCTTCTTCTCTCCTTCGCCTTCGTTGCACCACTTGCTTGAGCAGCATCTCTCTGAACTCGGATACTTCCTTTAGGAACCCATACCAAGCCCTTTTCTTTCAACTTCTCTGCACTAAACTTCTGCAACTTCTTTTCTTGCCACTTTGGTAAACCGATTGAGCATACCGATTTTATTTCTGCTTTGGACAACGACAAATCTTTCTTGATTTTAGGCACTCTCACTTTCTTTTGTTTAGATTTGGCACCTAGAATATCAGTAGATGATTCTCCTATTTCTGTGCCATCAATAGACATATTTTTCAACACTGCAATCGGCTTTTCAATAGTTGAATTTAGATCTGAATTTTTATCTTTGCGGCCATCATATTTCACACAGTAAACCTGTTTTATCGCTTTCTTCTTATGCTGGGCTCTGGACCGATTTAGATCAAAACGGTCTTTATAAGATAATGACCTCTCTAAGTGTCTAGGAGCTGCATATTGTGGCCAAGAATATGGTGGAATGTGTGCCTCTTGATCAAACCAACCCCAAAATGAATAAGGATGAAAATATGTGGATTGCAGTCCATATGACATAGGAATTGGCTGCTCAAAAGGGAAATGTGTTGTTGCTGCTTGAGATTTATTCCCTTGCCAATTCTGATCTTGAGATTTGTTGTTTGGACCTTCTTTGGCCGATTGGCTTTTTCTAAGTTCTCATACTTAGCTAGAAGTTCCTCGAAGCTAAGCTTCGGTCTTCCACTCTTTTGCTTGTCACAGCTTTACCTCCAAAAGCTTTATGAGCATCCTCCTTCTTTTCTCCATCTTGATAGACATGCTCCAAAGGAGGATCCTCAGTCGATTCCCCCTGCTCAATGGATCAATCGACCTTTGCTTTAGCTGGAGAGATTCTACCTACCCCCTAGTGTCTTCTGTAATTGTGATAACTTTGTTGTCCTCTAGAATATCTTCATCTTCCAATTCTTGGACAACGACCTTGTCTTCACTTAAGGGCTCCACATCTCTCTCTTGGGCATTCGAGCATTGAGCTTCGAATGAATCGGCTAATGCAAGCCGATCCGAAACCTGCTTGCCATGAAAACCAATTGAATCCAACTGGTTCGTTTGTTGAGCTTCAAAAAATCTCAAACGTCCTTTATCAATGGCCGATTGGATCACTCGATGAAAGACATTGCAATCAGAAGTATTATGATCAAAAGAATTGTGCCACTTGCAATATGTAAGCTCTTCTAAGTTTTGAATAGATGGCAAAACATTGTGATCAATGATCCTAATAAAATTATTCTTTAACAAAATATCAAAGACATGATCACAAAAAGTAAAGTCAAAGGTGTACATTGATTTCTTCAGCCGATTCTTTTGTGGAGTCGGCTTTAAAGCTAGGCAAACGAAGGGATCAGATTTAATATCAATCCATTCGGCTACACCTTTGTAGCCGCTTTTGGGAAACTTTATCTTTGACAATCTACTACTACCGACCTTGCCATATGGCACAATATGTTGGCCGATAGAATCTGAATTTGTTTTAAGATTACCAAATAAAATGCTATTCTCAATCGGTTTTTTACAACTACTATCAAGAATATTGCCTATGGATGCAGAAATTAAAATAGTATGACCAAATTGGAATTTGAGCAAAGTATTCATATTTGGTACCTTATTGATCATGTCGGAGAAGTGTAGGTTCTTGGCTTGAATGACGTTGTTCTTCATCCCCATAGAACGATCAACAAAAGGTGTCGAATCATCCAAAAGCGCTTCGACAGTTGCTGAAATAGAGGAAATCGGTTTAGCCGACCGAAAGTCGACTCGACCGACTTGGGCACTAACGGGTAAGGCAGCAACAGGGGGAGTTGGCTTAGCCGACTTAGAAGTCGACCAAGCTGACTCTGGGCAGGTAGTAATCGGCTCAGTCGACTCTAAAGTTGACTTAGCCAATTTTGGGCAGGCAAGCGATCCTTCTTTCTTGCTTGTAGGGATTTGATCTCCATTAATGATGTGGTAATCACTGGATAAGTATATAACCCTTTTAGCTCCTGAAAAATCAAGTCTAGCCATTTTCTGGCGCTTTTCATGTTTTTCAGTAGCAAGACTTGCTTTTTGAGTTGTGATCGGTTTAGAATGGATATTATGTTGTTCGGCTCTTGTAGCCGAACCTTCGCTTACATCCGAACTAACCTTTTCTTTTATGCTCATCAACAATGCCCCTTTAGCCGATGACTCAGTAATAATCGGCCTTTTGTCGTTGGTCTTTCCAAAGTATTCATAGAATAACTCCTCTAATCTAGACCACGACCAAACAGTACATTCGGGTAAAGATGTAAACCATGCAAAGGCAATACCAGTGAGAGATAAAGGAAAATTTCGCACTCTCATGTAGTCCTCTTTACCGGCAAAACCCAATTGCGAGATATAAATGCTAATGTGTTCCACAGTGGTCTTATCATATTTAGCACTAAATTCATAAAAATCAGGTACCCACCAATCATCAGGATCTTCCAAGTAATCGTAATGTAACGGGTATGGTCTATGATAAGCGGGAACCTTCCATTTAGAGGAGCCATAAGGATTTTTAGCATGGGCTAAATCTTCATCGACTCGGCTTGATTTAAGAGCAACATATGAAGCCGAATCACAATCCTTAGCATACACTCCCATTACTGATTTTTTATTGATTCGGCTATAATTATTATTATCATGTGGAGCCGAATCATAAGTTTTAGCACTCGAATGCCTTGCTGAAATTCCACTAATTTGGCTATGGTTATGGATGACAAATGAAGCCGAATTGTGAGCATTGATCTTTGCATAAGGTGCTGAATTTTCATTGATTCGGCTATGGTTACTAGTAACACGTGAAACCGAATCATAAGTACTTGCACTTAAATGCTTTGCTGAATTTTCATGCATTCGACCATAGTTATTACCAACATACGAGGCCGAATTACAAGTAGTAGCACTTACATTTGATGCTGAATTTTGAGAGCAATTGGCTAAATAATTATTATTGTCATAGCCAATTCTCTCATTCATCGGCACGTCTTGTGGTGGTGCCACGTATTGTGAACTTATAGCCGATGAAGAATTTACATGTTGTATGTTGCTAGTATCATCAAAACTCAAAGAATTCATAGTTGACGACGGTTCTTGACCATAATATGTATAATCATGATATGTATGATGACGAGCATTAGCAAAAGTATTAACCGATGCAACATATCTACTATCATTATGACTAGCAACACCAACATAAGAGTTCATAGAACTTGCAAAATAATTATTATAACCATAAGATGTATTCGCAAGTCGTACCTCAGGGTAATCGTAGTAGTTTTGTGACGTGACACCTTGGTACTCCATGTTTTAGAGCTTGACCGCCTTGCTGAATTTTCTAATATATAGCACGTTGTGTTGCAAAAATAGCAAACGAGATCTCAAGGGGTCAAAACCAGATGTGATCGGCCTTTTGAGCCGAATGCAACGGTAATGACGAGCACAAGAAGATAGATAAGTGAAGGATAGGGCTAGGACAAGAAGATTCGGTTGCAAAGTAGAGCCGAAACAAATTCTCTCCCCAGCGGAGTCGCCAAAAAGTATGTTGACGCCAAAAGTAGTTCCGGATCACATACCAGCTAGGGCTTTGGACGCCCGGGTCGCCACAGACCGAAGAACGCAACGAGGAGGTCACACTTACGCGGTGAAAGACGGCTAGGTTTACAAGAAAACCGGCAAAGGATAGCTATCGCACTTACGTGGCGAAGAACGACTAGTTTTCGGGCAAACTAGCAAAGGAACCGTCGAAGCTCTCGCCCGGGAGGGACCCCGTCAGGGCATGGACGTCGTCGGGTTGCCCTAGGTCGGCCGACGAGCCTAGGGCGCCATCCTTGGTCGTCGGATCAAGGGATGAACAACATGAGGTTAGAGAAGAGGGTAAAAGGGTTGTAGTAGATTGATTTGATGATTGGATAGATGGGATCTCAATCGGCCGTCACCCTTCATATTTATAGGGCGACTGGTCTTTCCGTAATCGAATAGGACTCCCAACCGAATAAAATTCCAAATAGGACTTGTTTATTCGGTTATGGCATGTACATACAATTTTCATCTTGTACGTACACGCAAGTTTAGCGGAGCTGGACTCTATTGCTTATCTTGCCGTGTCCGACCAGTTTTACCTAGTCGGAAGTCTCTCAGGAGGTTTATGACTAGTTCCATCTGGTCGGAAGACATCTGCAACAATGACCGGATCAAGCGACCGAACCCAATCTACGCTTGAGACACTTTTGAGTGTCAACAATTTGCTTTTAAATATTATAACTTCTTTGAACGATGTATCCAGTTCTAATTCCGTCTCCACTATGAGTTCTACGCGACGAGCCGAACAGAACTAGACCCCATATATATATATATAGGTTTCGAATAGTTTTATTCTAGTAGCAATTTATTTATGTTAACATACAACATCTAACTTATGCCAAAAAAACATAGAAACACAAGTTCAACTTATACCTTAGAAACACAAGTTAAACTTATAACTTATGTTGTTGTGTTGCTGGTACTGCGGCAGCACTGCCGGTGCTTTGAAGTAAACATTCTAGATAGCTCGATTGCTTTTGAAGAATAAGCAAGGGCACATGCGTAATTTCACACTATCACTAGTTTGGCCTCGTACACTTAGATTCATGTGGTTTTTAGGACGGAGGAGTACATAAGTTATTAAACATAAAGGAACAAATTAAACTTATAATTTATGCCAAAAATTTAAAACATAATAGTATTAAACACAAAAGAAGAAATTAATAACTTATAACTTGTACTCCCTCTGTTCCAAATTATAATCATTCTAATATTTTTTGAGAGTCAAAGCATATCAAGTTTTGATCAAAATTATAAAGAGAAACACAAAGATTTATGACATCAAATAGGTATACTACGAAAATATAACTAACAAGAAATCTAATGATACGTAGTTATATCATAAATATTATTATCTTATATTATATAAATTTTGTCAAACTTGAAAAACTTTAACTCTCTAAGATTCTTGAAATGACTTATAATTTGGATGGATAGAGTATCAAAACATAGACACACAAAAGTTACGAAACATAATTTATATACAAAAGTTATCAATCAATATAACTTGTTGTGTACATAAGTTATTCTATACAACTTATCAATCCGGTAAAAAAAATTAAACATAAAAAATATATAAAAGAACGATAAAAAATAAAAAGAATATTAAAAACACATAAACAAAACTAATAGAAATAAAAGAAAAATAGAAAATAGAAACAGAAAAATTATGAAACACAACTTATGTACTCATATGAGTTATTTTATACTACCTACGTACATAAGGATGGCAATGGGTCGGATTCGGATCGTGTGGAGTCTCCGTGCACCCAAACCCGAAACCTAAACTCAAAACCCGAACCCGTCCCGAAAACCGATTCGGGTAAAAAAACCATCACCATAACCAAACCCGCGGATATCTGAAACCCGATTGGATTTTCGAAACCCGTTTTATGTTGCACTATAATAAGAACGATAAGTACTTTCTGTAAACATATATGTGATATATATATATATTCATATGTATAATCGAACAAACAATAAATAATAAATAATTTTATAAATCAACTTAGAATAAATTTAATAATATATGTAAATAATTTATTATTAGTATATTATAAAACATGAGTTTTTATTTCAAATGGATATCCGTTGGGTATCCACGGGTGAAAAACCAAACCCGAAAGGTTTCGAAGCCCCGAACCTGAAAACCGTGGGTAAAAAACCGTCCTCAAACCCGAACCCGCTAGACCCGAAACCCGCGAATATCCGACCCGAAACCGACCCTTGCCATCCTTATACGTATATAAGTTATTTTATATAACTTACCAACGCTTTCTAAAAATATAAAAGAGTAAAAGTAAATAAAATACTTAGGTTATGAGGAAAAAGGAAAGAAAAACATCTGCCAGTGTGCCATGTCGTGGAACGAGCCAGACCTGCAAGCTGGAAATGCTCGAATCGAGTGTTATGTTAGGAGAAAGAATAAGAATAAACTGTACATGTGACGAATAATTAGTCTTTATGCCAAATAGACTCCTAATATTTTTTTAGGAAAACAGGAGAGGGCGTTACTGTACAAAGAATATTATTTAAACTATCAAAGCCCGAAGTACATGGTTTAAGAAACAAAAAAGGAAAACGATGAATTTTTTTAAAATTACACATAAGATTGCAGCCATGAATCTACGGAGAGATGCAAGGAAGATTTTGCTCCCAGAATAACTAAGGCGAACTCATTTTTGAAAATCATCTTGCACCGTTGGACAGAAACAAACATATTCATGAAGATTGCATCATTTCTCACTGACCAAATAGCCTAGCACATATGGTAAGACTAACCTCCTTGAAGAACGGTATTTGCAATTAAATCTTGAAAACTTCAATAATTTGCACAGTGGAGTCGGTCACAGGTACTAGAATAATTGTAGAGTGTTCCAACAAGCTGTAGCAAATTGACAATGAAAGAAAAGGTGTTGCAAAGTCTCTTCCACCCTATATATGTGAGTAAAGCACACAACTGCAATCCTGAAGGTGCATGTTCTTATGTCTTAGAAGCTCTCTCGTGCTCCACCTATCCTTTAGCCGAAGCCAAAATAAAAATCTTTCTTTTATTTTGACATGAAGATGTCCAGAGCCACCTGTAACCCTGATGCACCTGTGCACTGCCAAACAAAGTCTTATAATCTTTGCTCGAAGAAAATTTATTGTTTTCCCATAGA
The DNA here is from genome assembly GCA_009763385.1 of Coix lacryma-jobi var. lacryma-jobi. Taxonomy (NCBI): domain Eukaryota; kingdom Viridiplantae; phylum Streptophyta; class Magnoliopsida; order Poales; family Poaceae; genus Coix; species Coix lacryma-jobi. The sequence continues at coordinate 61,399,117 of CM019827.1, forward strand.
TAGTTCCATTGATTTGGATTCATAGTCAGATTGAAGCTCTGAATGATAGCATTTAGCTGCTGAAAGCCTCAACAGACGGTGGAAGGTGAAAATGATTAAGGATGGTGACTACCGATTTCATTCCTTTTACTAAAATATTACTATCTTTGCTATAAGAGAATAGCTCAGGGAAGGAATAATGTTGTAGAACCCTGCCTTCCCAATAAGTTCCAACCAAAGCAAACAAGAAGCACTACTATTTACATTAGCCATTGCCATCCCTTTATAGGAATCCAAAAGCTTGAGAATATCTCTCCACCAGAAAGAGCCTCTAATATTGCTGGATAGTCCTGAGAATATCCCATTTGAGTAATATATTTGTCTCAAACAAGTTGGAACCATGGCACTGCAGAAATATTAAAAAAATTATCTAGATGCTTGAGAAGCAAGCTTTGATTTTGTGTGACAATGCTTAGTGTACCCAAACCTCTCTCTTTCTTTGGTATACAAACCATAGGCCAAGTTGCTTTAGGAGGTTTTCTGTTATTGGCATATGAGCCCCTGCATAAGCAATGTTTTCTAAACATATCAATCTGCTTGATGATCGTTTTAGGAAGAAGGCAGGTGCTCATGGCAAAAATAGATAAAACAGTGAACACTGCATTAGTTAGCTCTAGTCGATCAACTTGGTTCAGAAAAAACGAGATACGCACCAACCTCCTCTCACATTTACATGGTGTTTGGTTCCCCTCGCTGGTAACGTAAATAGTAAAGGAAACAAATCACGGCGGGAGCAGCCGGAGGACCTCGATTCCTCAGTTTGTTTGGTTGCGTCCAGTAAAGGGAAAGATACAGCGAGAGCATGGCGTAATAGGATACAGCTCGCAGAGCGGCGGTATCGGTCATGAATGGATCGTTATCTAATTGCGCGGTATCACGTAACACACTAAGATGAAACAAATGGTCGTATCGCAATTGAATCTCGGCTGTAATCCGATTACGTTACATTTTGTCCAACCAAACGTCTCGTTAGTGACTAAGGGCCAGAAATCAGTCACTGTTAGTTTTGAAATACTTAGTGGTAACCCCAAATATGTGAAAGACAGAGAGCTTCTAGAGCAGCCAAAAGATGTAGCCAGGTCCTCAAAATTGTCATAAGAGATATTAATTGGTACCATAAAAGATTTGTCAAAGTTAACCTTCAAGCCACATTGACAAACACATAAAGCCCAATTCAGTTTTCACGGTCTTTCATCCGATAGGAACGGAGTGAACGACCATGGACCGCGTGCGGATCGTACATACTTTTGTGGCGTCTGTTCTTATTTTTGTTATTCTTTCTCCTAACATAACACTCGATTCGATCTGTTTCTTATTTTGCTCAAGACAATCCAAACAAACTGATTAATGATAAATTAAGTTTCAGCTACATCCCATCTAACAATTAGTCCACTAATTGGTAAAGGCCGGGAACCTAAAGTGGACTAATGAGTAATAACTACCGGTTCATATATCCATCAAAACAGTATAGGACTAAATTTTAGTTACATAAAAAAAAACATCTCCGATCACATACTGGTTAATTGGTTTTTCTACCATCAACAAGTGATAATTTTATGGAGAAATTCCATGTCGAATTCAAGAAAACAAAACCAATCAAATACCATCAAGGTACTCTCCTCTCTTGATTGTGGCCACACAAGACAAAAAAAAAAGTTTATTCTTGCCTTAGGAAGAGCAGATAGGAATCTGATGATTTTTGTTTTGAAAGCAAGTATTAACAAAAGGACACGGCATATAAACATCCAGAATCGTTCTTTTGACATCAGTATTGTCTTTCTGGCTTTATTCTCTCCCATATAAAGGATGGCCCTTAAGGCTGATGAGTTCTAAACTTGGGGTTTATTCCAGAGCATATCCATTGAAAATCATGCTTTTTAGCATGTGCCATCAGTTCGTCAGAGTTATATTGTTCTGTTGGTTTCTTTCTACTCATTGGTTTGAGGTGAGCTGCCATGAGCGTAGATAACCAGTTTCTGAGAAATCTGCAAATTTCTAATATTGATTTGTTGGTGCTATGTAACAATGTACATAAATCAATACAAGGATTCAAGGATTATTTGGTTGCAGACCTGAATAACCTGTTTAGAAAGTGTTGCCTGAAAGTTGAATGTAAACTTGATGAAATAATTTGCTAGCCAACCCAATTTGATGCTAGCGTTTGATTATAAGCCAGGCAGCTAGTGCTAGCGCCAGTTGTTCATTTTGGGAGGCCAGGGTTGTATCGAAATTCGAAATGGGTCCAAGGCAAGACATATGATGCAGCCGTCCACTCCAGGCAGATTGACATGAGGGCAACTGCAACAAATCCGCCTCATTCTATATTACATTTGCCTCTAGTGTCTGCTATATTTAAATTACTCTTCATAACAAGAACAATATTAGGTCAGATGGTTACTCAGGAGTAGGGTATATTAGCGGGAGTCCATGAATCTGTTCAGTCTTTGCCGCCTCACATTTGTTAGATCAGCCATGCATATGGTCCCTGTAACGTGAAAAAAGATAGGTCTGGCTGTGTGTGTTTTGTTGCTTAGATTAGGTAGAGCTCACCATGCATGGCGGTGTTTTGTTGCTTGGTTTAGGGTGTGTTTGGTTCCATCTCTCTAAATTTTAGTCACTAAACTTTAGTCTTTTCTAGTGGCTAAAATATCAAACACCCTCACTAAAAGAGACGTCTTTTTAGTCCTTTTTAGAGCATCTCCAACGGTTTTGCAAATAGACTTTGTATTTTTATTTTTGCAAAAAAGTCTACAAAACTCCTATCCAACGGTTTGGCAAATGGGCTTTGCATTTTTGTTAACTTGGCAAAATCCTGAGATGGATTGACATATATGCAAGCTCGCGATCGGCTTGACATTCCGTCTCGTATACTACTCCCGCGCCGTCGGGTTTGCTTTTTTAGATTTTGACAAGTCAATTTTGTCAAACCATTGGAGATAACCTTTTTTTCTCCTCCATGTATTGATTTGAGAGTTGACAAATTTCATATTTTGCCAAACAAAAAATGCAAAACCGTTAGAGTTACTAGTGGGAGTGTTTGGTATTTTAGTCACTAAAAGAGACTAAAATTTAGTGACTAAAGTTTAGAGGGTAGAACCAAACACACTAAGGGCTTGTTTGGCTGCACACAAATACACCTCAATCCACGTGGTTTGGAAGGGATTAAGGTGTAATTTAGTTCAAATTCCCTTCCAATCCACTCTCATCCATGTGGATTGAGGTGTATTTAGATGTAGCCAAACAAGGCCTGAGATTAATTTTTTGTTTGTTTGTTCAAATTGGTACGACTAGTTCTACCCCTGCTAAGTCCACTAGCCCTAGCCAGAGCATCCAAGAACAAATTCAGAATTTTGATCTGCTAGCAGCGGTGGACTGCGACTGTAAGTAGGAATATTTGTTTAGAACATGTTTTCAGTGACCAAACAAACGACAAAAAAAAAACCCAAAAAAGAGAGACAAACCACAAGAAAAGAAAAAGGGAGGCAATAATAGAAAACCTATCTAGCATAAGAGGGTGTTAGGGTGTTTGGTTTCCACCCCCTAAAGTTTAGTCACTAAAGTTTAGTGGAGGTGACTTTAGTAAAGTAAGAGTGTTTGGAATTTTAGTGACTAAAAGTAACTAAACTCTAGTGACTAAACTAAACTTTAGGGGTATGAATCAAACACCCTCAACCGTGCGATGCCAACTGTCAAACAAAGCGAGCCGTTGTAATGGCGAGCGACAGAACAACCTGTCGATACACTCCAGTATTCTCTTAAATGGCTTTCCAATCATTATTTTTGGTAAGATAAGAAAAAAAAAACCTCTCCAATAATTTCGAATTCATCCTCCCAAACTTCTGGCACTTAGGAACAGGACTGGCTCTATAATTTTAAGGGCCTTTGGACAAGCAGGAACTTAAAGACTCCATAATTTTTAATATAAAAATCAAAGTATATAGTACCAATAATAGATATTACTTTGCAGTATACATTTAGTTCATAAAATATAATAATAGTGTAACAAAAAATAAACAGTAAACACTATAATTACCTTAAATAAAAATGCAATGCTTCAGTTCCTTGTAAAAAATCAGTATTGGGCATTTCTTGATGGAAAATTAATATTGCAAGAAACATCATTCTCAATGTTTCTTAACACAGTTAACCTCAAACAATTTTTCAACAATTTCAATCTGGAGCTACTGTCATCAGAATAGTTAATAGAATTTGATGTAGCAATGGAAACATTGGGATAGAAATCTGCAGCTTTATTAATAAATAAATACATTAAATTAGAAATCTATAACCCTACCACCGTACAAGCTTAGTGCATACACAAAACAAATAAAAAAGTTGCAAAATACTAATCGATCATGGATATTTCTTACTGGAAATATTTTTCTTATTGACATCATGTCTGCTGTTCGCCGCCATTGCCCGTCGTGTCGTCGCGGCGCCGTGGTGGTGAGCTGAGTCGGCAACTAGTGGTCGGCCGTCAGCGTGCGTGTTCACGTGTGCATCGATGCCTCTCGATGGGAATTGGGAGACAATAGGAAGCGGCGTCGACAGAGAACAAGTTTTTTTTTCGAGAACATGCATTGCATGTTTTTCATTAAGCAGAGGAAAAGAGTTTTACAACTGTAATCATAGCAGTAATTCGTAGATTACCGCACCCTCTTTCACACACTCGAAAAACATATATTGATTACATGCTTAACAATTTTGCTTTAAAAGATCTGGCATGTGCTAGCCGAATCCCAGACGAGCACCTGCCAAGAGCGACTGGAGTCTCTTGAAACCGACAGCAGTCCAGAGCGCAGCCTCGTCATTGGCTTTTCTTCTAGGTTAGGTACAATAGCAGATGGGCCTTCGAAGGCTTATGCCTTAGTTAATTAGTAAATTATATATTCTAATGATCTGTATGGTCATGGGCCCCTGGCGGTCGCACTCCCTGCCCCTCCCTTAGAGCCGGGCCTGCTTAGGAAAAAACCTTTCAACCTGCGTAAAGTTATGCGCGGCTCCGCTCGCACTATCCTTCTCCCCCGTTGTTGGGGGAGGTACCCTCGATAGGGCCCCTCAGCCTACCCCGTGGCCCTTAGGCTAAGATGACAGATTCTCATCTCCTCGATCATCGCAGCGGGAATCGTGGCTCGACCCTAACCCATTGTCCTCGATTTGTTGTGTTTACAGGACCACACAACAAGAGAGTGTGCATGGATGCGTGACCCTTGCTGAGAGGACGGGCTCCACGGAATCCCTGCAGCCCTTGGACCCCAAGGATCCAGGCCTAGCCCAACTAGCAGCGCCAGAAGGGGGTGCACAACCGGAGCAGTTAGGGTTAGAAACTAATGTATGTTTTTGCCCTTGGGTCGGCCTAGCTGATGGTAGTGACCGATAGAGACAAACCCTAATGCAATTCGATTACGTTCCTTGGTATAACCTATAAATACCGGGGTAACGTAGTATATTGGGGGTTCTTCTGACCAATTTAATATGAATTTACTTCACATTTATTCCCTGGCTTCTCTCATTCATTACCCCCTGTTTATGCCCATTCCCGACTTGCTCGGTCGATCCCCATGGCGAACCCTTGTCCTCCTCCCTCTCAGTCCCGCGCGAGGTTTGGAGGCTAGGTGTGTCCTCCACACCCGCACGATTACCGTGGTCCTACGCCTGCACCTGGGCTGGAAGGTGGTGCTCATCAGTGTGAGGCAGGTCAGGTGCAACCCCAACTCGCTGGCGCAGCGCATCACCAACGACATCATCAATGTTGAGCAGATCAACCACGCCATTCGAATCTCCAACCAGTCGTCCTGGTGCAGTGGCGGAGCTATGTAGAGGCCAAACTGAGCCATGGCCCCTCCTTGATGATTGTATTTTTGTTAATGATGATAATCTATGTTTAGTCATTAAAAAATAATGAAGGTTTGTATAATATAAATAACTTAGTACTATTGGCCCCTCCTCAAATCCTCTTCATGCTCCGCCACTGTCCTGGTGGACAGGTTCAGCAAGCTCTCCTGCGCGCACTTCACCTACATCAACATCTACACGACATCTTCGAGGATATCCTCAAGTCCCGCAGAGCCCACGCACATGCCTTTAGCCCCGGTCGGCAAGGGCCTTTAGCCCCGGTTGCCGAGCCGGGACTACGCTTCCGTGACTAAAGGCCCCCCCTTTAGTCCCGGCTCCGGCCACCGGGGCCAACGGTGCTGCCAGCAGCACCCTTTAGCCCCGGCTGGTATTACCAGCCGGGACTAAAGGGTCCCCTGGTTTTTTCTTTTTATTTTCATTTCAGTTCTGTTTTCAGTTTTGTTTATTTATTTAATAGGTTTTCTAATATATATTCTTTGCTGCTAATATATATATAATATATTATATATAATATATATAATTTATATATATTAGCAGCATAACACAATAAGCTTATTGCATGCATATATAATTGAACTATAGAACTACATATATATATATAAATATATGTACATAAAATTACAAGCAATATACATATAGAAGTTGTCCAAATATCTATCTACACAAGTTGTACTCCAAAGTTAGTACTGTAAACCTATTACAAGTTGTACTCCATCTAAAGATCTACAGGGCATACAAATAATCATCATTGTTTGGAATCAACGACTCGTTGGTATTATAGTAGAACTCGCCGTTTGGATTTATGACTTGTTCCCGAAGAAATCCTGCTATTGTCTCTTGTATTGCTTTCAATTGGCCTTGTAGCATCACTTTTTGCTTCAACCAGTCAGTCTTCAATTGGAATTAAAGGAGATATTAGTTATATCTATATTATCAATATTAAGTCTATAAAAAATGAAAAGAAACATGTTACATACTTCGATGATTTCTTCAGGAATTCTATTTGATTCTATCATCACGTACTCGCAAACATAGAATCCGCATAAGTTGGTGCCCTGTTTTTGTCTCAAAATCCACTGTAGAATGCAAAGATTCATCTCGTAATAAAGATATGATATATGACATAATATAATAAAGATACACGTACATTAACGAAGGTGTAAACTTACTGGTAGTCGTGGCTTTATTGTAAGTGGGGCCTTACACTGACTCATATGTTCCCGAGCAATGAATTTTTCCCAAACCCTAATCCGGCCAATGAAACATTAATAGTTGGATCATTATTTAATTAGTATACATATATACAAGCTTAGTCTATACTTTAAGCATGCAAGCTAGGGATCGAAAAATTACCTTTGGAGGATGTCTATCATATCTTGGTAATCTGCTTGCGGTTTGCTCAACGAGTCATAGATTAACACATTGCTGTGTTTGAGATCGATGACCATCGGTATCCAGTGATAGCTGTTCATACACATGATTCATATATATATTATTAGGGTTAAGTAAAATAAAATATGCACATACTTATTATTAACTATATATATATATGTCTCACGCACTTAAAGTTGTATGGGAAGAGAATTCTTTCTCTATCTTTTTGGTTCACGAAGAACCTCATGAGATTCATACACGACTCATCGCTCCAAGTCGCTGAAGGGTTTGGAGCCTTGAAAAGAACATATGGATCAACAAACCCAACAGAATTGTCATGATTATCTCTGAGCTGAGTCATCTGATACCTGCAAAATATCGAGTCGAGTCGATACTACGTACTATATACACATACTAGAGAGTTCAATGAAAAATATAAAAGAAACACTTACAAACAATAGTAGCTAATGAGCGATTTGTCCAGTGCGTCCATATGACATAACTGGTGTAATTCCTCCATCTGGACTAAGATTAGGTCATCGCCACGGAAGTAGTGATGGTTCCGAATTCGGACAGAAATCCAATTAACATCACCGTCTTTAGAAGCCTCCATGCACCATTTGTTGATTGCAAACATCTGTGTACCAAGTACATGTAAGTGATTGAGGTTCATTAGACTCCTGCCCGGTGCAAAATTTCTCCTCCATTCATCAACTACTTCCGCTCGTGGAAACTCCAGCCCAGCAGCAATATTGGCAATCGTGTCGTACGGGAGACGGTTGTCAATGAAATTTTTTTAATTCCATAATAGATAATTTCTATATCATTTTAATTCCATAAATTAACCATATAATAATGACATATATAAGATAATAAACTAGTGATTTGATGATCTCACGTATAACGATAACAGTATGACACATATGTGCAACAAGCATGTGAAATATATAAATAATAATAAAACTTGGGAACGTATGCTATGCAAACTAGACTCTTGTGCAAACTATATAAACTGTAATCAAGACCACATAAATCTAATTCAATGGCTAGTAATTTTAGCACTCAAACCCACCACTCATCCTATCCCGTTGTTGTAAAACACTCCCATGAGTGGGAGGAGTTTGAGTGCTAAAATTACCAGCCATCATATTAGATTCTTGTGGTCTTATTTAGAGTTTACATAGTTTACACAAAGTCTAGTTTGCATAGCATATGTACCCATAAAACATAACATATTATTTAGGGACAATTTGCTCAAGGACATTTTCATGGCGCCAAATTTACTGGTGCACACTTCCAATTTGGATATTTGCTAGAGGACACCGTGGTTGCGTGTATTTAGGCTCATGGACATCGCACGCCGGTTTAACCGGTTAAGGGAGAGAGAAAACTTGTAGTTGGACATCGGGTGCCCCTAAGCTGGTCCGGACCCAACACAAGTCGCGAGCTGGTCCAACCAGACCAGCTTGTACGGGGCCCAACTAATTTATGCAGAGGGAAGTAGAGAGCTGGTCCAACATAAAAAATGGAGCTGGCGGTTGGGTGGAGAGGGAAGTAGAGAAGCAGGAGTTTATTACTAACTATTTTCTGCAGCTGTTCAAGTCGAATGCAAATGGTGATGCCCAACTAATTCTAGATGCTGTCCAGGCTCGAGTAACGCCGGAGATGAACCTGCAACTGATGGCAGATTTCTCAGAAGAAGAAATAAAAAACGCTTTGGACAATATTGGAGATTTGAAAGCGCCGGGTCCGGATGGCATGGCTGCTATTTTCTACAAAAGGTTTTGGGATGTGGTGGGCAGGAAAATCACAGATGAGGTACTCCATTTTCTCCAGGGTGGAGCTATGCCGGATCTTTGGAATGAAACCATTATTGCCCTCATCCCGAAGGTTTCTCGACCAGATATGGTGACTGATCTCAGGCCTATTAGCCTCTGCAATGTATTATATAAAATCATTTCCAAGGTGTTAGCGAACCGTCTGAAGAAGATCCTACCGACTATCATTTCTGAGAACCAGAGTGCTTTCGTCCCAGGCCGGTTAATTAGTGACAACATTTTGACTGCATATGAACATATTCATTGTCTGAAAAGCAAAAGAAAAGGCTTGCAGGGCTGGGCAGCGATCAAGTTAGATATGAGCAAGGCGTATGATCGAGTGGAGTGGTCCTTCCTGAAGGCAATGATGGAGAAGCTGGGTTTCAGTGATGCATGGGTCCAATTGATAATGAAGTGTGTGACCTCAGTGTCTTACAGAATTAAAGTGAATGGTAATGTTGGCATTGTTTTTGTCCCAGAGAGAGGTCTGAGGCAAGGGGACCCTCTATCCCCTCATCTTTTTCTTCTATGTGCTGAGGGTTTCAGTGCTTTGCTAAACCAAGCTGAGAATGATGGTCTTTTAAGTGGAATGCGAGTGTGCCAGGACGCCCCAAGTGTATCTCACTTGCTCTTCGCTGACGATTCTCTCCTTTTAGTCCGGGCAAATGGGGATAATGCAGCGCATATTCAGGGGATCTTAGACCTGTATGAGCAGGTATCAGGCCAAACCATTAACAAAGGAAAATCGGCTGTGATGTTTAGTCCCAATACCAGTGAAGAGGATCGGGTAGCTGTGAAGGAGACTTTGGACATTCAGAACGAAGCTGTCAATGATCGGTATCTGGGACTACCTGTGCATGTGGGTGCTTCAAAAGTGGGTACCTTCGGCTATCTGAAAGAAAGGATTTGGCAAAGAATAATGGGGTGGAAAGAGAAGATGCTCTCAAAAGCAGGCAAAGAAATCATGATAAAAGCAGTGGCACAAGCTATACCAACCTTTGCGATGGGATGTTTTGATCTAACAAAGGGACTATGTGACAAGATAAGCTCGATGATTGCAAAATTTTGGTGGAGTCAACAAGATAAGGATAAAATGCACTGGCTTAGTTGGGATAAACTAACCATGCCAAAGGAGGAAGGCGGCCTTGGTTTTAGAGATATCTATGGTTTCAATATGGCTATGCTAGCAAAGCAGGCGTGGAGATTGCTGACGAATCCCAATTGACTGTGTGCCAGGGTTCTTGCAGCAAAATATTACCCTGATGGCGATGTCCTTAAAGCAAACCCAAAGAATAATATGTCCTATACATGGCGAAGTATCCTATCGGGAGTGGAGTTGCTAAAGAAGGGCACCATTTGGCGTGTGGGAATCGAAAAGAACATCCGGATCTGGGAAGATGAGTGGATTCCAAGAGATGATTTTCGCAGGCCATTCACACCAAGAGGTCATAACCTGCTATCTTATGTAGAAGATAGAAGAACTAATAAATCCAGTGACAGGCACATGGGATGAGGACTTGATCAGAGAGCTGTTCTGGGAAGAAGATGCAATTTGTATCCTTGGCATACCAGTTCATGCAGGTATGGACGATGTGATAGCTTGGCACTATAATTGTTCGGGAGATTTTATTGTCAGATCAGCCTACAAGATCTTTAGGGAAGAAAAGAAGAGGGGAATGGAACAAAAACGAGGGGGCTCCACATCAACAACTGGTGCTCGGGTTGCAGACCCTTTCTGGAAACAAGTATGGAATCTGAAATGCCCAAAGAAAATGATCCATCACCTGTGGAGGATGGGGCACAACAGCTTAGCACTCCGTGTAAACCTGTGCAGGAGAGGAATGAGAATTGATAAGAGCTGTGTCATGTGTGGCCGATATGATGAGGATGGTGCACATTTATTTTTCAAATGCAAGTTGGTACGCCAAATATGGGCAGAACTACAGCTCCAGGGGATTAGGCAGGATATGGCCGAAATGCTTTCTGCAAGGGAGGTTTTGGAAGCGATCCTGAAACTGAAACCAACCTTCCAGAAACGGGTGATAACTCTCTTATATATATGGTGGTCTGAAAGATGCAGCGTCAGGGAAGAGGGCCAAAGAAGAGATGTAAGTCATTTAGCGCGGCTGATCTATGCATATGCAGAAGAATGGTCTTTCATCAAACCGGAAAAAAACGATCATAAACCATCCTTCTGCCCGGAAACTATGGAAGCCACCCCCTGAAGGTTCGGTAAAACTTAATTGCGATGGATCTTTTTTTCCAAACGCTCGAAGAGGAGGATGGGGATTTGTAATTCGGGAATGGGACGGTGGAGTAATTAGTGCAGGCTACGGCAAGTTGGAGTATGTGGGTGATGTTTCTCACACAGAGGTCATAGCCTGTTTACAAGGCATTCAAAGAGCTGTTGATCTGGGAGTGCAAAGGCTTGAACTAGAAACAGACTCATCCATGGTGGCGCAGGCAGTGAAGTCCAAGGATTATGATCGTTCCTCTGCAGGTGGTCTTATCTGGGAATTGAAAGATTTGGTGGCCAGTAAATTTGCGTTTTGTAAGGTGAATCATATTCCCCGTTCTTGTAACACGGTAGCAGACAGTCTTGCTGCGCTGGGGGCAAGTTTGAGTCCGGGTGCTGGACAAGTTTTGGACAGCATTCCAAATTGTATTCGTGAACAGGTTGCCAACGATTTGGCAGCAAGTTATGAGTAATGGAAGTATTTCCGTTTCAAAAAAAAAGGCTCCTAGGTGACCACACTGACACCACAAATCCCGATATATGCAGCCAAAATGATGTCCGAGACGAATGGACTGAGACCAGACGGGCACAGATCTCATGAAACTTCTCGAACCTGGCATAGACCAATTTCAATATTCAAGATTTACTCCTTCACAAACTTTTTGGTGCAATTAATGTGGTCCAAATTGATGTGCATTCGGCGTCAACTCTAATTTCATAAACTTGGAGCAGGTATAACTCCAACAGTTTGCTAAAACTCACTTGACAAATCTATCGTCTTGCCAAGTCTCAAAACCAAATGTCAAGTGAAAAAAGAGGTCTTCTCCAACAGTTTGCTATTTGGGTTTGGCAAAAGAACTTGGCATCCTGGAATTTTTGGCAAAATCATAAAATTGAGCCTCCAACAAGTTGGCAAAACTAGTTGGCAAATTGGGATACACGTGATGCCAAGCGATGGAGGACTTGACATATTTGGCAAGTGAAAGAGGAATTTTGCCAAGCTTGCCAAGTACTTTTGCCAAGTTGTTGGAGGAGGTTTTTTATGGTTTTGGCAAAAATACTAGGATGCCAAGTGGTTTTGCCAAACTGTTGGAGTTGCTTAGTGGGAGCAGCAAACAAGATGAAAAGGAATTAAACCTCATGCAAAGCAATCTGAAATCTAGTGAAACAACCACCTGTGTTAAACCGAAGCACTCAAACTCACCTTTTTTTTTTCTTCTTAAAACTAAACTGATGTCTGACAAAGCCATCATGCAATCTGGTCTAGCCTAAGCCCAACTTACCTTGAAACTCAGTTGGTGTTGAGCTACAGCCAATCTATAGTGCAATAGTTCATTGAACTATCTTCAGATAGCCTGAAGCTCAAGCTCCTTTCATATTGGTATTGTTGAGACAACCATGACAAGAAAACATAATGACAGAACCTTATTATGCTTATATACCACCACACATATATGGCACAATTTATGAGCCATATAGAGACAGGCTATTTTCAAAACAAAATTCATAATTTGGATGTGATCCCGTGCTGCTGATGTGGTCTTCTCTATCTCTTTTGTTGTTCACCTCAAGATCTATTCCTCTGAATGATTAGTTTGAGTATTGTTGAAGTGTGCATATTGGTGACCTTTAGGTGCACCCTTCAAACCTCTTTAATTTAAATATTAAGATCTTATTTTGAAAAAGTAGTACAAATATTTGAACTAAAGCGGGTTGAAAGTGTACCTAAGAGTCACTAATTTATACCCTTAGTATTGTTGTCAGCAGCTGGTGTTGCGTGAATTATAGGCAAAGCTCGGGCCAGTTTGGTAGAGCTCTATCTGATTCTGATTCTCTATAGAAGCTGATTCTCTGAGAGAAGTGATTCCGTGACTGAAAGTGATTCTCTTTGATTCTTTAGCATAAACTCTTAAAATCAGTATGGAGAATCACTCCACAGAATCAGGGGAAACTATTTTTTTCCAGCTCTCAGCTTCTTAGTAAATTTCAGAGAATCACTTCACAGAATCAGCAGAGAATCACTTCCCCCTAAAAAGCTGTTTGGCAGAGCTCCTGCTGGATTCAACAGAGAATCAGCTCTGGGAGCTCTGCCAAACAGGGCAGGCTCCCTGTTACTACTGCACTTGCATCTCCATCCTTAGACGCCATTTATACTTACAAAACAATAAAAATAAATCAATTACTATGCAATAATATATACATATACTACTGTGCTTCAGCACTTGCAAGTTGTATCAGGTACATCACCGGTGATTAAAAAATAGGATTTGCTGTGGTACCTCTAAATGATTGTGAACCCTTTGTTTAATTAGATCGGATGATTAAAATCATCTAACTTCCTTGGAGGTAATAGGTGAAATATATATTTATTTAATTTTAAATTTTGGAAAAAAATGATAAATAAAGAAAGTTTTTTATAGAGAATTTTTTTAATCTAATTGATACATGAGTGATCGTGGTAAATCTTTTTATTTGGTAACATCCTTTAACTAGCGTGTTAGTTTTTACCCTGATATGTAACGCCTCCTTATTAGCAAACAATGTCGTGTTAGCTCTTTTTTGTTTTATATCAGGCACATGAACATGAACGTGTACCTCCTACTAGCTACTGTGTTAACAAGGTTATACATGTACTGTAGGATTTTTTTAATCGCTCATGTTACATGTTGCATCCGGCCAGCTCACGGAAGAAAAAAAAAACTTACTTGGAGACCAAATCTTTTTTTTTTTTGAACGAACGACGTTTATACGTATGTATGTACAAGTTGGTGTGCGCGAACCCAAAAAGGAAGGGCCTGCCCACTTCTGCACTCTCCTCTAATTATGGGATTTGGAGATATTTTTTCTCTTTTCTTTAATTAATTAATGTATTTCACTAATTCATAAAATAAAAAAAATTTAAGGGTCTAGATTCATTTGGAGTTATTACCTCCTAGCAAGTAACGATTGCTCTTAAAAAATACTATAATATATTCATCAACTAGTCTACGAAGATTATTCTCACGTGTAAGACTGAATAATCCATACATGCATGGAGAGATCGAGATGGGATCCAAGTGACGCTAGATGTCCAAAACACGACTGATGAGTATATCTAATCGTTAGATAAAACATGGATCAAGATAACACGTACATAATGATTAGCTAAGTACGTAACTACTGAAGGTGTAATCGTTAGATAAAACATGGATCAAGATAACACGTACATAATGATTAGCTAAGCACGTAAGTACTGAAGGTGTAATTCTGTCACGTGAACAAGCTGAAGCACGCGGTGAGCGCGCCCAGCCCACGACGTCGTCGCTGGCAGTTTTCATTCTGTCTCCATGTATCGGTGTGTTTGCAGTTATTTGCTTTTGTAATCGTGTAACAGAGCTGCTGATATAAGTAGCTTGAACTCTAGTGCGTATGTTAAGTCGAAGACTACCGTGTAATCGTGTATGAGCCATTATCAAGATCTGGAGAAAAGCAGCCCGCACCTCTGGCGGTTGCCTGCCGAAACTCTGCGTTCTAGCGTGTTCTTGCTCTGATTGTTTATTTCCCTCTGATCTAGGCTAGCTACTGCATATTAGGCTGTGATTCGCGTATCCTAGAACCTACATTTGGTATCAAAGCCGTAATCATACGCCGAATCCATCATATTGAGTTGCTATGAGTGAACATCAGCAGTCCGACGGCGGGGGAGTCGGCGGGGGAGTTGCAGGCGGCGGTGGATCGCAGAACGCGTATCCAGCGCTGATGGGAGCCAACTACACAAGCTGGAGTATTCAGGTGCAAGCAATTATGGAGGATCAAGGTGTGTGGGAGGTTGTGGAGCCATCGGAGGAGGAGGTAGCGAAGAGCCATGTGTTTGCGGCAACAAAGAAAGCCAATGACAAGAAGGTTCGTGCTCATCTTCTCCAATGTCTGTCCGATGATCTGCTCATGCAAGTGGCAAAGAAGAAGACGGGGAAGGAAATCTGGGATTGTCTCAAGGAGAGGTTCGTGGGTGCGGATCGGGTGAAGGAGGCAAGGTTACAGACGTTGAGGAGTGAGTTTGATGCACTGCGTATAAGGGATGATGAGCACGTGGATTAGTACGCCAGCAAGATCTCGGCGATGTCGGTGAAGTATGGGAACCTTGGTGGAACCCTGGATGATGCGACAATGGTCAAGAAACTCGTTGACACGATGTCGGATCGGTACATCACTGTAATTGCTGGGATTGAGCATTTCTTCGATCTGAAGAAGTTGACGTTTGAAGAGGCGGTTGGTCGACTGAAGGCCTATGAGGAGCGGATCCAGAGAGGCACTAGGAGCTCGAGGAGTGATGGCGGTCAGCTGTTACTTACACAGGCCGAGTGGGAGGCTCGACATAGGCGATCAGGTGGAGATTCCTCGGGAGAGGAATATCACAAGATGGCGGGAGTCGTGGCCGAGGTCGAGGACGTGGCAGCGGGCAAGGCCATGGTCATGGAGGGTGCGAGGAGGCGTCAGACAAGGAGAGTGGTGGCAGTGGTGGCTAGCGCAACAAGAGTCACATCAAGTGCTTCAAATGTCGTAACTATGGCCACTACGCGAATCGTTGTTCAAGGAGTGATGAGAAGAAGGAAGAGGAAGCTCACTATGCTCAGGTTGATAACGTGGAGCCAGCACTGATGCTTGTGGTTACAGAAGTGCCAGAGCAGTCCAAGTCAGTGCCAAAAGCTTTCATAGAGTTGCGGCACAATGTTGTATTTCTGGATGAAAGGAAGGTGATGCCTGAGCTTCATCTAACTTATGGCATGAAAAAGGCAGGAGATGCCTAGTATTTGGACAATGGTGCGAGTAATCACATGTCTGGTGATGCAGACAAATTCCAAGACCTTAATACAGGGATTACTGGGAAGGTTAGATTTGGAGATGGTTCTGTTGTTGAGATAAGGGGAAGGGGGGCATTGATGTTTCAGTGTAAGAATGGTGATCAATGCATGTTGCCAGATGTATATTACATTCCAAGACTGAAAAGCAACTTGATCTGTTTAGGACAGCTCACTGAAACTGGGCACAAGATAACTATGGATGATGACTGGTTGGAGGTGTTTGACAAGAGCAGTCAAAGACTTGTTATGAAAGTTGGGAGATCTACAAATCGACTGTATCAAGTTGATCTGAAGTGCATTGATCCAGTGTGTTTGCTGACGAATATGTCTGGAGATGCTTGGCTTTGGCATGGAAGACTGGGTCATGCAAACTTTCATTCACTGAAGCTACTGTCAGAGAAGTTCATGGTGGGAGGTGTGCCTAAAATTATTTATCCAGAGGAAGTTTGTGAAGCGTGTTTGGCTGGGAAGCAAACAAGGATGATGTTTCCTAAGACAGCACACTGGCGTGCTAGTAAACCCCTTGAATTGCTCCACATTGATTTATGTGGACCCATCACACCTGCTATTGTAGGAGGTAACAAGTATTTCATGCTCATAGTTGATGATTTTTCTAGATGGATGCTTGTCTTTATGCTTAAGACAAAAGATGAAGCAAGTAGAACATTTGCATTGTTTAAGACTGAAGTTGAAAATAGTACTGGTGAACACATTAAAGTTGTTAGATCAGATAGAGGTGTCGAATTTCTAGCTGCTTCTTTCAAAAATGTGTGTGAACAAGCTGGGATATGGAGGCAGTTTACAACACCATACACACCACAACAAAATGGTGTGGTAGAGAGAAGAAACATAACAATCATGAACATGTCTAGATCATTGTTGAAGAGCATGGGAGTGCCAAGGAGGTTTTGGGGAGAAGCTGTAAGGCACTCAGTATATTTATTGAATAGGTTGCCCACTAAAGCACTGAAAACTCAAACTCCATATGAAGTGTGGAATGGAAGGAATCCACATCTGGGTCATGTGAAAGTCTTTGGAAGTGTAGGTCATGTGAAGAACTCAGTACCTCACTTAAATAAATTAGATGACATGAGTACTCCAATGGTGTATTTTGGAGTTGAGCAGGGAAGCAAAGCTCACAGGATGTATAATCCTCAAACAAACAAGCTGGTAGTAAGCAGAGATGTTGTTTTTGAAGAATCCAGAAGCTGGAAGTGGACTGAAAATGGTGAGTTTTCAGAAAGTGCAGATTTCGGTGTTGAAAATGATTTTCATTTTGTTACTCAGTTTGGTGGATCAGATTCTGTAATTGGTGGAAATAGTGAGATGCCTCAACACAGTGATCAAGGTGGAGAAACTAGTGTTGAAAATGCAGAGTTGGAAGGTTCAAATTCGGTAGAAGCTGGTAATGAGGGAAACTCGGCTACTATTTCAGAACCGACAACAGAAGCTCTGTCTTCAGCATCAAGTCACCCTATTGCAGCTGCAGGGGGAGATTTAAACCATGATGCAGAAGATCCAGGCAGTAACACTTCTGAAGAGGAGGAACCAATGAGGTTCAGAAACTTAGAGGATATCTATTCAGAGCACATCAGAGGTGGATTTAATTGATGATGGTGAATTGAATGCTTTGCTTGCTATGATGGAGGAACCAACCACATTTCGGGAAGCTACAAAAGATAGATAGTGGATAGCAGCTATGGACAGTGAGATTCAATCCATAAACAAGAATGGAACTTGGGAGCTAGCAGACTTACCATTTGGCCAGAGACCCATTGGGCTTAAGTGGGTGTTCAAATTGAAAAGGAATTCTGATGGTGAAGTGATTAAGCACAAAGCAAGACTGGTTGCCAAGGGGTATGTGCAGAAGCATGGAATAGACTTTGAAGAAGTGTTTGCTCTAGTTGCTAGACTTGATACTTTTGTTAGCAATGGCAGCAAATAGAAGTTGGCAGGTTCATCATTTAGATGTCAAATCAGCTTTTCTGATTGGTGAACTTGAGGAAGAAGTTTATGTTTGTCAACCAGAGGGCTATGTGCAGAAAGGGAAATAGAAGATGGTACTCAAGCTCAGCAAAGCTTTATATGCCTTGAGGCAAGCTCCAAGAGCTTGGAATATTAGGCTGGATAAAAGCCTAAAGAAGCTTGGTTTCAGGAACTATGCAAGTGAAACAACAGTCTACAAAAGGGGAGATGGAAAGGTGAAAGCCCTAGTTTAGTTTTGGCTATTTGTTGAAACCAATTTAGACTAACCCTATGCTTAAGTATGTATGAGATAGGTTGGTCCAACACTAAGTGATTGAGCTAGATGGATGGTGATGTCCGCATGATGGTGATCAAAGGCTCTAATGCTTGGAAAAGAAGAAAGAGAAAAACAAAATGGGCTAGAGGCAAAGGTATATGCATAGGGTCATTTTGTTTTGGTGATCAAGACACTATAGAGAGTGTGATCACATTTAGGGTTGATAGTCATACTATTAAGAGAAACGGAACTCGTTTGTGAAATACAGTTATCAAAGTGCCACTAGATGATCGTACTTTGCATATGCATTTAGAATCTAGTGTGTGCTAACATCCCTTGGAAAAGTGCTTGGTAAATTCTAACTCACGTACACAAGTAGTGGAAACTTGTTGGAGTTAACACTACAGATACATGGGTGTATGCCGAGTCTCGAGTGATGAGTGATTGTCAACTGGGATAATGCGCATGTTCTTTGGCTTGTGTTGTGCAGGTGTCGAACACGGATACAGTGATCAAAGGCAAGGTGAAGGTCAAGTAGAGACGTGCCGTGCCGATGGACCGAGAGTGGTGAAGGGCGGATGTGAGGCTTGGACTGAGGGACTGGTGGCCTGAGGATCAGCTGTGGTGGCTGACAGCCTGTGACAGCGACGAGCGAAGACTTGCGGGCACAATGTTGCTTGGGTCGAGGACCTGGGGACATGTGTCGGTGGACGGGGTGCACGGGCAGTGCATCCCCTCTACGACTCGGTTTGGTGGTTGAGCCACAGAAAAACCACAGAGTGGACGGTTTCCAGATTTGGGCCTCAAAACCTGGGTGCTGATGGTTTCCGAGTTTGGGCCACAAAACTCGGGCTGAGGACGGTTTCCAGGTTTGGGCCTCAAAACCTGGGCGCTGCGGGTTTCTGAGTTTGGGCCACAAAACTCAGGCGATTGACGGCTGGTTTCCCGGTTTGGGCCTCAAAACCGGGGGTTGGTCGTGAAGGCTGGTTTCCTAGTTTGGGCCTCAAAACCGTTAGCGAAGTCCAGGAAAAGGACAAGCAGAGCGGTGGCGGCACGTGGCGGCAATCGGTGAGGTTGCGTCGAGGCAACGCTACCAGTTGTGCGGGCGTGGCCGTCGGATCAGCATCCACTTCAAGTTGGTCCAGAATAACCCTAGGGTTTAGCTGGTTCGCTCTGTAATTGGTTAGGGGTAGAGTGGGAACTAGAATTAGGATAAGTAGAGGGAGACACCCACCTCCCATCCTATCTCAGTCATTTTGCTCTTTGCCTTCTAGGTTTTCCTGCTCTCCCAATCCCCTGCTGTAGCAACTGAGATCCACAGAGAACCATACCTCTGTGTACTGAAGATTTTGAGGAAGTGAGACCGTAATCTCACTGTTATAGCGTGTGGTAGCCACACGGTTGCAAATTCGTGGTTGTGATTCGCGTTTTGTTCTTGTTCTTCGCGGGTTGCTTTTCTCCATGATTTTTCCGTTGATCGATCTCCCTACTCACTGCGTCTTTTGCGATTCTGTTTGAACTGATTTGTTCTAGGTCGCGAGGCGCATCTTTCCACCGAAGGAATTTGTCTCTAACCTCACGAGCTAGTAGATCGGTCGATTTTCATTTTGGATCGAGTTTTGCTCCCTTTACCCCGAATTCTTCCGATTCACCGATTTGGAGTTAAGTTCGAGCCATGATCTCTTTGGGATAGCTCACTAACCTCCTTGGAACTCCTCATACCAAGTCTAAGCCTTAGAGCTTTTGATTCGGAGGAGATCGGGTTGAATCTGCGGAAGAACAGTGCAGTTTTGGGGGCATCGGACGCTGACATCGGGAGCATCGGACGCTGTGTTCATCACATCGGAAGCATCTGATGCCACGTGTCATCTGACACTGTTTTCTAAGGAGCATCGGACGCTGACCATCGGCGCGTTCGGGGGTCGAACATCGGATGCTAGGGCTCCACTGTAGCCAACATCCGATGCCAGTCCAGTAAGGTCCCAGACTTGTTGATTTTGCATCGGACGCATCCGACGCCTGACTATCAGACGCTGCCAGCATCCGATGCAGGTGTTTCTGCGCTAATTTGTCTGTGGTTTGTTCGTTCGTTGTCGGTTTTGATTTCCGGCTTTTGCGTTGGGTTTCTAGAGTTGTGTAGTGTCTCGCTGTGCTTCTTGAAAGCATCCACCCTACATCTAGGGTCATGGACACTCGCAAGCTCTAGGTTTGCTCTTGGGGTAATTCTTGGGACAGTGGCAACAAGTTTCTGAAAAGAAATTTTGAAGCTCCCATTCACCCCCCTCTGGTCGCTTTCTGGTAGCATCTTCGGTCCTTCAAACACATTTGCACAAGGGATGAAGTGGAGATTGATTCCGTGCTCTCAGAGGAGCATCGGACGCTGGTGTAGCATCTGATGGCAAACCCTAGCTAAGCTGAGCTGACTGAATAGCATCGGACGCAAGCAACAGACGCTAGGAAAACACTGTTGCTGAGTCCGATGTCGATGACGTGTCCTAGGGTTGCTCTCTGGGGGCATCAAATGCTGGGGAGTGTTCGATGCGGCTTTATCAGACGCGTCTGATGTCCATAGGATCTCTCTGGATGCTCTCTACATAGACATCGGACGCTGGTCCTATAGTGTCTGATGTGGCACTGTGTGAGTGTCCGATGTGAGCGTGACTAGTCGTTGTAATCTCTGATAGGTCATCGGACACTGGGTCGGTGCGTCTGATATAACATTAACAACGCGAAATGAAATCTAGCCGTTGGGATCTGGCGGCTACAATTGGAAGAAAGGGGACGCGTGGCGTTCATCCAGGCATCGGACGCTGGCTAAGCGTCCGATGTAATTCCATCGGAGCGTCCGATGGCCCCACAGAAATTGAGTGTTTGGGGGTTTCGGCTCTCTCATGTGAGGGGTCATATAAATAGTTGTTGGCCGGTTTAGGCTCACCCTCTTGGACATTTTGGATTTCCTAAACTCTGTTGTGAGCCTAGCCAAACATCTCCCACTCCATTTGATTGATTGTTCATCATTTTGACAGAGATTGGGGGAGCCAAATGCATTGCATGAGTGCATTCATCTAGAGGCACTCGGTGATTGTGTTTCGCTGCAGTTTTCTCTTGTTACTCTTGGTGTTTGCCGACACCTAGACGGCTTGGAGCAGTGAGGATCATTGAGTGGAAGTTAGTGATTGTTTTCGGCTCCGATCCGTGATTTGTGAGGGGTTTCTTGTACCTTCCCCGCGGGAGATCACGAAAGGTAACTTTAGTGGATTGCTCATAGCTTGTGGA
This sequence comes from Coix lacryma-jobi var. lacryma-jobi, assembly GCA_009763385.1. NCBI lineage: Eukaryota > Viridiplantae > Streptophyta > Magnoliopsida > Poales > Poaceae > Coix > Coix lacryma-jobi. The sequence continues at coordinate 61,420,798 of CM019827.1, forward strand.
TCCCCATCTTGTGGTGTGGTTGTGCGGCACCCTAGTGAGGGTTTCGCATGTGATGCCAATTAGCTCGTGAACCTCTAAGTGGGTGAATCGCTACAATGGGTACGTAGCTTGCCTGCAAGCAAGTGAACCTCAGAGGAAAAATCATTGTGTCAATTTTGTCTCCTTGGTATCCATTGACATTCATCTATTGATCAGTTGTCGGGATTGGTATACATCTCTCTATCTCTTGTGATTACTTTATCTCTTAATTGCTTGTAGCATCTTGTTTTTATATTGCAAAGTCATATTGCTAATTGAGTAGTATTAGGCCCTATTTGATTGGGCTGTGGCTTTTGGAAAAGCAGCTGTGAGCTGTGACTTTCTGAAAAGTAGCTTTTCAAAAGTAGCTGTGAGAAAGCCAAAAGCCCCATTGGTTCTACAACTGTAGCTTCTCAAACATAATTCTCACTGACAAATGGACCCCGCTTGTCACCTTCTTCCCTCTTCTTCCCGTGCAGAGCTGTGTGTGCAGGGGAAGTTTCACCGGCCACCGCGCAGAGGACGTGGCGGAGTCACACCCGTGCTGGCCCGCGAGGCCACGGCGGAGCCGCGCTCGCCCGCGCCTGCGAGGCCGTGACAGCGAGGCGCTCGCGCTGGCCTGCGAGGCCACGACGGAGCTGCTGTGGTCGCCCACCGGAGCCGGGGTCGCGCGCTCGCCCGCCGGAGGCAAGGACGGAGCCACGTGCCCATCCGCCGGAGCCGGGGTCGAGGCCGCCTGCCCGCCAGAGACAGGGACGAAGCCGCATGCCCGTCCGCTGGAGCCGTGGTCGAGGCCGCCCGCTCGCCGGAGTCGAGGTGGAGACCGCGTCGGCATGGTCGAGGCCGCCGTCACATGTGCTCATCGGAGGGGCGCGAGGGAAGGGAGGAGGGCCTGTCCTCACCGGGGGGCACGAGGGAAGGGGAGGGCGGGCGACGCCTATGCTTGTCGGGGGGTGCGGGGAAGGGGAGGCCGGGCGACGCCTCTATTCGCCGCTGGGGACGCGGAGGAAGGGGAGGGCGGTCCACGCTCCTCTAGTTGGGGGAATAAGATGATGTGTTCGTGAAGAAAAGAAATGAAAAAGAATCAGTAAGTTTATAACCAGTGGTAGGTCGTTAATTTTTTACCCCAAAAGCAGCTGAAAGCAGGGGGTAAGGTGCTTTGAGTTTTGTACTAGAGAAAAAGCTGCTTTTGGCCTAAAGTAGCTGTGACTTTTTACCCCTTTGGTTAGCTTTTGGCTTTTGCAAAAGCAAAAGCAGGTTGAAAAACCCAACCAAACGGGGCCTTAGTGTATACTCTTGATCATATTGCTCACATAATGGTAATCTAGCAACTTATCCTTTGTGTGATAATAGAGATCATAATCAACTAGAATTGCAAATAGGTGGGTTGCATTTGACTTAGAGCTAGCGCAAGCCTTGCTTCACCATTTAGCTTACTAACAAAGTTGTTTAGTGTTGTTGTAGATTTTCATTAGGCTATTCACCCCCCTCTAGCCATTTAGGACCTTTCAAGTGGTATTAGAGCAAGGTCACGTTCATTTGAGGCTTAACAAGCTATGGTGTTAAAATGGCTAAAATCAACAACACCAAAAGGCCACCCCAATTTGATGGCACAAATTATAGATATTGGAAGGCAAAGATGACCACACACATAAAGTCAATCATTAGAAAAATATGGAGTGTTGCAGAAACAAAGATTGAGATTGCCGATCTGGAGCATCTCACAAGTGCCGAAGAAGAGAAGATGCAAAATAATGATATTGCTCTTAGTGCTATTCATGATGCAATTGATGCAAATGTGTTTGAGCAAATCAAAGGCATGGAATTGTCAAATGAAGCTTGGAAGAAGCTAGAAGAATCATATGAGGGCACTCAAGCGGTGAAGGGTGCAAAGGCTTATATTCTCAAAGAGAAGTTTGCTAGTTTGACGATGAAGGAAGATGAGAGTGTGCCGGAGATGTTCAATAGGCTACAAGTGCTAGTCAATGATCTCAAACACTTGAGGAGAAAGTGAAGGACACAGACTTCTCACATAAGTTCTTGAGATGTCTTCCAAAGAGGTTTGGTATGTTGGTCACATTGCTAGTGAGGAGTGGTTTGGACACAATGACACCAAACCAAGTACTTGGAGATGTGATGACCGATGACACATATAGAGAAGAGAATGGAGAAGAAGAGAAGAAAGATGAGAAGAAGTAGAGTGTGGCATTCAAAGCCACAACATCATCCAAGAGCAAGGGAAAGGCTAAGAAAGAAGAATCAAGTGAAGATGATTGCTTCAACACTTGTGATGATGAGGATGAAGAGATGACTTTATTTGTCAAAAGATTTGGGAAATTCATGAAGAAGAAGGGCTACAAGCAAGGAGGAAGAAGACCTCATACAAGAAGAAGGATGAACCAAGAAGATGCTTCAAGTGTGGAAGCAAAGACCATCTTGTTGCTCAATGTCCATACAATATTAAGAATGATGATGACAACAAGAAGAGCAAGAAGAAAGAAAAGAAAGAGAAGGAGTTCATCACAAAGAAGAAGGGGCACTCATATGTGGTCACTTGGGATAGTGATGCCTCCACAAGTGATAGTGATGATGATGATCGCAAGACAAGCAAGAAGAAGGCTCTTGCAAGCATTGCTATCAATGACAAGCCCTCTATCTTTGACACTCCATCATGCTTCATGGCTAAGGCCACAAAGGTACAATCCAATGATGATGAAGTGATGATGATGATGATGAACCTACTAGAGATGAGTTAATTGATATGCTTGATGATGCTAGAGTTCATTTCGACAAGAAAATAAAGGAGTGCAAAGAATTGCAAAAGAGACTAAAAGCTCTTGAGCAATCCTTTGATGAGCTAAATGCACCTCATGCGAGGCTAGTGGAAGCCCATGAGAAGCTTGATAATGCTCACACCAAGCTTAAGAAAGCTCACTCCTCTCTAATTGATCAAGCTAAATTTGAGAAAGTAGAGGAGAAGGTAGAAACAAATGACATAGGCATAGCTTGTGATATAATTAATGAATCATTCTATAAGCCTATTGTTATTGCCTCCACTAATCCTTCATGTAGCACATCCACTACTACCTCATCTATGGATGATGGCTTCACTTATGATGCCGCACTCATAGTTGAGAATGAGACCTTAAATAAGGAGGTAAACGAGCTCACTCATGATTTAGGAAAAGCCTATGGTGGTGAGGCCCGCTTGCTTATGTGCTTGGGTAGCCAACGCTTTTCTCTCAACAAAGAGGGATTGGGCTACACCCCCAAGAATGGCAAGGAGGCTTTTGCTACTCACAAAACTAGTTTGTAAAAAGCAATGGTCGATTTGGCAACAAATGCAAGCAATCAGGGCATGTAGAGCAATATTGCAAGAACAAGAATGCATTTGTATCCTCCATTTCATTTGATTCTTGCTATTTGCTTACCAAGGGTGTTAACGACGTGAAAGCTAAATTCATTGGTACACCTATTGTGGGCTCAAAAAAGAAAGCTATTTGGGTACCAAAGAGTTTGGTCACTAACCTTGGAGGACCCAAAAAGGTTTGGGTACCTAAAAGGAATTGATTTGTTCTTATAGGTCAATTAGAAAGCCAAAGGAAGGCATTGGGTGCTTGATAGTGGGTGCACTCATCATATGACTGGAGATTCAAGAATGTTCAATTCAATCAACTCAAGTGGTGATCATGGTTTTGATTCTATCACATTTGGGGACAATGGCAAAGGCAAGGTCAAAGGGCTTGGTAAGATTGCAATATCCAATGACATGAGCATATCCAATGTGTTGCTAGTTGAGAGCTTGAACTTCAATTTGCTATCGGTTGCACAATTATGTGATCTTGGTTTCAAGTGCATATTTGGAGTTGATGATGTAGAGATCATAAGTGTAGAGGCTCTAACTTGATATTCAAAGGATTTAGATATGAGAATCTATACTTGGTTGATTTCAATGCTAGTGAAACACAATTATCAACTTGCTTGCTCACTAAATCTAGCATGGGTTCGTTATGGCATAGAAGACTTGGTCATGTTGGAATGAAACAATTTAACAAACTAGTAAAGCATGATCTAGTTAGAGGCTTGAAAGATGTCACCTTTGAGAAAGATAAGTTATGCAGTTCATGACAAGCCGAAAAACAAGATGGAAATACCCATCCCAAGAAAAGCATGATGAGCACTAGTAAAGAATTTGAGTTGTTGCATATGGATTTGTTTGGACCAACCACATACACTAGCATCGGTGAAACAAATATGGATTTGTGATTGTGGATGATTACACTAGATATACATGGGTGTTCTTTCTTAGTGACAAGAGTGAAACATATGATCTTTTTAAAACTTTTGTCAAGAGATGTCACAATGAGTTTGAAACAATAATCAAAAAGGTTAGAAGTGACAATGAGAGTGAGTTCAAGAATACAAGAGTAGATGAAATATGTGACGACTTTGGAATTAGACATCAATTCTCACCCAAGTATACTCCACAATCTAATGGCATTGTTGAAAGGAAGAATAGAACATTGATTGATATGCTAAGGTCTATGCTTAGTGACTACAATGTTAGTCATTCCTTTTGGGCCGAAGCTATCAACATGGCTTGCTATTGTAGCAACCGTCTATATTGTCATGGGATGCTAGAAAAGACACCATATGAGCTTTTGAATGGAAGAAAGCCTAATATTGCATATTTTAGAGTATTTGGTTGCAAATTAGTATATATTGAAGAAAGGAACAAGATTGAGAAAATTTGAGAAGAAATGTGATGAAGGTTTCTTACTTGGTTATTCAACTACAAGCAAAGCTTATAGAGTTTGGAACTTGGCTAGTGGCATACTTGAGAAAGTACATGATGTGGAATTTGATGAAACTCAAGGCTCTCAATATGAACATGAAAATCTAGATGATGTAAGAGGAACTCAATTGGAGAATGCAATGAAGAATATGGATATTGGTGATATTAGGCCAAGACAAGTGGTTGATGATGAAGATGATCAAATGTTCTCCTCCAATGCACAAGTTGATGCAAATCAAGCTAGTGGTTCTCATGATCATTCAAGTGTTAGTGAAGATCAACAAGTGGCTAGTTTATCTCAACAAGGAAATCAAGTGCAAATACTTCAACCCACCAATGTTGTAAGAGATCACCCAATTGATCAAATTGTTGGTGACATTAGAAGTGGTGTGCAAACAAGATCTAGATTGGCTTCATTTTGTGAACATTATTCATTTGTATCATCACTCGAGCCAACCAAGATTGATGAAACTTTGATGGATGTTGATTGGGTTAATGCTATGCATGATGAGCTAAACAACTTCACCCACAATCAAGTATGAGAATTAGTTGAGAGACCAAGAACTATAATGTGATTGGAACCAAATGGGTCTTTAGAAACAAGCAAGATCAAAATGGTATTGTGAGAAACAAAGCAAGATTGGTAGCACAAGGTTATACTCAAGTTGAAGGTCTTGACTTTGGAGAAACATATGCACCGGTTGCAAGATTGGAAGCAATTATAATTCTATTGGCTTATGCATGTGCTCACAATATCAATTTGTATCAAGTGGATTTCAAAAGTGCATTTCTCAATGGGTACATCAATGAGTTAGTATTTGTTGAACAACCACCCAGATTTGAAGATGACAAGAAGCCCAACCATGTGTACAAGCTCAAGAAGGCATTGTATGGCTTGAAGCAAGCACCTAGAGCATGGTATGAGAGGCTGAGGGATTTCCTACTCTCTAAAGGGTTCAAAATGGGCAAGGTTGACACTACTCTCTTCACCAAAAAGATAGGCAAGGATTTTGTGTTACAAATATATGTTGATGACATTATCTTTGGTTCAACCAATCAAGAGTTTTGTGAAGAGTTTGGTGAAATGATGGCAAGTGAGTTTGAAATGTCAATGATTGGAGAGCTTAGCTACTTCCTTGGTCTTCAAATCAAGCAAATGAATAATGGCACATTTGTGAATCAATGCAAGTACATTAAGGATATGATCAAGAAGTTTGGTCTAGATGATGCAAAAGCAATTACCACTCCTATGGGCACTAATGGACACTTGGATAGCGATGCTAATGGCAACATGGTTGATCAAAAGTTGTATAGGTCTATGATTGGAAGCTTACTCTATGTGACCGCTTCTAGACCCGATGTCATGTTTAGTGTATGCATGTGTGCAAGATTTCAATCCTCACCAAGAGAGAGTCATTTGAAGGCTACAAAGAGAATATTGAGGTACTTGAAGCATACACAAGTTGTTGGATTGTGGTATCCCAAGGGGTCAAACTTTGAGTTCATTGGATATTCGGACTCGGAGTATGCAGGATGCAAGATTGATAGAAAGAGCACTCTAGGACATGTCAACTACTTGGAAGATCACTTGTTTCATGGTCATCAAAAGAAACAAAATAGTGTTGCACTCTCAACCGCCGAAGCCGAATACATATCCGCCGGGAGTTGTTGTGCACAATTACTTTGGAATAAAATTCAAGAAAGTGCCATTGCTATGTGATAATGAAAGTGCGGTGAAGTTAACCAACAATCTGGTTCAACATTCAAGAAAAAAAGCACATTGACATTAGACATCACTTCATAAGAGACCATCAACAAAAGGGTGACATATCAATTGCAAATGTGAGCACCAATGATCAACTAGCCGACATATTCACCAAACCACTTGATGAGAAGAGATTTTGCAAATTGAGAAATGAATTGAACATACTTGATTTCTCCAACATGAGTTGATGCACCCCATTATAAATGACATGCCTCTCCTTCGACAAAGCACATGTATAATTGTTTGGCATGGCATTCATACATACTTAGGATCTTATCATGCTTAGAACATATAGACATTCATTTTTTTGTTTATTAGGCTCATTCATGAAAATCAAATGAATTTGATGTATATATGGTGCCACTATAGCTTGTATGTTTATTTTGTCCTAGTGGTAGCATATGACATGTTGATGAGCTTGTAAACCTAGTGCTTAATCTTGAAAACAAGCATTCAAGTGTTTAACCAACGTGAGTAAGTTAACCATTGAAAGATGTGTGAAGAAGCTTACTCTAGAGCAAACCATGTTAAATATTTTATGCTTGTTTGCTTGGTTAAGCCATAATATGATTATATTTACCCCATTGATTGGCTTTCTTCAACTAAAATTAGTGTGCCTTTATTGTACTTAATGATAAAGGGGGAGATATTGTTACAAATATATAATGAATATGTTATCATGTATAACAAAGGGGGAGGATCAATTAAAGAGCATACAAATAGGGGGAGCAAGATCATGAACGTACTTGGTGCATTTGAATGTGCATACTCATAATTGGTGTTGCATTGCAAGCATTAAAATTCAAAGCTACATGTTTGCTTGATGTATGCTAGAAATTGAACTTGTATGGTGATTTGTAGTACTAGCATGTTTAGGATATATCTAGACATTTATTTGCTTTAAGTATACAAGCGGAATAGAGAACCTATTGGAATATAATGTTGATCTCACGGGGTTCTCGAGTTTGTGATGGATGTCTAGTTACCAAAGGTGCTAAGGATGGTGTATGATGGCAACTCCGATTGTAACACGCTTCAAAGGTCCAATCTTTTACACCTTAGCATCTCTTGATCGTAGTAACTGTCCCAACATGTCTATCTATACATATGTGAACATATTGTACCAAACTCATGAAGTACATATGTAGGGGGAGCCAATACTATCATAATCGAATTTGTGATGATTGTCCAATTTCTTATCATCATAATATGCTTGGACAAGCAACACAAGTTCAAAATTGAACTTATTTCATATCTTTGTAAAGGTTGTCATTAATTACCAAAAAGGGGGAGATTGAAAGCCCTAGTTTGGTTTGGGCTAATCAATGAAACCTATTTGAACTAACCCTATGCGTAAGTGTGTATGAGATAGGTTGGTCCAACACGAAGTGATTGAGCTAGATGGATGGTGATGTCCATATGATGGTGATCAAACGCTCTAATGCTTGGAAAAGAAGAAAGAGAAAAACAAAATGGGCTAGAGGTAAAGGTATATGCATAGGGCCATTTTGTTTTGGTGATCAAGACACTATAGAGAGTGTGATCACATTTAGGGTTGATAGTTGTACTATTAAGAGAAGCGGAACTCATTTGTGAAATACAATTATCAAAGTGCCACTAGATGATCTTACATTGCATATGCATTTAGAATCTAGTGTGTGCTAACATCCCTTGGAAAAGTGCTTGGTAAATGCTAACTCACGTACACAAGTAGTAGAAACTTGTAGGAGTTAACACATTTGCACAAGGGATGAAGTGGAGATTGATTTCGTGCTCTCAGAGGAGCATCGAATGCTAGTATGATGGGCATCAGACGCTGGGGTAGTGTCCAATGGCAAACCCTAGCTAAGCTGAGCTGACTCAATAGAATCGGACGCAGGCAACAGACGCTGGGAAAACACTATTGTTGAGTCTGATGTCAATGACGTGTCCTAGGGTTGCTCTCTGGGGAGATGCGGCTTCATCGGACGCGTCTGATGTCCGCAGGAGCTCTCTGGATGCTCTCTGCATAGACATCGGACGCTGGTCCTGTAGCTTCCGATGTGGCACTTTGTGAGCGTCCGATGTGAGAGCGACTAGCCGTTGTAATCTCTGACAGGTCATCAGACGTTGGGTTGGTGTGTCCGATGTAGCGTCCGATGCAACATTAAGAACACGAAAGAAATCTAGCTGTTGGGATCTGGCGGCTACAGTTGAAAGAGAGGGGACGCGTGGCGTTTATCCAGGCATCGGACGCCGGTTGAGCGTCCGATGTAATTCCATCAGAGCGTCTGATGGCCTTGCAAAAACTGTGTGTTTGGGGGTTTCGGCTCTCTCATATGAGGGGGTCATATAAATAGTTGTTGGCCGGTTTGGGCTCACCCTCTTGGACATTTTGGATTGCCTAAACTCTATTGTGAGCCTAGCCAAACATCTCTCACTCCATTTGATTGATTGTTCGTCATTTTGAGAGAGATTGGGAGAGCCAAGTGCATTGCATGTGTGTGTTCATCTAGAGGCACTTGGTGATCGTGTTTCACCGCGGTTTTCTCTTGTTACTCTTGGTGTTTGCCAACACCTAGATGGCTTGGAGCAGCGAGGATCATTGAGCGGAAGTTGGTGATTGTTTTCGGCTGCCGATCTGTGATTTGTGAGGGGTTTGTTGTACCTTCCCCGTGGGAGATCGCGAAAGGTAACTTTAGTGGATTGCCAATTAGCTCGTGAACCTCTAAGTGGGTGAACCGCTACAACGGGGACGTAGCTTGCCGGCAAGCAAGTGAACCTCGAAGGAAAAATCATTGTGTCAATTTTGTCTCCTTGGTATTCATTGACATTCATCTATTGATCACTTGTCGGGATTGGTATACATCTCTCTATCTCTTGTGATTACTTTGTCTTTTAATTGCTTGTAGCATCTTGTTTTTATATTGCAAAGTCATATTGCTAATTGAGTAGTATTAGTGTATACTCTTGATCATATTGCTCACATAATGGTAATCTAGCAACTTATCCTTTGTGTGATAATAGAGATCATAATCAACTAGAATTGTGAATAGGTGGCTTGTATTTGACTTAGAGCTAGCGCAACCCTTTCTTCGCCATTTAGCTTACTAACAAAGTTGTTTAGTGTTGTTGTAGAATTTTTATTAGGCTATTCACCCCCCTCTAGCCATTTAGGACCTTTCAAAAGGGTGCAATAATACTTGGGGTATATGTGGATGATTTGATTGTGATAGGGGAAAATCTAGAAGATATTGCAGTGTTCAAGAGGCAAAAGACTTCTGAATTTGAGATGAATGACCTGGGGTTGTTGTCATTCTACCTTGGATTGAGGTTGATCAGCAGAGAGACAACATCACAATCAAACAAAGCAGTTATGCCAAGAAGATATTAGCACAGTTTGGGATGGCAGATAGTAACCCAACCAAACTTCCATTGAGTCCTAGAGTTAAACTTGATGAAGACAAGAAGGGTCTACTAGTGGATTCAACTGAGTACAGGAAAGTCATTGGGTGTCTCAGATACTTACTCCATACAACACCAGATTTAGCTTTCTCAATTGGGATGGCAAGTAGGTTCATGGAGAAACAACAGTTATGCATCAGAAAGCAGTCAAACAAATCCTGAGATACTTGAAGGGACAATGGCTCTATTCTCTTGTGAAGCTGAATTCATGGCTGCCACAGCAACAACAATGCAGGGTTTGTGGTTGAGAAGTCTGTTGTCTGAGATCACAAGAGACAAACCACAAACACTAAAACTGTATGTTGACAACAACTCAACAGTAGCTTTGATGAAGAATCCAGTGTTTCATGGGAGAAGCAAGCACATTGATACAAAGTATCACTTCATCAGGGAGTGTGTTGAGAGGGGCCAGTTTCATGTGAAGAGAGTGAGCACAGATGAGCAGAAGGTTGATGCTCTGACGAAGGCATTACCAGCAGTCAAAAGCTGGGGGTTATGAGGCACTTGCTGGGTGTGAGAGACCTCGGAGTGTGCCAGAATTAAGGGGGAGACTGAAAGTGTAATTCTAAAGCACGCGGTGAGCGCGCCCACGACGTCGTCGCTGGCAGTTTTCATTCTGTCTCCATGTATCTGTGTGTTTGCAGTTATTTGCTTTTGTAATCATGTAACAGAGTTGCTGGTATAAGTAGCTTGAACTCTAGTGCGTGTGTTAAGTTGAAAACTACAGTGTAATCGTGTATAAGCCATTATAAAGATCTGGAGAAAAGCAGCCCGCACCTCTGGCGGTTGCCTGCCAAAACTCTGCGTTCCAATGTGTTCTCGCTCTGATTGTTTATTTCCCTTTGATCTAGACTAGCTACTGCATATTAGGCTGTGATTTGCATGTTCTAGAACCTACAAGTACGACTAAATAATTTGTTGGGGTAAAGAACCCTCGGCAGTGACGTCACGCAGGCTGGGTCAGGAGGCGACCCTCGCAATGCCCTGCGTCTCTATCAAGGAAACCCTCGTCACTTGACAAGCCCCTCGGGCCTTTTTTCCTAACCCTCAGACTGATAATTCGGCCTTCGGGTTTATCTCACGGACCTTGCAGGAGAGAAGCGTGGGGAGAACGGGGAACGACCCTCGCGCGTGCCGCGTGCCTTCACAATAAGGGTCAAGCTCAACGGGTGGCAAGCGATAGCGTGCCTCACGATCGACGAAGCTGAAGAAGTCAACCTTCGCGTTCCTGCGAGGGGGTGCGCAAGCCAGGTGGCGGCGGACGTATGAGAGGCTAGCTAGGGTTTCTAAACAGTCTGTGTTTGTACAATTCTGCCCTTCCGTTGTACAACATGAGGGAATCTTTCCTATACCCTTTTATAATTTGGTCAGTGCCCCTTGGTATTTCCTATAAATACTAGAGGATGAATAGTGTAATGGGCATGATTTTTTGGGGAATAGAGCTACAACACCACTGTTCCTGTTACCTTCGTACCTTCGCGTTTGACTTGATGATCGACCACCTTCGCTACTCCCCTGCACGTGTGCGGGGGTTGGGCTAGTGTGTTACCAATAGTTTGGCGCCGTCCGTGTGGACTCGAAGATCGTGATGGCCGGAAACAGAAGAGCATCCTCAACCCGAGACCATCACGCGACCAGAGAGGCCACAGTGACGGTTCAAACCGTGGAAGAAAATGTGGACCCTTCGGGGGAAGAAGAGGTTACTCCAGGAACAGAGGTCCCGGGCCCTCACACTCGGCTAGTGTCACAGCCACACCCGCACACCTTCGGAGAAGGTGGAGGAGGAGACGAAGAAGAGTTAGGCCTCGAGGCTCTAGACAGGCTTCAAGCCGAATTGCAGGAAAAGAAAAGGCGCCTAGACCAGCTTGAAAGGCATAACCGGCTGCGCGCCATCAGGCAAAAAGCGGATGAAGCAAGGGAACAGCTTCGCCAAATGGAAGAGTCCCTCGCGGCAGCTGAAGCTGAAGCCGAGGGTTGGAATGATAGAGAAATGCCGCCCCTTCAAGAGGGGAATGAGGAGTTGGGTCAGGGTAACGCCCGCCAGCCACCACCACCCCCACCACCACCAAATTTTCACCAACTTTACCCGGAAGAGCGAGAGCCAAACCTTCGCATTCAGCGAAGGGCCCAACAACACCAGATGCCTTACGACCCAAGATCACCACTCTCCCAGATACTGCAAACCCAACCCTGGCCACCATACTACAATCCATAAAATCTGTCCCGTTATGATGGACTCACTGACCCTCGCCAATTCATAATGAGCTATGAAGCGGCAGTCGCTGCAGCAGGGGGAGATGAATCAATAATGGTGAAGTCTTTCGTAATCATCCTTCGTGACATTGCGCAGACTTGGTATAGCAACCTTCACCCCGGAACTGTGGATTCCTGGGCCAACCTCAGAGACAGACTCTGCACAAACTTCAAGGGCATCATAGCATCCCCATCAAACCCCATCGAGTTGTTCAACTGCAAACAAGAAGAGTGTGAACCGCTGCAGGACTACTGGCGAAGGTTCATCCAGATTAGAGCAAGAACTCTGGGGATATCCGACGAGGCCGTGATCCTCGCTGCAGTCAGCGGCCTGCGTCCAGTCCCATGTTCCTCAAAGTTTGCCAGGAAACCAGCAAACACAATTGAAGAGCTTCATGATACAATGGAAAGGTACTGTAGAGCGGACATGGACTTCCGGGCAAAGTCCGATGCTCGAAGGTCGCAGCAGAAACCACAGTTGAGGCCCCAAGCAAGAGAGAACAACCCTCGCCAAGATCAAAGCAACATTGGCGCGATCAACAAGGCAAATCCACTCGAAGATCAGAGAAGGGGCACTCAGCCTTCGGGCAACCAAAATCCACATGGATTTCCACCCCCGCTTGACCAAAGAAACCAACAGAGGGACCCGGCCAAAATGTATTGTCATTTTTGTGGGCAAGGAAAGGGGCACACAACAAAGCAATGCGAGTGTTTCGCCAAAGGAAAGGAGTACTGTCGATGTTTGTTGACCGGCAACTCGTCTTGAGTAATCTCGGACGATTTGTTCGGTGGGGATCGGCGTTCATAGGACTCGGCGAGTACATAGGGACAGCGATTTATACTGGTTTAGGCCACTAAATAGCGTAATACCTTACGTCCAGTGTGGCGTGTACCTTGTGTATTGTTATGATTCAATGTTTGATGATCTAGAGCCTGCGCCCGGTTCCCCTTATATGTCCTGGTGAACCTTAGCGCAGACCGACTCCTAGCCGGTTACAATATGGGAGTCCTATTCTAATTACAGGACTTCCTTTTACAACTCAGCTAAGTTACAAACTAGAGTCCTAATCCAAGTATACTTTGTTACAAGTCTTCGGATCTCTAAAGCCATCCTGGATTAGTCGGAGTAATCATCGATAGATGATATCTCTGACATCCTGGTCCGTCAAGCCCCCGAGCTCTTCATCATTTCTTCACGACGTTATCTTCTAGTTTCTTCTTGAGAATCTCCGAGTAATGTCTTGAGAAATCTTGAAGTGCTCCGAGTGTAAAGAAATTCCATGGTGTGCGCTTTTTACAAAAAGTGCACCCATAGGGTGTAGCCCCCGAGCCTCTTGTTATTTATAATAACTTTGAGGATCTTTGGAGCTTTTTCGAGTAAATCTTGAATAAGAAAAAACATTTCCTTTATAGATTATACCCTGCAACCCCCGAGCCTGAGTTCCGAGTACCATAGTAGTTGGTTCTCGGGGTCTTCTAAATGAAGCCATTAGGTAATCTATTAAGGTCTTGAGTAGTCGGACCATGACACCAACTTATTGCTTAAACCATCCAAATAATAATTACTCAGCTTCAGGTGGGCAATGTTTTCAACAAACATCCCATATCACCCCCACTGAATAAAAATTACCTTGAGTCCAACAATAATTGACTGGTGACTGTTCCAACTGTGCGTAATAATGATGTTTGTCATTTTCTGCAACTGCAAACTTTGTCATCTTCGTCTTGAAGTGTGTGTGAGAATCAACTCTGTTACCCATGTCGAGCTTCACATGCACCACAGTACATTGGTTGAATTATTGGTCCAGCGATCACTCTTGTTGATGAACCTGGTCTATAGACCCAGAAGAAACCGCCTATAAATACCCTGCCTGGGAAGCAAAGAGCTCATATCTTCCGAGAGTGTAGAACTTCTTATTAGTTCCATGGGTATTGTAATAGCAGTAGCTGAGATGATTGAGCCCCTGGGTGTCTTCCTTCTGTAGAATAGATGAAGTGCCCAGAAGAACTCTTGTGAACGGACCATCCGTTAGGGTGGTTTCCAAGTGGTCGCGAGCAGAGGGACACAGAGGTGCGCCTAGAAGAACTCTTGTGACTACCACTCGTAGATAACCTCGGAGTCACAGGTTGTCAAAAGGGCGGCGAGGGTGATGGTCTTCCCCGAGTTCCTTCAGTACTGGGGTAGTACCAAAGACCCACCTTGGGATGCACTGAAAAGATAGTGTCTACCCAAGGTTCTGTGTCTGCTTTACTGCGTCTCACTGAACCCGGTCCTTGGTGCAATAGGCATCAAGGCTATGTACCTTGAATTCACTAGAGTAGCGTTTTACACCTTTATTGTACTTCTGATGAAAGTTGCTATATCTCAAGATGTTTCCATGCATCTTTGTTGTAATTCCGAGTAATAATAACAAAGATCCGGGTACTTGGAATATTTTCCGAGTCCTCTGTCTTGTTTCCCGAGTACTAAATGTATCTTGCGGAAGGAAAACTTTGTCTGTTTACTGTTCCTGTTCTCTATCTCTGACGCCGTCTGACACGTGTTCCCAACCGTTAGGGTTACAGACGTTGCCATGGCGCCGTTTAGGAAAGCCGAACGGTTATCAAAACAGATCTATAATAAGCCGCCACCGGGCTTGTGCTTTCCTCACGCTTTCATCAAGCCATTGCCTTCAGAGCTAGGGATCCCTTAGCCGACTCTCAGTGGATGCGTAGAAAATCTCTCGTCACCAACATGGGTCCCAAGAAATAGTCTGCAGCAGAGAAGAAGAAACCTAGGATCACCACCACTGGGAGACCAAAGCATCCGAACCCGCCAACAGATGTCTTGGCATGGAAGAAACCGGACACCACCCTGGCGGAACTGGCGTTCCTGGCGCAACAAGGATTGCTACGGGCGCAACCACTTGATGGATGGAGGGTACCCACTGATCATCGCGCTCCTGCCCCCAACACCATGGAGATTGTGATGTTCAAGTCCTTCGTGGAGCGGGGATTGGGGCTTCCTGCTTCTGATTTCTTCCGTGGATTGCTGCATTACTATGGTTTGACTCTGAACCATATCACTCCCAATGCGGTTCTTCATATTTCAATCTTCACTCATCTTTGTGAAGCTTTTCTGGGGATATGCCCCTCTATTACTCTTTTTTGCTATTTCTTCTGGTTTAAATGTCAACCCAGTGATATTAGCGTCGAAGTAGTCGGAGGGGCTAGCCTCCAAGTTAGATTGGAAGTAGCTAGTGAATATATCACTGTCGAGTTGTCAGACTCGGTAAGAGACTAGGCTGCTGGGTGGTTCTATATGGGTAACCCACCCCCAGCTCTTCGTCGTCATGATGGATGGCCTCCACAGAAGTGCCGTGAATGGAAGGAGAAGCTCACAAGTGAAGAAGTAGGGGCTATCCAACCCCTCCTCATTATGATAGACGCTTTGATAATCAATGGGCT
This sequence comes from Coix lacryma-jobi var. lacryma-jobi, assembly GCA_009763385.1. NCBI lineage: Eukaryota > Viridiplantae > Streptophyta > Magnoliopsida > Poales > Poaceae > Coix > Coix lacryma-jobi. The sequence continues at coordinate 61,436,520 of CM019827.1, forward strand.
GACCGGATACACTGCCGTTCAAGACTTTGTTGCCCGGCGCATCCACCCGCTTCAGCAGCGAGCCAACTTTGGGTTCGAATACCTGGGTAAGAACGACCTGGGTCGCCACGCTGTCGAGCAATTGGCAGACTGCGAAGTCCTCTGGAGAGTGAACCGGCTGCTTAAGAGCCGTGAACATCTTGCTCCAGTGATGACATCCTTCTCCACCATTAATCCTCCTCCTTAGGTAAGTACTTAATTTGTCGTGTCGTCAAGGTTTGGAATAGATATCCTTCTGACCTGACTAGATATCCTTCTGTTTTTTAGGGCCAGGGGAGAGATAACAATGATTGTCCTCCCCTGTCTCCAGCGACGCAAGAAGGCGGAGGCATCGCGTTGGAAGGTCCAATCCGAAGTGAGGATCTTCCTATCAGACCAAGTTCGCCTGAAGATCTTGACTGGCTTGACACAGAATCAGCTGACTCTGATGTCTTGCTTATAGACCCGAAAGCTGAAGGTAGCCAGAAGAGGTCGCCGACTCCACAGCAAGAGGCCGAAGGACCCGTTCTTAAGAAGGCTCACACTGGTTATCGCCGTGCTTGTCGAAAAGTTCTTTTATCTCAAGAATTGTCTGATAAGCACTATAAGCTGGGTGCTCCTGGTAAGGGAAAACCCGAGTACTTTGTAGTCCTTTTGAGTGTTGATGATCTCTTGTCTTATATATGTCACTGTTATCAGGTGCTGGAACTACTCAAGGGACTTCAAGCGGCGTGGTCCCTAAAGAATCTTCGGCTTCAGACTCTCTTCTGAAGCCCGAAAGCTGAAGGTAGCCAGAAGAGGTCGCCGACTCCGCAGCAAGAGGCCGAAGGACCCGTTCTTAAGAAGGCTCGCACTGGTTATCGCCGTGCTTGTCGAAAAGTTCTTTTATCTCAAGAATTGTCTGATAAGCACTATAAGCTGGGTGCTCCTGGTAAGGGAAAACCCGAGTACTTTGTAGTCCTTTTGAGTGTTGATGATCTCTTGTCTTATATATGTCACTGTTATCAGGTGCTGGAACTACTCAAGGGACTTCAAGCGGCGTGGTCCCTAAAGAATCTTCGGCTTCAGACCCTCTTCTGAAACAGCCTCTCTTGAAGTTACCCAAGCCGCTGAAGCTCGTGAGGTAAGTGCTCTGCTTTGTAGAGTGTACACAGAGTTCTGATACTGACGTTAAAACTTGTCTGCTTGTAGGAAAGCAAAAGGAGATGCAACGACCTCGAGTGTCGTTCCTGATCCTCAGGCGGTAGAGGAGTCAGAGCCGCTGGCCATGGATGACTCCAGCGTGCCGCCAACCTTCAGTCAGGTAGATCCGCTGCCTGGCTCCTCTCCGTCCAAGTCTCAGGTCGAAGCCGCTCCTGACGCGGATGCTCTTCTATTGCCTCAGGTTGGTTGGCCGTACTCCATCTTTCATTCTCCCGCTCAATTGGAGTTTGACCGAGTGTGGAATGACTGGTTTTTTCGTACACGACAGCCGGACGAACCTACCCTGGACATGGTCTTGACGGAGATACATGCAGAGGGCTTAGCTTGTCAGCAGGGAGGATCTTTAGATGCACCCGAGTCCTCACGCCAAGGAGCTACTCTTGACGTATCCGGGTATGACCAAGATCTTACTCGACTGAAGGAGCTGAGGGATCAGGTGAGGGCTCCTTTTGAAGCTCTTCACCAATTTGTTGAGGTAAGAGTCTCAATCTCTTCTTGTTATACTGTAAACTCATCCGAGTACTCACGATATTATTGTGTTGTAGTCCTTTGACTTCAAGGTTAGAGATCAAGTCACCCGGATCCGCCAGGAGCTGTCTCGTGAAAACCAGGAGCTCCGGGACTATATTGCCCAGGACCAAATTAGTCAGAAGGTAGCCACCCAGGTTTTGCGTAATCGCATTAATGAACTCCAAGGCAACCTCAAGGAAGTGGTAGCGGAGCGTGATGCTGCTAACGACCGAGAGGTTGGGCTGATATCCAAGTCCGCTGCCATGGAACAGAAGTTGAAGGAGCTCAAGAAGAGTTCTAAAAAGCAGCTTGAAGGTATACTTGGAGTTTCTGTGTCATTCTGCTCCATAATATTAGTCGGATGACATGATAACTGACTGTTTTGTATGCAGATGCAAATAAGCTGGCTTCTGGGTGGCAGAACGCCTTCAATCGGAAGCAGGCGAAGCTTGAAGAGGTATTTGCTAACGCGCAGAGTGCTCTTCAAGAGGCCAAATTGATGCGTGAGGGTGCTGACCGGGACCTTCTGCAGGCTTTGAGGTCTACAAAGGAGTCGGCGGAGTCCTTGAAGGCCTTGGAGCATGCTGTCGAGCCCCTACTCAACATGATTCCGGCGCCAGCAGGAGTCGAGGAGACTTTGATTGAGCGGGCCAAGGCTGCACCTGGACGACTGGCGCAATACATCAAAGATATGTCGATTTCCGTGGTGCAAGGCCTGATGGCAACGCTGTGGCTTCATCTGCCGTCCTTCGACTTGTCTGCTTTGATGACTCTTCCTGAGGGCAAAGGCGACGAGGACCTTGCGGCAATGCAAGAGGAGGTGAAGGCCACTGCGGAGGAGTACTCACAGATATTAGATCTTGTAGAGTAGTCTAGACTCCTTAGTCTCTGCAGCTTGTATCTCCTGAAAACAATTATTATAAGATATCAAAAATATTGGTTACTTTTGAATCTTGTGAATTGCATATATGTCCAACTCCATATTGCGGCAAATTTATTTGGCAATGGGTTGAGTTTATTTGTTGTGGATGTATGATCAGGCGTCTAACTAGACGAGTCTATCCGAGTGCTCGCTAGCACTTTAGTTTGGGTCGTGTGACTTCGTTTCTCTAATCATTGTGTAGAGAACTTAGTCTTGCCCGAGTACTACTCTTAGTACCCTTGTTCAAGGGATAATTCCGATCAGGCGCCTCTTGAAGGACCGTAATGTTGGTTCCTTCAGGGTGGATCGTATCCTCTTGGGGATCACAGCTTGGGTACGAAGGTAAGTGGACCTCTGTCCAGGATGTATGTAACAGGGTGAGTACTATCCCGCCTTGTTACGCCTTATAGGAACTAGTCTCCACTATGGTGGATTCCATATTCGCTATAGGCTGATAGCCGGGTGTTAAGCCGTACTACCTTGTGAGTTGTATTGAGCTCGAAGCTCGTAACTCAAGTGTGGTTTCCGCTGAACCAATCTATCCGAGTAATATTATATATTAGTCGGAGGTAAGCCCTGCTATTGCAGAGGCTGTTATGCGACTGAATAGTCATGATGAGGTGTAGAAAATAGCCTGGATAAAAGTTCTTATGTCGTATGAACTTCAAACTTTATTAATATCCGACTAATAAATACAATTGCCCTGAATCAGAATTGTAGCGTAGTCCTTAAGTATGGAATTTCTTCAAGTGCTCAATATTCCATGAATTTGGCAGTGGAGATCCATCTTCAGTGACTAGCTCAAATGACCCGGGTCTTGTTGCTTTGGATACAATATAAGGACCTTTCCATGGACTCATGAGCTTGTGGCGTCCAACGGTGTTCTGAATTTTCTTCAACACCATGTCGCCTACTTGGAAGGTGCGGTGATGGACGTTCTTATCATAATAGCGCCTCATCCCTTGAAGGTATCTTGCTGACTTAAAAAGTGCGGTTAGTCGGGCTTCTTCAAGGCTGTCGACTTCTAACCGCCTAGTATCATCAGCTTCACCCTCGTTGTACTGCTCCGTTCGTGGGGAGTTCCAGATTAAGTCAGCCGGTAGGATTGCTTCAGTGCCATATACCAGAAAGAAAGGTGTTTGGCCTGTTGCCCGATTTCATTGTGTTCGTAGCCCCCAGACTACCTTAGGCAATTCTTCAACACACTTTCCACCGTGATCTTTTAGGAGGTCAAATAGCCTTGGTTTTAATCCGGCGAGAATCAGGGCGTTTGCTCTTTCAACTTGGCCATTGGACTAAGGGTGAGGAACTGATGCGTAGTCTATCTTGATTCCACAGTTGCTGGCCCATGACTTGAATTCGATAGCCGTAAAGGGGGACCCAAGATCAGTGATGATTCTATGCGGTATTCCAAAGCGGTGAAAGATGCTCTGCATGAATTGGACTGACTTGGAAGCATTGAATTTGACCAATGGCATGTACTCGATCCATTTTGTGAACTTGTCAATTGCGACACAGATGTACTCGAATCCGCCTGGGGCACGCTTGAGAGGGCCCACCATATCAAGTCCCCAGCATGAGAAGGGACATGACGAAGGGATGCATATCAGTTCATGTGCGAGTACGTACTGCTGCTTGGCAAAGAACTGGCATGATTGACAGCGGCAGACTAAGTCTTCCGCGTCTTTTAAAGCTGAGGGCCAGTAGTATCCTGACCTGAAGATTTTTCCGACTAGTGTCCTTGAAGCTGCGTGATTACCACAGGACCCAGAGTGGACTTCATTCAGGATTTCCCTGCCTTCTTTTGGTGTAATGCACTTGAGGAGGACCCCTGATGAAGCTCCGTGTCGATACAGCTTATCCCCGACTAGAACATAGTTTTTGCTACGTCTGGTGACTTGCTCTGCTATAGTTTTGTCGCTTGGCAGTTTATGTTCTTTGAAGTAATCAATGAAAACTCGTGTCCAGTCGGGTGCTAGAGATAGGACCTGGGTTGCGGGTTCTGGCTCGAACTCCTCCTTCTCTTGGATTGAAGGCTTGGATAACTCATGTACAAAGGTACCACTAGGAACTTGTGCTATATCAGAACCCAATTTTGCGAGTATATCTGCTGCCACGTTGAGATCCCGGGTAACATGAATGAGTTCCAGTCCTGCAAAGTGTTTTTCCAGCTTGCGTACTTCAGCACAATAGGCGTTCATTATTTCCTTGGTACAGTCCCAGTCTTTATTAACTTGGTGAATGACCACGGAAGAATCGCCATATATTAATAGCCGCTTAATGCCCAAAGTGACTGCTAGTTTAAGTCCGTGGAGCAGTGCCTCATATTCTGCTTCATTGTTGGTGGCTGGCCACAATATTTGCAGAACGTATTTGAGCTGTTCGCCAGCGGGTGATACAAGAAGGACTCCGGCTCCTGCTCCTCCGAGTTTTAGGGACCCATCGAAGTACATCTTCCAATGATCGGGAGTAGCGTTGTCTCTAGTCTGCTGTATTTCAGTCCATTCGGCGACAAAATCAGCTAGGGCCTGAGACTTGATAGCTTTCCTTGGAGTGAACTTGATGTTGAGTTCCCCTAATTCAACTGCCCACTTGGAAATCCTTCCAGTAGCATCACGGTTGTGAAGGATTTCTCCTAAAGGAAAATCCGTGACTACCGTGATCTCATGAGCTTCGAAGTAGTGCTGCAGCTTTCTTGAGGATATGAGTAAAGCATAGAGTAGTTTTTGTACTTGCGGGTACCTGACTTTCGAGTCAGATAGTACCTCGCTGATGTAATAAACTGGTCGTTGGGTGTTGTAGATGTGCTTGTCGTCTTTGCGCTCCACCACGATTGCTGTGCTGACAACGTGTGTGGTAACTGCGATATACAGCATCATCGGTTCCCTGGGCTCCGGCGGCGTCAGTATGGGTGAATTGATAAGGTAGCTTTTGAGTTGTTCAAAAGCTCTGTTCGCTTCATCCGTCCACTGAAATTTGTCGCCGGCTTTAAGTAATTTGAAGAAAGGCAATCCCTTTTCTCCGAGCCGTGAGATAAATCGATTTAACACAGCCATGCACCCGGTGAGTTTCTGAACGTCTCAGACAGAGGTAGGCGGCTTCATGTTGATGATAGCTGTGATCTGCTTTTGACTATCCTCGATGCCTCGATGACTAACGAGGAATCCGAGTAACTGTCCTGAGGGTACCCCGAAGACGCATTTGGTTGGATTGAGTCTCCATTGATACGCACGTAATCGGTTGAAGGTTTCCTCTAGGTCTGATATCAGGGTGGTCGGATCCCTTGTTTTTATGACTACATCATCAACATAAGCTTCTGCATTGCGGCCAATCTGATCACCCAGGCAATCTTGGATGGCACGTTGATAAGTAGCCCCCGCGTTCTTTAGTCCAAAGGACATAGTTTTGTAACAGTATGCTCCAAAAGGAGTAATGAACGATGTCTTGGGTTGGTCTTCTTCTTTGAGGGCAATCTGATGGTACCCGGAGTAGCAATCCAGAAAAGAGAGTAAGGCAGAGCCTGCGGTGGCATCAACTATTTGGTCTATCCTTGGTAATCCGAAGGGATCCTTTGGACAATGCCTGTTGAGGTCTGTGTAGTCGACACACATGCGCCACTCAACAGAGTTCTTCTTCTTGACTAGCACTGGGTTAGCTAACCACTCGGGGTGGAGGATTTCTCTGATGAATCCGGCCGTGAGTAGCTTGGCTATTTCCTTCTTGATTGCCTCTTTCTTCTCTGGTGAAAATCGTCGTAATCTTTGCTTGATAGGTCTAGAGCCTTCCTTTAACTCTAATCTATGCTCAACCAAGTTCCTTGGGACCCCAGGCATGTCTGCTGGTTTCCAAGCAAATATGTCTTTGTTTGCTCTAAGGAACTTGGTGAGCGCGAGTTCCTATTCTTCAGATAGGTGAGCACTGATAACCGCTGTCTTGGAAGGATCACCGGTTTCCAGGTCAATGGCTTTTGTGGAGACTTCTGCTGATGGTTGAATAGTACCCGCCTTCTTGGTTGGGATTTCTGAATCTTCAGGCTTGGTATTAAGCACCATCTGAGCGAGTTCTTGTACTTCCAGGGCGAGTTGAGCTTGTTCAGCGATTTGGACAGCCTCTGTGTCGCAATCAAATGACCGCTTCAAGTCGCCTCTGAAGGTTAAGATTCCTTTGGGACCCGGCATCTTCAATAAGAGGTACGGGTAGTGGGGTACTGCCATAAACTTTTCAATAACAGGTCGCCCGAATATGGCGTGATACGATGATTCGAAGTCGGCTACCTCAAAACTGATGTACTCCGTTCTGTAATTGATTGGAGTTCCAAAAGTGACAGGTAGTATAATCCTTCCGAGTGGTACAGCCGCTTTTCTGGGTACTATGCCGTAGAAAGGAGCAGTTGATGGTGTGAGCTGGGTTGCGAGATCTAGATTCATCTTTCGTAGGGTGCTTGCAAAGATAACATTGAGTACTGCTCCGCCATCGATGAGTACCCTCCCAAGTGTATATCCAGCGACCGTGGGGTCCAAAACTGGCGGGTAATGGCCTGCATTGGAAACACTGGTCCATTGATCTGCTCTGGAGAAATTAATCGGATGTTCGGACCAGTCGAGGTATTTGGGTGTCGCTGGTTCGGTGGACATGATCTCTCGCAGGGAAAGCTTCTGAAGCCTCTTGTTGTCGCTGGTAGTTACTCCCCCAAAGATGACATTAATAGTTCCTTTGGGGTGCTGAAAGCCACCGGCGTCCTGTTGAGGATCCTCAGCTGTCTTCTTGCCTTTGTCTTTCTTGTTCTTGTTGAAGTCGGAGTTCAAGCCTCGCTCCTTGAGCTGTCGGCAGTGCTTTGCTTGATGTCCACCTTTCGGATGGAAGGGGCAGGGTTCGTCGAGTAAGTCATCAAAGGTGAATGGCTTGTTTCCCTTCTTCTGAGGCTCCATGGCAGCAACAGTATTATCTCCTGCCCTTTTCCGGGTATTTTGCTGTGGTGCCTGGTTGCCTCTCAGGTTGTTTCCTCGATCATCTTGCGTGTTTCTATCGGGGAAGCGTTCCTGTGTGCGTTCCTCTGTCGCCATCATGGAGTTTACAGCCCGATGGAACTCGTCAGCGGTGGTCGGGTCCTGCTTGATGAAATCTTTGTAATTGTACCTTTCGCAAATACCGTTGCCAAAAAGGTCAATTACTTCTCTGTCTGTAATGTCGGATACTGTAGAGCAGATTTCTGAGAATTGCCTATAGTACTCCCGCATTGATTCGTTTTTCTGTTGCTTGAAGGTTCTGAGCTTAGTCCGGGGGTCTGATCTCTCTGGGACACCAGCAAAGTTTTCAACGAAGATACGATGTAGTTGTTCCCAGGAGTCGATGGACTCGGGTTTAAGCCTGTCAAACCAAGCAAGTGACATTGTCTCTAGAGCCATTGGGAGGTAGAGTGCTTTGACGTTGTTGCTTCCACCCGCTAGCTCGACTGCTTGAGCATACAGCCTGAGCCACCGTTTAGGTTTTGTCTTCCCATCGTACTTTGAGTAATTGCCGGGTTTGAATTTTTGTGGGAACGAAACCGCTCGAAGCCTTTGAGAAAAGCAGGGGAAGCGATCAACTGCATCGGATGCTACAACTGTGATTCCTCTGTATGAAGATTCGGCTCCTCCCTCAGCTTGGTCGGGTACTCGGTGGCCCAGACGACTCCTTGCTGGGATACGACCGAGTCGCTCTTGAACCGGCCGCCTCTGGCTCGGGTGAGATGAGGCTTGCTCATCGGCTAGGGATTCAAGATTCCGACCCCGTAGTTGGAGTGCGGTAGTCTGAAGCATGACTAGTCGTCGCTCTTCATCAGGGGTGCGATTGGTCTTGGCTCCCATCTCCGTAGCTAGAGCTAGTATGTTTTGATAGGGAGTCTGGAAGACTTTATGGCCGGCGACCCTCATGAACTTGGGTTCAAGGTTGCGAGAACAATCAGGGCGCCGTCTGTTAAGATCATCCTGGGAGTGATTTTCTTCAGTGCGAGCTTGACGCTCTGCCTCTGCTTCCAGACGCCTCCGGGTGTTGTACTCCTCTAGTCGTGCATTGTAGCGATCTACAGCTTCTTTGCGGTGAGTTGCTTGCCTTCTGCGGGCCTCCTTAGCTTGATTCCTTCGGATTCTTTCAGCTTTCAAGGACTCGGTTTCCCCGGGTCCTTCCGGATCATTGTCAGAAATCATACTCAGAGTTTCATCGTCTTGAAAGACATCTGGTGGGGTTGGTGGTCGTAGAGATGACTGATGCCCCGCTGTTGGGCATTCTTAACGTCATTACCAAAAGTAGACTTAATTCTCTAATTCTGATAACGGCGCCAAAAATGCCAAACCTATCCCTCATGCCACTTAAGCCAAGTTGTCATCCCCAGCATGACATGAGAGACGCGGTATTGAAATATGCAATTGCTCATCAAGATAAATAAATAAAGGGAATCTGCAAGCGCACAGATTAATACCGATGCAGCATTTTAACCGGGAAGTATTCCAGGTATCGTTATTTATATTTTTACCACTGGGAAGGGATTCTAAGCATCGTAGTTGATCGTGGAATGAGAATATAGAACTGAGTATCTATCATTGCATGTATAATATAGAGCATCTATCTATCTCATCATACAGGGATAAATGTCACATAGAATATAGATAAATATGAATAGTGACAAGGATAATTAATCTGATCAGCATAACTAGCCACATATAATAATGATAAGCACCTCAACAGATATTCTAGCAAGTCATTAGCATGGAATTAGGATGAACTACAAAGATATTCCCTAAGTAATTATTAACTATAAAGTCTAGCATTATCATAGTTAGTGCAATTATACTTGGCAATCATAGCGAGAAAAGACTACACCCATGCATAGTGAATATTAGCAAGGAAGATGAAGAACATAGCAATCACTCCCCTGTAATAATGTTGCTCTGCCTGCCCTATACACGAGAGGGGGACTATATAAGAATCAACGAAGCTGTCACTATCGCGAACTACCCACCGATCCGGCATATAGGGTGCAATCGCAGATAAAGACGGTATAGACACCACGTCTACACAATATTTATCATTCACCCACTGCGCACATGGATAAACGCTATACGATCCTAGGCATGTATATAATTCCAATCTAACTATGCCAAGCATATAACTACGATAAACTAAGAACAATATAATTGCTAATATAATCAAGTAGAGCAAAGTCATATTCAATATATTGAAATAGAACAAAGTAGTATTCATAATATTGAAGAACAATGATGAACAATTGAAGAACAAGAGAGAAATTACCAAGAATCCTCTTGACAGATCCGGGAACCAATCGAAGATTGACTCCTTCTAGTTCTAATCCTATGTAGCTATGCTAAAACTAGAGATCTAGTTGATGTGGTGGCTCTAGGGCTTGATCAGAGACTCTCTCCTCCTGATGACTGAATTAGGAACTGAATAATGAGACAGAGGTGCCTGCTCCAGGGTCCAGGGCCTTGCTTATATAGTCTTTTCGGGTGAATCTGGGCCGTTGGATCAAACCGACATTGAACGGACGGTTTTCCTTAATCCTTTAGGTCGGTGGAGCATAATCCTCGAGGCGGAGCCTGATTGGCTGAGGGGGCAGGGCGGGCGCCCAAGGGACTAGGGCGGGCGCCCTGGTCCCGGGCCCGTTCGGCCTCCCGCTCGTTCCCGTGGCTTCTGGACTCTTCCACATTAAGGAAAATTGGGGGTTACGTTAATTATCCGTCATTAACCCGACATGTGGGCCTTTCCTTCATATTTCCTGATAACCCCCTGCAGAAATAGATAAACAGCAAAACTCGTGGAATTCTGTCAGATAAAACCCTAAGTCTGGGTGTTGGTTTCATTTAGATCCTTTTCTCTATTTATTTGATAGATATAATTGATACTTAAGGACCGTCAACAAACTCCCCCAAGCTTACCTCTTGCTCGTCCCTGAGCAAGGATAGTCTCAGTGATGGATCAGAAGTTGCTGAATGCTTTTGAATTTTGACGGTACACATGCTTTCAAATAGAGTCTTATCTCTGAATTAGAGTAAACTGTCAAGACTTAAAACTTACTCATTGTGCCTTTCACTATGGGGCTTGCAACTGTCACCTTTGTCTTGAGCGGTTAAAAGATAGAACAGTCTAGTCAAGCGCCATGTCTCTTATTCTTGATCAGCTATAGCTCTGGAGTTTTTGCAGATTTTCAAATAAAACTCAGAGATTCCTTGTATGACTCTCTCAGGTCTCTCATTTGTGGTATTTCTGGATCCTCACCAAGGCAGTAATGGTGTTTGCCTTCTCTCGAAGCAAAGTATGTAGTATTTGTGGTATAAGGCAGAGTGACATTGCCTTCTCTCTCAACCTATCCTAATAAGGTTTTTGATATCTGGAGCTCATAGGTGGGAGATAAGGTATACATACTTACAAGACATTTATTGCATAGTCAAACCATGGATCCAGAGAAACAAGTCAATAAGTCAAATCAAGATGTGCATGTGTGGTGAATGAATGGTGTATGGTGATAATGGTGATAATGGTGATAATGGTGGAGAGTGTCTAATTCTACTTTTGCTCTTTTTGAGGGGATACATACCTTTCTTGCTTTTGGTGCTCTTGAGGAGGATGAGATGCTCTATATTTTTATTTATTATTTTTTTTCTTTCCTCTCAGGTGGGTATCTTGTACCCCTAATTCTACTGTCGGACACTTGTCCATTTTTACCTCTCTTCTCACACTTTTTCACTTTTTTTTTTCATCGAGGTTCCGAGCACTTGCTCCTTTTTATTTCCTCGTAATATTTTTCTTTTCGAGGTTCCGGGCACTTGCCCCTTTTTATTTCCTCGGATAGAGCACTCATCTCCTTAGAACAATTTAGCAAGTGGTAGTAACCAAAATAACTTGAGCATTTATTTCACAGGGAATAACAGGAAATAGGAAAATGTTTTTGGCTATTCTCTCCCGGGTTAGGAGTAGAATAATTTTGTGTGGATCTGGAGATGGGAATGGATGTATGTGGATGCGTACTTCCGGAGTAGAAGCAGCATATATGAGTGAACGTGCAAGTGAATCTTGATTTAACCACATGACAAGCTCCTAAGGGTCTACACAGCTTGACTACACTCAATGCTCATAAGTAGTAAAAAGTAAATGTATAGCTTAAAGTCTAGCAAGCATGTATGTATGGCCGTGGTAGGAATTTAAACTCTCATCATAAAGGAACTCATCATGTAGCATTTTAAAGATTTTCAAAGATAAAATTCTCCAGAATTCTAGCATCTCTAGGAATAGATAAACAGCAGCTCAACCTTCCCATATCATATCCGTTAACAACTTAGACTTTAGATCAAGTTCTCTTCCCACAAGTTCAGGTTTAGAGTAAGCTTTTAAATAATAACAGTTATGTCTAAACTAGAGAGAGAACTTCTAATTGAAATTAGGCAGAGCAACTATTCATCATATCCATGCTAGAGTTTTATTATCTAGATTCATTTTAGCATAGCCACTTTATTTATTTATTAAACACACTAAGCAAAAGATATAGATATATATATATATATAAGCACAAAATCTTTATTTGGTTTTTCATCGTTTTATTTTAATATAGTATAAGTATAAATATAAAGATAGATATAGAAATACTTAGCGAGATAACGGGGGTGCTCTCCCCCAAGCTGGATCTTGACGTAGTTTCTCTTGATGTAGCTAGCAGATAGCGGAGGTGTATTTGAAAGTCGGCAGCACCCTGACAGCGATTAGAATGTCCTCCGTCTGCCAGTCCTCTTGGATTCTGTGAAGCTCAAATAGACAACAAAGCTTGTGGAACTGATTAAGTGTTAGCATAAATATCTAGCCTTTATCATGTTGAGCCTCCTTGATTATTTTTATGTTTTCATTTTATAAAACAGAAGAAAATATTTATTTATTTTTTTATGCCACCACAGTGAATGTACTTATGGGTTTTATGTCACTCGTATACTCACATGGGGCTTCTAGAGTTTTTTTTAACATTTTTATTTTCTTTCTAAGATAACATGAATATGATTAACTAAACAAACTATTAAGTAAATATCTGAGAAGGGAAATGGATAACTACCAAGTTACCTCTTGGCAAGGCGTCCGGCATTTTTAAGTCCTCCGAACGGGACTCTATGTGTACTCAGTTGTCTTGGGAGTCAGTGGATGGCGTAGTCGGTGGTTCCGGCAGCGCCTCCTCCTCGTGTTCAACTGTCTTTTCTTTCCACACTTGTCTTGGTGCTTCGGTCTCTTCAAGACAGTGCTGATTGAGTGGTATGTCCTCAGATCTTACCACTTCTCCTTCGTAGTCTGCCCATCCATCCTTGATGACCGGTTGCTCCTGGTTGCGGTTCCGCCTCCTTCTCCTTGTCCTGACCTGCTTAGATTCTTCAAATACGTAGTTGGGGTCAGTAAAGTAAAGGCGTACCTTCTCAGAGGGGAAGTGCATGTGGACTTCTCCAGTTCCAATGTAGATGATTGCTTTGACAGTACTGAGGAACGGTCTTCCAAGGATGATAGGTGGATCATACTCGTCTTCTCCCATGTCAACAACCTGAAAGTCTGTATGGACAAAATGATCGTCTATCTTGACAGGGACGTCAGTTACTGTACCTTCAACCTGTCGGAATGTCTGATCTGCCATCTGGAGACGAATGTATGTCGGCTTCAAGGGCATGGTTCCGAACAGCAGTTCATAGGTGACCTTGGCCATTATGTTGACGCCCGACCCAGTGTCGCATAGTGTCTTGTAGAAGTTGTACCCATTAATGGAGCAATAAATGCTTGGCATACCTGGGTCGTCCTTCTTGTCCAAGAATGGTGACTTGAGTTGGCGATCTTGACCTTTGTGCACGACAGTGACCATCTTGACTGATTCGGTCCACACTTGCTTTTTGCTCTTGTTCCTCTTGTTGGTCCTCCTTGGTTCATATTGGGGTTGCTCTAGGATTTGTACGGTCTTGTTCTTGAAGGAAAACATTTCCTTCCTCCCCTTTATGTGGAAACTGATCTTGGCAGCACTAGCATAGATGACAGCTCCCGTGGTGTTCAGGAATGGCCTCCCTAGGATGACGGGAGCCCTCTCGTCAGAACCGGTCTCTATTACTACGAAGTCTGCTGGAGCGTACGAGGAACCAACTCGGACACAGATGTTCTTCAAGATTCCTCTTGGGTAACTTAGTGTCCTATCTGCAAGCTGCAAACACATGGTTGTTTCTAATAATGGTTGTGAAAAGAGTTTTTCGTAGAGTACCCTGGGCATGATGTTGACGCTTGAGCCAAAGTCACAGAGTGCTTCTGGGAAGTCTCGCATGCCGATGGAGATCGGGATGACGGGGCGTCCTGGGTCGCCTCTCTTGACTGGCAGAAGTTCAGTACTTACCTCAATGATGGGGTTACTCCAGTAATCTCCTGCATCAAATATGTCTACAAGATTTGCAGATTCTAATGCATCCGGTTGTGATGGTATACCGGGGTTAGTAGCAGGAACAGCAGCAGCTATTTGATTCAATTGAGATTCAATCATTTTATTAAAGCTAATTTGATTCTTGATGGCAGTAGAAAAATTATCCATTCTATTATTTATATTTTCTAGAATTTTATCATTAGATGCCAATTTCTTAGACATGTTATCCATTAGCTTTCCTTGATTAGACACTAACTCTCTTAAAGGTAGATAATTATTATTACTGAAAGAATTGTTACCTTGGTAATTACCTGAGTAGTTAGGCCTTTGTTGATTCCAACCTTGATTCTGCTGAGGACGGTTGTAGTAGTTATTGTTGTTGTTGTTGATGTAGTTCACGTCCTCTAGCAACTCGGGACAGTGATTGCCCGAATGTCCAACACCTCCACACTCCTCACAAGTCATGTGGGAGTCGTAGACGTGCATTACTTCCTTCTTCTCTCCAGCTCGGTCATCGAGCTTCTTCATGAGTAGGTCTAGCTTGGCAGACAGCATGTCTACCTCCTTGAGCTGATGCATACCTCCACCTCTCTTGCGGGTCTGAGTTCTCTCTTCATTCCAACCTTGGTTGGACGCCATCTTCTCCACAAGAGCTGTGGCTTGTGGTATGGTGAGTGATAGGAATGCTCCTCCAGCTGCAGCATCCATGGTCTCACGGGCACTATTGACGAGCCCATGATAGAATGTCTGCATCAGCAACCAGCTCTCCATTCCATGATGGGGACATTCTAGGATGTAGTCTTGAAAGCGCTCCCATGCTTCTGGAACGGATTCATCGTGCTGTTGCTGAAAGCTTGTAATCTTCCCACGGAGAGCATTTGTCTTGCCCATGGGAAAGAACTTGGCTAGAAAGTTCGTGGAGCAGAGTGCCCACGTAGTATTCTTCTCCTTTGTAGCGTAGAACCACTGCTTCGCTCTCCCCAACAGTGAGAATGGGAAAAGGCGAAGTAGTATGGCGTCTCTAGGAACATCAGCCATGGTGAAAGTGCTGCAGATCTCCAGGAAGTGTTGAAGATGAGCACTAGCATCCTCGTGCGGCTTCCCACAGAACTGGTTAGCTTGCACCATGTTGATGAGCCCAGGCTTGAGCTCGAAGTTGCGGTCGATCTCCACAGCAGGTCCAGTGCGGATGTTGTCCGTAGTGGGAGCTGAGAACTCGCGGATCGACTTGTTCGCCATAGCTTCGAATTCAGCTGACAAGTTCCGGACGAAACTTCGGCGGTCTTCTGATTTGGATGAAGTTTTGCGCTGAAGTGTTGACGATTTGAGCTTGGCTCTTGTTCTTCTGAATAAGGCTTCGGGGTCGTCAACAAAGTTGTCTGGAAGATGTCTTCTATTCATACATCACCCTGAAATAAAATAAAAAATGGAAAATGCAGGGGTAAAACTGTACGAGAGAATTGATAAGCTCGAATATATTAGTGATGCGAATGATGTCTCAAAGTTCTTTATTCATTCCAACTTAGAAATCAACCTTCCCCGGCAACGGCGCCAAAAATGCTTGTTGGGCATTCTTAACGTCATTACCAAAAGTAGACTTAATTCTCTAATTCTGATAACGGCGCCAAAAATGCCAAACCTATCCCTCATGCCACTTAAGCCAAGTTGTCATCCCCAGCATGACATGAGAGACGCGGTATTGAAATATGCAATTGCTCATCAAGATAAATAAATAAAGGGAATCTGCAAGCGCACAGATTAATACCGATGCAGCATTTTAACCGGGAAGTATTCCAGGTATCGTTATTTATATTTTTACCACTGGGAAGGGATTCTAAGCATCGTAGTTGATCGTGGAATGAGAATATAGAACTGAGTATCTATCATTGCATGTATAATATAGAGCATCTATCTATCTCATCATACAGGGATAAATGTCACATAGAATATAGATAAATATGAATAGTGACAAGGATAATTAATCTGATCAGCATAACTAGCCACATATAATAATGATAAGCACCTCAACAGATATTCTAGCAAGTCATTAGCATGGAATTAGGATGAACTACAAAGATATTCCCTAAGTAATTATTAACTATAAAGTCTAGCATTATCATAGTTAGTGCAATTATACTTGGCAATCATAGCGAGAAAAGACTACACCCATGCATAGTGAATATTAGCAAGGAAGATGAAGAACATAGCAATCACTCCCCTGTAATAATGTTGCTCTGCCTGCCCTATACACGAGAGGGGGACTATATAAGAATCAACGAAGCTGTCACTATCGCGAACTACCCACCGATCCGGCATATAGGGTGCAATCGCAGATAAAGACGGTATAGACACCACGTCTACACAATATTTATCATTCACCCACTGCGCACATGGATAAACGCTATACGATCCTAGGCATGTATATAATTCCAATCTAACTATGCCAAGCATATAACTACGATAAACTAAGAACAATATAATTGCTAATATAATCAAGTAGAGCAAAGTCATATTCAATATATTGAAATAGAACAAAGTAGTATTCATAATATTGAAGAACAATGATGAACAATTGAAGAACAAGAGAGAAATTACCAAGAATCCTCTTGACAGATCCGGGAACCAATCGAAGATTGACTCCTTCTAGTTCTAATCCTATGTAGCTATGCTAAAACTAGAGATCTAGTTGATGTGGTGGCTCTAGGGCTTGATCAGAGACTCTCTCCTCCTGATGACTGAATTAGGAACTGAATAATGAGACAGAGGTGCCTGCTCCAGGGTCCAGGGCCTTGCTTATATAGTCTTTTCGGGTGAATCTGGGCCGTTGGATCAAACCGACATTGAACGGACGGTTTTCCTTAATCCTTTAGGTCGGTGGAGCATAATCCTCGAGGCGGAGCCTGATTGGCTGAGGGGGCAGGGCGGGCGCCCAAGGGACTAGGGCGGGCGCCCTGGTCCCGGGCCCGTTCGGCCTCCCGCTCGTTCCCGTGGCTTCTGGACTCTTCCACATTAAGGAAAATTGGGGGTTACGTTAATTATCCGTCATTAACCCGACATGTGGGCCTTTCCTTCATATTTCCTGATAACCCCCTGCAGAAATAGATAAACAGCAAAACTCGTGGAATTCTGTCAGATAAAACCCTAAGTCTGGGTGTTGGTTTCATTTAGATCCTTTTCTCTATTTATTTGATAGATATAATTGATACTTAAGGACCGTCAACACCCGCCATGAAGACTTCACGAGTGTAGCCTTGGTTTGATGATCCCGGTGTTACTGATTCCAAAGTAGAAGTGCTGGAGATTAGTTCCATTGTGGAGTCGTGTTCCTCAAAAGGGAGCTGATGTCCGTGCTGGTATGGAAGTTGCTGGTCAATTGTGCCAACCAGTCTAGCCGGGGCAGGCTGAATTGGCCAATGGACAATGTTACCCTCCTTGGTAGAGCTGAAAACGAGTCCTTGCTGAGCTCCCGTCAAAGGTATCTGGTGGTACTCTTTGAATCTTGCACTGATCAGGTTCTGGAAGTTTTCAGCAGAGTTCCGCAGCCCAAAGGGGATGCCATAGCTGGTGTCCGGGTCTTTTGCTTCAGACTTTGAGTTGGAGTAGGAGTCGGGCACTTCTGCATGGTCCCCAGGGTTCTGCGGGTCTTGGATTGCTAGATTTGCTAGGCTCTGGGCGAGATCTTCTATCTTTGGCGTGGCTTGCAGCTTTGATTCAGTGTCAAGCTGTCTGTGCAGCTTTCCTTGATCATCCGCAATGCAAGTCCATGAGCCAAAAACAAAAATTGACCCCGCCGAGAACATGTTGTCGTGGTTCGCCGGGCTCTTGATCGTCGAATCGCCGAAAGCCCCTACCTGGCGCGCCAGCTGTCGGTGTTTGTTGACCAGCAACTCGTCTTGAGTAATCTCGAACGATTTGTTCGGTGGGGATCGGCGTTCGTAGGACTCGGCGAGTACACAGGGACAACGATTTATACTGGTTCAGGCCGCTAAATAGCATAATACCTTACGTCCAGTGCGGCGTGTACCTTGTGTATTGTTATGATTCAATGTTCGATGATCTAGAGCCTGCGCCCGGTTCCCCTTATATGTCCAGGTGAACCTTAGCGTAGACCGAGTCCTAGCCGGTTACAATATGGGAGTCCTATTCTAATTACAGGACTTCCTTTTACAACTCGGCTAAGTTACAAACTAGAGTCCTAATCCAAGTATACTTCGTTACAAGTCTTCGGATCTCTAAAGCCATCCTGGATTAGTCGGAGTAATCATCGATAGATGATATCTCTGACATCCTGGTCCGTCAAGTACCAAGAGTCCAAAAGAGCCACTCCGGCCGAAAACAGAACCATCAATCATACTAGAAAGCCAAGTTTCAACCCAACTCACCCTCCATTCCACTACACACCTATAAATTATGGCCTACCTTCGCACCGACCTTTCTACACTCACCACCCACACTACAACCACACCTCATATCAACCAACCTCCATCCCTCAGCGACAAAACACGTCATACACTGTCACCTACCCAACAACCCCTCAAACCCAAATCAACCAACAAGCGAGCAACGCTTTACCACCACCACCACCAATACCAGCACTACCAGCCTCCCAACCTGTCAAATCCGAAGCCCAATCCCAGACAACCATCAACAACCCAACATCAACCTTCGGTGTAATACCTGCCATCACCGGGGGCTCCAACGAAGATCATGGTAACAAAAGACAGAGGAAAGAGCATGCTAGAAGAGTACACCACGTAGATGTCGAAGGACCACACAAATTTGGACGATGGTCTCATATCCCAATAACCTTCGATTCATGTGACATGAAGTTAAGGGATTACCCTCACACTGACGCTATGGTGATCGAAACCAATCTAGCAGGATGGACAGTCACCAAAATCTTGGTTGACACTGGAAGCTCCGCAGACATTCTGTTCGCTACAACCTTCGATAGCATGAAGCTTGACAGAAACCTTCTGCAACCTGCTGGCAACCCCTTATACGGATTCGGTGGCCAGCAAGTAAGAGCCATCGGAAAAATCTTTACCCATAACCTTCGGAGATCAAGTGAACTGCAGAACAGAGCACATAACCTTCGACGTGGTTGACATGTTCTATCCTTACAATGCAATATTTGGCCGAGGGGTCACCAATGCATTCAACGCAGTCATCCATCCTGCATATCTCTGCATGAAGCTTCCTGCTCCAAAGGGGGTCGTTGCAGTATACGGAGATCAAGACGTCGCAAGAGCCGCAGAAGGAATAGTAGCACCTAGGCAACGCAATGTGCACAATTTAACAAACCATCAAATTTCAAAGCACCATAGCGAAGGTGAAGCAATCAACGACCAAAAAAGAGCATTACCCAAAGAAGAAACCAAACAAGTCCAACTCTTTGAAGGCAACTCCGAAAGGAAAGTATTCATCTCAGCCAACTTAGACCCCAGTCAGAAAACAACCTCATCCTTTTCCTCAAAGAAAACTCCGACACCTTCGCTTGGTCTGCGGAGGACCTCAAGGGAGTAAACAGAACTCTGATCGAGCATAGCCTAAACATAAAGCAAGGTTATCGCCCAGTCAAGCAAAAGCTTCGCAAAATGTCAGAAGAAAGGAAAGAGGCAGCGAGGGCAGAAGTAAAAAGACTCTTGGATGCAGGGGTCATCCGCCCAGTCAAATACCCAACATGGCTTTCAAATGTCGTCCTAGTCTAGAAAAAGAACAAGAAGTGGCGAATGTGCGTAGATTTCACATGTTTGAACAAAGCTTGCCCAAAGGATGATTTTCCCCTACCAAACATAAGCACTTTGTTTGACAGAGCAGCTGGTTGCCAAATGCTTTCTCTACTCGACTGTTTCTCGGGGTACCATCAAATCTGGATGCATGAAGAAGATGAGGAAAAAACAAGCTTCATCACACCTTCGGGCACTTTTTTGCTTTCGAAGAATGGCAGAAGGCTTGAGAAACGCAGGGTCTACCTTCGCCCGCATGACATCCGAAGTTTTCAAAGATGAACATGCCATCTCTGCTTACGTTGATGATTTGATTGTTCAAAGCAAACAAAAAGAAAACCACATCTCAGACTTGTCAAGAGTGTTCAACAACCTTCGGTCAGCCGGATTAAAACTAAACCCCGACAAATGTGTTTTTGGGGTAAGCGAAGGAAAACTTCTAGGTTGCATCGTCTCAGCAAGGGGAATTGAAGCCAACCCTGAGAAAATTGACGCCATCATCAACATGGAACCCCCGACAACAAAAAAGGCAGCTCAGCGTTTGTCAGGCCGCTTAGCAGCGCTCAGCAGATTCATTTCTAGATCAGCTGAGCGAGGCTTACCTTTCTTCGAAACTTTGAGAAGCACCGCTCCATTCAATTGGGGACCTCGGCAGCCAAAAGCTTTCGAGGATCTGAAAAAGTATCTCACCAGCTTGACCGTCTTGACCAGCCCTAGCAAAGGGGACCTACTATTGCTGTACGTCGCAGCTTCACCACATGCAGCCAGCGCAGTACTGATCAAAGAGCTGCACAAAAATAACAGAACCAGACAGGCCCTAATCTACTATGTATCAGAAACTCTCGAGGGTCCCAAACGAAACTACTCAGAGCTCGAGAAGATAGCATACGCCGTGGTCATGGCATCACGAAAGCTAAAGCATTATTTCCATTCATACGAGATCCAAGTATCCTCAGCATACCCCCTCGAAAACATATTCAAGAACAATGAGGCAGTCGACAGGATAGCAAAATGGGCAATCGAATTGAACAGCTACACCATAACCTTCGTGGGAAGAACAACGAACAAATCACAGGCCTTAGCAGATTTCATAGCCGAATGGACTCCAGACCCTCGCAGAGATGGAGTCGAATCAGATCTGTTTTGGACAGTGTATGTCGACGGAGCTTGGGGAGTAGCTGGAGCAGGAGCCTCGGCTATCCTAGTTTTGCCATCTGGATCAAAGCTACGATACGCAAGAAGACTCAACTTGAAGTGCACAAACAATTCGGCAGAATACGAAGCTGTAATATTAGCACTTTCAAGGCTTCGAGCATTATCAGTCCGAAGGGCGGTCATTAGCACAGACTCCCAAGTCATCGCGGGTCATATTGAAAAAAATTACAAAGGAAAAGATCCAGAGCTACACAAATATTTACAATATGTCCGAAGGTTAGAATCTTTCTTCCTCGGCATAACAGTGAAAGCAATTCCGCGGTCAGATAACAGCGAGGCAGATAGCCTGGCCAAAGCAGCAGCACAACAACTATAGCTGCCCCCTAATGTGTTTCACGAAGTAACAACTCAATCAGCAGTCGAAGCCTCCGAAAAGACTGCGAAGCTGATCAATGCAATCCAGAGCGAAGACTGGAGAGCACCTATCATGGCCTATATCAACGGGTTGCATGAACCCGAGTCCAAAGAGGAAGAAAACAGACTCAAACAAAGAACTCGAGGATACAGAATAGTGGACATCATTTTGTTTAAAGCCTCGGTGACCTCGCCATGGCTGAAATGCGTGTCACAGGATCAAGGAAAGGATATCCTCAAACTTATTCACGAAGGTATTTGCGGTTCACACAACGGCCTAAGGGCGCTAGTTGGAAAAGCTTTTCGTCAAGGCTTCTATTGACCAACAACACTACGAGATGCAGAAGACATCGTCAAGCGTTGCGAGGGTTGCCAATTAACAGCAAAGACACAAAAAGCCCCAGGGGCCCCAACAACTCTGATATGCCCAACATGGCCCATGCATAGATGGGCAATGGACCTCGTCGGTCCACTACCAACAGCTCCAGGAAACCTTCGCTACACAGTGGTAGCTTTGGAATACTTCACGAAGTGGATTGAAACCAGACCGTTGGTTTTAATCACCTCTCTAACCGTCAAAAGGTTTTTCTGGCAGCAGATAGTTTGTCGATTCAGAGTTCCTAAACACCCAACCGTCGACAATGGCACTCAGTTTGACAGCGAGTTCTTCAAGAAATTCTGCGCTCAAATCGGAACAATCTTATGCTTCGCCTCAGTCCGGCACCCCCAATCCAATGGCTTAGTTGAAAGAGCTAATGCAACAATTTTCCAAGCCATATCCAAAAAATTACAAGGCAGGCCCAAGGGAAAGTGGGCGGAGGAGCTAACCTCGGTCACCTGGTCCCATAACACTTCAGAATGCAGGGCAACCAAATTCACACCTTTCAGGCTACTATTTGGGGAAGAAGCTGTGTTGCTAGAAGAACTGAAGTACGGCTCTCTCAGAACAACCCTCGAATCAAATGAACCAAACCAGCTGCTTGATAAAGATTTGCTCGAGGAAACAAGATGCAACGCAGCGCACAAACTTCGCAAGTATCAAGAAGAAACCAAAAAATGGAGAGACAAAAAGGTGAAAATCAAAGATTTGAAAAGGGTGACCTCGTCCTCATTCGGAAACAAAATGCCAACATGGCAGGAAAATTCCAGCCAAAATGGACGGGACCATACCTGATCATAGAATGCAATCGTCCAGGGAATTTCCATCTCTCCAACAGCGAAGGAAATCGCCTACCTCACACCTGGAATGTTGATGACCTTCGAAAATTCTACCCATAACGGAGCCTTAGCAAGCTCTCACAACATGTAATCTGCCTTCAATCTCTCTTCTTTCAGCACCATACTTGTAACCAAAACAAAGGAGCTGCACTCTTTTTCCTTACGAAGGGGCGTAAGGTTTTTTAACGAGGCAGTTTCCAAGTCCTTAATAAAGGCATCAACCCCCGAAAAAAACAAAACTCTAAAGTCCTTTCTCAATTTTCCATAAACATCGATAAAAGCAGCTCTTATCCAAGAGCGCTTATAATCGATGAAAAACACCGAAGATTGCTTCGAAACACAAACAAATCTTTTCGAAACAAACTTAGGAAAAGCAAACTTCACCTCCACCAAAGACAAGGGGAGGCACGAAGTCCAAAAAAGTCGAGCACCCTCGCAAAAACCGCCAGGGGCTCGCAAAGCAAACTTCACCTCCACCTAAGACAAGGGGAGGTGCGAAGTCCAAAAAAGGTCGAGCACCCTCGCAAAAAACGTCAGGGGCTCGCAAAGCAAAATTCACCTCCACCTAAGACAAGGGGAGGCGCGAAGTCTAAAAAAGTCGAGCCTCCCCCTTGATGATTGAATTGACAAAAGCTAGGCACAAGAGATGGTTTGAGATACCAAAACTGAAAACTTGGTCCCCAAAGACATGGGCAACGGCTCAACGCAACCAAGCAAAGGATCGGATCAACAACTCATAAATGAGCAAAACTCGATCACACAGAGCGAAAGACTTGGTTCCCAAAGACATGGGCAACGGCTCGACGCAACCAAGTCAAAAATGAGCTAGCCCTCAAGAAAAGGCAGAAAAATGGCTCAACACCACTAGCTCAAGGCTTGATACCAATTGAGGCTGAAATAACGCATTAGAATGCAAAACTGCTAGTCCCTCAAGATAGAGGCACAGAGGCACAACACAACTAGCAACCTCGATACCAATCACAACAGCCAAAAATTGGTGAAAAATAGCTAGTTCCTCAAGACAGAGGCACATAGGCTCGACGCAACTAGCTGAAGGCTCCATATCAATCGAAAATACCAAGCAAAAACTGCTAGTCTCTCAAGAGAGAGGCAACAAAGGCCCAACACGACTAGCAGGCTCGATACAGATTGAGAGAAACACAAAGAGAAGCTCAACACTAAATGGAGCACAAACACTCGGAGCACGCGGAGAAGCAGCAAGACAAAAGCGACTCCCCCTGAAATCAAGCCTACACACAAAGGCTATGCAACAAAGCTCATGACACCAATTACACTCCATACCAAAAGATGGATACCAATTGAAACACATAAAAGAGCTATACCAATTGAAGAAGAACATAAAAGAGCTAAACTTCCCTAGCTCAAAGCTCTCCCCAAAATGCACGACCCTCCCCTTTGTGCCAACACTCAAACTCCCCCTTGCAAATAGCTTCTCCCCCTTGATAAAAGGGAACATGCTGAGGGGTTTTGACATTTCTCCGCAAAGTTGACACAAACACAAGACAAGTCAACAACCAAAAGCATATGGGGGTGATCACAAAGTGTATCGGAGCTAGGGGTATGTACACTAAGCTAAAAATGCATGATATGCACAATGCAACAGCTTCAAGTGTATAGCAATCAGAATGAAAAGATGCTCAAAAGGGTGCTGCCCTGAAAGTGTAGCAACCAATACAAATGCTAGCAAAGGCTCAAACTGATCAAATGATTATGAAATATGAATAATTAAGCATATGAGCAGTTTTAAGCCATTTGAAAAGGAGTTCACCACTAAAATAGCACTTAGCATGAATAGACAGAAAATCAACCAAGTGCTAACTCAAGTATAAAAGGTGAACTACCCCTAGCAAAGTTCAATCATCATGCCATAGAATGAAGCATAGACTTATGTTATTTTCAAATTTTATCGGAGATTGCAGCGGTATTAACACAAGTTCATATTAAAGCATGTGATTGCGAGAGGTTGAAAGCATGGTCATTGCCTAACTTTTCAATCGGGCTAAGCCTATGCAAGAAAAGCAATCGGAAGCTTAAAGCACCGGTTTCGGTCTTACACTCCACGGCTCAAGTTTAACTCAATTGTGCAATGAGAAACAGTCTCGATACCGTGAGGTGCTGACACATGCAATCCCATCTCGATCTTTTCATTTCACTTAGACTTGGATCAAATTTTAAGCACAAGGTAAATGTGAACAAACCAAGCAAGTGAATGACTCAGTGCAAGAGACATAGCAACCTAGCATACAAAAGATAGCACAAGTGATCTCAACACATCCTACCCATGCTAGTTGCCACTCTCAATGGTGAACAAATTAAAGGTTTCACAGTTGATTAATCAAGTTCACCATTTGCAAAAATAGCTTAGCTCATAACATGTATCAAGTGATCAAAAGAGCCTAGGCTACAAGCATCATCATGAATAAACAAGGCATACCGAAAAGAGCATAATCTCATTCTCATTGCTCTAAACATGAAGCTCTAAAATGCACTAGAATACATGATGAAATGCATGCAAAAGCTAGTCTATCAAAGACAAAACAAAACTAGCCTAAAAAGGAAAACCCAAAACAAAAGGGTATCGAAGAAATCAAACTAAGATACAACGGGCAAAATGCTTCCCCAACTAAAAGGGAAAGACACATCAAACTCACAAGCGAAGAGCCAGGAAACGCTCAAGCGACAGCCAGCAAAATCCACATCGAAAAGACCACACAACAAAAAGAGGTCAAGGAAGAAGAGTACCAAAACCTGAACTCAGAAGTGTGTCGGAGGTACCTCATGAAGCGCATGACCGCCTGCTGGTGTGATACCCGAGGGGACGCCTGAATCTGCTGAACTCCGGGGCGCCTACCTCGCCGAAGTCGTCTCCCCCTCGCTTGATGCTATCGCTCCCACAGTTGCAGCTAGTGCTCGCTGGAGAGCTGCTCGAACAGAACCCCAAGTCGTGGTAGAAGTGGGATCGGGTCTGTGAGCCGAAATGCTCTCTCTAGGCTCCAGTTCTCCTGCACACTCAAAGGCAGAAGAAAACACAAGGCATTGTCTCGTCCAGTGTGACCTCAAGGTCTCCACAAAATGGTTAGTCACATAAAAGCATAAGGTGAACTCTCAACAAAAAGAGGTCTACCTATGAATGATACCGCAAGGAGATCGGAATTCAATCTAGACATGACTACCATGCAACAGTATAAAGCACTATGGAGCAAAATGCAGCCTAAAGACATGATCAACCCAAACATAGCCTAAGCCTCAACACATGTTACAATGCAAGATAATGATAGCAATAGATCCAAAAGCATGTAACATGATAAAATCATGGAAAGGCTAGTGCTCAACCTAAACATATCAACAGGGTACATGTAGCTACACAAAACTAGCACCTGAAAAGTGATACCTAATGAACATCATACCACTACAAATCAAGCTCATGGAGAAATATGGTAAAACATGGCACAATGTTCATGAGGGTCACAAACTAGCATAAAAAGTGGAATAGCTACCAAAGCTGTACACAAGGCTAGCATGACATGATATACAAGATAGCACATGCTAGTCTACATCAAAACATGATACAAAGAAAAATGTACATGTAAGAACTATACAAGTGAGCACATGATAGTCCATCTCATACCACAAGAAAATAGAACATGAATGTACAAGGTATGATTGTATAAGAATGCTCACCGAGTAGAAAAAACCTCTTTGGAGGCAAATCTAAGCGGGGTGTAGTGAACCATCAACTGTTGATCACATCTAAAAGATCAAGCTCCATCAGGCGCATGTTCTCCACCCCGCGTCCTCATATCTACACACAAGAGGACAAAGCAACCCGAGTCTTGGATCCCGAAGGGTTAGCAAGTATGTACTTGGGAACCCAAGACTTGGTCACAAAACTCAACTTTTCTTGTGGGTTAGAATGATGCAAATGTTGGTTCAAATGCAATTGTGAAACACCCTTGGAAGCATTCCTCAAAAGGACAACTCGAGGAGAAGAACGAGTCGTACCACGGGAAAGGAGGCAAACATCTTCCAAGGTTTTTGTAGAAGAACCAATAGAAGCACCATGAAAAGCATGACGTGAACCAAGAGAAGAAGCACTAGAAGCATGTCCACGACCATGACCTATCCCACTAGAAAAGGAGTCATAAAACCCATCAACAAAGAGGGGCTTCTTACTAGGAACACAAGCGTTCATGCCATGAGAAGGGCCATGAACCACCAACTTCCTAGAAGAGCGAGCTTGTCGCAAATGTTTGGCACGCCGATAGCAAAAGCTTTCTTGATGCCCATCTTTCTCACAAAAAGGGCAATGGTACAAAGGCCTATTGGAAGGTACACCATTCTCCGACAAGTGAGAAGTCCCTTGGGACATAGAACAAGAAGCATCAATGACCAACTTGGTGCCAACACTAGGAGCACACGTGCCATGGGAAAGGCTACGCGGCTTCCTAAAAGCCTTAGCTCGAATTCGTCGCTCGTGTTTGACACGGCGGAAACAAAAATCGAATGAGTGTCCATCCTTCTTGCAAAAGGTGCAATGGAAAACCAGATTGGGAGCATGAGTCCCAAAAATATGAGAAGCACCCTTATCAAGAGAAGTCCCTTGGACATCACTTGAAGAAACAACAAGGTTAGGAGTAGCCATGAAAGAGCTATCTAAAACCTTAGCACAAGTGCTATCGTCAAAAGACTCACGCGCAACATAAGAACTCAACTCCGGTTGCAAAGATGCAGACTTGGAAACATCAACATCGGAGTTGGAAGAAATGCGTGACTCAAACGACTTAGCACAAAAGCTTTTGCATCTTTTGGCCAAAACCTCATTTTCAAACATGAGGCGGTCACAAGTACCACAAGGAGTGTTTCGCAAGTTTTCCATCTCCTTTTCAATGCACTCGGCATATGTGGTATGCAAGAGCTCAATCTCCTTCTCAAGGTTGGCACTCATATCATTGTGCTCAACCAACTTAGCGCTCATATCATCGCGCAAAACTTTCAAAACCAGAACTTCTTTTTCTAAATCAATGCATGATGTGCACATGAAATCGGTGGAAGGAACATCACCATTCACATCAAGCAAAGAATCATGAATAGCACAAGAAGTAAGGCAAGCATTTTTATTCAAAGAGCACAAGCTACAAGGCCTAGAATTTATCTCATCAATTTCAGCCCTAGCATGCTCAAGTTCATCTACACATGTGGTGTGAGTCAATTTTAATTTATTAATTTCAGCAAGCAAAGACTCATAAGAAACACATGGTGACAAAGCATTTGACTTAAGCAAGGTTATTTCAGTTTTAGCACATTCAAAATCCTTGCACAAGTCAATGCAAACTAAGCATGGTTTTGAAGCATTGGATATCAACATTTCATTTTCAGTTCTTAAGCTAGCAAGAGAAAAGCATAGCTCATCATTCTTCCTAACCATGTGACTACAAGAGGTGCAAGGTAAAGATACACTAGACTTCCAATGAAAAAGGCCACATTTCAACCTAGTGATAGAGCATTTCAATTTCTTGACCTTTCTACGCAAGGTATCACAAAGCTCATCATATCTCATGTTATCATCACAGCAAGCGTCAAAAATCCCAAGACAAGCAGCAAGAATACCTTTCTTGGCCTTGCCAAGTTCGCGTATACGATCCTCCGTTGAATGCTCATCATCTCCTAGGAAGCCCAGCAAAGCATCCACCTCGCGTTCCGCCTCAAGAGCCGTACTCCTCCTTCTTGCCAAAATGCCATCCTCGGTCGCATGTCCAAGACTCAAACCTAAGGACAAAGACACACTGGAAGAAGAACTTGGTGCCATCTCCAAAAGAACCGTTAGTGTTAGCCAAAACACAAGCTCAACACCTCGACAAGCAAAGTCGAAAACACAACCGTTCTCAAAAAGGTCGCCTTCGCGGATCCAGAACCGGTTAAGGTAGAGAGATCCTTAACTGGCTCTGATACCAATTCAAGGACCGAATTGGCGACCAGAGGGGGGTGAATGGGAGCCTCAAATTTCTTCTCGAGAAATGATGGCCCTTGTCCTAGAAAATCACCCCAAAAGCGAAGACTCAAACAACCGGTGAGTTCACAACCTACGGATAGGTGGATACCCTAGGAGATGTCCTAGAGGTACAGCAGAACTACCGAAGAACCCCCAAAACCAAGCGCCAAAGCAACGGGGGAAAACTGCACAAGCAAGCTCCTAGAACAATCGAACCTCCGATAACGGAACACCCCACCCCTATGGAGAAGAGGAAAGTGTTCGACCAAAAATACTTAGGCCAACTGGTGGCAAAAGTACCTTGGAAAGATCCTTATGAAGTTAGGAAACTAACACAACAAACGGATCTCAAATCGGAGCTCGAACGCAAAAGATACGGACGCTAGAACCGTCGAAACTCCGAAAGAGAAACACTTAACTCCTATGGAAAAAAAGGAAGTGTCTGACCAAAAATACTTTGACCAATGGTGTCAAACGTACTTTGGAATGATCCTTAAGAAGTTAGAAAACCAACGCAACAAACGGATCACAAATCGGAGCTCGTACGCAAAAGATACGGACAAAATCAGCAAAACTGTGCAGTCGCGGACTGTCCGCTATTGAACCCCGGACAGTCCGGGAATGAGTCCCGGACAGTCTGCCGTTCAAAAATAAAAACAGCGACCTCGCTACCCATGAATAGCCCTGATCCCCGGATAGTCCGGGGATGAGTCCCGGACAGTCCGCCACTGTCCAGAAAGCCCAAAAACAGCTCGGGACAAAACCAAAATCGAATGGATCTTCACCAAATCAAACGGGGCTACAACCAAACTTCTCCCACATGTTCTTCTATGTGTTGGGAAGCTAATCCTAGGATATCATCGCTCCAAACCAACTAATCCATGAGAAATCGGAAGAACACTAGAAAAGGGGGAAGAATGAAGAACGAACGCGATTTCGACCCGATCTATGTGCTCGTGAGGTTAGAGGGGAAATCCTTTGGTGGAAAGAAGGAGCTCACGACATAGAACAATTTGATTCAAACGGAATCACAAATCGTCGCTCGGAGAGGGAGAACGAGGCAAATCTCTGGGAGGGGAAAACCAAAACGCGAAGAACAAAAACGCGAATCGATCCAAATTTCAGCCAACACAAGAGGAGTAAGAAATTGATCCTTGGATTGCTACGGAATGATGAATTGTGTAGCACACTGTGTCGGGTTACAAGCCACTCCTCGCAACAACAAAGCGTGGATGGCGAAAAGCTCAAGAACAAGAGCCACTCCTCTCTCTAACCCTAGCCTCCTCTCAAATGAACAAAATGAGAGTGACACCTCCAAGGATGGGCTGCCCTAACCAGCCCCCTTCATATATATAGGCGCACGTCCGAAGACCAAAACGCCCTCTCATGAAGCACTGACCCAAATACCCCCTAGGGGTAAAACCGTCCAACTCTGGCAGTTTCCATCCGACGGCCACGCGCCTTCTCATCCTTCGCTTCGCCTCGACGCAAGCTCCAGGATGCCGCCACATGCCGTCACCGTCGACCGCCGCGCCTTCTCACCGATAGCTTCACCGCAACGCAAGCCTCTCGGTGTCGCCACGCGTCGACCGTCCTTTTGGACCTTCCCCCAATTTTGAGGCCCAAACCGGGAAACCTGCCAGCCCAGGTTTTGAGGCCCAAACCTGGAAACCGTCCACCCGAGTTTTGAGGCCCAAACTCGGAAACCCGCGAGCCCAGGTTTTGAGGCTCAAACCTGGAAACCGTCCATCCCGAGTTTTGAGGCCCAAACTCGGAAACCGGCCATCCCTAGTTTTGAGGCCCAAACTCGGAAACCGTCGAGGGTAGCTTTTTGAGGCTCAGCTACCGAACCCGCACCATAGACGGGATGTGGTTCGCACACCCCAACCACCGGCACTGATGGCGATGCATGTCCAGCCTCCACGTCGGGCACAACGCCTTCGCCTTCCTTCTTGACTTGGCCGACGGCACTTGCGCCGCACGCAAGCCCGTGTCTTCGCCCCGACTCGGCCGATGCATCGCACATCCCCATGTGCTCTCGCTCGCCGATGCCACGTGTCAGCTACCACAGCTGGTCCTCCGGCCTGTCGGTCCGTCAGTCCAAGCCTCATGTCCGCCCTTCACCGCCCTAGGTACATCGGCATGGCACGTCCGCCGCACGGCACGCCCATCCTTCACCGATCCCGGTCCGTCGGCACGACACGTCTCTACTTGACCTTCACCTCGCCATTGACCACTGTATCCGAGCTCCACACCTGCACATCAACACAGCCAAGAGACACATGTTGCACACGCACGCCAACACAGAAACACCACAACTCAACGCCACCGGTTAGTCATAAACATTAAGCGCATAGCTAGATATAGACTCAATCGGGAAAAGCCTCAAACCTTCCTCCCAAAAGTCAATCATTCATCATATATGTTCTCAGCGTCACTGTTTTTTACCAAACATCTCTCTTAAGCGAAAAGCGAGCCTCGCTAAAAAGAAAAGGGGGTGTCGCTGTTTTTACCAAACATCTCTCCTAAGCGAAAAGCGAGCCTCGCTAAAAAGAAAAGGGGGCGTCGCTGTTTTTTACCAAACATCTCTCCTCAGCGAAAAGCGAGCCTCGCTAAAAAGAAAAGGGGGCGTCGCTGTTTTCCCAAACAACATACACAAACAATATTGTTTACTCAAAAACAAACGGACCTCGCCAATAGACATCGAGGGCCAAATTCACTCTATCAAAAAATTACAAGGATGAATCGCATGTGCACAGCTTTTTCGCTTATATACAAATCAACCGCAGTACAACACACTCTCAATAAAAAAAATAAAATTACAAGGAAGCATCACCATCGTCAATCAACATTAAATCATCCAAACCCTCGCTACACTCCTCAAATCCTGTTTCCACCGGAACTATGGGCCCCCACAACAAAGGAGTCGCAGGAACAATTGGCAGTTCCCCAGGTAAAACCCTCGCCCTATACATATATCTCCGATTTATATCACTAACCTCCGAAGGCTCCTCTTTCGGAATCACAAGTGAACCGTCCGGACCTAGATCAAGGTTGCTTCGCCCAAACAAGTAGTCCAGGGCCATTTTTTCATCGATGTCATCTTCAACAATGGGCAGCGAAGAAGAAGAAGAGCCAAACAAAAACCGCGCAGCTTGCCGATCCGTATAATCTGCATTACGCCAGAATAGGCTTGATCGGCTATTCTTCAAATCGTACCTTCGCACCTTCGACCACCAAAAACGCTCAAAAGGCAACGAAGGGTGTTTAAACTTAGCTCGAGCCCATGATTCACCAGATATAAAAATATCTTGATAATTTAGCGTCAGTGGCGTCACATCAAATACTTCTAGCACGGTTCCATCAGGAACCTGCATTTTCACAGCATTAAAAAAGTATCTCAGTGTCAACAAGTCATTCCCACCACCCAACATATTACAAAATGACCCTCTTGTTGAGCTATCCCAAATTTTCACACCTGCTCGGCACCCCCATGCTCCTCCGCCCTAGCTTCGCCAGCTGAAGCATCCAAATCCTCACCGGTCGCAGCATCCAAACTCTCCAAAGTTACAGAAGGATCAGCAGCAGGCGCTTCGTCCGTCGCCGCCTCTTCCACATCAGCCTCTTCAGTGACCGGAGCCTCCTCAGCCGAGGGTGCGGCCTCGACTGGCGGAACCTCCGTAGAACTGTGCACAGGAGCAGACTTGGAGCAACCCGCAACGTCTTCGGTAGCAGTCGGCAAGGGCAACGCGTCTTTCTGAGCCTGCAAAACATAGCACAAGATCCATGAATAAAAACATGAAACGAACATCTCATGCAATGGATACCTGACGAGTAGGTTCGGCCGCCTCTTCGAAGGCGAGGACACATCCACCACCGTCGATCCAAAACCTCCGGAGCAAGCGCATCGCGCAGTTTTGAACCTCCGCATCATCAACGTTCATTTTACGCACCTCGTCAACCTGTGGGAAAACGTGGTTCGACTTCCTAATCTTGAGTAGGTGCTCGCAATCAGCTTGGCGAAGGGTGCCGACCATGGCCAAAGCTCCGGCATAGCAACCAAAGTCGGCTGCGTTTTCAACCAATGAGCTGAAAACATCAAGCTCATTTCTAAGCCAACCCTCGAACGCCTCAGCATTAGCAGCAGGCAACGACTCCCCAGCAGAACCGCCAGCTTCAGTCAAGCAGGCGTCAACTTTATCCTTAATCTTTCTCATACTTTTCTGCCACCCCTCAGACTGCGAAGCCAATTCTGAGGACAGTTCACTTATGCGACCGCTCGCTGATAACAAATCTTTGTCCTTCTGACGGCAAGCTGCCAGGAGTTCAGCATTACTGTTCGCAACCTCCTATGCCTCCTCCCGATATTTAGCAACCTTCTCCATAGCGGCTTTAAGCTCAATATCTTTATTTTCCAAACTCTTCCGAAGGTCCTTATTCTCTTTCTCAACCTCGGCCAACCGTCTCCTTAAAAAATCATCGTTCATACCAGCCCTTCGGCGCGCAGAGCGACTAAGAAGCATCAACTCAGCCAGCTTAACATCAATATCATCATGAAGCTCGTCCAATGGCTGGTTGACTAATCGAAGCTCGGCCTCCGGGACACAAACCCGACCAAACACACGTCCAAGAAAACGCCTTTCCTCCGGAGCGCATTGCAGATGGCACTCTCGAAGGTCCGGACTCGTGAAAAGCTCTGTAGCCGGATCCGAAAGTCCAACCTTCTTGGCAAAGTAAGGAAGGGTACACTGGCTGGCTTCGCCATACGACCTCTTTCCTGGGTATCGCTCGGACTCGAGTTCGCCCTTCACCTCAAAACCATCAACCCAAATATGAGAACCAGTGAACTCGGGCACAGACCCTCGCAAGGGACTCTCAGGCTCCAGGTCCCGGAGTACATCATCAATTCCACGTGCAGCTGCAGCATCAGCACAGGACGAGGCAACCGCTTTCCCACGATCATCATCGATGGACACTTCATCATCGGAGTCACCTTCGCCACTGGAAGTGTCGCTGACATCATCAGATGAGCCTCCTTCAGTGTCGGCCTCCTTTTCAGCCTCCTTCTCCTCCTCCGAAATCTGGATCAGAGCGCCGATCCCGCCGATGCGGGGTACCCGCCCTCCAACCCTCGCAACACCTCGGCCACTTGATAATGCAACAACGGCCGAGGAAGAGGAAGTGTCGGCAGCACCCGAACCCACAGCGACCTTCGTGGCAAGCGTTTTCACTCGGCCGCCGGTGACGCCGCGCCCTCGACCACGACCCCTCTTCGGCCGCGAGACAACCTCTCTCTCCTCTGCAGCAGCACATTTCCTTTTCTTCGACGCATCCTCGCTCGAAGGCGCTGGCCAGTCAGCGTAACGGATATCAAGAATGTCGAAGATCCTGTTAACTCGACCTCCGCTACCCACCGAGCTGTGGATAGCCTTAACCTCAAGCGTAGAAAGCTTGCCAACAAGATCTTCCGCTCTCTGCTAAACCCGTTTGTAAATAGCTTCGACTCCATCTTCACGTTTGGGAAACTTCTTCCAAACAGACTCCCAAGCCTTGTTCAACTCCAACCTAGGTTTCTTCAAACCTCTACCCTCGTACTTAGGGTCATCCTCAATAGAAAACCAAACTTGCTTCCGGCTAAGGGGCCACACTTTGGCGCAACAATACTCCTCGACCAAGTCACGAGCACACTGTGAACGCGCAACAACTCTTAAACAGTCAACTACGGCGTGCGCCTCGGCACTCATTTTAGCCTCGGCACTCACATCACCAAGGGGCGGAAGCTCGCCACAGAGCTCGGTTACGCCATCAAGCTTGTAGTAAAACCAGAACTCTTGCCATCCACTGGTCCACTTGTTCTTCTGAGCTTGCACCGGCAACTCTGATCCAGCACGATGGCAAAAGGTGTACACCGCAAACTAACCGAGACTGGTGTTACCTTCGCCATCCACAATCTTGCAAGGCTGCATATGCACACGATGCGTTCGGATAAAACCCTCGATGTGAGGGACAACGCCCTGGGAGCGACACGCCCAGACATACACAGAAAGCTTCGTAAAGCACGATGGGGTGAGCTGTTGAAACCTCAAGTTGAACCTCTGAAGAACCGAAGTCACAAAAGAAGCAATCGGAAAACGCAGACCAGCCAAAAAGAACTCAAACACAACAACCTCATCAGCATCTAGCTTCGGCGTGGTCTCTCCAGCACTGGTCCTCGCTTTCCCACCCTCAATCCAGCCTCGCTTCGCATAAGTACCCAAATCAGACCTGCAAACCCGACTAATTCCAAATTCAAAGGTCACTCCATCATCCGCAGCACTCGGAGAAGCAACACAAGCAGTCTGCTTCAACCTAGCCATCTCTTTAGCTGACTCTAACTTCGAATAACGAGCGCCTAGCCCAACCTTCGCAAACAAACTAAAACAAACCCTCGCTACAAGCAAATCGCAGCAGCAGGTTGGCTATAGCAAAGGAAGGCACGAGTTCAAAGCGTCCACCAACCCCACCTATTTATAGGCCAAGGCACGAACAATCCAACCCGGCAAAATCAGCACGGATCCCAAAAAATCACGGCACAAGAAACAAAATAGACCTCAATCACCGCAAGCAAAAAACAAATGGGCCGACCCATAAGCAGCCGCGGGCGTCGCTGCCGAGAAACACTGTTCTTTTCCAAACATAGGCGCTGCTTGGGCCTAAAGATCAATCGTTTTTAGATCCAAGCCATCGAGGGGCTACTGTTGGGGGAAAGAACCCTCGTTAGTGACGTCACGCAGGCTGGGTCAGGAGGCGACCCTCGCAATGCCCTGCGTCTCGATCAAGGAAACCCTCGTCACTTGACAAGCCCCTCGGGCCTTATTTCCTAACCCTCGAACTGATAATTCGGCCTTCGGGTTTATCTCACGGACCTTGCAGGAGAGAAGCGTGGGGAGAACGGGGAACGACCCTCGCGCGTGCCGCGTGCCTTCGCAATAAGGGTCAAGCTCAACGGGTGGCAAGCGATCGCGTGCCTCGCGATCGACAAAGCTGAAGAAGTCAACGTTCGCGTTCCTGCGAGGGTGTGCGCAAGCCAGGTGGCGGCGGACGTATGAGAGGCTAGCTAGGGTTTCTAAACAGTCTGTGTTTGTACAATTCTGCCCTTCCGTTGTACAGTATGGGGGAATCTTTCATGTACCCTTTTGTAATTTGGTCAGTGCCCCTTGGTATTCCCTATAAATACCAGGAGATGAACAGTGTAATGGGGACGGTTTTTGGGGAATAGAGCTACAGCACCACTGTTCCTGTTACCTTCGTACCTTCACGTTTGACTTGACGATCGGCCACCTTCGCTACTTCCCTGCACGTGTGCGGGGGTTGGGCTAGTGTGTTACCAACATAATCCTTACCGGACGGACCGAGTGGAAGGATGGGAGCTGAACTTGCAGCGGCAAGGGCGCAAGGCGGCAAGGGTGCGTGGTTGCTCGACCGGCGTGACTCGGACTCGGAGGACGGATGATGCAAGTGGAACTTGCACCGGAGTTATTCAAGGGGAAGTCAAAATTGCGTCCCTAATTGCGTCCGTTTGCTGATTGGCCGTCAAAAGGCAAATAGGCAATCACTAGGGATTACCATTCCATATTATTAAAAAATACTTAAATTGGCGAGTTATGTTTATAGGCTATATGGATTGGGTTGATTTGTATTCTTGCCATTTGGGCTCTTTAAAATATTCGGATTATCATATTCCCTACTACAGAAACGAATTAGGGCAGCGTTGTACTTTTGCGCTCCGTGACGGGTGTTTTTTTTTTGCCCAGCAGCGAACACTTTTTATTTACCATGGCGGGCACTTTTGCTCGCTACGGTAAATTGATTTACCGCAGTGGACATCTTAAGACGTCCACTGCGGTCTGCTACTGAATTTTCGCAGCGGACGTCTTAAGATGTCGCTGCGATAAATTGATTTACGGCAAGCATTTTAAGGCGTCTGCTGCAGAATATGCCATATTTTCAGTAAAGGATGTCTTAAGGCGCTCGCTGCGGTAAATCGATTTACCGCAGCAAACATATTAAAATATCCGCTGCGCTAAATGCCCTATTTTCCACAATGAACGTCTTAAGATGTCCGTTGCGGTAAATCGATTTACCACAACGGGCACCTTAAGACGTCAGCTATGAAAAATAGGCCATTTAGCGCAATGGATATCTTAAGATGTCTGTTGTGGTATAGCTAATTTTTAAATCACATTTTGTTGGGGGAAGGGACCCTCGGCAGTGGCGCCACGCATGCTGGATCAACAAAACGGCCTTCGCGCGTCCCGCGCACCCTCACCAAAACTCGCCTCTTTTATTTGTTAAGTCCCTCAAATCACCAATCAAGCCCCCGAGTACTGACAAAACCTTCGCTATGTTTGGCAAGTTCTCACAGGCAAAGGTCATGGAGAGCGCTAGAAGCAACCCTCGCGCATCCCGCGCACCTTCGCCAAAAGGCTCAGGCCCGACCGGTGGCAAAGGGACCAGGACCTCGCGGCTGGACGGGTGTCTTCGCAAGATAAAAGTCGGCCCTCGCCTTCCCGCGAGGGTGAGCGCAGGCCGAGCGGCGGCGGGTGCGTGGAAAGCAGGCTAGGGTTTCCTGCGCCTCTCGTGTTTGTACGATTCTGCCCTTCCATTGTACAGCAGGGAGGAATCTTTTCTGTACCTTTTTGTAATTTGGTCAACGCCCCCTGACATCCCCTATAAATACCGGGAGGTGAACAGTGTAAAGGGATGGGTTTTTTGGGAATAGAGCTACCGCATTACTATTTCCAATTTCCCTTTCTTACCCTCGCTCTCGGTTCGACGATTGGCCACCTTCGCCACTCCCCTGCACGTGTGCGGAGGTAGGGCAAGAGTGTTTTCAACGGAACCAGCAGAAAGATCCCGCGAAAATGTATTGTCATTTTTGTGGTCTTGGAAAGGGGCACACCACCAAACAATGCGAGTGCTTTGACAAGGGAAAAGAGTACCAGGAGTCCAACAGAGCCGCTTCAGCAGACAACCGAACCATCAACCACACGAGAAAACCGAATTTCCACCCATCAAATCCTCCATACCACTACACCCCCATAAACTACGGCCTACCTTCGCAACAACCTATCTACGCACACCACCCACACTACAACCAAGCCTCTT
This sequence comes from Coix lacryma-jobi var. lacryma-jobi, assembly GCA_009763385.1. Lineage (NCBI taxonomy): Eukaryota > Viridiplantae > Streptophyta > Magnoliopsida > Poales > Poaceae > Coix > Coix lacryma-jobi. Next base: position 61,474,262 of record CM019827.1, read on the forward strand.
ATCAGCCAACCGCGATCCCGCAACGCCAAAATGCACCATATACCGTCACATACCCAACAACCCCCCAAACCCAAACCCAAACCAACCAACAAGTCAACAACGCTCTACCACCACCACCACCAATACCAGCACTACCAGCACCTCAACCTGTCAAATCCGAAGCCCAGAACCAGACGACCATCAACAACCCAACATCAACCTTCGGTGTAATACTAGCCATCACCGGAGGCTCAAATGAAGATCACGGCAACAAGCGGCAGAGGAAGGAACATGCTAGACGAGTACACCATGTAGTCGTCGAAGGACCTCACAAATTCGGCCGATGGTCCCACATCCCTATAACCTTGGACTCCAGTGATATGAAGCTGAGAGATTACCCTCACACCGACGCTATGGTGATCGAGACCAATCTAGCAGGGTGGACAATCACCAAAATTCTGGTCGATACAGGAAGCTCCGCAGACATCCTGTTCGCATCAACCTTCGACAGCATGAAGCTTGATAGAAACCTCCTGCAACCCGCTGACAACCCTCTATACGGCTTCGGCGGTCAACAAGTGAGAGCCGTCAGGAAAATATCTTTGCCCGTGACCTTCGGCGACCAAATGAACTGCAGAACCGAGCACATAACCTTCGATGTGGTCGACATGTTTTATCTGTACAATGCAATATTTGGCCGAGGGGTCACCAATGCATTTAATGCAGTCATCCACCCCGCTTACCTCTGCATGAAGCTTCCCGCTCCGAAGGGGGTGGTTGCAGTATATGGAGACCAAGACATTGCAAGGGCAGCTGAGGGAACAGTAGCACCAGGGCAACGTAATGTCCACAATTTATCAAAGCCTCGAGGTACAAACCTCAGCGACGAAGGTGAAATTTGCACTGACACAGTAAAGGCATCACCCAAGGAAGAGACTAAACAAGTCCAGCTCTTTGAGGGCAACACCGAAAGAAAGGTGTTTATTTCAGCCAATCTAGATCCCCAATCAGAGAACGACCTTGTCTTTTTCCTCAAAGAAAACACGGACACTTTCGCTTGGTCTGCAGAGGACCTAAAGGGGGTAAACAGAACTCTGATAGAGCACAGCCTAAACATCAAACCAGGCTATCGCCCCGTTAAGCAAAAGCTTCGCAAAATGTCAGAAGAAAGGAAAGAGGCAGCGAAGGCTGAGGTAAGAAGGCTTTTGGACGCAGGTGTCATCCGCCCAGTCAAATATCCAATATGGCTCTCAAACGTGGTCCTAGTTCAGAAAAAGAACAAAAAATGGCGAATGTGTGTAGATTTCACGTGTCTGAACAAAGTTTGTCCGAAGGATGACTTCCCCCTCCCTAACATAAGCACCTTGGTCGACAGAGCAGCTGGCTGCCAAATGCTATCCCTCCTCGACTGCTTCTCAGGATATCACCAGATCTGGATGAATGAAGAAGATGAGGAAAAAACGAGCTTCATTACACCTTCGGGCACTTTTTGCTTTCGAAGAATGGCAGAAGGCCTAAGAAACGCAGGCTCAACCTTCGCTCGCATGACATCTGAAGTCTTCAAAGATGAACACGTCGTCTCCGCCCATGTCGATGATCTGGTTGTTCAAAGTGAGCTAAAAGAAAACCACATATCGGACTTATCGAGAGTGTTCAGCAACCTCCGGTCCGCCGGATTAAAGCTGAACACCGAAAAATGTGTTTTCGGGGTAAGCGAAGGAAAACTGCTAGGCTGCATCGTCTCAGCAAGGGGAATCGAAGCCAACCCCGAGAAGATTGATGCTATCATCAATATGGAACCCCCGACAACCAAAAAAGCAGCTCAGCGTTTGTCAGGCCGATTAGCAGCTCTCAGCAGAATCATCTCCAGGTCAGCTGAGCGAGGGTTACCTTTCTTTGAAACATTGAGAAGCGCAGCTCCATTCAATTCGGGACCTCGGCAGCAAAAAGCCTTTCAGGATCTGAAAAAATATCTCACCAACTTGACTGTCTTAACCAGCCCGAGCAAAGGAGACCTACTACTGTTGTATGTCGCAGCTTCGCCTCATGCAACAAGTGCATTCCTCGTCAAAGAGTTACACGAGAACAACAGGACCAGGCAAGCCCCAATCTACTATGTATCAGAAACCCTCGAAGGTCCCAAACGAAACTACTCAGAGCTCTTGAGAAGATAGCGTACGCCGTGGTCATGGCATCAAGAAAGCTCAAGCATTATTTCCAGGCATATGAGATCCATGTACCTTCGGCATACCCCCTCGATAACATTTTCAAGAACAACGAGGCAGTTGGAAGAATAACGAAATGGGCAGTTGAGCTCAACAGCTACGCTATAACCTTCGTCGGCTGAACAGCAATCAAATCACAGGCACTAGCAGATTTCATAGCTGAGTGGACCCCAGACCCTCGCAGAGATGAACCTCAACAAGACCCGTTTTGGACTGTATATGTCAATGGAGCTTGGGGTGCAACTGGAGCAGGGGCGTCGGCCATTCTAATCTCGCCATCCGGGTCGAAGCTAAGATATGCAAGAAGACTCGACTTCAAATGCACAAACAACTCCGCAGAATACAAAGCTGTAATACTAGCACTCTCAAGGCTTCGGTCATTGTCAGTCCGAAGGGCAGTCATCAACACAGACTCACAAGTCATCGCGGGGCACATTGAGAAAAACTACAAGGCAAAAGATCCAGAGCTACAAAAATACTTCCAATATGTCCGAAGGTTAGAATCCTTCTTCCTCGACACAATAGTAAAAGTGATACCGAGGTCAGAAAACAACGAGGCAGACTGCCTAGCTAAAGCAGCAGCACAACAACTACAGCTGCCGCAAGATGTGTTCCACGAGGTTGCGACTCAATCAGCTTTCGAAACCTCCGAAAAGAGCGCCAAGTTGATCAGTGCAATCCAAAACGAGGACTGGAGAGCACCTATCATAGCCTATATCAAAGGGCTCCATGAACCCGACTCCAAAGAGGAAGAAAACAGACTAAAACAAAGAGTACGAGGGTACAAGATTGTGGACAACATTCTGTACAAATCTTTAGTGACCTCCCCATGGCTCAAATGCGTGTCATAGTCGGAAGGAAATGACATCCTCAAGCTTATTCACGAAGGCATCTGTGGTTCACACAACGGCCCGAGGGCGTTAGTTGGGAAAGCCTTTCGGCAAGGTTTCTACTAGCCAACAGCGTTAAGAGATGCAGAAAGCATTGTCAAACATTGCGAGGGTTGCCAACTAATGGCAAAAATGCAGAACGCCCCAGGGGCTCCTACAACTCTCATATGCCCAACTTGGCCTCTGCAAAGATGGGCAATGGACCTCGTAGGCCCACTACCGACAGCCCCAGGAAACCTTCGCTACGCGGTGGTAGCCGTGGAATACTTCACAAAGTGGATTGAAACAAGACCGTTGTCTTCCATCACCTCCCTCGCAGTGAAAAAATTCTTCTGGCAGCAACTAGTTTGTCGGTTTGGAGTCCCCAAATATTTAACCGTCGACAATGGCACTCAATTTGACAGCGAGGTTTTCAAAGAATTCTGTGCTCAAATTGGAACAATTCTATGCTTCGCCTCAGTTTGGCACCTTCAATCCAATGGTTTAGTCGAAAGAGCTAATGCAACAATTTTCCAAGCCATATCAAAGAAACTGCAAGGCAGGCCCAAGGGAAACTGGGCAGAAGAGCTAACCTCCGTCACCTGGTCCCATAACACCTCGGAATGCAGAGCCACCAAATTCACACCCTTCAGGCTCCTGTTTGGGAAGAAGCTGTGTTACCAGAAGAATTAAAGTACGAGTCACTCAGAACAACCTTCGCAACTGACGAACCAAACCAACTGCTTGACAAAGACTTACTCGAAGAAACAAGATGCAACGCAGTGCACAACCTTCGCAAGTATCAGGAAGAAACCAAAAGATGGAGAGACAAAAAGGTGAGAATCAAAGAACTCAAGGCGGGTGACCTCGTTCTCATTCGGAAACAAAACGCAACCATGGCGGGGAAGTTTCAGCCAAAATGGACGGGTCCATACCTAATAACAGAATGCAACCGTCCTGGCTCTTTTCACCTCTCTGACAGCGAGGGAAACATCCGGCCTCATACCTGGAACGTCGATGACCTTCGCAAATACTACCCATAGCGGAGCCTTAGCGAGCCCTCGCAATATGTAATTTGTGTTTTCATTCATGTTTTCTTCCATTTCCACGCATGTAACAAAAACAAAAGGAGATGCACTCTTTTTCCTTACGAAGGGGCGTAAGGTTTTTTAACGAGGCAGCATCCAAATCCTTAATACAGGCTAGAACCCCCAGAAAAAGCAAAACTCCAATCTGTTTACTTAATCTAGAAAACATCGAAAAAGCAGCTCTTCTCCAAGAGTGCTACAATCGATGTATACACCCCGAAGATTGCTTCGAAAAACAAACTTTTTCGAAACAAACTTGGCACAAAGCAAACTTCACCTCCACCTAAGACAAGGGGAGGCGCGAAGTACAAAAAAGTCAAACACCCTCGCAAAACACGCCAGGGGCTCGCAAAAAAGCAAACTTCACCTCCACCTAAGACAAGGGGAGGCGCGAAGTACAAAAAAGTTGAACACCCTCGTAAAACACGCCAGGGGCTCGCAAAAAAGCAAACTTCACCTCCACCTAAGACAAGGGGAGGCGCGAAGTACAAAAAAGTCGAACACCCTCGCAAAACACGCCAGGGGCTCGCAAAAAAGCAAACCTCACCTCCACCTAAGACAAGGGGAGGCGTGAAGTACAAAAAAAGTCGAACACCCTCGCAAAACACGCCAGGGGCTCGTAAAAAAGCAAACTTCACCTCCACCTAAGAAAGGGGAGGCGCGAAGTACAAAAAATCGAGCACCCTCGCAAGACACGCCAGGGGCTCACAAAGCAAACTTCACCTCCACCTAAGACAAGGGGAGGCACGAAGTACAAAAAATCAAGCACCCTCACAAAAAACGTCAGGAGCTCGCAAATCACGTTAGGACTCGTAACGCAAGCATCACCTCCACCTAAGACAAGGGGAGGCGTGAAGCACCAAAAAGTCGAACAAGCAAGGCAAACTCTACCTCCACTTTTCACCACGAAAGACAAGCCTCGCTAAAAAGAAAGGGGGTGTCGCTGTTTTTACTAAACATTATCTGTTTAAACGAAAGCGAGCCTCGCCAAAAAGAAAGGGGGCGTCGTTGTTTTTACTAAACATCTCTGCATAAACAAAAAGCGAGCCTCGCCAAAAAGAAAGGGGGCGCCGCTGTTTTTACTAAACATTCTCTGTTTAAACGAAGCGAGCCTCGCCAAAAAGAAAGGGGGCGTCGCTGTTTTTACCAAACATCTCTGTATAAACGAAAAGCGAGCCTCGCCAAAAAGAAAGGGGGCATCGCTGTTTTTACTAAACATCTCTGTATAAACGAAAAGCGAGCCTCGCCAAAAAGAAAGGGGGCGTCGTTGTTCTTACTAAACGTCTTAAACATCGGTACAACGCTGTTTTTTCCAAACTTCATACAGATCCAACAGTGCAAAACCTAAACTGGCCTAGCCAGCATTAACCGAGGGTCAAATGCCCAACCTCCAAAAATTTACAAAAGTAAAATGTATTCACACAAAACAGACATACAGTGTTTCCGTTCATTCACAAAACAACCTCACAACGACAAACAATCGGTAAAAGTTATAAAATTACAAGGAACCATCACCTCCTTCAATTAACATTAAATCTGCATAACCTTCGTCACCCTCCTCTAACCCTGTCTCCACTAAAACTATGGGTCCCCACAACAAAGGAGCTGCAGGGACAATCGGTAGCTCCCCAGGCAAAACCATCGCCCTATACATATATCTATGGCCTACATCACTAACTTCCGAAGGTTCCTCCTTTGGAACCACAAGTGACCCATCCGAACCTAGATCTAGTTTGCTTCGCCCAAACAAGTAATCCAAAGCTGTATTCTCGTCAATATCGTCATCAATGCCAGCTTGCGAGGACGAAGTAGAACCCAACAAATAGCGGGTGGCCTGTCGATCAGTATAGTCTGCTTCGCGCCAAAAACGACTCGACTTGCTATTCTTCAAATCGTACCTTCGCACTTTCGACCACCAAAAGCGCTCAAAAGTCAGCGAAGGATGTTTTAGCCTAGCCCGAGCCTACGATTCACCAGTTATAAAAGTATCTTGATAATTAAGCGTCAGTGGCGTCACATCAAACACTTCTAGCACGGTTCCATCAGGAACCTGCATTTTCACAAAATAGGAAAGTGTCTCAGTGTCAAAAAGTTTTTACAACTACCACACTTTTTACAAATAACCCTCTCGCTCGAGCAACCCCAAATTTTCACACCTGCCCGGTTTCCCCATGCTCATCCGCCACAGCTTCATCGGCAACGACATCTAGACCTCCGCCAGTGGCAACACCCGACCCCTCAACAGGAGCCTCCTCCGCTGCCTCCCCTTCAATGTTAACTTCTCCAGTCACCAGAGCGTCCTCAGCCAAGGTTTCAACCTCGACGGCTGGAACCTCCGCAGAGCTTGGCGCGGGAACAACTTTGGAACTTCCACCAACATCAACAGCCGCAGGCGGTGAGGGCATCGTCTCTCTCCGAGCCTGCAAGCAAAATAAAAGACAAAAATCAAAAATTAACACTAAACTCCATCATCGCTGAAACAAACCCAAAAGCCAATTTCTCTCCAAATACCACAAACCTGACGAGTAGCCCCAGCAGCTTCTTTAAAAGCAAGAGCTCGGCCGCCACCAGCAATCCAGAACCTGCGAAGCAACCGCATCGCACAATTTCGAACCTCGGCGTCATCAACTTTCATCCGGCGCACCTCGTCAACTGTCGGAAAGGCATGGCTTGGCCTTTTGATCTTGCGAAGGTGCTCACAATCCGCTTGACGAAGCGTACTCGCCATCGCCAAAGCTTCGGCATAGCCACCAAAGTCGGTCGCGTTACCAACCAACGAGCTAAAGACATCAAGCTCGTTATTCAGCCAACCTTCGAAGGCCTCCGCATTAGATGCAGGCAGCGGTTCCCCAGCAGAACCTCTGACCTCGATCAAACAGTTATCAAGCTTGGTTTTAATTTTCGCCATACACCCCTGCCAAGCCTTCATCTGCGAAGCTACCTCCGTCGACAGCTTATTTATGCGAGTATCTGCTGTCAACAAGTCCTTGTCTTTCTGGCGGCATGCCGCCAAAAGCTCCGCGTTGCTGTTTGCAGCCTCCTGCGCCTCCTCTCGAGACTTTTTAACCTTTTCCAAAGCACTTTTTAGCTCAATTTCTTTACTTTCCAAGCTTCGCCGGAAATCTTTATTTTCTTTCTCCACCTTCGCCAACTGCGTGCTCATATAATCATGGTTGTAGCCTGCCCTTCGACGCGCAGAATGGCTAAGGAGCATCAACTCAGCCAGCTTCACATCTATGTCGTCCTGAAGCTCACCCAACGGCTGGTTTGTCAATCGAAGCTCTGCCTCCGGCACACAAACCCTGCCGAATACTTGACCCAAAAAATGCCTTTCCTCTGGAGCGCATTGCAAATGACACTCTCGAAGGTCCGAACTAGTGAAAAGCTCTGTGGCCAGATCAGTAACACCAAGCATGCTAGCATAATACGGCAGAGCATCCCGGCTAGCTTCGCCATAAGGCCTTTTGCCCGGAATTTTATCAGATTCATGTCCACCGACCACCTCGACACCATCAACCCAAATATGAGATCCCCCGTACTCGGGCACTGCCCTCCGCTCCGGACTCTTGGGCTCGAAGTCCCGTAAAATATCATCAATGCTTCGAGCAGCAGCAGCACCAGCACTAGACGAGGCTATCCCTTTTCCTCGATCGTCCTCAATGGACACATCTTCATCGGAGTTACCTTCGCCATTGGAGGTATCACTATCCTCGTCGGATGAGTCCTCTTCAGTGCTCCCCTCCTTTTCCTCTTCTTTCTCCTCTTCCTTTTCATCATCATCGGAGACACCTTCATCATCCGAGATCTGGATTAAAGCGCTAATACCGCCCACGCGGGGCACCCGTCCTCCAGTCTTACCAATGCCTCGACCGCTCGAAACGACGGCCGAGGAAGAGGAAGTGCCAGTAGCACCCGAACCTACTGCGACCTTCGTAGCAAGTGCCTTCACCCGGCCGTCGGCGTCGCCACGACCACGACCTCGACCCCTCTTCGGCCGCGAAACAATCCGTTTCTCCTCCGCAGAAGCACACTTCCTTTTCTTTGGCGCATCCTCGCTCGACGGAGCAGGCCAGTTAGCATACTGGATCCCGAGCATGTCAAAAACCCTGTTAACACGACCCCCGCTTCCCACCGAGCTGTGGATAGCCTTAGTCTCAAGGGTGGACAGTTTCCCAATGAGATTTTCAGCCCTCTGCTGAACGCGCTTATAAATGGCCTCAATACCATCTTGACGCCTGGGAAATTTCTTTAGGACCCTCTCCCAAATCTTGCTCAAATCAAGCTTCGGTTTCTTCAATCCCCTACCCTCGTACTTCGGGTCTTCCTCAACCGGAAACCAGATCTGTCTCCGGCTGAGGGGCCACGCATTGGCGCAGCAGTACTCCTCGACTAAATCGCGAGCGCACTGAGAACGCGCGACCAACCTCAGGCAGTCAACCGCGGCGTGCGCCTCGGGGCTCATCTGAGCTTCAGCACTCACATCGCCAAGAGGCGGAAGCTCGCCACAAACCTCGGACACTCCATCAAGCTTATAGTAAAACCAGAATTCTTGCCACCCGCTGATCCACCTATTTTTCTGCGCCTGCACTGGCAACTCCGATCCGGTGCGGTGGCAAAAGGTATACACAGCAAACTGGCCCAGACTGGTATTACCCTCGCGATCCGTTATCTTGCATGTGCACGCGGTGGGTCCGAACGAAACCCTCGACTTGTGGAACAATACCTTGTGAGCGGCATGCCCAAACATACACTGACATCTTCGTAAAGCACGAAGGTGTAAGCTGATGGAACTTCATATTGAACCTATGCAGAACAGCTGTCACAAACGAATCAACGGGGAAGCGCAGCCCAGCTTCGAAGAATTCCTCAAAAACAACAACCTCGTCTGCATCAGGCTTTGGCACAGTTTCTCCAGCCCTAGTCCTCGCTTTCCCTTCCTCGATCCAGCCTCGCTTAATATAAGCCGCAAGCTCCGAGGTACAAACCCGACTGAGCCCGAACTCGAAGGTTACTCCTTCATCCGCAGCAGAAGGAGAAACAACACGAGCGGTTTGCGTAGACCTCACCATCTCTCTAAAAGCGAACCTCACAAAACAAACTAAGCAGAGCCTTCGCAACTAGACTAAAGCAACCTTCGCAAAAAGTTTTGCGCAACAGCAGGACGGCTAGAGCTAAGGAGGGCACAGCTTGAAGCCCCCCACCAACCCCTTCTATTTATAGGCCGGGAGACGAGTCACCCCACCCTACGAAAGCGGCACGACAACCGAAATCCTCGGCGCAAAAAACAAAACGGACCCAAACAGTACAAAACAACAGTATAACGGCCTGGCCCAAGTCAGCCGCGGGCGTCGCTGTCAAGGGTCCTATCACATCTAAGAGCGCTGCTTGGGCCCAAACACTGTTCTTCTGGACCAAGGCAACGAGGGGCTACTGTTGGGGGAAGGAACCCTCGGCAGTGGCGCCACGCAGGCTGGATCAACAAAACAGCCTTCGTGCGTCCCGCGCACCCTCGCCAAAACTCGCCTCTTTTATTTGTTAAGTCCCTCAAATCACCAATCAAGCCCCCGAGTACTGACAAAACCTTCGCTATGTTTGGCAAGTTCTCACAGGCAAAGGTCATGGAGAGCGCTGGAAGCAACCCTCTCGCATCCCACGCACCTTCGCCAAAAGGCTCAGGCCCGACCGGTGGCAAAGGGACCAGGACCCCACGACTGGACGGGTGTCTTCGCAAGATATAAGTTGGCCCTCGCCTTCCCGCGAGGGTGAGCGCAGGCCGAGCGGCGGCGGGTGCATGGAAAGCAGGCTAGGGTTTCCTGCGCCTCCCGTATTTGTACGATTCTGCCCTTCCGTTGTACAGCAGAGAGGAATCTTTTCTGTACCCTTTTATAATTTGGTCAACGCTCCCTGGCATCCCCTATAAATACCGGGAGGTGAACAGTATAAAGGGACGGGTTTTTTGGGAATTGAGCTACCGCATTACTGTTTCCAATTTCCCTTTCTTACCCTCGCTCTCGGTTCGACGATTGGCCACCTTCGCCACTCCCCTGCACGTGTGCGGAGGTAGGGCAAGAGTGTTTCCAACACATTTTGAACCAGTAAATTAATCCGAAGGAAAAAAAATTCAACTACAAAGTTGTTTAACCGGTCAAGATGAACAATTTTTGTTTCGGTGATTTCTTTATTTGACAAACTGAAAATGAATATGTTCATAAATGTTACATGTGTCTCTAATAGTTTATGAAACTAAGAGTGATATATAAGATTTATGAATAATGTTAGAACCACAATGTCATATAACAAATGGTCAGACAACCAAAATAAACTTTGTAGATCTAGAGAAGTTATGAAAGTTTGTAGTTGATAACTTTTTAATTTGAAGTCATCTTGTAATGCAAAACTGTGTCCGAATTTAATTTTTTTGAAATTTAAAATTTTCAAAATACCTCAAATGGAGAAACGACCAAATTAAAAGTGGTAGATCTCAAAAGTTATAAAACTTTGTAGTTGATAACTTTTTAATTTGAAGTCATCTTGTCATCTAAAACTACATTTGAAATTCTAAAATTTGAAATTTAAATTTTGTAAACGACCTTGGATGGAGAAACTGTCTAAACAAAAAGTGTAGATGTCGAAAAGTTATGAAACTTTGAAGTTGACAACCTTTTTTATTTGAATTTATTTAGAGTCTCAAACAAGCAATTTACATATGGTTTGGTTTAGTATAATATGAATAGAGCTGAAATGGAATATAGACATAAATGATAAAGGTGGAGTGGTTGTGTAGGTTAAGCGTGTGTGAACGAGAGGTCACCGATTCGAATCTTAGTTGATACAAAGTGCGAAAAATCATGAAAAAAATGGTGGGAGTAGATCGGATGTGTAGCTGGCCTGTGGGCCTCTGCCCTAGTTAAAACAGTAACTTTTCCTAATTTTTGGGATTGAAAAAACATTGTGGGAGTAGATCGGATGTGTAGTTGGCCGGTGGGCCTCTCCCCCAATTAAAACAATAACTTTTCCTAGTTTTTTGGGATTTTTTTAGCATGGTTAAAAAAAATTCTCTATTTAACGCAATGGGCCACCTAAGACGCCTGCTGCGATAAATTAAATGGTTTACCACAGCGGACGACCACCGCAGCGGACGCCTTTGCCCGTTGCGATAAACTCAAATTGTCCATCATGGTTAATTATTGTGGCTAGTAAGTGTCATAATCCATATTCAATTATCGGATAATTCATATCCGTCGGATTTCACCAATCTCATATCCTACACTGTATCCGCATGAAATCGGATTCAGATTATCCACGTTCGCACGAATATTAAATAGACTTGTTCATATCCTTAAAATTCGAATTGAGGGCAGATCGCAGCGGAGGAGGATTATCCATACAACTTTCACCCCTAGTGAGAGTAGAACAAGACCCTCTTCTGTATATGTTGTATATGTATATGACCACAATGGCCCTGTTTAGATGCGGTACTAATTCAATCTATTAAAAATAGATTAATTATAAAACTAATTACACAACCGCACAATATTTAACGAGATAAATCTATTAAGCCTAATTAATTTGTCATTAGTACATGTTTACTATAGCATCATATTGTTAAATCATGGACTAATTAGGCTCAATAAATTCGTCTCACGAAGTAGATTCCGACTGACAAATTAGTTTTATAATTAGTCTATATTTAATACTCCATGCATGTGACGGAACGACCCTAATCCCATGGCCCACGTGTCCCTGTCAACCTCTGACAGCCGAACCCATGTTCCATGTGATTAAGACCTGTTCGCCACCGGGCTACAACAGTGCCCAATGTCCGCAGGATCATCTCACAATTCGGTTACAGCATTGCATACTTTTACAAATAACATCGGAATAAAGAGCGGAAGACTTAAATAACATTAGTTTTACAAAACGAGGTTTCAAATGAGGTAAGGAGTACGGTTATTACAATCCATTGTTCGGGTGATTCAAAGTAGACAACGTAGCGGAAACATTAACATAAAGATACATGTAACACTCAGCCCGAGGGTGCACGTTTACTCATCGGCCTCATCGGCCTCTTCCTGGACGAAGGTCACGCAACAGGGTGCGAGACACATCGGGGTCTCAGGCATACCTGCAACATGGGTAACAAACCCTGAGTACTGGGGTACTCAACAAGACTTACCCGACTAAAGAAAAAGGGAGAAGACTCAGGAATGAGAGGCTTAGGGTAGTCAAGGTAAGGCTTAAGCAAGATCAAGTATTTTGCAGAAAAGCATTTTTGTAAACCTTATTTTATTTTGAAAGATTCAGTATTCCTCATTTCTTCATCATTCATGATTCATTTTATATTTCAAAACATTCCTAGTTGAGAACCACTCTCCGTTGACAGTCAGTGGACCAAGTCTCCATAACCGAGGAGCAACGTTAATCCGGATAAATAATACTCAGCTGAGGATCCCTATCCACACTGCATATGTAGCACCCAAGCTTGCATATGCCAACTCGTCTACCACGATTCCTCCAAGATTGGACCCGGTCCTACGCCACCCGGAAGTACAGTACACCACTCCTTTCCAGGTACGACGACCACGTGGGTACATGCTACTTCCGCCATCTCTCCACTCCCAGTGCGCGGTTGTCGGTCCCAATCAAGGATTTCTCGGAGCCAGAGCTTTCCGAAGTATGTGAATAGTTACAAGTCTTGACCAGCAGGCCCCCATACGGATGGTCCCTAATTTTCCAGCCAGAACTATACCTTGGTCATATCTCACCCAAGCGTAATAGTCCTGTCAGTTTTTCAACCCTGTCCCGGTCGGTGTCAACTGTTGAGTCCCGGACTACAACATGATGACACCGTACGCTCGGACAACCTCTCCTCGTTATTGACTAGGTACGGATCAGATACCTAGCCAACAGCCGGGGAGTAAGACCAAATTCCCATAAACATTCCTTAAGTGATCACACTTTTAAAATTGGCATTTTATTGCAAAGTCTAATTCAATAAGCATTGCTAAGCATTTTTCAAATACTTTTGAAAAGCAGGTATCGGGTGTATCAGTGGTCAAGGTGGATAGTGCATCAATTAGGATAGCACACAACTCCTATAAACCTAATGCAATAATTTACTCAAAAGCATTTAAGGAAATCATTTTATAAATTCAAGGAAAGGGTTAAATGCACCGGGGCTTTCCTTGGATGGCAAAGAGAGCAGACTCGGGGTAGGTATAGGTGTCGGAGCTCGGGGTCGCCTCGGGAGTTGGTTCGTCAACAGCGGCCTCGACTCTGGTACCTTCTTCGTCAACTATACGGATGCAATGATGAATGCTCATGAGAATGATGATATGGACTTATGGTGCAAGACAATTCCACTGATTCTAGATTACTCTTAGGCAAGGCATAATCGAAATCTAGGTTGAGCATAAAAGGTAACCATTTCTTTCTTAAGCATTATTGATGTTAGGCCTTATTATAATTATCCTAAGTATTAACCAAACATATCATCACAAACATCATAGATCAAAGGGTAGGGGTCTATGAACGTCAATCAATCCAAAGATCACATCATTAAACACTTATAACCAACCCTAATCCATCTTTTCTATTTTTCTTAATTTATTTAAAAGGTCATTTTATGAAATTGCTCCAAAAATTACCAAATTAATCACATAAGTTCATTAAGGCATAAACAGATGGCAAAACAAATTTCATAATTTTTGGAGGTCATTAAGATGCTCAATTAAATCTAAACATTTAATTAACAAAAGGCACTATTCCTTAATTAAAATAAATGCTCAAAAATTAACTTGCTCCAAAAGTCTTCAAAATTTTACCAGAGGTTCAGCATGTTATAACAAGGTCACAAAAATTTATCTCAAGATTTTTGGAGTTATAGATCACTCTCCAAAAATACCAAAACCTTCATTTTTCAATTAAAAGGGAAATTTTACATTTTCAAATTTTTGCACAAAACTCAAGTTTCATATTTTTCTAAAATACTACAGAGCATAAAGAGTCTACCACAAAAATTTCAGAATTTTTAGATCAACGCAGAAAATCATACAAAAAAAGAGAAAACCGAACACTATTCATAACTTAGAAAAAAAAAGGAAAAAGGACACGGCGGCGGGAGCTCGTCGCCGGCGACCATAGATGGGCGGCGCTTGCCACGCCGGCCGAACCAGGCGGTCCGCGGCGAAGCCAAGAGCACAGGGAGCACCAGAGAGCTCACCGGAGTCGATTGGGCAGCTCGGTGAGGGACGGGGATGGACGGAGCGGCCGGTCGGCGGGAAGCGGCGGACGGCACACGGCGGTGATCGTCGCGCCGGCGGTTCCGCGCAAGATAAGCGACCACGGGGGCCGGGTTAGAGTCGCACGGAGTCAAGGAACACGACACGGGGGTCGGTGAGGGATGATCATGGTCGGAGACGACGAATTTCACGAACCCGAGCTCGCCGGGTTCTCGCCGGAGATGACAACGGCGAGCTACGCCGGGCGATTGAGGGCGGTAGAGGTGAAATTGGAGGGTGGGGAAGCAGCACCAGAACACGGCGGAGCTGCTGAGCTAGGTGGTTGAGCACAGGAGGCTCTGGAGTGAGGTGGCGACGGCGGCGGAGGTGAGTGAAGAGCTCGAGCTACGGCGGGGCTTTTATAGGCGCGGCCTGAGGCCGGTAGAGAGCACGGCGAGGCGCGGATAAGATCGGCGGGAGCGTGCGCACTCGATTGCGCTGAGGCGGAGGGGCTGACGTGCAGCCGGGACCGGTGCGCAAGCTTGGCCGGCAATAGCCACGCGGCGGCGGCGCGCAGGAGCAGTAGGGACCGGGAGAGGGAGTCAACGCTCGCGTGCGGGCGCGGAGGGGACCAGGGAACAGCGGTGGCAGGTCGGAGACAAGCGAGCGGCGGCCGAGCGCGTGGCGCGCGCGCAGCGCCGTCGGGGCGGCCATGACCGGACCCCCCCCCCCCCCTGTCGCTAGGAAGAAGAGGAACAGTGTAGGGTGTAGGGTTTGACTTTTGGCTAGGTTTTGTATTTTGCAAAAATCTTCCAAAATTTGAACTGCGCGACAAAAACTCAAAATACCAAAGTTGATCAGAAAAAAGAGATCCACAGCTTTGTCAATATGAACATTTTCAAATTCCAAATAGTTTTTGAACTATATTCAAAAACAGAAAAGGGGACACTTTTCAAATTTGATTTAAATCAAAATTACTTTGGATTTCAAACTGAAACTTGAAAATCTTTATATATGAAAGTTGTTCCATTTGACAAAACCTACAAGTTTGCTAATATACACTTTTTCTGAATCTCAATAGTTTATGAATTAATTTTGAAAACTCAAAAAGGGACAAAAACTGGAGTTTGAAAGAATTTGAAATTACTTCAAATTTTATAAAGGAACATGGAAATTTGCAAATACCAAAGTTGTTCCTCTTGATCAGATTCACAACTTTGCTTTTTGAACCAACTCAAAATTTTGAATTTTGAAAAAGTTATCAAAAAAGGGAATAAATCCAGGATTTGGGATTTTAGGGTTTTGCAAAAGGAGAAACAAATCAAAACTGATTTTTGAACTTTGATCAATGCAGCAAACATCAGGGCACTAAATTTGAACAAGAATTAAATAGAACTAGGCACAAAGGTGAAATTACCATTTTGCCCTTATAGAGAGAATTGGGCTTTTAGGGTTTTTGAAAAGGGAATCAAAGCATAGCAATTAGACAAATCAAATGCAACACAGGAAATGATTAATGCTTAAGATGATGACATGTCAAGTTAATTACATTTAAACACCAGGGGTGTTACAGCCTTCCCCCCTAAAAGAAATCTCGCCCCGAGATTCCACGTCTTAAGAAGGAAAAGGCAAAACCTTACGTCTACAGAGATTCGAGAAAGTCGGGATAGTTCTTTGCTAAGAAGTCTTCGGATTCCCAGGTGGCTTCTTCTTCAGAGTGCTGGTTCCACTGGATCTTGTACCATCTTGTGGTGGTTCTTCGGGTAACACGATCCTTGTGATCCACACGCGAACTGGATACTCAGTGTATGATAGATCTGGTTCTAGCTCAACGCCTTCAATTTCAACCACATGTTCAGGTACTCGGAGACACTTCTTGAGTTGGGAGACATGAAACACATTATGAACTGCTGAAAGATGATCGGGCAAACTTAGCTTGTAAGCGACCTTGCCACAACGATCCAGAATCTCAAAGGGACCAATGTAGCGGGGTGCTAACTTCCTTTGACTCCAAAACGAGTGACTCCTTTAGTGGGTGAGACCTTCAGGTACACATAATCTCCAATCTGGAACTGCAGAGGTCGACGTCCCTTGTCAGCATAACTTTTCTGTCGAGACTGTGCAATCTTCATATTCTCTTGGATCTGTTTGACTTTTTTCTTCCATATCCTTTACTAGGTCAACTCCAAAGAATTCTCTTTCTCCGGGCTCAGACCAATTGAGAGGTGTATGACAACGGCGGCCGTACAGTGCTTCAAAGGGTGCCATTTTGATGCTCTCTTGGTAACTGTTATTATATGAGAACTCTGCCAAGGGCAAACACTGATCCCAAGTATCTGCGAAGGTAAGCACACAGGCTCTCAACATATCTTCTAACACTTGGTTGACTCTCTCAATCTGTCCATCAGTCTGCGGATGATAAGCCGTGCTATACAATAGCTTGGTTCCAAGTGAGGCATGGAACGCTTTCCAGAACTTAGCGACAAACTGAGTACCACGGTCTGAGATGATGGTCTTGGGTATGCCATGAAGCTTCACTATGTTGTTCTTGTACAAAGTGGCATAAGTTGGAGCGGTGTAACTTGTTTTGACCGGTAGGAAGTGAGCTTGCTTCGTGAGACGGTCCACTATCACCCAAATGGAATCGAATCCCTTTTGAGTCTTGGGTAATCCATTGATAAAATCCATGCTGACATCCTCCCATTTCCAACCAGGTACTGACAAAGGTTGCAGCTCTCCTCCGGGCTTCATATGCACAGCCTTGACTTTCTGACATGTATCGCAACGAGCGACATGTCGAGCGATTTCGATCTTCATCTTTGTCCACCAGAATTTTTTGCTTCAAGTCTTGGTACATCTTGTTGCTGCCAGGATGGATGGCAAATCTGGTTGAGTGTGCTTCATCAAGGATTATCTGTCTCAGCTCAGGTACCTTGGGAACTACCAGACGGTTCTTGAACCATACCATTCCTTCATCATCAATCCTGAAAACAGTCGGCTTTTCCAGCTCGAACCTTTTCGCTGATGTGCTTGATTCCGGGGTTATCTTTCTGTGCAGCTATGATCTGTTCTCTGATAGAGGTTTCTACTCTGACATTGCCTAGACTTCCTTGTGGAACCATTTCAATACCCAGCTTCTCTAGTTCATAGCATAGGGAAGATTCATAGGAATTCATAACCAGGCAGTTACAGTATGACTTGCGACTGAGTGCATCGGCGACCACATTCGCCTTACCCGGATGGTAATGCACTTCGATATCATAGTCCTTGATTAACTCAAGCCATCTTCGCTGCCTCATGTTCAGCTCTTCTTGGGTGAAGATATACTTCAGGCTCTTGTGATCTGTGTACACATTGCAGGTACTGCCCAACAGATAATGACGCCAGATCTTCAAGGCATGCACTACTGCTGCTAACTCGAGATCATGAGTTGGGTAATTCTCCTCATGTCGTTTAAGCTGCCGCGAGGCATAAGCGATCACTCTTCCTTCTTGCATCAACACGCAACCCAAACCAGTACCAGATGCATCACAGTAGACATCAAAGGGCTTCTCGACGTTGGCTGAGCTAGCACTGGTGACGTGGTTAACAACTTCTTCAAAGTCTGAAAAGCTTGTTCACAAGCTGGTGACCAATAGAACTTCACAGAATTCTTCAGCAACTCGGTGATAGGCTTGGCGATTCTGGAGAAATCTGGGATGAATCAACGATAATATCCAGCCATTCCCATAAAACTGCGGACCTTGTGAACAGAGGTAGGTGGCTTCCAATCCAGGATATCTGACACTTTTCCGGGGTCGACTAACACACCTTCAGCGGACAGGACATGACCAAGAAACTGTATCTGATCTAACCAGAACTCACATTTACTGAACTTAGCATAGAGCTGATGGTCTTTGAGACGGGATAGAACGATACGAAGATGCTCAGCGTGATCTTCAGGGGTTTTTGAGTAGACAAGGATGTCGTCAATGAACACGACCATGAATTTATCAAGCTCTGGCATGAAAACAGAGTTCATGAGGTACATGAAATGAGCAGGGGCATTGGTCAAACCGAAGGACATGACCAAGTACTCATATAGGCCGTATCTGGTGGTGAAAGCTGTTTTAGGAATATCTTCAGGACGAGTCTTTATTTGGTGGTAGCCGGATCTGAGATCGATCTTGGAGAATACTTTGGCTCCAGCTAACTGGTCAAAGAGAAGATCAATACGAGGCAAGGGATATTTATTTTTGATGGTGACCTCATTGAGTGGGCGATAATCAATGCACATTCTGAGAGTCTTGTCTTTCTTCTTTACAAAGATTGCAGGACAGCCCCAAGGAGACGAGCTTGGGCGAATGAAACCCTTGTCCAAGAAATCTTGTAATTGGATTTTTAGTTCTGCCAACTCTCTGGGAGGCATTCGATAAGCTCTGCGGGATATAGGAGCAGTCCCGGGCTTTAGCTCTATGGCAAACTCAACGTCACGGTCAGGAGGCAGACCAGGCAAATCCTCAGGAAAAACATCAGGGAATTCACAAACCACGGGGATGTCCCGGGTTTCCAGAACATAGGCGGTGTTTATTTGAGTGGCTGCTGGTTTTTGAGGCATTGGAAGTTGGAGAAGGAGTTTGGCGGTACTGTTAGGAATATCCACTCTCACAACTCTATTCAGGATGTCGATCATGGCTTTATACTGACACATCCAATTCATGCCTAGGATGACATCTATCTCCTGATCATGAAGCACTATCATGGTGGTGGGAAATACATGTTCCCCCAACATTACTGGTATACTGCGAACCACTTCCTTAGTACTTATACGCCCTCCAGGCGAAAATATGCAGAAACTTTCTTTTAAATCCTCAATTGATATCTCATGCTTGATGACAAAAGTACGACTGATGAAGGAATGCGATGCACCAAAATCAAACAACACAACTGCAGGATGATTGGCAACGGGAAACCTACCGATCATGACGGGCTCCCCTTCTGGAATATCGCTGACAGTGGTGTAGTAGACTTGCCCGTGCTTCTTGACGAACTTGCCCCTCTGCACTTGCTGCTGCGGAGCACGGTGCTGCTGCTGCTGTGGTCCTCCAGGACTCTTCTGAGCATTCTGGGCATACCTCTTGGGCTTTGGGCACTCACGAGACCAGTGACCAAGCTGGCCACAGTTGTAGCAGGGATGGTTGTAGGCTGTTTGTGGAGTGGTGATACGAACACCTGGGGCGTTCGGCTGTGTGGCACTCTGCTGGTTGGCATTATGGGTGGTGGCCGCGGTACGGACGACCACTTGCTGGTTGGGGTAAGGTAGACGATTGTGGTGGTGGCTGGGGTGATAGATGATTCTCTGGCGTTTGTGACCGCCAGCGAAGCTGCTTGACCCTGCTTTCTTCTTCTTCTTCTCTTCCTGGTACTGGCGATTGCTTTCTTCAAAAGCAACAGCCCGGTCAACAACATCGTGATAAGACCCAGTCAGGTTATTGGACAAGCTCCTGCGGATCTTTGGGTGCAGTCCTCTGAGGAAACAATCCCTCTTCTTCCCATCTGTGTTGACATACTCTGAGGCATACTGGCTCAGATGGTTGAATTGACCCACATACTGCATCACTGTGGAGTCCTTCTGCTGCAGGGCTAGGAACTGATCAAGCTTCATCTTCATCAGACCTGATGGGATGTGGTGTGCACGGAAAGCGGTGCGGAACTCTTCCCAGGTCAACTCATGACCTTCAGGCTGGGCAGCCAAGAGGTTGGCATACCAAGCACTTGCTGGGCCACGAAGCTGCTGCGAAGCAAACCGGGGCTTCTGGATTTCAGTGCATCGGATGAGACCAAACTTCTGCTCCATGGTGCGGAGCCAATCATCAGCTTCGAGGGGTTCATCGGCTCTGGTGAAAACCGGTGGACGGGTTTCAGTGAAATCCACATAGGTGGTCTCTTGGTTGTGACGACCACGGTGACCAACATTCTGCTGTCCTTGGTTCTGAGCCATCAGATTGGCAGCGGCAGCCAGGGCTGCAATGGCATCTGCTAGGGTAGCTGGTACAGGTGGAGGGTTTGGGATGTTGGCATCATCAGAACCTCCAGCTCCAGTGCGAGTGTTCACAGGCATCTGTTAAGCAACTTGGAACTTAGCATTCATAGATAGAGTTCTGAAAACAACAGACTGATAGCTTCTTCTGATACAAAGACTGATGACTTGATAAGGTGACTGACAGATGATACAGACCGATAAAGGGAAAAGATGCGAAAAGAAAGATACATGCCAGACTTGGCAACAGACAGACTAACGCCCCCAAACCTAGACTAAGGCTTTAGGTAAGCAGATGGTACAGACACTACGAGTCTAGTCGTCGTCGATGATGATCATGTCTTCGTCGTCGTCTTCTTCGAGGATGAGCTCAGGCTCCTCCTCCTCGTCGTCGTCTTCAGCGTAGACATCTTCGACCGGTTCAACTTCTTCGTTCTCGCCTGGCCCTCGTTCCACTTCTGGTTCCTCCACAACTCCGTCCTCAGGGTCTTCCAAAACCGGGGGTACCAAGGGGTGGAGTTGATCATACAGCTGATGCACTTCCTCATGAAGCATATCATTGAACTGTTCAATCTGAGCTGTGTACTGCTGCAGTCCGTGGAGCTGGGCTCTGGTGACATCCTCTCGGATCCATGTTGCATCACGCTGCTGGATAGCGCGAACCACATTCTGGTTAGCTTCCTCAAGAGTGGCTCGTGTCTCGTAGAACTCCAGGTGGGAAAGGTAGAAGTCATGCTCCATGTTCTCTATCTCAGCCTTCAGATTCTTGATTTCCTCCTTCAGGTTCTTGCGGGTGCGGCGGGGAAAACGACGACCATTGGAGGATTCTCCAGTCTCTTCTCCGGTGCGTGGCGCCAGCTGGTGACGCGGCACACCGTTCGGTCCAGTCGACTTGCGGGCGGTCAGCTTGATGCGAGCCATATCTGGACAAGAGGTTATAGATGAGAAAGGCTAGCAAGAAAAGGTATAGGTACACTATCCCAACGAACTCATTTATTTACTTAAGTGAATATGACATGATGCATGAATCGTTCCTACGGAACAAGGCAATGCAATACTTAACATATATATAGGGCTTAAAACATGTTGTTCCACTAGCTAGTGTTGCCATATGAGAGACAAGATGAGATAAGCAATTTGGACCAAAATAGTCAAGTTTAAATTTTGTTTGGACTCAAAAGAACTTTTGAAGTTTTTCGCAAAAGAACACTGCAACGTTAAAGTGAGATGCTCCGATACCACTCTGTGACGGAACGACCCTAATCCCATGGCCCACGTGTCCCTGTCAACCTCTGACAGCCGAACCCATGTTCCATGTGATTAAGACCTGTTCGCCACCGGGCTACAACAGTGCCCAATGTCCACAGGATCATCTCACAATTCGGTTACAGCATTGCATACTTTTACAAATAACATCGGAATAAAGAGCGGAAGACTTAAATAACATTAGTTTTACAAAACGAGGTTTCAAATGAGGTAAGGAGTACGGTTATTACAATCCATTGTTCGGGTGATTCAAAGTAGACAACGTAGCGGAAACATTAACATAAAGATACATGTAACACTCAGCCCGAGGGTGCACGTTTACTCATCGGCCTCATCGGCCTCTTCCTGGACGAAGGTCACGCAACAGGGTGCGAGACACATCGGGGTCTCAGGCATACCTGCAACATGGGTAACAAACCCTGAGTACTGGGGTACTCAACAAGACTTACCCGACTAAAGAAAAAGGGAGAAGACTCAGGAATGAGAGGCTTAGGGTAGTCAAGGTAAGGCTTAAGCAAGATCAAGTATTTTGCAGAAAAGCATTTTTGTAAACCTTATTTTATTTTGAAAGATTCAGTATTCCTCATTTCTTCATCACTCATGATTCATTTTACATTTCAAAACATTCCTAGTTGAGAACCACTCTCCGTTGACAGTCAGTGGACCAAGTCTCCATAACCGAGGAGCAACGTTAATCCGGATAAATAATACTCAGCTGAGGATCCCTATCCACACTGCATATGTAGCACCCAAGCTTGCATATGCCAACTCGTCTACCACGATTCCTCCAAGATTGGACCCGGTCCTACGCCACCCGGAAGTACAGTACACCACTCCTTTCCAGGTACGACGACCACGTGGGTACATGCTACTTCCGCCATCTCTCCACTCCCAGTGCGCGGTTGTCGGTCCCAACAAAGGATTTCTCGGAGCCAGAGCTTTCCGAAGTATGTGAATAGTTACAAGTCTTGACCAGCAGGCCCCCATACGGATGGTCCCTAATTTTCCAGCCAGAACTATACCTTGGTCATATCTCACCCAAGCGTAATAGTCCTGTCAGTTTTTCAACCCTGTCCCGGTCGGTGTCAACTGTTGAGTCCCGGACTACAACATGACGGCACCGTACGCTCGGACAACCTCTCCTCGTTATTGACTAGGTACGGATCAGATACCTAGCCAACAGCCGGGGAGTAAGACCAAATTCCCATAAACATTCCTTAAGTGATCACACTTTTAAAATTGGCATTTTATTGCAAAGTCTAATTCAATAAGCATTGCTAAGCATTTTTCAAATACTTTTGAAAAGCAGGTATCGGGTGTATCAGTGGTCAAGGTGGATAGTGCATCAATTAGGATAGCACACAACTCCTATAAACCTAATGCAATAATTTACTCAAAAGCATTTAAGGAAATCATTTTATAAATTCAAGGAAAGGGTTAAATGCACCGGGGCTTGCCTTGGATGGCAAAGAGAGCAGACTCGGGGTAGGTATAGGTGTCGGAGCTCGGGGTCGCCTCGGGAGTTGGTTCGTCAACAGCGGCCTCGACTCTGGTACCTTCTTCGTCAACTATACGGATGCAATGATGAATGCTCATGAGAATGATGATATGGACTTATGGTGCAAGACAATTCCACTGATTCTAGATTACTCTTAGGCAAGGCATAATCGAAATCTAGGTTGAGCATAAAAGGTAACCATTTCTTTCTTAAGCATTATTGATGTTAGGCCTTATTATAATTATCCTAAGTATTAACCAAACATATCATCACAAACATCATAGACCAAAGGGTAGGGGTCTATGAACGTCAATCAATCCAAAGATCACATCATTAAACACTTATAACCAACCCTAATCCATCTTTTCTATTTTTCTTAATTTATTTAAAAGGTCATTTTATGAAGTTGCTCCAAAAATTACCAAATTAATCACATAAGTTCATTAAGGCATAAACAGATGGAAAAACAAATTTCATAATTTTTGGAGGTCATTAAGATGCTCAATTAAATCTAAACATTTAATTAACAAAAGGCACTATTCCTTAATTAAAATAAATGCTCAAAAATTAACTTGCTCCAAAAGTCTTCAAAATTTTACCAGAGGTTTAGCATGTTATAACAAGGTCACAAAAATTTATCTCAAGATTTTTGGAGTTATAGATCACTCTCCAAAAATACCAAAACCTTCATTTTTCAATTAAAAGGGAAATTTTACATTTTCAATTTTTTGCACAAAACTTAAGTTTCATATTTTTCTAAAATACTACAGAGCATAAAGAGTCTACCACAAAAATTTCAGAATTTTTGGATCAACGCAGAAAATCATACAAAAAAAGAGAAAACCGAACACTATTCATAACTTAGAAAAAAAAAGGAAAAAGGACACGGCGGCGGGAGCTCGTCGCCGGCGACCATAGATGGGCGGCGCTTGCCACGCCGGCCGAACCAAGCGGTCCGCGGCGAAGCCAAGAGCACAGGGAGCACCAGAGAGCTCACCGGAGTCGATTGGGCAGCTCGGTGAGGGACGGGGATGGACGGAGCGGCCGGTCGGCGGGAAGCGGCGGACGGCACACGGCGGTGATCGTCGCGCCGGCGGTTCTGCGCAAGATAAGCGACCACGGGGGCCGGGTTAGAGTCGCACGGAGTCAAGGAACACGACACGGGGGTCGGTGAGGGATGATCATGGTCGGAGACGACGAATTTCACGAACCCGAGCTCGCCGGGTTCTCGCCGGAGATGACAACGGCGAGCTACGCCGGGCGATTGAGGGCGGTAGAGGTGAAATTGGAGGGCGGGGAAGCAGCACCAGAACACGGCGGAGCTGCTGAGCTAGGTGGTTGAGCACGGGAGGCTCTGGAGTGAGGTGGCGACGGCGGCGGAGGTGAGTGAAGAGCTCGAGCTCCGGCGGGGCTTTTATAGGCGCGGCCTGAGGCCGGTAGAGAGCACGGCGAGGCGCGGATAAGATCGGCGGGAGCGTGCGCACTCGATTGCGCTGAGGCGGAGGGGCTGGCGTGCAGCCGGGACCGGTGCGCAAGCTTGGCCGGCAATGGCCACGCGGCGGCGGCGCGCAGGAGCAGTAGGGACCGGGAGAGGGAGTCAACGCTCGCGTGCGGGCGCGGAGGGGACCAGGGAACAGCGGTGGCAGGTCAGAGACAAGCGAGCGGCGGCCGAGCGCGTGGCGCGCGCGCAGCGCCGTCGGGGCGGCCATGACCGGACCCCCCCCCCCCCTGTCGCTAGGAAGAAGAGGAACAGTGTAGGGTGTAGGGTTTGACTTTTGGCTAGGTTTTGTATTTTGCAAAAATCTTCCAAAATTTGAACTGCGCGACAAAAACTCAAAATACCAAAGTTGATCAGAAAAAAGAGATCCACGGCTTTGTCAATATGAACATTTTCAAATTCCAAATAGTTTTTGAACTATATTCAAAAACAGAAAAGGGGACACTTTTCAAATTTGATTTAAATCAAAATTACTTTGGATTTCAAACTGAAACTTGAAAATCTTTATATATGAAAGTTGTTCCATTTGACAAAACCTACAACTTTGCTAATATACACTTTTTCTGAAACTCAATAGTTTATGAATTAATTTTGAAAACTCAAAAAGGGACAAAAACTGGAGTTTGAAAGAATTTGAAATTACTTCAAATTTTATAAAGGAACTTGGAAATTTGCAAATACCAAAGTTGTTCCTCTTGATCAGATTCACAACTTTGCTTTTTGAACCAACTCAAAATTTTGAATTTTGAAAAAGTTATCAAAAAAGGGAATAAATCCAGGATTTGGGATTTTAGGGTTTTGCAAAAGGAAAAACAAATCAAAACTGATTTTTGAACTTTGATCAATGCAGCAAACATCAGGGCACTAAATTTGAACAAGAATTAAATAGAACTAGGCACAGAGGTGAAATTACCATTTTGCCCTTATAGAGAGAATTGGGCTTTTAGGGTTTTTGAAAAGGGAATCAAAGCATAGCAATTAGACAAATCAAATGCAACACAGGAAATGATTAATGCTTAAGATGATGACATATCAAGTTAATTACATTTAAACACCAGGGGTGTTACAATGCATGTGCCTCAATATTCGATGTGATAGGTGAAATTTTTTTGGGATGCATCTAAAAGGGCCAATATATAAAACCATTCAATGGTGCGGCCCCGCAGCACAAATCTCAAACACCAAGTGGCGAATATCAGCCGCATCAGAAAGCAGAGGCATGGAGTCGCGTCACCATCACCAGAGGATCCGCAACACACGCGGGCCACCCCCGCTGCCGCCGCAACACCAGCCCCACCCTCGCCACCACCCACCACCCCCGCACCACCGCCAAAACCCTAGCTGCTCCCCCGCCACCTACTCCTTCGTCTACCGTCCGCACCAGCCCATGGAGGACGACGCCATCTCGAGGCTCATGGACATCGACGACTCGCCGCTCAGCGTCGCGGGGGTCGGGTTCCTCGACGAGGTGGGCGGGGAGGCGGAGATGTTTCTCGCCCCACACCGCGCGGGCCGCAGTGCGTGGCGAGCCCCACGGGCCCCTCCTCTACTCCGGGTTCTTCAACAGCTTTGACGACGCTGACTTCGACGATGACAACCTCGCTTTAGGGAACTAACCGCTCGGTTTGATAATGGAGGTTGGTCGTGGGTCACGATTCGTGTTATATCGATATCGTGATGGGCTTTTTTAATTAACATATCGATTCAAACTTGTTTGAGCAATCTGAAGATGTTTAGGGGTCAATATTACCTTTATTTGTGCACCTTTGTGCCATATAGTTCGTGGATGCACAGGGATCAATAATATTACCTTTGTGGCCTATGGTTCCTGGATCATTGTGATGTGCATATGTGCTCTTCTGCATCTTTGTTGGTATTTTGGCTCCATATGTATGATCTATTGAACTTTCCTTTGTTATCATTTTGTGTCTGTTACTCGATTGACTTGTTATAGGTCGTTAAATGCCTATATTTGTTTATGGAATTGCGTAGACTCCAAGTTATTTGCTTAATATACTTTATAGAATAGAATTTGGGGTAATTGTGAAAGTTCCTATTTGTCAACAATTTAACTGGCTAATGAAGACGATTCATAGATGCTTTGGTTATTTGGTGTTGAAGTGGAAATATCACATTACCATAGGCATATTTTTTTAAAAAAAAAATATTGCATCAATATGCAAATTTGGTATTGTAGGAAAGTAGTTTTAAATCTGCTTCATAGAAACTTTTCCATCATTCATCAAATCAGAATTTGAATAGTTACTCTGTCTACTTGAAATTTTGTTCAGAACTCAAAATCGGGAGAGCATGTCTAGTTCTAATTGTCATAAGCATCATCATTGTTCCCAAGTCGTATCATAGTCACCAAGGTTCCAAAAACGTGATTACACGTATGCCTAATCGTGATTAGGCGCTAAATGCTCAGTTACCATCTTGTTTAGGGCCTGTGCGGCGAGTTACGCGCTAGGCGCGCCTACGCGCAACGCGTACGCACGATGCGTACGCACAATGCGCCGTGTAATCAACATTTCCGTGGCATAAAGTGGTCCTAGACGCTGAGAATCGCATGTGCGGGCGGCTTCGTGGTTGAATCACGCGGGAACTTTCATGGGCGCGCGTGGCCGGGCGAGAATTCGCGCGCAGAAAGACGCTGTGTGGGGTTGAAAACAGAGCCGCTTCATTCATTGTGCTGGGCTCACCTCACCTCTCTCTGTCTTCGACGGGAGCCTCAACCCCAGGCGGCCTTGCCCTAACTACAGCGAGCCATCCAAGAGGAGTAGAAGCTGCTGGTGTAGGCCCTCTGCCACCTCGCTTGACTGCTCTGAGACTCCAACGGACGGGTGCCCTGCTCCAACTCTAGCCAGCCATCTGAGGGGCTACAGCCGGCGCAGGCTCTCTGCCTCCTCACTTCTCCTGTGTATTGGCAACACGGCAACCTACATCTCTACTCCAGTGTCCAGCCTTCGTGAGTCCAGTTACTCTGCTCGTTCCCTCCCTTAGTCCTTGTCCCTGCAGTTAAGCATTTGAGAAAAGAGAAGCACAGAACTAGTGGCTAGGTGATTGGTATTGATCAATTGGATAGGGGATTTGGGTTGAGAATTGACATTAGGTGATTGATTGTGCAATAGTTTGTAACTCTATTGCAATGCAGTTGTCTCTGAATTTCCTAGTATTATTCGTTTACATAATTACAACTCTGAATTTTTGAATGTAGTACAACATTAGTCACTGAATTTCTCTTGCAATGCAGTTGTCTCTGAATTTCTTGAACTGTACAGTAGTCTCTTGCAATTCTCTGAATTTGTGAATGGATCAATGCAATTTTTTGAATTTATGAATGCATGATTGCTTGTAGGAAACTTCTGAGGCTGCAACTGGTGGTACTGATGCTACAGTCGTGGCAACTGTTGAAAACCACCCGAAGAGGAAGTCCTCTGACATTGGTTGGCAGTGGGGGCGGCTTTGTGACACTACTAGAGAAAGGGCTTTTAACCCCGATTGAAACAACCCTTTAGTCCCGGGTATGCCGACCGGGAGTAAGAATCCGGGACTAAAGGTCCCGGGCCTTTAGTCCCGGGTGCTTTCAACCGGGGCTAAAGGTTCTAGGAGAAAAAATAAATGCGTGTTGTGTGAGATTCGAACTCAGCACCTCTCGCCTCACGCACGCTTATCAACTGAGCTACACAACCCACGTGATATAGTTCTGGACGTTTTCCTTTTGAATCCACTTGGGAAGGACCTTTAGCCCCGGTTGGTGTTACCAACCGGGGCTAAAAGGACCTTTAGTCTCGGTTGGTGTTACCAACTGGGACTAAAGGTATTTAGCCCAGGACACAATTTTTGGCCGAGACTAAAGCTCAATTGATAGATCGTCCAAAGCTCTGTTGTCTAGTAGTGTGACCCAATGACAAGAACAAAACAATGTTTTCTGTCGTCCGAGTAGTGTCCACTTTTCCAAGTCGTCTGATTAATTGCGATTAATCGCCCTAGTCGGTCCCATGGAGACTAGGTTCGACTGGATGACCAGAAAACATTGGAACAAAGTGAAGTGTTTGCTTCGTGGCCATGAGAGCTCAACAAGAATTAATTGCTTCAAGCAACATCTTGCTCATGTTGGCAGATCTATGGCTTAGTGCCAAAAAGTCGACGAGGAAATTAAGCAATTATGCAAGAAGGATCTTGATTCAATAGCAAAAAAGAAGGTGGACAAGCAAACAACATGACATAGAGGTTAGGGAGAATGTACAACTTGCAACAGTTGAAGAGGAAGTGATAGAAGTTGAGTCACTTGTTGGAAGCTCAAGTACACCTTGCAAGCTAGGACCCATGGACAGATTTACACGTCCCATTGATCCCAAATCAACTAGTGCTGAAGCTAAGAGGCAACAAAACATAAATGATGCACTTTAGAAGAGAGAACACATCAAGTGCAACAATATGCTGCTAGATGTGTGTATACTCATGGTATGTTGTTATACTTGAGTAATTAGCAATCTTTATTGCTGCATCCTTCATACTTATTAGTTGCTGAATCTCTGCACAATTTGTTTTGTAGCTATCTCATTCAATGCTTGTGATAATGATGAATTCAAGGAAATGGTGGAAGCTATTGGTCAGTTTGGTCCTGGTTTCCAGCCTCCATATCAGCATGATCTTTGGGGTAAATTGTTGGAAGAGGAGCATGCAAGAACCAACAGCTGAGCGGCACTAGTTAAATTCATCACTTAGCCATCTTGGTGCTTGAGGAGATCGTTGAGAAGCTCTTAGTGATTGTTGTTGTCTCCGATCATTGGCTATTGTGTGGGGCTTTGTGCTCACCTAGCGGGAGATGCAGGAAGAGTGTAACTCTAGTGAAATCAATCAAGATTTGGAGAGTTCCTTGGTGATCTACCAACTTCTAGTGGCACCCTATGTCATTGGACCCAAGTTTGTGTGCTCTCTAGGCCAAGTGAAGCGATGATCTAAGGATCCATCTCAGCGGGGACGTAGGTTGTCGACAAGAAATTGAACCATAGGGGAAAAAAACTTTGTGTCACTTGCCCTTTGTAGTTTGCATTCTTGACACATGTGATTATATTTCATATGTTGTGCTTGTGTTGTTGTTGTATGGTTCTAGCATAATTGCAGTTAGCATATAATCAAGATCTAGTTTGTTTAGTCGCTAGTTTAGCTTAGCTCTCTAGTTAGTATTGTAGTTTAGTTGTTCTTTCATAAGCTCAGTAGTGTAGTTGTAGACCCTCTAGTCATTGTTGATATGCTTGGGTGCTAATCTAGTTAGCCTTACAACTATAATTGGGTAGGCTAGGAAAAGTAATGGCTATCAGGATTGTCTTTTATTATACTAATCAATTTTGTCTAGCGCGTTTCGGTTGGTATAAATTTTAAGAAGGCTATTCACCCCTGGTAACCATTCACAAATCCTTTCAGTCATATAGTTTGATAATCTATTATTATCCATATCCTAGCGTCCTTGCTCACCATGTTAGTGTGGACCCTATCTTAATCACAACTTAATAGAAAAGCATTAGTCCACTCGTTGTTGTTTAATTACCAAAACCAAACTTAAGGCTTTCAAAAACTTAAGCCTTATAAGACACTCGTTGACTAAAAATTCTAGTTTATTCACCAAATTTTCTTGACTGGATACTGATATATAACAAACATTAATTATAATGTACCTCCAATTCAAGCTACAATAGAAATGGATTTCTCTAACAAGAGCAACAATTTTGAAAGAAAACAACACATGGACAAGGAAAATCGATACAGTTTGAAGGAAAGAAATAATAAATCTCAGCAAGCTGAGAATCAAGAAACCAACCAACCAAACAGGAGAGCAGAGGCATAATAAGCAATTGGAAGCACTCGGCCAATGTTGTCACTTGTCGCTGAGTCGATCGATCGATCGATCAGCTGTGGTTGACCCTCCTGCAGTTCTTCCTGATCTCGCCATTGGCCCCAGTGAGCGGCGAGATGTTGCCCATCTTGACCATGGACTGTGCAAAGTGCTGGAAGAAGATATCCTGGTTGGCAGCATAAAGCTTGACGAGGTCGGCAGTGGCGGTGCTGCCGGTGAGGAGCAACTCGTCGGAGCTGAGGAGGCCGCGGTAGGCCAGGATGTTCTTGTAGTACTGGTTATCGAACTTGAAGGGCGTGACGGGGTCGAGGAAGAAGAGGTTCTGGTCACCCCCCGAGCGCGGGCAGCGCAGGCGTAGCGATGCCGCGTAGGACGCGTCTAGGGTGAAGTCTGGGAGGCCGTTGCCCGTCTGGTTGTAGAGGCGCTGCCGGAAGCTGGTGCACCGGGAGTCGCCGATGGTGTGGCTACCTGCAGCCAGAGTAAATAATTCAGTATTCCCTCCGTCTCAAAATAGATGTCACTAGAAAACCGTGTTTCACTCACAAACACGGTTCCCTAGTGACATCTAAAAAGAGACGGAGGGAGTAGAGTATTTGTCATCTTTAATTTGCTGCTGCTGCTACTACTACTAACTACTATATATGTGATCCTTTTGCATCATCATCATGAATACACGCTAAATATAATGCTTCTGCAAACATCATGCAAACTAATTAACCAGCTAGCAGTCCTGGCTAGATAGCCAGTTTGGAAACTTTGCGATAACTAATTAATCATATATGTATATGAACCATGGACGACCTGAATGTTGCAGTTTTGTGCAATAATTGGTGTATGGATGACACATATATACTACAGTAGCTAGTAGGCAAGATTTGACGTTAAAAAAAAACTATTTATAAACTATACTGGCTCACATCGTCCAACTTCAACAATTTAGCCTAGCTAGTTATATGGTCATATAGCTCATATATGTCTGGCTTTCGATCAGTTGGCGGGAAGTAGATGTCTAGCTAAGCTAGGTAGAGGCAAGTCTCGTTGTCTCTCCGTCTCTAATTAATTGTCATCGTTGGTGTTTATATCACAAGTTTAAACGTGCAACATTTGTATCTCTAAATATTTTTATTAAAAACTAGATTTAAAGATCTTTTCAATGATACTAATTACGTATGATGAATATTAATATTTTTTAATATATATTTAGTCAAAGTTATTTCTCAGGAAGCGAAAACGTACGATAATTATTTAGGGACGGAGAGAGTACCGAGGAGTGCGACGAGGTCGACGATGTCGAGGCCCTGGAGCTTAAACTTGGTGATGATGGTGGGCAGAGTGTTGTTGGGAGCCGGGATGTCATTGTTGGAGCCCTGCACGCTGGCGCCACGGGAGTCCCTCCGCCCGAGCGGCACCATCCACCCAGGGCCGCCGGTCTGCAAGCATTAGTAAGATCAATTTCGGTGATAGTTTTATCTAAGTTTTATTTACATTTAATAAGTTGTCATATATGCGTTTTTTATAATGTGACAATATATTTAACAAGAGAGAAACTAGAAATGAGTTCTATGAGGATGAAGAAACTCTTTCGGTACGAATACCAACTCTCTATGAGGTATATAATTAAATGTTCATAGAACTATATAGAATAAAACTCTCCATTTAGAGTGTGTGTTTGAATCAAGATTCATTTTATTCTATATGATGTGATAGTCTTGGAAATAACACTACAAAAATACTTCATTAAGACTGGTCTAATATAAATGCCTTTGAATTTTACCACTGCACATTATTAATTTGATGACCGTCTTTTATATATCATCCCGAGACATGAGATGCCATCACTTTGAAACAGCAAGCACACATTGCATTGGCGCCGCTTTACCGAACACCGTGCCCCCCCTACTCTCACATGAACATGAACTACTTTGTCTCTCGTCTTTACACGCACGGTGGTGACACAAAGCAAATAAAGCATCGTCAGCTAGCATTCAGCAGTGCCGATTGGGTAAGGTGAGACTGAAGAATGGAGAGGACACATCATATATCACAGTTGAGGGCCCAGCAAAGCATATAGCTACACAACAAATTTAAAGGTGTTTTGCATGCGCCTTGTGGTACTGTGATGATGAGATGCGATGACATGGAAATGTCATTCTACAAGTCTACTATCCACATATAGTTTCATTCTTTTCACGCGGGTGTGCTCACCGACACTACAGTAGGAAACGTACGGGGTACTCACAACGCAGACTCTACATAGAGTCTAAGTCTATTTATTATCTCGAAGGTATATAGACTTGGAGTCTAATAAATAAGATTTGGAGTTTTAGTTTTTCTCCCTCTTTTTCTTCAATAAATAATACACTGTTACATCAGCAAAATACAATAAATAAGAGTGCAATAAATAGGTTTAGACTTTATGATAGAATCTGATGAGTGTCCTAAAGAAATGGGATGAGCGAGGGAAAAAAATCACACTGCTGATGTAGCTAGCTAAAGCTAAGTGATATATGGACAGCATACAACTACATACTAACTCTTGACTAGACAGAAATGCAAAGAAATCACACCATCAGACATCAGTTGGTGGTTGATTATTGAAAGATATACTATACTCCTACGTACGTACCATGACGG
The DNA here is from genome assembly GCA_009763385.1 of Coix lacryma-jobi var. lacryma-jobi. NCBI lineage: Eukaryota > Viridiplantae > Streptophyta > Magnoliopsida > Poales > Poaceae > Coix > Coix lacryma-jobi. The sequence continues at coordinate 61,507,418 of CM019827.1, forward strand.
TGGAGTCGCGGGCAGCCAGCGCGAGGATGTCGGCGCAGGAGACGGTGGCCGGGCAGGCAGCCTCGAGAGCGGCCTTGATCTCGTCGATGACCTCGAAGCCCCTGGCGGAGTCCCTGTTGGGGTTGGACCGCTTCTCGCTCACGATGGACCCGCTGCTGTCCAGAAGCAGCGAAGCGTCGCAGCCCTGCATGCACATCGATCCATCAGCACATGTGTACAGCATCCCCGTACATATATATGCAGCATCGTCGATGACGGCGACCAACACGTACAATAGCTTTCGTATATATTACCTTGACGAAGCAGTCGTGGAAGTGGAGGCGGAGGAGGGAGGCGGCCATGCGCGGGTCCTGGTAGTGCGCCTTCCCCACGATGGACGCCACGATGTGCTGCGCGTGAGGGCACGACTGGTCGTAGAAATGCGGGTCCAGCTGCTTCCCCGACTCCATTGCCGCCATTGCCAACGACGACATGGAGAAGGAGAAGAGGAGCGCAACAGCCAGTAGAGCAGGGACCATCGTTGTTGTTGCGCCCTTCGTCGTCTTCATCTCGATCGACCGACCGACCTCGTACACACCTATATATACTTACTTAGATAGCTTGCTTGCTTAATTGCTTGTTTGCTGCTGATGAGCTAGCTAGCCAGCTTTATATCAAGCAAGCACTGCTAGCTAGCTGCTGCCCGTACCTAGCTATTCGGCTTGCTTGGTTTGTGCTTTGCTTCACTGCCCCCAGCTGCAATGATGCTCTACTAGGGCAGGAGGGGCTGGGTTTATATAAGCCAGGCCCCTGCAGGCCTGCAGGGGCGTCTGCGGTTCTGCTGTTCTTGCCATCATCCAGCTCTGCCGGCCTGAGGAACATTATATTCATGTGAGCTTATTCCTGCGGAAAAGTAATATTTGTGTGGGACAAATATGATCAATATGTATGCATGGGTGCTGCCCACCATCTCCTTGAAGCTTCTTTGCCTTTTTTCGACTTTTTTCATCACCGAGGAGAGGAGGCCGGGGTGCATATAGATAATATAACTCCCAGAGCAGATGCAGGTGTAGACACGCAACTGGTCTGCCATATATAGGTACACTAGCTGTTATTCTTGCCACCGTCTGCGCTAGCTGCAGCGACCGGTACAGTGTGTATGGGCTTTCATATATGGGACCAAATACCCTTGTTTCCCGGTGGCCAAGTTATTCTAACAGCATCATCTATCTGCTTTTGTATTCAAGTAGATTTATTTGTGCATTGATGTAAAGGCAAAGGAGCATCTAAAGCCAGAAAGGAAAAGGGAAAAGAAAGGTCATGGCATAAACTAGCCACGCCGTGTGCAGCACACCAGAATCGGTATTTGAATGGGGCAATCATTCAAATCTTGCGATACTTATCTTCTTCTTTTCTCGACTTCTTTGACAAAAGCACGCGCACAAGAATGGTGATTGTAAAATTGGGGTTAACGTGTTACCTTCTCAGGTACACGGCTCCATGTTAATATAGGCCAAGAAGAGCCCTTGGCGTGGCATTACAGAACTTGTACAACAAGTTAATCTAGTCATATCTATTCTAACAGGATTACAACAAGGAGAGAAGATAGAGCCGTACACCTTGAGATACAAGACGGATTGCAGATTGAGATTGTTTCTGAACAGTTCGGTTTGCTTGATAGGGAGCGCTTTGGTGAACCCATCAGCTATCTGATCTGAAGTGCTGATGAATCTGATATCCAGTTTCTTAGCTGCAACTTGTTCTCTCACAAAGTGATAATCAATTTCAATATGTTTCGTTCGAGCATGAAAAACTGGATTAGACGAAAGATATTTGGCACCAATATTATCACACCATAAAACTGCTGCTCGAGGATGTGATATACTCAATTCATCAAGCAACTTGTGTATCCACATTACCTCAGCTGTAGCATTAGCAACCGACTTGTATTCAGCCTCTGTGCTTGATCTAGAAACAGTAGGTTGTTTCCTTGCACACCATGAGACAAGATTGCGACCGAGATATACTGCAAAGCCTCCAGTAGAACGACGATCATCTGGGCATCTAGCCCAGTCTGCATCTGAAAAAGCACTTACAAGAGCTGAATTAGACTTTCTAAAAGTGATGCCTAAACCGATAGTTCCTTGAACATATCTGAGAATTCTCTTGACTGCCTCCCAGTGTTTGGTTGTTGGCGCATGAAGATACTGGCACACTTTGTTAACTGAGAACGAGAGATCTGGTCGAGTCAGAGTCAAATATTGTAGAGCCCCAACAATACTTCTATATCTAGTGGAATCTTCTATGCCCAACTTTGTTCCACTAGTAAGTGACAACTTCTCAGTAACACAAAGTGGTGTCTTGACTGGTCTGCATAGCTGCATATTTTACTCTTCTCAAAATTTCAGATGCATACCTTTCCTGGGTCAGAAGCAACTCACCCTGTTTCTTGCGAACTTGTATCCCCAGAAAATAATGTAATTCTCCAAGATCTTTAATAGCAAATTCTTTTTCAAGATCTCGAAGAAGAGCATTTATTGCCTCTTGTGAAGAACTGGTCACAATGATATCGTCAACATAGACAAGCATAAAAATCACATGGTTCCCCTTCTTGTACAAAAATAACGAGGTGTCACCCTTTGAAGGAACAAAACCAAGACTGTAATTTTGTACACAATCTAGAGTACCAAGCTCGAGGGGCTTGTTTAAGACCATACAGAGCCTTATCCAATTTGCAAATATATTTTGGCTTAGTTTTATCCTCATATCCTGGAGGTTGTTGCATGTACACTTCCTCCTCGAGATAACCATGCAAAAAGGCATTCTGTACATCCAGTTGCCTTAGACACCAGTTCTTCGATATAGCAAGCAAGAGGATCAAACGAATAGTAGCTGCTTTAACAACAGGACTAAAAATATCCTCGTAGTCAATACCATATCTTTGCTTGAACCCTTTTGCAACTAAATGAGCCTTATATCTATCAATTTCACCATCTGATCTCCTTTTGATTTTGTAGACCCACTTACAATCTATCACATTTCTTCCTTTCTGTGGTGGAACTAAATGCCAAGTTTTATTTCTTTGCAAAGCATCAAATTCAACATCCATAGCATTCTTCCAATTTTTATCAGCTAGAGCATGCTGTAAATTAAGGGGACCCTCAGTAGTAACAGCTAACTGACCGTAACGTATGGTACCATCAGTGTATACCTTGGGTTTGCGTATGCCATGTTGGAGACGAGTCGAAAGCCGAGTGGACACCGGTGCTTGTGACGATGGAGCAGCGGTAGTCGCAGAAGATCCCGGCACATGAACCGAGGAAGATACACCTGTGCCACCTGCACCTTGATCATTGCTGTCGCGTGCAGTGCACGCGCCGCGCGCCCCTTGTCCCCCCGCGCTCGGCACAGGCGGCAGCGGTGGAAACCCAGGTGGGACACGTGGTGCACGAGGAGAGGAGGACGCCGGCGACAGCTCGGGCGCAGCAGCTGACGGCGCTGTCCCCAAGTCGGATGCGTTCAGCTGATCAGGAGGCGTGGCAGGAGCATCGACACCGGGATCAGTGTTGTGGCCTGCCAAAAAAGGAAAGCTCCCAGGGAGCATGAAATCATGGCTGTTTGCAGCCAAATGTTGATCATTTTGTACCGAATTTTCACCGGATTCTGCATGCTGCGAAGAAACATTAGTACGCAGGGAATCATTACCAAAGTGATCAAAAGATTCTTCATCCCCAACACCAGCAGAATTAAGCAAGGATGAAGGGAGAAGAAGGATTTCAGATCGAAGACGGGCACCAGCATTAGGATGAAGTTCGGAAAAAGGATAAACATCTTCATCAAAAACGACATCCCTGGAGATGTAAACACGACCTTCACTTATGTCCAGACATTTATATCCTTTATGTTGCTTGTTGTACCCAAGAAACACGCAGCGCTTGGAGCGATATTGAAGCTTATTACGAGTATTATATGGTCGCAAGCTTGGCCAACAAGCGCACCCAAAAGTGCGAAGTGAAGTATAATCTGGTTTGTGGCGAAATAAAAGCTCCAGGGGTGTTTTGTGGCGGATGACCTTACTTGGAATACGATTTATAAGGTAAGTGGCAGTAATAAAGGCTTCATCCCAGAATTTCAAGGGCATGGAGGCATGTGCAAGGAGAGACAAGCCTACTTCAACTATGTGTCTATGCTTTCGTTCAACAGAGCCATTCTGTTGATGAGCATAGGAACATGACACATGATGAGAAATACTTATTCGTTGGAAAAAGGCATTTAACTTTTGATACTCGCCACCCCAATCTGTTTGCATAGCAAGGATCTTCCTATTAAATCGCCGTTCAACCATAGCTTGGAACTCATGGAATTTTTGAAACACATCGGATTTATGACAAAGCAAATAGATCCATGTGAATTTACTAAAATCATCGATGAAGCTTACATAGAAATTGTTACGACCCACAGAAGTATGCGCCGGGCCCCAAACATCCGAAAAAACAAGTTCTAAAGGACTAGATGAAACACTAGTGGAACGAGGATAAGGCAACTGATGACTCTTGCCTTTTTGACAAGCATCACAAATATTGTTTTTATTCAAATATAAGACAAGGAATGCGGTTCTTGCTAAGAACTTGCTGAACTATGACAGATGAAGGGTGACCAAGACGACTGTGCCATCTGGACGCTGAGGACTTGACAACGCCGTATGTCACTTTATTTGTGGACGACTTGGGAGGACTAGATTTCAACGGATAGAGCCCTCCTTCACAACTCCCTTTAAGAAGAGTTCTCCTCGTTGCCTGATCCTTGATCAAAAAATAGTTTGGATGATATTCAATAAAAGTATTGTTATCGGATGTAAGACGATGAACAGAAGCAAGATTTTTGTTGGCTTGAGGAACATAAAGAACATTATTTAAAACAAGATCACGGTTTGGGGTATGAACGAAACTTTGACCAATTTGATTGATTCTCATACCGCGTCGTTGGCTGCATGAACCTGATCGTTGACGTGGTATTTGTCCCTCATGGTGAGTTTCTCTAGATCTCCCGTGATGTGATCAGTGGCACCTGTGTCTGTGTACCAATTGGTGTCCACCCCATACGAAGTCATGGCAGAGGACGCAGACCGCTGCTGTTCTGGCGGGCCGGTGAAGGAAGTGTCAAAACGCTTGAAGCATCTTACCACCGTATGTCCTTCCTTGCCACATAACTGGCGGGTTGGACGGTCGGTGTTGTTGTGCTGAGGACGACCGCCGCCGATGCTGTTGTTGCCGCGTCCACGACCACGGCCGCGGCCACGCCCTCCTCCGCCGCGGTTGAAGCCTCCGCGGCCTCCACGGGTGGCCGAATTTGCCGAAGATCCAGATCCACTATGAAGCAGATCAATTCTCTGCTCCCAGCTGATCAGCTGCGTGTAGAGCTCGCCTAGGGTTAGAGGCTCCAACCGTGCTGCCATGGCAGAGACGACCGGATTATAATCCGAGTCCAGGCCAGCGAGGATGTAAGATGCAATCTCCTCGTCTTCGAGCTTCTTTCCCGCGGATGTCATGTCGTCAGCGAGGGACTTCATCTTGCTGAAGAAGTCGACGATGCTGAATGAGCCTTTCTGCGCGGTCGCCAGCGCCATGCGTGTGTTGATGACGCGACCGTGAGATTGAGACGAGGTCATGTCTTGGATGGCCTTCCATAGTTCGGAAGATGTGGAACAGGTAGAAACCTGAACCATGATCTCTCTTGAGATCGAGGAGAGCAAGTAGTTGAAGATTTGCTGATCCTTTGCCACCCAAGCTTCATACTCCGGATTGGAGATGAGATTGTCGGGCTTGTCAGCAGCTTTGGGAATTTGTTTGGGTGGAGGCACCGTCTCGGGATCGAGATAGTGGGAAAGCTGAGCACCGCGAATAGCCGAGAGCACTTGCATCTTCCATAGGGGATAGTTGTTCTTGGCTAGCCTTTCGGTGACCGGGCAACCTATCAAGGAGACTAATGTAGACGGCGCGGATGAGGACGCCATTGATGAGTTTGTGGAAGTAACCGGCTCCGATTACCATGTAAAATTGGGGTTAACGTGTTACCTTCTCAGGTACACGGCTCCATGTTAATATAGGCCAAGAAGAGCCCTTGGCGTGGCATTACAGGACTTGTACAACAAGTTAATCTAGTCATATCTATTCTAACAGGATTACAACAAGGAGAGAAGATAGAGCCGTACACCTTGAGATACAAGACAACCACTAGTACCCAAACCGGACTTAAGCCGATCGTATCTAATTGATATTCTAACAGTGATGACCTATTCAAGAACATTTATTATATTGCAAAACAAGTAAAGATACTACCAATATTATATTTCTAGGTAAAAAAATGGATCTTATTTTTAATTAGTTAGTCGTAGTTGGCTGTACTTGAATATTCTGAAGATACCATTTCAACTCAGCTCCATCAATATGAAAACACATTGTATTTAAATCACATAGATATCATTTGTCATACAGTCCATAGAATTTTAGAACTGGTACAATTCTGTGTTTCAAACTTATTGCTATTTTTTTGAAAGAAAACTTATTGCTATATTTGCTCTGAAACCAAAAACCCATCCAAGGAAATGCATAGTTTCTTCCCCAAGCCCCTCTCCCAAATGAATAAAATTTGGTGAACCCTGGGTATGGTCCAAATAAAGCCTGGAGCCGAGAACATTATTCTAGGGGTCTAGACATTCTTCATCTTTGCAAAGATTGCAAGAACACTATGTCTAAGATAGCTGCGGAAGGAATCACTACAACAGAATCAGACTTTGTCGAGTGCTGGCAGCACTCGGCAAAGAGCCTTTTGCACTTGGCGAAGGCTTTGCCGAGTGCCGCACTCGGCAAAGAGCACTAGGCAAAGAAAATATCGGCAAAGGGCTCTTTGCCGAGTGCCAAATATCGGGCACTCGGCGAAGGCTTTGCCGAGTGCTGCCATATTTGGCACTTGGCAAAGAAAAAATGAAAAAAATCCGAAAAGTAGAGAAAAACTTTTATTAAATCGGGGGGAGGGGCCTACTAGGCAGCGCCTACCCGTGTCCCTCGAAATCGCAAGTCCTGGTATTTTTCACGCAATTTTCTCTCGTCTCCCTCAAAATCCTGGTATTTTTCATGCAATTTTCTCTCACGCAGTGAGCAGGATTCGAACTCACGACCTCTCGTTCGTGCGGAGCCTCCTCTACCACTGCACTACACACATATACGTTCCATCTCCGTTTCGGTTACCCATATATTATACTAAACCGAGTGTAACTTGTTTATTTGAGGCCCTAAACGAGTTCAAATAAAAAAGTTGTCAACTACAAAGTTTTCTAACTTTTTGAGATCTACAACTTATATTTTTGTAGTTTTTCCATCTCAGGTCGTTTATAAAAATTTGAATTCCAAATTTGACAATTTAAAACGTAGTTTTCGTTGACAAGATGATTTCAAATAAAAAAGTTGTCAACACCAAAGTTTCGTAGCTTTTCGAGATCTACAACTTTCATTTTGGTCATTTCTCCATCCGAGGTATTTTGAAAAATTCGAATTTTAAATTTTTCAAATTCGAACGCAGTTTTGCGTAACTAGATGACTTCAAATTAAAAAGTTATCAACTACAAATTTTCATAACTTGTCAAGATATACAAAGTTTATTTTGGTTGTTTGACCATTTGTGCATTCGACATTGTGGTTCTAATATTATTCACAAACATTATATAACACTCTTGTAGTTTCATAAACCACTGAAGAGATATATAAGATTTGTGAACGAATTTATTTTAGTTTGTCGAATGAAGAAATCACCAAAACAAAAATTGTTCATCTTGATAAGTTAAACAACTTTGTAGTTAAAACTTTTTTATTTGGATTAATTTACTGCTTCAAAATGTAATTTAAAAACTGGCTTTGCCGAGTGTCAAAAAAACACTAGGCAAAGATTTTCTTTGCCGAGTGCTAGAAAAAAAAACACTCGGCGAAGATTTTCTTTGCCGAGTGCCAGGAAAAAGACACTCGGCAAAGATTTTCTTTGCCTAGTGTTTTTTGGCACTCGGCAAAGAATTCTTTGTCGAGTGTTTTTTTTTCTGACACTCGGCAAAGAAAATATTTGCCTAGTGTTTTTTCTTTGCCGAGTGTTTTTATTTGGCACTCGGCAAAGAAGCTTTTTGCCGAGTGCCCGAAAAAAAACACTCGGCAAAGAAAAAACAGTCGGCAAAGATTGGTTTTGCCGTAGTGAATGGGAGGAAGAAAGAAGGATGCTGAACAACTCTAACACACTATGTGACACGACTGATAGGCTCCTATTCGCTGCAGCAACATCAATCATAGTTGGCGACGGCATGAGAGCATCATTCTGGAGTAGTGCCTCTGACTTCAAGGTCAAAGGCCCAAAATTGAGATCTAGCACTAAATATCTTCGGAATCTCAAAAAACAAAAACAAGTCACTCAACAAAGCTTTGCACAATAGAGCATGGATTAGGGACATAGACCTACGTCACGCATGCTTCACCTCTCAGCACTTCATGGAGTATGTTCAGCTTCCGAATGCTCTAAACCACACCTAGCTCCAATTAGATAGAGGAGACATTATTAACGGAAGTTTATGTCAGTTGAAAAAATCATAGCAGGATTGGCGTACCACACACATATTGTTCAGGGATGGCTTGACAACAAAATGCAAAATGCTTTAGGTGGCTTGACCTCCTATGGACTACATAAACGCCTGAATAATTTAAACGCCTGATTTGGAGTGTCTGGGCGCCAGCAAAATGCAAATACTTTAGGTGGCTTGACCTCCTATGGACTACAAGTTCAGAGATGGCTGAATAATGTTGTGTGCCTCTCTGCAGGCAAACTAGGCGGAAAGTCGCAATGCATGTGCCTAGAAACTTGGTATAAACTTGGTGGGACAACTTAGATCACACACCTTCAATGGCGACATGACGACTATATGTTCCATCATTATTCTTGTCTATTGGGAGGTGCGGAATGAAAGAAATGCAAGAATTTTCAAGCGCAAGGAATCCGCACCAACATAGCTTCTGTGGAAAATCAAGGATGAGGCGGGCCTATAGACATGACGGGAGTAGAACACGTCTCCAACTTATTATTGCGTGCTTGATTTGAGGCCTTCAGAGGCGGGGCTTTGGCTCCTTTGTACACATTGTATATATGTTTGTACAGTATCATTCTAGACTTTCTTCTTTTTATTAATACAACAGGCAACTCTTCTGCTGGTTTCGTTTTTTTTAAAAAATAGAAAATTAAATGCATAGATGCAAGGTATCAGAGTCATCTAGGTCAGATGGATTTCTGGACGTTTGAATTTTTTTGACACATGCCTTGGCAGACATCCAAGCTATGGTCACACGGCCAAAGGACCCGAGCTTTAGACCTAGGGTTCATGGAATTTTATTCCCTCCCAGGAACCTAAGGTACGGTGAGACTATCACTACAAAAAAATATTTTGAAGACAACCTGTCTGACTAATAGAGTTGGACATATTAGAGACCGTCTGTAAATGGCCAGGTTGCCTCAAGATGCGCCCACCTACTTTGTTCATCATTTACAGAAGTGAACATCCCAAGACGTCCACCTCTATTGATCATCCTTGTACAGAGGCATTCATCTTAGGTCGCTAGTAATAGAGGCGACCATTATAAGTGAAGGACCGAATTGGCGATCAGAGGGGGGTGAATGGGAGCCGTAGATTTTTTTCTTTTGAAATGTTTAGGCCTTTGTCCCAGAAAATCAACCCCAAGAGCAAAGCTGACACACGTGATGTCCACGGCCCAAGAGAATGGGTGGATGTTCCCTAGGAACACAGCGGGATATGTGACACCCCAATTTTAAGAACAAAATTGGAGCACAATATATGTATGTCAGGATCAATTTTCATACATATATCCACATCATAGTAAATATCAAAACAATGCTTTTATTAATATATCGAACTTTATACAAAAATGACCCTCGGGTCTAAAAAGAAAAGTACAGACTCTCAGCAGACTCTGATGTAGACTTCGCGGAAACTGGACGCCATCTCCACAGGAAGGTCGACCGGGGGTTGCGCCATCCTAGTACAAGTCGTCTGGGTCATATCCACCGTCTTCTCGGTACTCCTGCTCCGCGTCGTAGACTCCAGCGTCTGGGTGGGGTAGCAGGGGGTTCAAAGAGGAAGGGTGAGTACATCGAAATGTACTCCGCAAGTGTAGGAAATATATGCTTATGAAGCTATAAACAAAGGTAGGCTGACTCTGTTTGACTCAAGCGCCTAAAGCAACACATCCTATTAAATCTTATTTCCTATGCACCTATTTACTAGGTTATAACCACAGTCTCCAATGGTAACAGTAACCACACTCGGAGTCGCACCGAGCAAACCACACTCGGAGTCGCACCGAGCAAACCACACTCGGAGTCCACCAAGCGAACCCACACCTGAAGTCCATCAGGCAAACCACACCTGAAGTCCATCAGATGACCCGAACTAGGCCGTTACAAGGAGTCCTATGTGTATTAGTTCCATACGTCACGACATAGAAAGCTACCTTCCGTAATAACACTAGGTCTGCGCCCGAGCCTGGGAGTCACTCCCGTACCAAGCAGTAACCCGCGTAGAAGAAGCCTCTGTACCCATGTCATATGAGACTAATGACCACATAAGGCTTCTCTAACAAACCGGAACCAACCCACCAACTAATCTCGAAGAAGTCCAAGCCCGCTCGTGACCGTGAGCACGTTCTATACTCTGCAGAGTTCGCACATCTTTACCCATGAGTCATGCGTTCCCCATCACACTAAACACTGCCAAGGTGCACAGCGGGGTCGCACTACAAGGCCTTTACAAAGCCGCCTCCAAGTCCGTTCCACACGTACCTCTAAGGTTTCACCCCGTACAAAGGTTTACGACCCCAGGGCCCTCTCGTGAGCCATTAAAACAAACCTCGTGTGAACCCTCAATTTGGAGAAAACTAATTAATTAGTCAGTCCCAGAGCCATATAGGCCTCATGGTTTGCGCTGTTTTGCCGGGTTACATGCTCCAAGAACCGGGTCCTAGGGATCCAGGCAGGATAAGTCTAGCACAAGCCCAGAACCAGAAACCAAAACCAGCTACCGAGTCCCACGGCATAAAAACCACCAGTATGGTCCATCCTGCCGGATTTACCTACTCACCATACTACTCATTATCAGACCACATGTTCCATAGATCATTAATCAGAATTAATTATTAACCATCCTATCCCAAGACAGCAAGGCTAAGCATGACTTCTACCCAAAACATTACAAACCAGGTGACAAGGATAATATAAACAAGTTCTAGTAAACCTTAACATGGGATTCAATTTAAGACTGCATGCAACTACTGGATCTAACTACTCTAACTCAAAATAAAATAAATCATAGGTGCAAGATGTTCAAGAACACTTGCCTTCGGGCTGGGTCAAATCGATGAAGGCATAGACGGGATCCTGGGGTTCCGCGTAGCTCGCACTCGCTGGATCACACATCATCACATGGCCCAAACATAGCAATATAAGAAACAATACATCAAACATTATGAAAACAGAACATAAATAGATCTATTGTGTAGACCTCGACGAGACGAATCTAACGCAAGTTGAACGGGTCGAATCGGAGTTAAAACGTAAAAGTTATAAGCGTTTGAAGTTCAGTGGCAAAGCTGTAAATAGTTTGAACTTATTTTCGTAATTTAAATAAATAAAACTAAAAAAATGGCAGCAGGACTGGGCGTTAAATTGGCAAAACTGCAAGGGTCAGATTGAAAGTAAATTGTGGCTCAGAGAATAGTGATTTGATTGGAAGAAAAATAGAGGGGCTAGAACACAAAGTGCTCATGCACTATGCTGCAGACTGAGTTCATGAACTATGGACCATGTGTGGGTTTGTGAGAGTGGTCCATCATGGACAAGTCTATGATGATGAATATGTATCGGTATTTCTATTGTATTTGTGGAAATATTTTCTTAAAGGAAAACGGTCATAAATCACATGACGAAGTCTTGCTGATGTCATCAATGATGCCATCAAGCTAGCAAGCCAATGGAAGAGAAGAGAGTGCACGATTGCACGGCTGGCTGCCTGCTTATGCAGAAGGGACGAACGGTGAGGGAGGAGGTTCGATCGCATGCGCTGATGGCGGCTGACCCGTTCTTGGCAGGCACGAGAAAAACGGATAGGCGAGTGATGGTGACTGCGAGCTCGCCGTCACGCGGCTGGTTGGCGCTAGTCGCTCGGCTGGGCTCCAGAGAGTGGAGATCGATGGCGCAGTTTCGGCCAGCGGGGCATGCGCACGGCGGCGCCATGGCAGTGGACACGCCCTTGCCGGCATTCGCTCAGGAGGGGCCTAAAGGCCACGGATGATCTAGACAAGGGCACAGGGAGACAGCGGAGGGCGAGGGGAGTCTCACCGAGGCAAAACAGAGGACCGGGAGGATCTGCTGGCGGTGCTGGACGGGGTGCTTGGCAGGCCGGCGCTAGGGCACGGCGGCTGCCATGGGAGGCGCCCGGAAGCTCGCCGGCGCCCGTGTAGGACGGTCTACGGGTCACGGATAAACAAACCAAGTCTACGGGGAGAGAGAGGAGGGAGAGACGAGCTCACAACGGGAAAACCACGTGTCGGAGGAGACTTGGTCGGTGGCGTCCTCGGCTCGGTTGAACGCGGCGACGGCGGGGCACGGATCAGCGATGTACTCACCGGGGTGGAAATAGCGTCCGCACGATGTCGGAGTGTCGACGGTCGAGCGGTGCCGTGACTCGGGAACCTCCACGGAGCGACGGGGCAAGCGGGAGCGCTGGCCAGCGGAGCTTGGTGCGGCGGCGGCGATGCGGTGGTGGTGGCGTGACTCGAGGGAGGGAGAGCTCGGGAAAGTGAGGCGTGGACACGGGGCTCCAGGTCTTATACGGCACAGGCAGGGAAGGGAGGGGGTGGCGGCTGTGCTAGCTCTGCTGATCGATCGGGAAAGGGAGTGGATGAGGACGGGCGAGCGTGAAGGGCGGAGCGGGGGTTGGGGACGAGTCTGGCGACGCGGGGCCACTCGTCAGCGATCGTCAGCGAGAGGAGTGAGGGCGGGGAGCAGTGTGGGGTGGTCGTGGGCCGGATCGGTGCGCTGGGCTGGCTTGGCCGCTCGCGCGGAGGGGAGGAGGGAGCGGGCCGGTCGGAGGGAGAGGTGGAGGGAGGAGAAGCTGGGCTGGCGCGGTGCTGGCCGTTGGGCCAAGGCGAGCGGAGGGGAGGGGGCGCGGGCTGGGGAGGTGGGCCGGTGCCGGTGCTAGTGTGGGCCGAGCTGAGGAGGGGAAAGGGCCGGTTGGAGGAAGAAAATGGGAGAGGGAGAGCAGGCCGGGTGGGCTGAAGGGGAAAGAGAAATGGGAGTGAGAGGGTGAGGCCATCTTTTCCTTTTCCTGGTTTCTTTTCTTTTGCAAACTTTGTAAATTCTTTTCAAATTCAAATTATTTTGAAATCAAAATCATTTTGAAATACTTTTGGAATTATTTTCCCTGGGTTTTGAAAATAAAACTTTGAGTTTGAAACTTTATAAAACTTTTATAAACCTTTTATTTATTTTCTAAATAGAATAAATCTGATTCGTCCTATACGGGTTTAACAAAATTCTTTTTCACCCAATAAAAACTGTGCAACGACATGAATGCAACAAACATCTGGTTAGATTTTTCCTCCATCTAAGATTTTGGTTATTTTCTTATTAAATTCTAATTATTTTTAATTAATTTAACACCCGGGGTGTCCACGCGAGTCAACTAGTGACAAGATGGACTTTGGGTAACCTCAACCTCCTCCGAGCAACATGAGGGGGATTCAGGCGTTTTTGCAAAGCGGGAAGCCCTGTTTCCGTAGAGCATAGAGTCGGGAATCAAACGCAAAAAGCGGAAACCAAATCTGAAGTCGGACGAACAACCGGCGGACGAGACAGTGAAGTTTTCAATGCATCGGACGCTGGCAGCGTCCAATGCTAACTCACCGGACGCGTCCGATGCAAACAGGTCCTCTCTGGAACCTTACTGTGTAACCATCGGACGCTGCTACAGTATCTGGTCGGCGTCCGATGCTCAGGCTTCGACGCGTCCGATGACCAACGGACGCGTCCGATGCCCACTCGAAAGCACCAGAACTGACACGTGTCACCGGAGCGTCCGATGCTATGAACAGCAGCGTCCGATGCTCCCGTGATCAGCGTCTGATGCCCCCGAAAATAGCACAGTTCTTCGGTGATTCAACCCGATCTCCTCCGAATCAAAAGCTCTAGGGCTAGGATTCGATCTGAGAGGTCACAGGGATGTTAGTGAGCTACTCCTAAGAGATCATGGCTCGAACCTAACTTCAAATCGATGAATCGAAAGATTTTGGGGCAAAGGAGCAAGAACGCGATCCAAAACGAAATCCGCCCGATCTACTAGCTCGTGAGGAATTAGATAAAACCCTTCGGTAGAAAGATGCCTCTCTCGATGCTCTAGGAGATGGTTCAAACGGATTTTCGAATCTTCCCTCGAAACAAGAAATCTCGTGAAGATCGAAAGAGGGGAAAACGTGCAATGCGAAGGACAAAATCACAAGACAAATTAAAGCACGAATTTGATCCTTGGATTCAGCAAGATGATGAATTGTATTAGCGCTCGGTATTGGGTTACAAGCCACTCCTCGCAACAACAAAGCTCGGATGGCAAAAAGCTCAAGAACAAGAGCCCTCCTCTCTCTCTAACCCTAGCCTCTTCTCACAATCACAAAATGAGAATGACAACCTCCAAGGATGGCTGCCCTAACCAGCCCCCTCACATATATATAGGCGCACGTCCGAAGACCAAAACGCCTTTACATGAAGCACTGACCCAAATACCCCCTAGGGGTAAAACCGTCCAACTCGGTCATTCTTCATCCGATGGCCACGCGCCTTCTCATCCTTCGCTTCGCCTCGACGCAAGCTCCAGGATACCGCCACGTGACGTCATGTCGACCACCGCGCCTTCCTCACCGATAGCTTCGCCGCAACGCAAGCCTCTCGGTGCCGCCACGCGTCGACCGTTCCGCATTGGAACCTCCGCCCGGTTTTGAGGCCCAAACCGGTAAACCCGCCAGCCCAGGTTTTGAGGCCCAAACCTGGAAACCGTCCACCCCGAGTTTTGAGGCCCAAACTCGGAAACCGGCCACCCCGAGTTTTGAGGCTCAAACTCGGAAACCGTCGAGGTAGCTTTTTGAGGCTCAGCTACCGAACCCACACCGTAGACGGGATGTGGTTCGCACACCCCGACCACCGGCACCGATGTCGATGCATGTCCAGCCTCCACGCCGGGCACAACGCCTTCACCTTCCTTCTTGACTCGGCCGACGGCACTTGCGCCGCACGCAAGCCCGTGTCTGACCTCCCGCCAAGTTCCACGACGCCATCGTCTTCCTCCCAACTCGGCCGATGCATCGCACATCCCCATGTGCTCCTGCTCGCCGATGCCAAGTGCCAGCTACCACAGCTGATCCTCTGGCCTCTCGGCCCGTCGGTCCAAGCCTCATGTCCGCCCTTCACCGCTCTGGGTCCATCGGCATGGCACGTCCGCCGCACGGCACGCCCATCCTTCACCGCTCCCGGTCCGTCGGCACGACACGTCTCTACTTGACCTTCACCTCACCATCGACCATTGTCTCCGAGCTCCACACCTGGACATCAACACAGCCAAGAGACACATGTTGCACACACACGCCAACACATGAAACACAACACAACTCAACGCCACCGGTTAGTCATAAGCATTAAGCACATAGCGAGATAATGACTCAACCGTGAAAAGGCTGAAACCTTCCTCATCAATGTCAATCATTCATCATATATGTTCTCACTAAGGTTCTATTTCTAAGAATTGATTAACATAGTATGCATATGAAAAGGACCATTTCAAAAAATAATTTCATCAAAAAATGATTTCGCATAAGTCAAATGAAGATAAATTTTTTTAACAAAATTATAGCACGTACTCTACTCAATCTACAACTTTGTAGTTTAGAAATTTTTCTTTCGTATTCAAATTTGGTAAATTTTTTATCTGAAATTATTTTGTGTCTCAAATATTTATTTTTAATTCATATATTTTTATATCAAATTTTTGAATTTTTCAAACAATCTCGAGTGGAGAGACACCATTTATCAAATTTGTAGACCTCAATGATACTTTATAGTTGAAACTTTTATTGAAATCATATAGAGGCTGTAATAGTCAATATAAGATTATAAAATATTGGTAACGAATATTTATCTATATATATTCATAAAAGAATGTATATAGACCAGTGGTAGAGAAGCGCTATATGTTGCTGAAAGTCTTGTGTTAGAATCCATCTCTATGGAGATAATAGATCTGCATCTGTCTTTCAACACTATACCACAACACCAAATCGCCGTCAGACATCTGACGCTAAAACTTAGATTTATTGTTGAATTATCTGACGCTATTTAAAAAACATTTATCTAATAATGTACAAAGGTTGGGAATAGGGGGGCTTCATAATCATATCCACGTGGAAAAACTCCATATCAGGTCTTATTTTGATGTAGCCGGATTCACATCAATTCACATATGTTGGGGGGTAGAGTGAACGAATCACACTGGCCAGCGCGGCATATATATATATAGATGAAAAACTCTGACGACTATTCCTTTTTAATTACAGTGCAACCACCAGTTTCCACTAGTTATATGATGGTGAAAATCTGAATATATATATATATATATATATATATATATATATATATATATATATATATATATATATATATATGCATGTGGTGGCTTTCAGTTTTTGCAACTATATGCAAGTCATGAGTTGTTGGAGATTGGCATGGGGATACGTTTTTTCTTCAATATCCCGTTGGATATGAGTGGCTAATAAACTGGCGTCTACAAAACTAGCCACTTTACTTCCACTGTATACACCTTTGGGAATGCATCTAGACATTCTCTAATCTTGACCAACACCACCAAGAGAGGGGGAAAAAAAGGAAAGATAGAGCCGTCCGCCATGCGCCTGCCCCTGTCGCGGTCGTCCAGCGCGCCCACCGCGGCCGTCCGGCCGTCCGCCGCGCGCCCGTCGCGACTCTGATTCGGAGCTCGAGGACCTGGGCGATGCCGATGATCTCGTGCGAGCCGGCATCGTCCCTCCCCCGATCCAGCAACCTGCACCGATTCTCCAACATGCTACAAGGAGTCTGCAGCGCCCATCGGCTCTCCCAGCAACGGCATCGCCATCCCTGAAGGCCGTTCGAGCTCCGTGGAAGAAGATGTGGAAAGGACCTCTCCCGCCACCTCGCATAACACCGGCGGCATCGCTTGGGGATTTCGTCCTCCCGGCGCTGCAAAGGAGGGCGACAAGCATTGAGGGCCGGACTCGCGGCCTCGATCGCCGCTCCGTCGGCAGGGATCACGCCACCGACCGGGATCGTGTTGCCAGTTCTGCACGTGATAGAGATCCTAATTCATCGGGATTTCAAATTTCCAAGTCGAAGGCTGGTGCGGCAGGATCTCGGCAGGTCGAACTGGACTGTGTACGTCAGGCACAGCGTCGGACCCATCTCACGAGTCCGCGCCCTACCCGGACTCCGCTACACAGACCGACGCAGAGACCTCGCTCTACCCCGACTCTGACCCTGTTCGCCGCCGCCGCCCCGTCTTCCTCTCACGCCGCCACTGCCTCTGGATCCTCCAACAACACCAATCCGGAGATACGAAGACCCTGTAGACGGATCAACGTCACCCTCAGCGCCGTCGCCCCCAACCTCTCCTTCTCCTACCGTGACGCTCTCATAGCCGGCAACCGCGGCCACTCGCGAGGAGGGGCCATCGCCGGTCGTGGTGCGCCGGATCGCCGCTGGGGCCGTGGTCGCGATCGTGATGGCGTTGTGGGTCAGGATGGACGTGGTCGCGGGGAGAACCATGGCCGCACCAGAGGAGGGTGTGGACGTGGCCATGCGGATGACGGCGGCTCTCAGGAACGTCGTGAAGATCTCCATGGTCGCGATCGTGCGGATCGTGGTCGTGGAACCCGTGGTGGACAGCCCTTCGTGGGTGGCCGTGGTGGTCCCCCTCCGGCGGGTGGGGGAGTGGCCGCTGATAGGGCCCGTGGTAATCCTAGGCCGGCTCCGGGCCCTGCCGGTCAGCATGGCGCTGCGGCTGCTGGTGGTGCCCCCGGCGCGGCGCACAATCAGCAAGCTGCTGATGGAGGTGCTTGTGCTCGTGGGGACAACGCTGCGGTTGAACCTGCCATTGGGGTGGAGGAGGATCCAGGGAAGAAGAGGAAGCGTAAGGATCAGCCCTTCAAGTTGGAGTGTTCGATTTGTGCTGACGAACACTTCACCAACAAATGCCCACTGTTGCGAGGTCCCAAGCCAACGGTTTCTTTCTGTGGGGCAGCGGAGGATGGGAATGGCTTCTTTGCAATCCAACCAGCAAAAAATAATCAGATTGTGGACAATATTCAGTCCACAATGGCTGCTCTCATCACTGTGGAAGTGGGAGATGTTTCCGCTCAATTGCTGCAGGCGGAATTGGCGAGGATCATCCCAGTTTGCTGGGATTGGGAGGTTCAGAAGGAAGATGAAAAATCTTTTGTTGTACCTTTCCCTAGCATGGAAGAATTGGAGCGCATGGTTGCTATTCGCACCATCACCACGAAGAATAAAGAAGGTACTATTGTCTTTGAAAAGTTCGTAGATGATGTGCAACCAATCAAATTATTGGAGCAAGTCTGGGTGACTGTCGCAAGGGTACCCAGAATTCTACGTGCCTTTCTTCCTCTTTGGGCTATGGGGTCCATTGTTGGGGCTACTCAGAAGGTGGATATGGTGCATCTTCGGACCACAGGTCAGGTTCGCAGTTATGGATGCTAAGAAAATTACAGAGTATGCGGATGTGTGTGCTGGTTCTGGAATTTACCGTCTTTATTTTAAAGTTGAAGAAGCCTCATCGGTTGCTGATTCCGACCTGGATGATGATGATTTATTGGAGGACAAAGATAAGCAACCAGGGAGAGACTGTGAAATGAAGGATGCTGAGGGTGCTCCTCCTCCAAACCCTCAAGATAATAATGCGTCTCAACAGCCTCCAGCAACACCGCAAAATTTTCCACCACAGCAGGTGGCATCTTTGGTGGGCACGGATGGCTCAGTGGTGGTGTCTCCAGCGGGCTCTTCGTCACCGCCCCTTGCTGCCCCTACCGAGCCAGCTATGGTTTCCATTGGCGGGAGTGGCAGCGAGTCACCCAAGGCGATGCTTGCCGCCCCTACCGAGCCAGCTATGGTTTCCATTGGCGGGAGTGGCAGCGAGTCACCCAAGGCGATGCTTGCCGCCCCATCTTCCCAGGTGGCTGTGGTGATGACTCCGGAGAAGCAAGCTGCCTTGGTAGAAGAAGCTTTGAATGTGGCATGCACACAACTCATTGACGAGATCAGCTTCCGAGTTATGTTAGAAGACGAGGTTACAGGGATGACTTCAGGAGCTGATGCTCAGCTTATTGATCCTAACACAGTTTTTCATTCTCTTGTTTTTGAGCATACGTTTGAGGTTGTCGAGGTGGGGGGCTCTACATCGCCCATTGCCCCCTGTCTCGCGCCGGAGTTCGGTGAGACCACTACCATCTTGGGGGATTCACTGTTGGGTCATCCTAGCCCAATGGTGGATCTCTCTTCTACGGCGACTGACGAGCGTGTTGAGGGGGATGGCGTGGGGGTTGCTACTGCATCCGAACCCCTATGCCTTCTCCCTGACACCGCCGCTCCACCTCCAGAGCTACTTGGAGCCATGCCGGTTGCTGACGAGGACTGTGTTGCCACCCTCAGTCCCTCGCTGGCGCCGGCCGTGGAGGGAGACGACGACAATCTAGAAGGTGTGGCCCTGAGCCACCTGAGCAGCCCGCCTATGGTGGTGGGCGACCTTGTGGAGGACGCAGTGGCAATAGCTGGCTCGGGGGTCCATCTCCGCCACGTACCCCTCAGGCCTGTTCTTCACTTCCCCTACCTATGGCCGCTCCCATGGCCGGGGTGGGTGAAGTGTCTGCTGAAGACCTCGCCCTACCACCTGCGACTCCTGCTGGGACCTACACAGACGAGGTGTCCATTCCTATGGACACAACCACTCTGGTAGTGGGAGAGATGGCACCGGTGGTTACGGCGGCGCCCATCAAAGCGTTGCGTCGTAGCTCCAGGAATGCAGGAACGGCGGACGTCCACACCTTGCATAAGGTTGAACGGTTGGCAGCGAAAAAGAACCTCGAATTTCCTGGTAATTTTCAGGGGAGCATACTGGTTACGCTTTTGGGCCCAACTGCAGCGTGATGAGACAGCCAAGGACGCGCTCTCCAAGATAAGCAAGAAATTAGAAGTAATTGCTTTAGAGATATCCAATAAAGGATGGAAACATTTATTTTGTTTGAACTAGCGTCCTGGTCAATGTAAAGGCTATGGCTCTCTCTATTTATTTTATGCAAAACTTTGTAATAATGGGCTGTGTACATCTTCGGATGTAGAGGCCGGATATGTTATCCTTTATCTAAAAAACAATGAGGTAGCACAACTGTTTAATTTAGCTCGTGTTGGAAACTAGGAACACATGAAAGTGTGATCGAATCAGACAAAAATGCATGCTGAGAAAAAAAAAAGTAGATGGAGAAAATATGCTTACCCATACACCATGTAGTAGTAGTTCAGATATCCCCGGCCTGGGCTTGCTTTTGGTTTAGGTGAATGGATGCTTCTTCAAATTAATAGTATTGAAGGATGTTCTCATCAAGAGGCGCGCTTCTAACTACTGCATGTCTGAGACGCGTTGAATCAAGGTCTGCCGCCACTGTTGTCAAAAAAAAAAAAAAAAGGTCTGCCGCCACGGAAAGGGAGGCAATGACAAATAAACTAAAACTGACACACTTTTGAGTTTTCAGATTCAGATAGACTCTCGAGAACATGAGATGTACTGTAGACACACATCTAGCCAATCACAATTTAGCTGTAATCTACAAGCTCCTAGGCTCTTGTATTATTCTAAAACTATTATCGTCGTTTTCGACTGGTCTTCCCTGTTTCACGGTTCTGTTTGTTTATTATTACAGGTAGGCGCCCCTGTCTTTTGGATTTTTTAGACGAAAGAAGAATTATATTAGAATATAACTGGGTACATCATCATATTTGCAGGTATTCTGGAATATTGGCCACAACAAAACGAAAAAGGGATTGCAGAAAATCATTCCATGGTAGCGGTATCATCTTTGTCTTAATACCGAAGCCTGGAAACAAAAGTCTTCATGTTGTCTAGTCGATGGAGATGTTGACACTGAAGTTGTCGCCCTCATCTTCAATAGAGTCATTGTGGAGAGACCGGATCGACCCTACCTCCTCGCCGTCGCCAGAAAAAAGGAGGAGAAAATAGACCACTAATACCAAGATCTTTGGCATAGAGAACTCTAACTCTAGAGGACTCGATCTACTAGAAAATTTATTAAAACGATAGATCTTCACTCCCTCCGACCTCCGACGAGATACCGAAGGGGGGCCAGCGGTGAAGAAAATGGAAGCGGCGGCTGCGGTTGTGGGCGGTGGTTGTTGTTCACGCCCTAAGTCGTAGGGGCGGCGGCGGCGGCTATACCTAGGTATTCCGGTAAGTGACCATCCTCTGTCCTTTGGATTGTGCATTTTAATCTGACTGTGGAAGTACATGCATTGTAGAACAGATAGTTTAATTAGTGATTACATTCCTGATTTGACAAAGTGTTACATCAAAGCTTCTTCCTTTTTTGCTGTCGTTTTCATTAGAATTATTGAAAAGGACGTTATGCCCTGAATCAATAATTAGTGCAAAGAGATGCATGATGGGTTAAAAAAATGAAAGTAACTGGTATAGTACGTGTTTTCTGTTCTTGTCTTTCACGATCTTCGGTGAAGCAACATGAGTTGCACATTATTAGTGCTGATGGTGTCGGCTACTCGGCTACATCATTGGCTAATTTTCTCTTCCTGCTTCCTTCTCCCAGAACGATATCCTTTACCGAAATTAGATAAAAGATACAGAGGATATGCAAAATCCAAGTTTGTTAGATGAGCCTGGCCGGAGATCTGCCAATTGTCGGTACGCCGTTCGTTTGTGACCGACAATGCAATCAGATTGTGGTACACACTGGACACCCGGAATCTGATTGACAAAGCCACAAAGGTAGGGTTGTCGATGCAAACTACACTACGGAGTAGTATACAGTAGAACAATTAAAGAGGAGTAGAACCGGATGGCCTGCTTTCCGATTGCAACAATGCATGCTTCCGAGTTCCGATCCGTTCCTCTTTTCCGCTCTTTTCAAGCTTGGTGCAATATCACAATTCTGGACATTTATATATATCAATCCGGCAATGCAATATGCAACAACATGCCATGTGTGTGCTTAGTAGGACATTCCTAGAGAGAACAGTTAACCTGGAGCCCAGTGAGATGTAGACAGGTGTTGGTGTTGGGTGGTCTTAATTATTAGCTAGCTTTGGTCCACCACCACTCTCTAACTAGAAGATCGTTCTCTTCAGCTTTGAAATATTTTTATTCAAAAGTACAATTAAATCGAACATCTAATCTAAACAAGTAATAAACTACTTGCACCTTTTCATTTTGGACAAAAAGCAAGCAGCACTGTCATATTTCGAATCCATGGTCCGGCCCATGCGCATCTGAGTATAGCATATATATATATATATATATATATATATATATATATATATATATATATATATATATATATATATATATAGGTTCAAAGAAGAGACACAAAGCGGAGCGCCAGTCCAGTCCATCATTCTGCTCCCTCATCATCCTCGCAAATGGAAATTTTGTTTATCGACAATCGTTTCATACGGAACAAGTGATGAGGGCCACTTGGACCTTTGAGAATTGAGACGCTTTGGAGATTCGATCGAGAATCGCCACCTGTCCTGATGATTTCCGGCCACAAATTAAAGCGGGAACATATGCGTATTCGATCAGCACAAATGGAATGAATTTCAGATGCACCCCACGTTGATGGGCCGGCGGGGTCCTCCAAAGCAACCAAATGCAACCGGAAACGGCCACAAGCCCTCAAGATGGAATGGAAGTGGCGGAACCCCAGCTCCCCAAGCATACAGCTGCTAGGACTAGGTTGGTGTTTTTAATTTATATCCCTTTATTATTTATGCTAGCATCAATACTGCGAAGTCCTTATCTAAGAGCAACTCCAAAGATTAGCCACTATACTATAAGAGCAACTTCAAAGATTAGCCACTATACTAGAAAAGGTATATCACTACCGATTAAAATCACAAACCAGAGTAACAATGGTTCAATGAAATTTTGTTCTATATAGTGAGCTAAAAGGAATATGCTAAAATTGAGGTGTCTAGATTTTAGTTTTATTTCAAACGATGGTTATTCTATATATTTTGTATTAAAATCGTAGCTTAAGTTTATTGCAATTTCTATAGATACAATACGTAGTTTTCAATTTTTAGAATTAAAAAACCGTTAGAAAAAACCACAAATCTGATAAAATCTTGTTTGTATTGGCATAAAGACAATTTGCAATTTACAATCATTTCTATAGTCAGCCAAGGACAAAAATTTGATATGCTATGACACAAAGATAAATAACAAATCACAAAAATAATAATTTACGTATACTAGTTATTGGTGGTACAAGAGTGTTACATGAAATTATTTTAAAATTTAGACACCTAAAATATAAATGATGAAGTGAAAGTAAAAACATATTCTAAAGTTTTTATCTATTCTCTAAAATAACCACCAAAAAACTGACTAGTCTTTTCTCGAATACGCAAAAGATTTGCGTATGATTGCTATTAAGAAGAAAAGAGTTCGCGCATCTGGCGCACTAGGCGGTCTACGAGTAACGACTCGACCAACCTAGCAGACTGTTACCCGATCCGATATTACATAAAAAGAAAACAACCACAATGCGAGCAACGCCGCACCCTACGGGTCTTCGACGAAACCCTCCCACGCGCGCCCGTTGAATGCTGGAAACGCCGCGTCGAGGGCCTCCACCTGGCTCGACGACAATGTCCCCGAACGCAACGCGTCGAGTATTCCTTTGGGCGCAAGTGAAACAGGGTCGGCAGGTATCGCGTTCCCGAACCGCTGCTCAAAGAGTACCGCGCCCCACCGGGAGGCCGGTATGTGAGAAAAAGGTTGGGCGGCTATCCGTCTGCTCCAGCGCGTGACAGGCAGGGGCTTCCTGGAATTCGCCCTCTGTCGTGGTGGAGAGGCAATCAGGGGTGGCTCCCGCTCGACCCGCACCGCGGCGTGGGCGGCTCTTCGCCACGCTGAACGTTGGGCTGACCGCCCTGAGGAGGTGTGAGCTGCGTCAACTCCTGTGTCGATGACTGAGTCACCACTGGAGGCGGTTCTGTGAACGCCGAGTGGACGGCTACGCCGCTCGCCTCGGCAACGGGTGTATCCTCCCGAGGGTGCGTGAGCTGCACCGCTAGGTCTTGCGCCGACGACTGAGGCGAGTGGTCGACCGCCACCAGGCGTGGATCCGCAATCCCTGGGGAGGCGGCGGCGAACGCGACGGCTCGGAGATCCTCCAACATCGGGTCGAAGCAGACGGCCAGAGCTGGAGGACCATCGCACGTGCACATCGCCTCTGCAAGCGGATCATGCTCAGGGAGGTGTTGCGCAGGCCCCACGCGGTGGTACCTGACGACGCTTGGGCGGCCCCATCCAACAATGCTTCGGGAGCAGTCCAGCTGGAAGCTAGTGCTGTCTGCGGATGCACAACCGACTACTCTGGACGCCTCCGATGCTTGCGTCCCCTCCGCCTCTGTCGCCGATGAGTGTCGATGGCGTTGGCGGTGGTGTTCGCAGTGGCTTCACGAAGGTCATGCAAACCACCAAGGTCCGCCGGGGCACCACCGGCCGAAGCACGAACGCCACCCCTGGCAGAGGCTGAAGAAGGCCTCCGATGCCGCTGCTTGCAGTCCCGGGCGAGGTGCCGAAACTCCTTGCAGCGGAGGCAGCGCGGGGGCAGCCTGCAGGTTGCAACTTTCTGAGCGGTGGAGAGGCAGTTGAAGCACTTCCCTAAGAGATCCACCGGGAAGCGATTGGCACGCCACTGAGTGGTCGGCGATGGGCGTGTGGGGCGTGCCCCTCCGGCCCGGCCGACCAATTCCAGCGGCAAGACCTGGGGCCAGCCATCGGCGTCGGGAGCGGAAATGCGCTGACGCGCGGATCCCCGCCCGCAGTGTTCGAGGCGCAGACGAGCGGGCATGCGTTCCTCCATGGACCTGGCAGGCAGGCACTGCACAAGCTCAGAACGCGGCCTCCGCCGTCGAGTCCTGCGGCTACGCTGCCCGTGCACCACACCAGCACCCGGAGCGATGTCGCGCGCACCTCCGGCGACGATGTGAGGCCCAGCGAGGGGTCGCCTCCCCAGAACAGCAGCCTCGCTACTGCAAGAGCCACCGCTGGGAGACGACGCCCGAACCTGTAACCCCAGTCGAACTGCATCGAGGTAGAAGATCGGGAAGCTCACCGGCGACCCCTCCAGCTCAGAGTTCTCGTCGGCCCAACGTTGGGCCTTGGAGCGCCCTAACGAGCCGTCCCCCGGGCGAAAGGGGGGTGCGAACGGGGAGAGAGAGGATGACGGGCTCGACGCAGAGGGGTGAATGAGAACAGTGTCGACGCCCGACGTCTGGGCAGGCCATCGCGGCGAGCTGGGCGCCGAGGCATCGCCGTTCTCCAGCACGTCTTCGACGAGAACCAGCGAGCGGTCCAGGGCACCGGGCCTTGGCGGGTCTAGGGTGGAGGGGCGCTCGCTGTGGCAGGCCCGTCGAGGGCGCGCTCGGCCCCAGCCGCCGCCGCCGCGGGTGCGCTCGTGCCCATGCCACCGCCACTGCCATGGGCGAGCTTGGCCCGGCCGTCGACGGCGCACTTGGCTCCGGCCGTCGCCGCCGCTGAGGGGGTCAGGGGAGGGGGGGTGCGGCGGTGCCGCCTTTGAAGCCGGCGCGAACGGCGGCGGCGTGCCCGCTCCTGCTCCGGGAGCCGGCAGAGCTCCTGCTCCTTCGGCGCGAGTGGCGGCGGCAGTGGGGTGGGGGCCAGGGGAGGGGCGCTTCGCTTTGAGGTGGGTCGTCGGCGCCAGGATGGCAGCTGGCGTCAGCGGCGGCGGGCAAGGGCTGGACGTCGATGGCCTCGGCATCGGCGACGCTAGGAGCTCTGCCCGCTACCATGGCCAACACATGAGCGCATCTGGTGGAGGGAGGAGATGGGGAAGGGAGGGGTGGGGAGAGGGAGGTAGCCGCCGGTGCCTGGGCGGCGGATGCCGGCGGCGGCGGCGGCGGCAGGTGGGAGGAGGCGGTCGCCAGGGCGTCGCCCTAGCGGGCCTTGGCGCGGCCCATCCGGTCTAAACTGACTAGTCTAAGAACTACTACTACAAAAATTGTCATTATCGGAAAATCGGTAATGAAAACCTGATGGAGACACACACCTTGACAACATTACTTGCGCATTACAACCATGCTCATCTGAGAGCAACTAAAAGAAAAATTCGTATACCCATGCTACTGTCTCCACAGCAGATGTAATGTAACACTGTAACAGCAATACCAACTTCTCAATATTCAGTTCAGGTCCTTCAGGACATGAAGAACTCAGCCATCCACTACATTATATACCAAAACTCATCCATTCATCAAAAGAGAATCGGAGTACGCTGGATTCCTTCCATCAGAAACACTACGAACTGGGGCAAACAAACTAGAAAATCGGATTTTTTTTTTGTTGCTTCACCTATTGAAATCATTTTTTCCTCTTCGGGTGGGTTTTAAGGTAGTTTATTAGTCTGAAATGGCACCACATCAGACGTCCTACTCCTACGTAGCACAACATTGGACACAGAGAGATAAATTGGACTATGTTATTATTTTAAGGTAGGTAAAATAGATTATGCCAAAAAAATTACAGAAGAAAATCTTAAAACTACACTTTTTTTTTAAAAAAATGTGGAATTTAAAATCCCAAAATCCAGTTAATCTTAGAAAATTTATAGAAAAACTGTTTTAGCTCAAAAAAATATAGATTTTTTTTTAAAAAATCTAAAATCATGCTCTATGTTATGGTGCATAGATTAGAATTCTTTTAATCTAATATGGTCTCATTTTGATGATTATTTACTACTATATGCTCTTGTTTTCTGTTATAATTAGTCTATGATGACATAAACTACATGGAAGTTAATGCGTATAACCACCTTATACTTGATCCTATTTAGTATGAACACATGTAACAACTTGGCCTAGAAGACGAAGATGGGGCTGCAAATGAACAATCTAACAACTTGAGTGTTCCCTAACTCGGGTAGGTCCTACTAGTTAAATACCACCACATCGCAAGGAAACAACATTTTTCTACACATAATGTTTTTGCTTCTTGTTTAGAAACATGCATATGAATTCTGTTTGATCAGATTTAAATTATTAGCGCATAATTTGACACATCAGAATGATGTTGAAATAAGTTAGCAAAATATTACAAACGATTTTGTTCCTTGTGGTTGAACTCTCTCACCAAGCTACGAGGCGGAAGTCATTCGAACCTCTACATACAACGTATACTAATTATAATAGATAAAAGAGATTTATTAGTAAATAATTAAAAAATGAAACCCTATAAGATCCAAATAATGCTAATCTATGCACCGTTCACTACTGCAGGATGGGTCTTTAGCCCCGGGCATAGAGCCGGAGCTAATGAATCGGGACTATAGGCCCGACCTTTAGCCCCGGTTGGTAAAACCAACCAGGACTAAAGAGGTCTCCAGCCGGGCCACGGTAGCTGACCTCTTTAGTCCATAGTTTTTCGAACCGGACCGGAGATCCAACCGGAATTGACAGATGAAACATGATAATTCATCCTTTGATCCATGATAATATAAGAAGGTTCATCTTCACAGTTCACACACAAATATAAGGTTCATAGCAAGTAGCAACTAGCAACATACTGAACATAGTCTCGCTCTCACACAGTCACACATCACACTGACATAGTCTTAGACTCAGTGTCTCACAATCACAATCACAATTACACATCACACATCATAGGCCACTCACCACAACCCACAGGTTCTGTGCTGAAGTACACAAATCACCTCCTCCCGTGCACACAGAGAGCATTTTTGGTCGAGATAAAAAATCGCCCCGGTTCATAATGAACTGCACGGTTCACTGGTTCACTAAAAAACCGGCGGTTCGAACGGTTTTTAGTGGTCCACTTGCACAGACGGTCTTTTAAGTGAACCGAGCCATTGTAGCCTCTGGTTCCATCGTTTAGCGGTCCGACCGCTGGTCTGGTTCGGTCTGATTTACTATGCCGGTTGGTATTATGAACCGGGGCTAAAGGGTGTTTTCTTTTTTCTTTTTCTTTTTTCTTTTCTTTTCAATTGGTTATTGGTTTTGGTTTTATACAATTACATTAGGTTTTCTAATAAGTATTGTTCACTACTAATATATGTATACGCGCACCTATAATATATATATATATATGCACATATAATTTACAATTACACACAAATAAATTATGAAACTTGTAAGGACCTGTGTGGCCTAGAGGGGGGGGGGGGTGAATAGGCCTGTCAAAAATCACAGCTTAAAACTAAATTAGATAGGCCCGGCACTACCGCCCTGTGCCCGGCACTGCCGCTCCCCGGCACTGCCGGCCTCAGCGCGGTACTGCCGCGCAGATGAAGACCAGAAGCTGCAATTCGAAATCTAACCACAATCTGCAGATTCTATATGAATAGGAATGTAACAATAGACTATATGAACCAGCAGAAACAACTACTCCAAGCCAAATATGAAAGATAAAGTAGATCGGGCCAAACCCTAGAATATATCACAAGCTCATGAACATAGAGAATGAAACCAAGCAAGCACGCGAGACAAGTGATTTATCCCGTGGTTCAGCTCGCCACCAAGGCTTGCCTACCTCCACGTTGTTGAGGTTGACCACTTAGGTCATGAGCTTTGCAACTCAACCTCGTTCTCAAGTCAAGGAACCAAATCCTTGAGGTGAGGGGTAATCTTACTAGCTGCACAAGTGATTACAAACCTCCCTAGGCCGCCACACAAGTTGGCAAGGCTCTAGGGCGACGCCTAGCCGGCTAGGGTTCCAAGAACCCAAGAGTAATAGAAGCAAATCCACCGGCTATGGCTCAAATCAAGTGCTCTAGGCAGTAGATCTCAGCTAGGGCTCCTCTTTGGTGAAGGTTTGAGCCTCTCAACCACTTGGAATCAATGGGAATGAAGATTTTGGTGGTTGGGAGCTTGGAGGGCCTTCAATGGAGATGAGAGAGCTTGTCTGGAGGTAGGTGGAGTGAATGGTCGTGGATGACCGTTGGGGGGCAGAGGGGATGATGTAAATACCCCCTGCCATCCAACAGGCAGTTTAAGTCGCGGCAGTGCCGGCCTCAGCCCGGCAGTGCCGCGGCCCGGCACTGCCGCGCCTAGAGCGGCACTGCCGCGCCTACCAAGCAGACAAGTATAAATCTGAGTTAAGTGCAGCTGTCTTTGGTTGGAAATGTGGATGGTTTGGGTTGGTTTGAGCACATATCATTCAGCCATATCAATGAATTTGCATTCCCCCTTTATAGTACGGCATTCCTAAACTCAAGTAATCAAAATAAAATATCTTTGAAGCGCTTTGAGTTCGGAACCGACGAAATGTAGTGAGAGGGGTCCACCAACGCATATACACCATCCTTTCTTAACATAACCTGCTTATCAACTTTATAAATCTCATTAGTCCTCTAATCGTGTGGTCATTATCACCAAAACCCACAATTAGGGCTTGATTGCACTTACAATCTCCCCCTTTTTGGTGATTGATGACAACACAATTAGAGCTTACAAGAGAAGGGTATAAAACTGAGATTTTGAAGCTTAGGTGTGAAACCTCCCCCTGAATGTGTGAATGAGAGCTGAATTCTCAAATTGGCATAAAAGGCCAACATTCACATATTAAAGTGGAATATAGGTTCAGTTTCACATCTAATAGCTTTGTGGGGTGCAATTAAACTGTGTCAATAATATAACGTGATGCGAATGACAGTTTAAGCACATCAGAGGTGTTTGCTGTCTTTTGCCAGAGCGGCACTGCCGCTCTGGGCGCGGCACTGCCGGGGCCCGGCACTGCCGGCCCTGGAGCGGCACTGCCGCTCAGGCAACAGTCAGCAAACGCAGCGGACAATATATAAAACCACAAAGCATATATCAAACTGATCTAAACAAGATAGCACAAACTAAATAAAGCAGGTAAATGATACATGTCCACATCCAAGGATACGAAGTAGTACGATAGAGTATATTACAGAAATAGAGTTTTAAACGGTCCAACTCTCTCATCTCACAACTACAACTAAAGATGGGGACATGAAAAGCTGAAAAAGTGTTGTACCCCCTTCTCTTCACCTACTTCTCCCCCTTTGGCAACAAGTCACCAAAAAGAGCAAAGAGAGAAGAGAAGAGTGTCCAAGCACTCAATCATCATCCGATGCAACCTTGTCCCACTCAACCTCATCTTCTGCCTCTTCTTCCTCCTCCTCATCATCGTCGTCTATGTCGTCGGACTCAAGACTGGAGAGGTCAAAGCGAGGTGGAGAGCGGGGTGGAGGCAACGGCGAACGTCCCGCCCGCTCTCGCTCTGCGCGCTGCTCAACAAGCGCCTGGTGTGCCGTCTCGGCTGCGTAGGTGCAGGTAGAAAAGATGGCCTTGATCCATCGTGCTAGCTTGCTCTTCTTCTTCCTCTGATAGGAAGGGCGAGAGCTCTCAGGCCTATCACTAGCTGCTGCCCCTGCTGAAACTCCTGCTGCCGCCTTCTTCTTCTCAGCCCTGTACGGCTCATGCAACCCATCCTTAACAAAAGAATGTCCGGAGACCATCTCAATCATAAACATGATATAAGGTGCATATAGAACCGCCTTCCTAGCATCCTCTGCTGCAACCTGAAGCTCGGTCCAAATAAAGCTGGATATAGAAAAAGGTCTAGCCTGAGGGGCCATCCTAGCCAACATATTCCTGCCATATCCATACAAGTTAGAATGTGACCCTCCCTTCGGGTTGAGCGTCTGCCTGAATAGGTTGTTGAGCATGTAGTAGAAAGGTTTCAGCCCCTTCACCAACCCATCAGCCTTGCTAGGATCATCATATAAGTGGGCAATCTCCCTGTCTGTCAGCGTCCTCTCATCATGCAGGTTATCCAACTGCCTGTCATCGCTGCCCAAGCCAAGGATCCTACTAAAGGTCTCATAGGTGACCTTGTAGTGGCGACCCTCGGTCATCCAGTGCATCTCCTCCAGCACATTATCAACATATAGAGTGGCATGAAACTGAGAAATGATCTCCACATTCCAGTTGTACTGGAAACCCATCAAATCATACATATTTCTTCTCTTGCATGCAGCTATCACCCTGTTGATCTCACTGTCAGTCTTGGCCTCAAGATGCTCCCAATCTACATATCTCATACTTAGAATCTTGGACTTTTTGGCATTGAACAGGACTGAACGGTAGAAATCTGAATGAAATTCATTCCAGAACCTGTAGTCAATCCCCATGTCCTTTGGAGCATTGTAGGGATTTTGCTGACGCTGTGCCTTCACTGACGAGAACTGCTGGTGGTAGGACACCACCTGTCTGGGCCTGGTGTCCTGTGGTGCCCTCTCCAAAACATCCTCCTCATAGGGCTGGATGTGGTCTCTGCTGACCTCTGCTAGGTGCTCTGGAGTGGCAGGGTAAAGATCTTCCCTGATCTGACGACCCTGCATCTGGAGACGGATCTCGTCTCGTATCTGCTGCCTAGCTGAACTGCCTCCTTGGGAGCGAGCACCACCACGAATGGCTGGCTGCTTGCTCCTCCCCCTGAGCGGGTCCAACCTCCTCTTGGTCCTCCTCTCTTCATCGCTTCCTCCCGACATCTAAAACATGAACACTGTGTGTTAGAAGACCGTATAAGGACTGGTAGATCATAGAGAGGCAATAGAAATTGATGGAACAGGTGTTGGCTGGATCAGAACTCTGCACAGAGTCCGGCACTGCCGCTCTTGGAGCGGCACTGCCGGGGCCCGGCACAGCCGCGCTGGGCGCGGCACTGCCGCGCAGGCAGACCGGATCTGAGCCAAACAACACCACATCCACCACCTCTACTACTCCCCTATCATCTACAAACCCTTTTACAACCTCTAAGAACAATATCCATGGCGCATTTTATAAATCGAAAAAGTTTGGGTTAGGGATTTGAATCTTCACCTTGGGGAAAGAAGAAGAGGGATGGAGTCCCTTGGTGAAGAGGAAAGCGAGCAGCACGGAGAGACCCGAGCGGCACTACCGCTGGCCGGAAGCTCCGGGGAGTCGTCGGCCGGTGGAAGAAGTCTCGGTCACCTCCAAGTCGCCCGTGAGAGAGAGAGATAGGAGAGAGGGTTACGGTTGTGAAAGTGAATGGATGAGGGAGAGAGAGGGGAAGTCACGGGTAGAATAGGAAAGAACACCTTTTCCCTGTGACCCCACTCGGTAACTCACCAATCAGACTGAATCGGTAAGCCGCGGCACTGCCGCGCCAGGCGCGGCACTGCCGGGGCCCGGCACTTCCGTGCCTGGCCCGGCACTGCCGGCCTGTTACCAACAGAGAGAGTTATTCTCTATTATACTACAGCTTATTCTTGGAGTGGACAGGTACCTCTTGCATGATATGACCAGCAGCAAGTAATCAATACAGAACAATGGTCATACCAAGCAAGTTCCTTACAAAGATTTTGAAACACAATATGAAAGTTTTGAAATTTGTTTTACCTAGGTCAAACTAGTTGATCAACAAGCATGCTAGGTTTCAAACTAAGTTACGAGAGTCAAGTATATTTAGTTCACTCCTTAAAGCACAAAACCTTGACTCATCTAGAGGCTTAGTGAAGATATCGGCTAGTTGTTTGTCGGTGCTCACATGTTTGATGGCGATATCTCCTTTGATTTCATGATCTCTCAAGAAGTGATGCCGGATGTCTATATGTTTGGTTCTTGAGTGACTCACTGGGTTGTTTGCAAGTTTTATGGCACTTTCATTGTCACACAAGAGTGGGATATGAGTAAATTGACATCCGAAATCACGAAGGGTTTGCCTCATCCAAAGTAGTTGCGCACAACATGCACCTGCTGCAACATACTCGGCCTCGGCTGTGGATAGGGCTACACAATTTTGCTTTTTAGAACTCCAAGACACTAAGGAGCGTCCAAGGAATTGACATGTCCCCGAAGTGCTTTTTCGATCTACCTTGCAACCGGCGTAATCGGAATCCGAATAGCCAAGTAGATCAAACTTGGAGCCCTTAGGATACCACAAGCCAAGGTTTGGAGTGTGAACTAGATATCTCAAGATTCTCTTAACGGCCACTAAGTGACACTCTTTCGGGTTAGCTTGAAATCTAGCACACATGCACACGCTAAGCATAATATCGGGCCTAGATGCGCATAAGTAAAGGAGGGAGCCAATCATGGAACGATATACCTTGATGTCCACAGCTTTTCCTTCCTTATCAAGATCAAGATGTCCATTAGTTGGCATGGGCGTTTTGATAGGCTTAGCGTTCACCATGTCAAACTTCTTTAACATATCATGGGTGTACTTGGTTTGGCAAAGAAAAGTCCCTTCCTTCAATTGCTTGATTTGAAACCCAAGGAAGAACTTGAGCTCACCCATCATAGACATCTCAAATCTTTTAGTCATGATCCTACTAAACTCATCACAAAAGGATTTGTTAGTACTACCAAATATTATGTCATCGACATATATTTGGCACACAAAGATATCTCCATTGACTTTATGAGTGAAGAGAGTAGGATCGGCTTTGCCTATTTCAAAGCCTTGGTTGAGCAAGAATTCCTTAAGGCATTCATACCATGCTCTAGGTGCTTGCTTAAGCCCATAGAGCGCCTTTCGGAGTTTGAAGACGTGGTTGGGAAACATGGGATCTTCAAAGCCCGGTGGTTGCTCGACATATACCAATTCTTGTATAGGGCCATTGAGGAATGCACTCTTCACATCCATTTGATATAGCTTGAATTCATGATGGGCTGCATAGGCTAGAAGAATCCGAATGGCTTCAAGTCTTGCAACCGGTGCATATGTTTCTTCAAAGTCCAGGCCCTCTACTTGTGTGAACCCTTGAGCTACCAATCTTGCCTTGTTCCTTGTCACCACACCTTCTTCATCTTGCTTGTTGCGAAAGACCCATTTGGTTCCAATGACATTGGTATTTGGTCTTTCCACGAGTGACCATACTTGATTGCGCTCGAAGTTGTTGAGCTCTTCTTGCATGGCCATCACCCAATCCGGATCATCCAGGGCTTCTTCTACCTTGAGAGGTTCCAAAGAGGAGACAAACGAGTAATATTGACAGAAATTTGCCAAATGAGAGCGTGTCGTTACCCCCTTTCGTAGACTCCCAAGAATATTATCAACGGGGTGATCTCGTTGAATAGTTTGCTTGAGTCTTGGATGATCGATGGGTTCTGGTTCATCTTCGGCTTCCTCTTCTTCATCTTGCTCGAAGATGGGTTGTAGGTTCACTCCATGAGGTGGAGTAGCTGCAGCTGCTCTGGGTGTGCCCGGCACTGCTTGGCTCCGCGCGGCACTGCCGGGGTCCGGCACTGCCGGGGACGAGCCCGGCACTGCCGGGGACTGTATCTGACCAGTCCCAGCAGGAGCTTCAGCTTGAGAACCATCCTGACCAGTAGCCTGCTGTTCCTGTGGTCTTATATCACCAATGGCTAGTTGCTTGATTGCTTCACAAGGCGGTTCCTCATCACCTACAACCACTTCATCAACTTGCTCTACTTGAGAGCCATTAGTTTCATCAAACGTCACATCTATCGCTATTTCAACCTTGCCGGAGGCCTTGTTGAAAACACGATAGGCATGCTCGTTTGATCCATAACCGAGAAGAAAACCTTCATCAACCTTGGATGCGAACTTAGAGACTTTGGGTTTCTTGTTCAATATGAAACATTTGCACCCAAATACCCTAAAGTAAGACACCTTAGGCTTGTTACCGGTTAGCAGCTCATAGGATGTCTTCTTTCTTCTCTTGTGGAGGTAGAGGCGGTTGATTGCATGGCAAGCGGTGTTGACGGCTTCGGCCCAAAAGATGTCCGGCGTCTTGTACTCATCTAGCATCGTCCTTGCCATGTCAATGAGCGTTCTATTCTTCCTCTCCACCACACCATTTTGTTGAGGGGTGTAAGGCACTGAGAACTCATGCTTGATGCCCTCTTCATCAAGTAACTCTTCCACTTGGGTGTTTCAGAATTCGGTTCCATTATCACTACGAACCTTTTTGATGTTGAAACCGAATTCCCTTTGAGCTCTTCGTATGAACATCTTCACCTTCTCTTGCACTACACTCTTATCATGCAAAAAGAATACCCAAGTGAAACGAGAAAAGTCATCAACAATAACAAGACCATGTTTGTTACCGCCGATGCTAAGGTAGGCAACCGGTCCAAAGAGATCCATGTGAATCAATTCCAATGGATGAGTAGTAGTGTCATAGCTCTTTGGTGGGTGAGGTACGCCCACTTGCTTTCCGGCTTGGCAAGCTCCACATACTCTGTCTTTCTCAAAATGAACATTGGTTAGTCCTAGGATGTGGTTGTCCTTTTGAAGTTTGGCCAAATTCCTCATCCCAACATGAGCTAGTCGGCGGTGCCATAACCAACCCATGCTAGATTTTGCCACTAAACAAGTCTCAAGTTTGGCTTCACTTTTGTTGAAATCAACTAAGTAAAGCTTCCCTTTCAAACGACCTGTAAAGACAATAGAGGAATCCTCCCTTCTAAAGACTTCCACACCCTCATCCGTAAAGAGACAATTGAAGCCCATTCCACACAATTGCGAAACGGACAACAAATTGTAACTTAACGAATCAACATGTAAGACATTAGTAATTGAATGTTCAAGTGTGATAGCAACTTTACCAAGACCTAGCACATCCCCCTTGGAGTTATCACCAAATATGATGTTCTCACTTGCATTTGTAGTTGGGGAATATGATGAGAACATACTCCTTTCTCCGGTCATATGATTTGTACATCCGCTATCAAGCACCCAACTTGATCCACCGGAGGAGTATGCCTGCAAAACAAGTTTAGTTCCTTGGTTTAGGTCCCCAATTGATATTGGGGCCTTGCATGTTAGTCACAAGTATCTTAGGAACCCATATAAACTTGTCGGCTGCCCTCTTGTCATTACCAACATACTTGGCAACAATTTTACCACTGTTGTTGTGTCCTAAAAAGTAACAAGAGGACATGCTCATTCTTGGAGCTTCTATCTTGGGTTGATGCATGAACTTGTTCTTGGTTACCCAAATAGACTCCTTTGGTTTCTGAGACCCTTGCTTCTGATTTGGCATCTGCCTGGGCTGTGTGTGAGACTGAGCAGAAGAGGAACTGGTAGCCTTCCCTTTCTTGGGGCGCGGCACTGCCGGCCTTGGGGCGGCACTGCCGGGGCCCGGCACTGCTGCCTTCTGGCGCGGCACTGCCGCGGTCTGTGCAGGCTGAACTGTACCAATGTAACCCTTCTTCTCAAATCTCACACACTCATAGCCATTCACCTTCTTCCTTCCATTTGTTTTGCCTCCCTTTACATGCCCCAACCCATCCTTTATGAAAGGACGTCTTCCGTTCTTGAACTTGGGCATGTTCTTGCTTTGGGTCTTCTCACTTGCACTTGTAGTAGCCTTGACACAACCACTTGCAATAACACTTGTCAATCTTGCTATTTCTTTTCTCATGACCTCCATGTTTGCAAGGTTAGTGGAATAGACATTCAAATCAAGATTATAGCATTTTCCACAACCTTCACTAGTGGAGGGAATAGGAGTGACATTTGCCTTAGGGAGAGTTGAGTTGCTTTCCCAAAGAAGGTTATATTGTAGCTCAAGTTCCTTGTGCTTTACATCCAAGTCACAATACTTTTTCTTGAGTTCAACATGAGCCTTCTTTAGGGAAGCATGTTCATCTTGCTCTTTGGCCAAGGCCTCATGCAAGACATCCAACTCACTTCTCTCTAATGCAAGAGCTTCCTTGCAAGCAATATAGAGATCCTCTTGTTTGATAAGAGCATCCTCACTTATTTCTAGCTCGGCTTGTACACCCTCTAGTTCCTCCATTAGCTTAGTGATAAAGAGTTTGGTTTTCTTGTCTAAGTTCTTTGTTATCATGTTTATCTCTTCATCACTAGAGCTATCATCACTAGAAGAGTCACTAAGTTCACTACTAGAGATGTCACTAAGTGGAAGAGAAGGTTTAGGAGTATGAGTCTTTTTCACCTTCTCTTTCTTGGCCATGAGACAAGTGTGGGAGTTGCCTTCATCATCATCGGACAAGTTGTTGAATAGCCTTGGTGAAGGAGATGACTTTTGGAATGCAATGGTTGCCATCTTCTCATCTTCTTCACTTGAGGTTTGTGCGGTTGAATCCCATTCATGTCCGATGTGAGCTTCTCCCATGTATCTCTTGTTGTGCTTCTTGTAAGTGGCTTTGTCATCTTTCTTTCCCTTGTTGTCTTTCTTCTCATTTGGGCAATGAGCAATGAAGTGCTCGGTGCTACCACAATTGTAGCAAGTTCTCTTTTTCTTGTTAGGAAACTTCCTCTTTACAAATTTGTAACCTTCTTTCTTGAGCCCCTTGCGATATCTTCTCATGAATAGAGCTATATCATCAATCTTCTCAAACTCTTCACCATCACTCTCACTCTTGCAAGAGGATGATGTGCTGTCCTCAACCTCTATTTTCTTCTTTTGTTGCTTGGGCTTGCTTGTGAAGGCTTGCTTGCTTGAACTTGACTTGCTTGATGTTGCTTGTTTTGTTGGCTTGCTTGCCTTGAGTGCCACTTCCTTGATCTTGATCCCATCTAGCCTTGCTTGCAACTCTCCGAGCTTCCTTCTTTCATTAGCTTCCTCTCTTTGCATATCAAATGTGATAATCCTCCCAAGCACATCACTAGGTGTGAACTTCTCAAACTTCTTCTTGTCTCTAATCAATGTCACTACGGTCTCATTTCTTGGTGAATAAGCTTCCAACATAATCTTCACAACCTTGTGATCATTGATTTCATTTCCACCTAGCCCTCTAATCTTGCCAACAATGACCATCAACCTATCAAACATCTCTTGAGGACCTTCACCATCACAAATCACGAACCGGTTGAGCTTGGCCATTAACAAATCAATCTTGGATTGCCTTACTTTATCAACCCCTTCATGAGCAATATGCAATGTGTCCCAAATCTCCTTTACAACCTCAACTCCCATGACCTTGTTGTACTCATCACCATCCAAGGCACTAAGTAGCACACTAGTGGCTTGGGCATTGAGATGAATGTTGCGGAATTCATCTTGAGTGGGGTTCTTTGGATCAACCGGTGCTTCAAGTCCATTGTGCACAATCTCCCAAATACCTGGATGGAGACCAATAAGATAGGTCTTCATAATGTGCTTCCACTTGGCAAAGTTGGTCCCGTCGAAACGAGGCAACTTGCCCGCGGGTACATTAATGAGAGGCCTAGAATCATGGTTAGACACAGAAGAATAAATGTAGGATACGGCTCCATATGTCTTCTTGGTCTCCTCCTTCTTCTTCTTGTCACCCTTGAGATGATAGGAGATGTCATCATCACCATCTTCGGTGCTACTTGAGTCTTCACTCACGTGCACACTCTTCTTAGCTTTGAGCTCTTCCTTCTTCTTCTTTTCTTCTCTTCTCTTGGCTCTTTCTTCTCTTCTAATCTTTCTTTCTTCTCTTCTTTGAGCCTTGTCTTCCTTTGCTTTGAGAGCTGCTGCATCTTCTTTTGCTTTGGCTCTAGCTTCTCTTCTCAACCTTCTTTCTTCCTTTCGTCTTGCGAGCTCTCCGGCCGACACAACCAATTGTGGAAGTGTCCTTCCGCTAGCTGTGGAGATACTCTCGCTGCTGCTAGTGGTGTGCACATCCGGATCTTCAAAGGGTTTGGGTTGCACAACACTAGCATCACCCGCTCCGTCAGTGGCCATACTCTCGCACGGTTAAGTGCTGCTGAGAGACCAGGCTCTGATACCACTTGTAAGGACCTGTGTGGCCTAGAGGGGGGGGTGAATAGGCCTGTCAAAAATCATAGCTTAAAACTAAATTAGATAGGCCCGGCACTACCGCCCTGTGCCCGGCACTGCCGCTCCCCGGCACTGCCGGCCTCAGCGCGGTACTGCCGCGCAGATGAAGACCAGAAGCTGCAATTCGAAATCTAACCACAATCTGCAGATTCTATATGAATAGGAATGTAACAATAGACTATATGAACCAGCAGAAACAACTACTCCAAGCCAAATATGAAAGATAAAGTAGATCGGGCCAAACCCTAGAATATATCACAAGCTCATGAACATAGAGAATGAAACCAAGCAAGCACGCGAGACAAGTGATTTATCCCGTGGTTCAGCTCGCCACCAAGGCTTGCCTACCTCCACGTTGTTGAGGTTGACCACTTAGGTCATGAGCTTTGCAACTCAACCTCGTTCTCAAGTCAAGGAACCAAATCCTTGAGGTGAGGGGTAATCTTACTAGCTGCACAAGTGATTACAAACCTCCCTAGGCCGCCACACAAGTTGGCAAGGCTCTAGGGCGACGCCTAGCCGGCTAGGGTTCCAAGAACCCAAGAGTAATAGAAGCAAATCCACCGGCTATGGCTCAAATCAAGTGCTCTAGGCAGTAGATCTCAGCTAGGGCTCCTCTTTGGTGAAGGTTTGAGCCTCTCAACCACTTGGAATCAATGGGAATGAAGATTTTGGTGGTTGGGAGCTTGGAGGGCCTTCAATGGAGATGAGAGAGCTTGTCTGGAGGTAGGTGGAGTGAATGGTCGTGGATGACCGTTGGGGGGCAGAGGGGATGATGTAAATACCCCCTGCCATCCAACAGGCAGTTTAAGTCGCGGCAGTGCCGGCCTCAGCCCGGCAGTGCCGCGGCCCGGCACTGCCGCGCCTAGAGCGGCACTGCCGCGCCTACCAAGCAGACAGGTATAAATCTGAGTTAAGTGCAGCTGTCTTTGGTTGGAAATGTGGATGGTTTGGGTTGGTTTGAGCACATATCATTCAGCCATATCAATGAATTTGCATTCCCCCTTTATAGTACGGCATTCCTAAACTCAAGTAATCAAAATAAAATATCTTTGAAGCGCTTTGAGTTCGGAACCGACGAAATGTAGTGAGAGGGGTCCACCAACGCATATACACCAGCCTTTCTTAACATAACCTGCTTATCAACTTTATAAATCTCATTAGTCCTCTAATCGTGTGGTCATTATCACCAAAACCCACAATTAGGGCTTGATTGCACTTACAAAACTATATATATATTATAGAGCTAGCTATACATATGTACATAAAATTTACAACATTATCCATGCATCCTTGATATTTACAACACAAATATTGTTCCTCACTTAGAGGTCATACAAGTGTTCATCTTGGTTTAGATTCATTGTTTCGTCCTTGTTAAACCTAAACCAGTACTCGGTGTCGGGCTTGAGGACATGGTCATTAAGGAAGCCAGCGATGGTCTCTTGAATTGTTTTGAGGTGGACCTTATCCATCACCTGGTTCTTCAACCATGTCTTCTTCAATTTAGATTAAAAGAAAAACAAAGTATTAACATACATAATATTTATGTAATAGCAACAAATAAATAAAATAGATTTATTTACATGTTATGTACTTGCTGACTCTGTAGAGGAGTTCTTTTTTCATACACCGTCAAGAACTCGCAAACATAGTACGCACATAAATTATTTCCCGGTGACTGCCGTAGAACCCAAAGTAAGAGATATAAAAAGATTACTCTCGGATGAGCGCGTGTGTGCTGAGTGATGCTAATTAAGATAAAGATGTGGGGAGGTAGTACAACTTACATTTAGTCGTAGAGCATCAGGAAGTTGCGCTTTTAGATCCGGACGATGTTTCTCAACAAACCAAGCTCAAACCCTGCACAATATAATTAGATCGTTAATTAACTATTGCAGAGTTAAAGAACAGGAATCAATATTTAAAGATCAATTTTACCCTCGGATAATGTCTATCATATCTTGGTAATCTTCTTGTGGTTTTCTCAACGAGTCATAGATTAGCAAACGACTATCGTGGAGATCGAACACAATTAGTATCCAGTGAAACCTGCATTTATTTATAGAGTGAACATATATATCTTTATGCCAAATTGGGTAAGTAAAATAAAATGTGCATATATATGATAACAACACTCACCCAAAGTTGCACGGGAATACTATATATCTTTTGTCCCTATCGTTTATGAAGAACCTCCAAAAATTTCTCTCCGTTTGATTTTTCCATACATCGTGGGGAGTACTTGAGTCCTTGAATACGATATATGGATCGATGAACCCAATGTCCTTATCATTTTTACGCCTAAGTTCTTTCATCATATTTCTGCATATGTTTAGAAACGCTGCTTGCTAGTGTGAAGATAACATATACATAAGCTAAATTGAGATTATTAAAAGAAAGAATCACTTAAAGGCAAAAGCAGCTGACGAGAGATTTGTCCAGAGCGTCCATGTGGAAGAGCTGATGTAACTCATTAAACTGAACAAATATTATGTCATCACCACGAAAGTAATAATGGTCTCTAATTTTGACGCAAATATAGTCATCAACTTTTCTACGACACACTGTGAGGTACCACTGATTTAGCAAGTGCATTTGTGTACCAAGATCCCTCAGGCCGCAGGGTTGTATAGACTCTGACCATATACATATGCCCTTTGCCATTTATCAACTTCTGGAGCACTTTTGATGTCTGCTTCTTCGAGTATGTTGTCCACGTTTAAACCTGTTTCCTCGAAAAATTTGAGCAGTTGCTCAGCATCAACGTCTTCATATGTTCGTTGTATGATGTCCATGTTTATACCCATATTCATTCCTAACAACGAGAGGGGGCACTGATTGCTACGTTTGTTCCCCGAGCTGTACGACACCCTTTCCTGTTATGTTCTTTTTCTTCGCCTCCTCAATTGATTTGCTGAGCGTGCGATCATAGTTTGATTTTGGCGAAGCCTTACGGGCAGCACGTACCTTTTTCTGGTGAGCGTCCATAGTTTGCCTTAGTTTTTCAGGACGTACGAAAAGGTACGGCTTCTCCGGGTTTTGCTTTGCTTGACTTTTAGCAATGGCGGCCTCGAAGAACTTGTTCAAGTCTTTTTTAGTGCAACTTCAATCTCCTCGTCGGTCTGGTCATAGGGAAATTTTTTTCATCTTGGGAATGATAGCTGGTTTTCTCACAGAGGTTGTCTTCTTCGAAGGTGGTGGGGCTGACGCCTTTGTTTATGTGACAGTCCTCTTCTTTGTTAGCGGTGGCGGTGTTGGAGCCCGCTGTGGAGATGGGGCAAGTGGCGGTGTGGGAGCCCGTTGTGGAGGAGATGGTGGGGCCGGTGGCAGTGTTGGATCACGTCGTGCGGGAGATGGGGCCAGTGGCGGTGTTGGATCCCGTCGTGGAGGAGATGGTGGGGCTGGTGGCGGCGTTGGATCCCGTCGTGCAGGAGATGGGGCCGGTGGCGGTGATGGATCCCATCGTGTTGGATCTTGATCGTCTATTGCATCACCATCGCCCGCAACACTGTGATCATGTAGTGAATGGATAATTGGACTTAGGTTGGGGGAGGTCCTGTTGCGAAAACATGGTATGAGTATCCATTTATTTAACCACCAATACTATTAACTAGTGACAGAAATGTTTCATTCACTTTCATACGCACCTAGGATTAGGTTGTTGAGCAGGACGAGGAGGTGATGCACCAGGAATTATGATATAGTGCTTGCGCCAACATATGAATGTCTTCTCTGCTTTTCCTAATGTCTTCTCACCATCACCTCCTTTAATGTCAAGTTGAACATTGTTGTAACCTTTCACCACCCTATCCACCGAGACGCTAGCATATCCAAGTGGTATTATTGCCCATGACATCTTGGTGTCTTCGTAGGGTCGATAGGAGATACAACACCGATAGCCACCATGACTGTGGCATTCCCCTGTGGAATATAATGTGCAGCTAACATGTCGTGAGAGGCTCGGTGATGTCGCCCACGGGAAAGCGCAGTCCTGCGTCTGGCACCTCCGTGGAAGCGCAACTGCTTTTCAACTGACCAGATGGGCTGATGTTGACTCCCGGCTCTGATGCAGATTGCCTTTGCAGGGAACTTACTGCTAACTGCACTTGCCTTTTTAGTTCCTCGCTCATTTTGTCTTCAAGTGCTTTTTCTCGCTCAACTGCTTCATGAGCCGTGGCCTGTGACTGAAGAACCATTTCCTTCATCCTTCGCATGCGCTCTACCTCCTCCTCCTCCTTTCTCGCACGGCTTCTATAGGTCTCTTTGTCCCAAGGGAAGCCATGCTCCCATGACACCTCCCCATAGCCTCTCATTCTCCCATCATGTTCAGGATTCTTCAGGGCGTATGTCAGCTCCTGTTCTCTGTTCGGCTGCCACCTGCCACTGTCAGCCATTTCTCTAGCATAAGCAAATCTTTTTGCTGCTCTATGGAGTTTTTCGTCATACTCTATCCTTCCTGTCTGTAGGTCCAGGCTTCCTCCATGACCAAAAAACTAATACTTGGCATGCTCGGGCCAGTTGATTGATTCTGGTTCGATGCCCTTGGCTCGAATCTCCCGTTCCATTCTTTCCCATTTAGGAATGACACTCTTGTAGCCACCTGATCCCAAGTGACGGTGGTATTGTTTTTGTCGGGCATTCTGTTGGTTCCTTCTGACCCGTGTCTCACCCTCTTCTGATTTCTTGAATTCTACAAACTCATCCCAAAATGGCATCAATTTGACGTAGGCCTTAGTGTTGAAATCTGGCGTTAGGTCCTTCTTGATAAATGTGTTGTACAATTTTTTCTTCCAACCCTGGAACAGTGTTGTCATCTTCTTCATAGCCCAGCTCCTAACTCTCTCCTTCAAATTTCTATCTTCTGTTTTGAGCGTGAATTGTTCAAGGACATCTTCCCAAATCAGTGCCTTGTCACGATCAGAGACAAAACTAATATGAGGAGCACCTTTCTTTTCCTTCCATTCACAAGCATTGATCGAGATCTTATCCCTTACAAGGTACCCACAATGGCTAACAATTTTTGTGCATGTTCTCCAAGTACT
The DNA here is from genome assembly GCA_009763385.1 of Coix lacryma-jobi var. lacryma-jobi. Classification (NCBI taxonomy): domain Eukaryota; kingdom Viridiplantae; phylum Streptophyta; class Magnoliopsida; order Poales; family Poaceae; genus Coix; species Coix lacryma-jobi. The sequence continues at coordinate 61,551,666 of CM019827.1, forward strand.
TGGCCTGATTCCTCGTTGAATTCTAAGATAATGAACCGACCATCCAATGACTTCTTCGGGCCTCGTACATTCCTACTCTTCCCGGTAGTCGTCGTCGATCCAGAGGGCTACGTATGTAGGAACAGTAGGTTATAAATACATTTATACAGATAAATTTTTTAGAATTTCATGTGCACACAGAGATTGTAGGTATACCTCGCCAGCATTTTCTTGCATGATATCTTCATAATCGGCAAAGTATTGACTCATGTCATCTACTTCTTGATTATTGTTGTCATCACCTACTAATTCTTGATTAGCGCCGCTATTGATTATGTTGAATATTTTCTCCTCCATGTTCTTATTTGGGTCGACCATTTCTGCGAATATTAAAATATATATGTGTGTGATCAAACACTTAGAGGAGATTTATACACTTTGTAAAGGTAACACAATCGATAATAAACACGAGGAGACATATCTATCAAAATATATCTAAGTGCAAATACATGTAAATACATGAGTGATTCGGGTTTCGGGTTTTAGGGTTTAGAGTTTAGGGTTTAGGGTTTTAGGGTTTAGGGTTTACGATTTAGGGTTTAGGTTTAGGGTTTAGGGTTTAGAGTTTAGGTTCTGTAAGTGTAAATGTAACATATATTCGTTTAGGGTTTAGGTTTAGGTTTAGGGTTTAGGGTTTAGGTTTCGCCAACATTAAAAATAACATGTATTCATAAAGACTATATTCGTAAAAATTACATATATTTGGTCTTCATATTCGTTTTTTATTTAACATTTTGTAAAGGTAACACGATCGATAATAAACACGAGGAGACATATCTATCAAAATATATCTAAGTGTAAATACATGTTTACATATCTAAGTGATTTTCTATGGCATATCTAAGCATAAATACATGTTTACATATATCTATGAACATACATATATATGCATGTGCTAATCTACACCTTAGGTGTAGAATACTTATTCTACACCATGGACCAACCAAAAGATCCAACCAGCTTCCTACGCACGCGTTTCCCTCGGGCCCCTTCCGACGGGCCCTGTGCGACCCGGATGCATGCGCCACGCGATCCTTGCACCGGCCGGCTCCCGCTTCTTCCGCTCGCGCGAGGGATATGCAACGCTTGCTCCCTCGTGACATACGTGCATGCATGAGTAAGAAACGTGACACAAGATTTTACATGCTACTGGGTGCATGCAGCCGTAGAGCATTTGATTTGATTTTTATTTGCATGCATGCACATATCAAAAATAAATTAATTTATGAGCCCCTTAACTCATGGCCTTTTGCTATCGTAGAGTGCATGCAATGACTGATTCCAGTTATGGCGCTCGCAATTCAATGCTCTCAAATTCATCAAGTATTTTATCAGTATTTTCAGATATTTCGTTAGTACTTTGTCGGTAGTTTAATATATCTGATACTATAACTTTAGTAATTGCTAGTATGTTTAAGTATTTATTAGTATTTTTAAATATTTTGTTAGTATATTTAGTATAACTGATACGGTAACTTCAGTAGTTGCTAGTACATCTTAAGTAGTTGTCAGTATCTTGAAGTATTTCGTCAGTATTGTCTTGATTGCCGACATCTTTTTATGTAATTGTCAGTATTTCCTAGTATTTTCTCTTCAAATATCTTTTTTATTATCTATACTCTATGGCTCTAGTGGTTGTCAGTATGTTTAAGTAACTAGCAGCGTCATATACTATGTGTAATTATTTCTTAGTTACAAATACTGATTTTTGCCACACCCATACTGGTTATCAGGTGTTGCAATGGGAATACTGATTGAATACCGATTAGGGTTTCAATAGTATATTGTTTAGGTGACACAGTACAAATATTGATTATGATTGTAACATCCATAGTTTCGTACTGGTTAGGATCACAATACCAATACTGATTAGGGTTGTAACACCTACATACTGATCAGGGACGCAGTAGAAATACTGATTAGGGCTACATCATTATACTGATTTGGATCACACCATGAATACTGATTAGGGTTTTAACAATAAATAAACAAAAGAACAGTGTGTGATAATCTCGTGTGTCCATATTCTAATACCATTAAGTAGTTGTCAGTATTATTCTTTTTGGGTTGTTTTCAATATTAGGTATCTTTAAGTGTCATGGTACTTTCTAGCATCTTTGAGTACATATCAGTATTTATCAGTATTTTTATATGTATCTTTTATTAGTACTTTGTATGACCTCAGTAGTCATTAATATAATCTAGTACGTGTCGATATTTATTAGTTTTCTTTTTAGTATTATTCAGTGTTTTTATTTTGTACATATTGATACATTGCTTCAGTATTTGTTAGTATAATCATTTAGAATTTTTTAGTACCAACTTTTCTTCTTTAGTAAAATCCTTTAATATTTGTTAGTATTTTTCTCTTTACTTATGCAGTATTTGAAGTTATTAATACTATTTGATACATGTTAAATATTTTGATAGTATTTGTTAGTACTATCCTTAAATAATTGTTGGTACATGTGTTGTGCTTCAAAAATAATAAGTCCATACATATACGAGTAAATAATCTATGGGCATACATATAATGCAGTAGTATCAGCTAAGAGAAAATAGTCTTGCATGCATACTGTGGATCAAGCAAAGGTATAGTACGTACTCCGTATGTCTATATCTGCACGTGTTTTTTTTTTGTGAACTATCTGCACGTGGTTGTGACGACGTGCGTCCATGCATGTCTCGTTACCTGCGTGCATGCGGACCAAATGGGGAGGGCTTGGAGGCGGACCGGCCGAGCCAGTGGAGCTGCATGCAGCGGACGGAGCTGAAACTTTCCTGTGGCGGCCTGACAACAGGTCGTGGGCCGGACCGCACGCGGGACGGACGAGTTCGGGGCTCGACAGCGCGGGCGGGCGGGGGCGAGACGGATGAAGGTCCTGGGAAGTGGTTGGGTTCGGCTGGTTGGGTGTTGACTAATGGTGTAGAATAATATTCTATTTTAATTGCGACCGATTTGCGACCGCAAAGTTGACTCGACGATGCTTCAGCAAGTGTCTTGTAGGGGAAAAAAAATTCCAAATTCAAAGAAGCAATGACACCGCATGCTCACGCCAACAACCAGGCAAGTGGAACAGCGTATCGAAGCCACGGAAGTAGGATGTAGGAGCTGCTCGCTAGATTTGCCGAGACATTGGATCTGTGTCACCACCAGATATTGGATCTCTGGATCCGCTGTTGCCTCTGGATCCGTATGCCATGGAGGTGTTGGTTGCCGCCCTGTTCCCCGCCACCCGCTGCTGGGGTCGGAGCAGAGCCACGACATCGGAGCGGAGTACGAGAGGGCCGCCGCAGCCACCATTGGCCCCTGCATGACCCTCGCGGTGGTGAAGAGGACCGTGTTGTCACGCTTCGTGGCCGTCGGTTTGCCATGCCACCACCCAGATGTGCTGGAGGTAGCAAGGCCCACGACTGGATGCAGGCACCACCACCGTGGAGAAGCAGGCGATCTCGCGTCAGATCTACCACATCAGGAGCCCACCATCGCTGATGCAGCTTCTAGGGAAGGATGAGCCTCGCTGCTGCCTCGATGTGGAACGAACGCCGTGCGTTGGGAAGCCTCCGCCGCCTCCGCTCCGATTCAGACCGGATTTTGGGGGAAATAAGAGAGAACTAGGTTTAGTAAGTTATTTATACGAGGTAGAAACTTTACGGTTACAAATAAATATTTACAGCTACGGAAACATGAGAAGAGTTATATATGGTGTAGCGGATGTTTTGCGTTTATAGAGTGAGTTTTACGGTCGTGCACTAGAGTTTTATGGTTACGGGTTTGGAAAGTTAGTTGTGGCATTTAATTTACGGTTACGAAATTTAGATGTTGGCTGACGCTCTAAATAATATTTAGAGTGATGCGAGCTAAATAGCAGTCCTCTATATATATATATATATATATAAGTGAAACATCTATCACAAAGCACAGACCGTGGACGACGAGGACGACGGCGGACGACGGTGAGGATAACGGCGGGACGACGGCGAGGTTGGTGGAGCAGACAATCTCTTTTTATCTACATGTGTAAACATATATTTTATTAGGGTAAAAACATATATATCTATTTATATTCATTTTCTCTCTGTATATATCATTTTCTTTTTTCTATAAATATATATCTATTCATATTCATTTTCTATATATATATCATTTTCTTTTTCTATAAATATATATCTATTTATATTCATTCTGTATATATATATCAATTTAAATTTTTCTATTAATATATATATCTAATTATATTCATTATATATATATATCAATTTTTCTTTTTTTGTATATATTATTTTCTATATATATATATATATCATTTTCATTTCTTTATTTTTTTTACAATCACACTGCACACACACACTTACACTACACACACTTCACACGCGCACACACACTTCACACGCGCACACTGCACACAGCAGGCACATGGCGGCGGCGCTCCTCACTAGAGCGAGCAAAACGGCGAGCGTCCGCGTGACGACGACGAGGACGAGGCGGCACGACGGCGTGAGGGAGCAACGGCGGCGAACGGCGAGGACGACGCGACAGCGGCGCGGCAACGGCGAGCTCGACGGTGAACGACGAGGATGATGGTGAGCTTGACGACGAACGGGGACGACGACGGCGAGGGAGGCCGAGGGTGGCGCGGCACGGCAGACGACGAGGTCGACGGCTAGGGAGAGGACGAGGCGGCGGCGAGGCACACGACAGACGGCGAGGACGGAGGCGGCGGCGCAAACTGATGTCGATCTGGGAAGGTTGAAAGGGAACTGTGCCCTGTATATGCGGAAACCCTTTAGTCCCGGGCCGTGTTACGCCTCGGGACTAAAGGTCCTTTACTCTCGGGGCGTAAGCCCGTCCGGGACTAAACGGTTGGACCAACCCTTAGTCCCAGGCGGGCTTACGCCCAGGGACTAAAGTTTTTTTTCCGTCACTGTTTTGGGTTTCTGTATTTTAGGTTTTGTATCAAGTTTTCACTATATAAATATATTGTAATTCTTGTTAATTGCATAGTAAATTAAATAGTAAGCATAAAATTACTTAAAAACAACAGTTATATTTCCCTTTACCTTATTGTTGTAACATAAATTATTTTCTTTTCTTATAATAACGAATATAAATGTAACTAACAATTCATATTTTGTTAATACAAAAAAATAATATTAAATTTAAATATCTAAAACAACTGGTTCTTGATAGGAAAATTATTTTTGCATTATCTGAACGTTAAACTTTGGGTTGTTTATCATTCATTGTCCAAATGCATGATAGAGAAATCCATTGGTAAATAGCAAATTAATTTAAAAAGATAAATTTGTGTAGTTCATATATGTTTCTGTCGTATTGGTCTCAAACTTTGTCGTATTGGTCTCAAACTTTTTCTTAGACTTTCACGTGGCACGGGTGAGGCAACCAACAAGTTTGTGATTTTCGGAGATGGTTTTCTACTTTTTCCGGTTTAATTGAATTACCGCGCACCGTCACCCCGTAATTATAGGGTCAACTGGGCCTACCACCAAAATAATGCAGAATGGTGTCAAACTTTTACACAGGGTCCTGTGTACCCTACGAAGAAGAATGTTGTAGAGGTTGATAAAAACCGCAGAGTGTCGGAGGTGTAATTTACCGGTTTTTGTCTCATTTGGCACAGAGAAAAATGTAATAATTAAAATAATGATCAGAAAAATCTAACACCTCGTGTGGGGCATCAATTTGGGCGCATATGCTTACCAAAAATAAATCAAGTCATTTTGACACCAACATCAATGAATCATGACTATCCATAATCATTATTAATTACATAAAAACCGTAATACATAATATTAGTGACCTTCTTCTTGACGTATGTCCCTTGGTTATGATCATGTCGTAACCATGGATCTCCTCAGCATTTAGCAGGATGCTTGGGTCTTTGGTCACACTGAAGAGCGGTATTCGGTCATCCCTTTTATAATCTTCTGACATGTCTGACTTGTCCTCAATTCCCATGATGTTTCTTCTTCCTGAAAGAACTATGTGGCGTTTTGGCTCTTTGGTTGATTTATCATCATTTTTCCCTCTCTTGGGTTTTGTAGACATTTCTTTCATGTAGAACACCTGATTCACATCAGTAGCAAGGACGAATGGTTTATCTTTGTATCCAATATTATTGAAGTCCACTGTTGTCATTCCATACTCCTTGTCAACTGTTACTCCGGCTTCGGTCGTCTTGACCCATTGGCACCGAAACAAATGGACTTAAAAATTAGGTGCGTAGTCTAGTTCCCAAATCTCCTCTATGCGGCCATAATATGTTTGCCTCTTCCCATTTGGGTCTGTGGCATCTACGCGAACATCACTATTTTGGTTTGTGCTCCTTTTATCTTGGGCAATGGTGTAAAATATATTTCCATTTATCTCGTACTCTTTGTACGTGAGGATGTGCCATGATGGTTGCCTAGCCAACAAATATAGTTGCTCATCAATATTGCTATCACCCTGATATTCTTTTTGCAACCAAGTGCTAAAAGTATTCATGTGCTCATGTGTAATCCAAACTTCATTCTTCCCTGGAAACTAGGATCGTAGGAACTCCTTGTGTACCTCGACATATGTCTCCACCAAGGAGGAGTTTTGAAGAACTGTGTAGTGCGCTTTATTGAAATAATCGTCCCTCATATCGATATATGTTTTCTTCCCTAGTGTCCCCTTTCTACTCAGCCTCCCCTAGTGCCGTGATTCAGGAACACCAATTGGGTCAAGGTCAGGAATAAAGTCAACACAGAACTCAATGACCCCCTCTGTCCCGTAGCCCTTGGTGATGCTTCCTTCTGGCCGAGCACATTGGTGAACATATTTTTTCAGTACTCCCATGAACCTCTCAAAGGGGAACATGTTGTGTAAGAACACAGGACCAAGAATATGAATCTCCTTGACCAGGTGAACTAGGAGGTGTGTCATGATATTAAAGAAGGATGGAGGGAACACCAACTCAAAGCTCACAAGACATTGAACCACATCATTCTGTAGAGTAGCTAGTTCTAGTGGATTGATTGCCTTCTGAGAAATTGCATTGAGAAATGCACATAGCTTCAGGGTGGTCAGACGTACATGTGGAGGTAGAATTCATCTTAAAGCAACCAGAAGCAATTGCGTTATAAGCACGTGGCAGTCATGCGACTTTAAGTTTAGGAATTTCTTTTCTTGCATATTTATTATTCCTTTTATATTGGAGCAACATCCAGATGGGACCTTGATGTTGTTTAGGCATTCAAACATGATTTCCTTCTCTTCATTGCTAAGAGTGTAGCTAGCAGGTCTTAAGTAATGGTGTCCATCATCTGTCTTCTCTGGATGTAGGTTGTCTCGTTCTTTCAGGCGCTGCAAGTCTTGTCGTGCTTCAAGTGTATCCTTAGGCTTCCCATACACACCCATGAATCCTAGAAGGTTGACACAAAGATTCTTTGTCAGGTGCATCACGTCGATCATGTGGTGGACCTCTAGTACTTGCCAATAGAGTAGCTCCCAAAATATTGACTTCTTCTTCCACATGGGTGCTTGTCCCATAGCGTCTTTCGGAATAGGTTCGCTGCCCGTCCCCTTTCCAAAGACTACTTTCACATCCTTGATCATCTCAAGTACATCTTTCCCAGTTCTGTTGCGAGGCTTGCTCCGGTGGTCTGTCTCACCTTTAAAATGCTTGCCTTTCTTTCCAACCTGGTGATTCACAGAAAGAAATCGACGATGCCCAATGTACACTACCTTTCTATATTTTTTCAAATATATACTATCCAGGTCATCAAAACAATATGTGCATGCATTATATCCCTTGTTTATTTGTCCTAAAAGATTACTTAGAATAGGCCAATCATTGATTGTTACGAACAACAATGCTCGTGGATCAAAGTGTTCCTATTTGTACTCATCCCACACACGTATATCTGATTTGCTCCATAAAAGTAGGAGTTCCTCAACTAATGGCCTCAGGTAGACATCGATGTCGTTGCCAGTTTGCCCCAGGCCTTAGATGAGCACCGACATCATAATGAACTTTCACTTCATGTATAACCATGGAGGAAGGTTGTAGATACATAGAGTAACAGGCCACGTGCTATGACTACTGCTCTACTCCCCAAAAGGATTCATCCCGTCTGTACTTAAAGCAAACCTTAAGTTTCTTGCGTCTTTTGCAAACTCTAGGAATTCTCTGTTTATTGCTCTCCACTGGAACCCATCAGCAGGGTGTCTCAACATGTTGTCTACCTTACGGTCTTCTTTGTGCCATCGCACCAACTTTGCATGGTCCTTATTTCTGAACAGACGTTTCAGGCGTGGTATTATAGGAGTGTACCACATAACCTTGGCAGAGATTTTCTTCCTAGGACGTTTTTCACCCTCAACATCGTCAGGATCATCTCGCCTGATCTTATACCGTGACGCTTGACATACGGGGCATTCATCCAAATTCTCGTAGTCCTTGCCACGGTACAAGATGTAGTCATTAGGACATGCATGTATCTTCTGGATTTCGAATCCCAAAGGACAGACGACTTGTTTTGCTTCGTACATAGTGGCAGACAATTCGTTAGGCTTCAGAAGCATCTTTTGTTTTATAATCTTCAGTAATTATCCAAATGCCTTGTCGGATATACCATTATGTGCCTTCTATTGTAGCAACTCCAGTGTTGTACCCAACTTTTTTTGTCCATCTGCAGCAGACGGGTATAGTAATTTTGAAAGTGCATTCGCCCCCCTTGTGGGTTTTGGCTAATTAATGACAATCAAATTAGGGAACAGATTTATAAAAGCATATATGCAGGTGTTATTCCTTAGAAAGATTTGAACTGATGAAATCTCGTGATCAAAGCACGTTGGAGACTTTTGGACATAAAAGACACCTAGCTAAAGTGGTGGTTTAAAAGTTTGATTTTAAACTTGAGTTATAGGTATGCCGGACTATCAAGAGGGTCACAAATTAGGTTGGCTAGATATGGAGAAAAGAGCTCAAATCGACTAACTTAAGTTTGCTTGAGAGACACCGCACGATCACGAACACATAGAGGTAAATCTGTGTGGTCGGTAGTACCGACCATGGCTGCTCTGCGCGCTGCTCTACCATCCTCTCTGTTCGCGCTTAAAATGGCCTTGCGGTAGTACCGCCATAAGGCCGGTACTACCGCCATAAGGCCGGTACTACCGCCCCTCGGTGGTACTGACCTTGGCCGATAGCAAGCCAGTTTTACAACCTCTCTGTATAGGCTCAAAAATGATCTGGCGATAGTATCGCCATAAGGTCGGTACTACCGCCCTCGGTGGTACCGACCCAGGTCGGTAGAAAACTTGGTTTCGCAGACCTCTCTGTTCGCTCTCAAAATGACTTGGCAGTAGTACCGCCATAGGGCCGGTACTACCGCCCCTCGGTGGTACCGACCCAAGCCGGTAGTAAACCAAGTTTGCAGGGCTCTCTGGTCTAGCTCGATTTTGACTTGGCAGTAGTACCGCCATAAGGCTGGTACTACCGACCCTCGGTGGTACCGACCCTGGTCGGTAGTAACCGAGGGACCGAGTCCCTTTCTGCGGAGCTCTCTGTTCGCGGCCGATTTGGCCTGGCGGTACTACCGCCCCTCGGTGGTTCCGACTTGAGGCCGGTAGTTGACTTTAAGTTAGATCCAGATCTGTGCGACCGTTAGTGACTGGTCGGTACTACCGACCATGGGTGGTCGGTACTACCGACCAGCCTCGGGACTGAGGGAGTATAAATTGCTCTCCTCTTCTCGTTTGACGGTCACCCACTCATTCCACTCACTTATTGCAACCTAACTTCAGACAAAAGAGCCTCCAAGCATTGACTCCTCCCCTCTCTCTCCCCCTTTACTCCTAGATTCACTTACTTGCTAGATTTGAGCTAGGGAAGTGAGATTAGAGAGTGAGAAGCTTCGATCTACGACTTGAGCACTTGGTTCCATTTAGCTGGCTTTGTTTGTGTCTATTACTCTTGAGCTCTAGCTGGTTAGGTGTTCTTCGTGGTAGCCCGTATTGATTCATTTGTGAGGGCTCCCCGAAGTGTTTGTATTACCCCTGTGATTTCTAGTGGAGAAACTCTAGTAGCCTTTGTGGTTGCTTGAGTGAGGCTAGGAGGTGAAATAGACTCCGACCTTTGTGGTCACCTCAACAACGAGGACGTAGGCACTCCTTAGTGGATTAGCCGAACCTCGGGATAAATCGTCGTGTCCCATGTGCTTGTTGTTGTCTCTACTTTGCATATTACTTGTGTTCTTCGTGTTCTTCCTCTCCCTATCTCTTTCTTAGGTTGAGAAGGCTCGATCCACACCGTGGAAACCAACCAAGGCTTGGTAAGGCTAGAATCACTATTTATCATACTTAGGGAAGTGGAGTTCATACTTGTATTACATTCATAGCTCACTTACATTGGATTTGTAGTTCCTCCTTTGGATCCCGGTAGTGCCGTTTGTTTGTGTCGGTAGTACCGGTGTATCACACCCGGTAGTACCTACCCAAACAAACCGGCAACACCGGTTGCTGTCTAACTACAATTTCTAGTTTGTGAAGTTTCAGATTATCAAAAATCACCTATTCACACCCCTCTAGGCTGATTAGATCCTTTGAATTGGTATCAAAGCCTAACCCTTGTGTTAGTGCTTCACCGCGTAAGGGAGAATCATGTCGACCCTAAGTCAAGAACAAATTGATGACATTGTCAAGAGGGTTTCCACTCAGCTGCTAGAAGATCAAGCAAAGAAACATGAAGATCAAATGCAAAAGATGAGAGATGAGATGGAGAGCATGAGGCAAGCTTCGGCCAACAAAGGCGAAGCATCCGGAAGTGGATAAAATCCGCCACAGCCCAAAGAAGATAAGAAAAAGGAAGATGAAGTGAAGGGCAAAAGGGAGAAGGAGTTCTCTAGCATACCTTATGACTATAGCCAAATGGGCAAAGTCATTCAATTGCCTAGCGTCAATCTAGGCAAACCACCCTCCTTCGATGGAATCAACTACAATGATTGGGCACACAAGATGAAGCTGCATCTTCTTGCCGCAAGAGTTTGGGAGATTGTCGAGAGTGGACCAAGCCATGTTGAAGGCAAAGAGTTCACCGACAATGATGTGGTTGAGTTTCAACAAAATGTTCAAGCCGCATCATTGATCCTATCATGCCTTAAGCCCGAAGAAAGCAACAAGGTACATGGAATGGAGAATGCCAAGAAGATTTGGGACACTCTCAGGATATCATATGAGGGTGATGCAAGTGTGAGGAAGTGCAACATAGAGCTTCTTCAAGGAAAGATCGAGAACTTCGCTATCAAGAGTGGTGAGACCACTCAACAAATGTTTTATAGATTCATGACATTGATCAACAAGATTAGAGCTCTCGGAGACACAAAATGGGATGACAACTCAGCTGCAAGAAAGCTATTGAGAGCATATAGAAAGAAGAACAAGACACTTGCATCAATCATCATGGAGAGACCCAACTATGAGAGCATGAGACCTCATGAGATGCTTGCCAAAATAAAGCATCATGAAGTCTTGGATGATGAAGCCATAGAAGATCAAGAAGCAAGCAACAAGAAAGTGGTAGCTCTCAAGGCAAACCAAGAGGAAGGAAGCAAGGCTCAAAATGATTCATCAAGTGATGAAAGCGATGATTATGATGATGAGATTGCTCTCCTTGTGAAGAACTTCCGAAGATTCATGAAGAAGAAAATGTACAAGAAGGGCAAAGGTGGATACTTCAAGAAGTCAAAGAAGAGGACTTGTTATGAGTGTGGTGCGGACGATCATTTCATCGCTGATTGTCCTCAAAAGAAGAACAAGAACAAGTTTAGCAAGAGTTACAACAAGAACCAAAGAAGAAGAAGAGGTGGTGAAGCTCATCTTGGTGAAGATTGGTTCTCCGAAGATGACTCAAGTGATGAAGAGAAGAGCAAGGGCAAGGAGAAAGAGAAGGGAGCGGCCAACATTGCCATACACAAGACTTCTTCTCCAAGCCCTCTCTCCAACATGACTACCTCGACCACTTCATCACGCTTGTTCGAGGGCCTCACCGACGATGAGGATGACGTCACTCATTCTTGCTTCATGGCTAGGAATGAGAAGGTATTACCTCACTCTTCTACTTGTTCTAGTGATGAATATAGTGATGATGACATGGATGAATTTGAACTAAGCATCATAAGAAAGTTTGGTAAGAAAGGTGGACCAAAGATATTAAAATTGCTTAGTAAGTTGGAAAGTCGGAATGAGAGTCTTGTTTTGCAAGGGGACTTGATCTCTCAAGAGAGAGAAAAGAACCTTGCATTGGAAGCCTCTCTTGCCGAGGAGAAGTTGAAGGTTGAGAAATTGACCGTGGAACTATCTTTAGCTAACGACTCTAACAAGAAGTTGGCTAAGGAGTGTTCCACGAGCAATGACTCAATTGCTAATCTAAAGAGTAAGATTAGCTTGGTTCAAGAGAGCCTCACAAGCTCTCAAGATAAATATCAAATTCTTGAACTAAGCTACAACACTCTTTGGAGTAGTACTTCTTCAACTACTCCTAAGGATTCCGACAACTCTAATGCTTCAACAAGTAAAGGTTGCAATAGATGTTATAAAGTTGATATCAATGCTTGTGCAACTAACATTGTTGAGTTAGAAAAGAAGAGCAAAGAAATCCAACGATTGAACATGGTCTTGAGGAATGGTTGCAAGTGCAAGATGGAACAACCAAAGGATATCCTCAAGACCGCAAGACATCCATCCATTAAGGATGGAATTGGGTACAATAGGTATGGTGGCAAGGCAAATTGAAGGAAGGTGGTCAATGGGGTACCTTTTGTTAACTTTAACAAAGGGGTTCCTCTCTTTGACCTCATGAACATGGCCAACAAGGTTGCCAATCCAAAGGCTCCACTTGCTAATGGTAAGATCAACAAGGAAAAGCAAGTGGAGGTCCCCAAGCAACAAAAGCCTATATCAAGAAGCTATACATGTGATTACTTGTGTTGTTGGGGAGAGAACTGTGGCGGAACCGTCCTGATTATAAGAGCTCAAGTATTATCTTAGCCAAATCCGTCTGACTTCGACTGATACTTGAACCCATACAACCCCGGTAGTCCGGAAATCTCGAAGGATTTCTAACACCATACATCAAACAGGATCGCATCGTTCAAGGATTAGATTCGTAAAGATACATCATAACGAAAATGAAACCGAATTTAAAATATCAGAGTGCGAATTTAAAATGGAGTTATTACAATACCGAGTTTAAAAGTGCGGAAGCTGAAATAGTTTGAAACACGACCACCACACATGTGGTCCAAATAAAACTTCATTGTTTTGATAAATCCACTCGACACAACCCACTCCTCCCTTAAAGATAATGTGCCACTAGTAGTCTTGGTCCAGCAAAAGAAAAGGGGAAAGCTTCTGGACGACCCTGCCCTGGGCCTACTCCTCATCACCTTCCACCGGGTAGAGGCAGTGCTTACAATAGCCAAAGTAGACCTGGCCATCTGCAACAAACGGGATAAACCCTGAGTACGGAAATGTACTCAGCTAGACTTACCCGTCCAACTGAAAATAAAGACACCAAGGGTATGCAAGGCCTTTTCGGTTGGAGCTGGGATCTTTTAGTTGCAAGAAGCTCAAGTTCAAATAGGAAGTAATTAGTGATAAAGATGAGCTGCCATTTTTAGACCTATTCCTTAATTCTAGGTTTTTCACCTGTACTAGAGCACTCACTTGAATCTACCAATCAATAATATAACCATATCCGGTTGACTTATCCACATTTTAGTTGAACCTTTAAACATCACATGGAGTTGTATCGTGGTGAAGCTCGCCATAGCTTCCCACTAACCGGGGGAGACGACGACTCGAATCGAATTCCAAATCAGCTGATGAAAGACCTTTAATACCAGCCCACACTTTCCCCATCGGGTCCATGCATTGGGCAACCGCTCGACGCTTGTTCGTGGTGGTAATCGTCGCGGTTCAAGCACGGACCACCCAATCAGAGTCTGGCGATGACCTCACGCGGCAGATCGCAACTTCCGTACTAGAGGGCACGAGGCAGAGTCTGGCTATAACTACCACTTTTATTAAGCAGGCTAAGCAATTCTACATTGTAACTAAATAACAGGATAACAAGGTAGATATTAATCAATAACCAAGGAATGGTAATGCAGCAAGTAGGATTCATTTCAACTCCTAGACCTAATGCATCACAATATAAAAGGACTCAAGTAATCTTAATTGCAAAAGATAGGAGGCTTAATATGCTCCGGGGCTTGCCTTGAGTGAAGACTGCTGCCTCGTGAGAGGGACACTCAGGTAAGTTAGGGTCGTGGACGGGGTCGACTTCCTCTGGCTGCTGCAGCTCCTGGATCTCCGGCTCGGCGTTTAGCTCCTGCTCTTGGTGGGGCTCCGGCGGGGTCGATCCTATTGCGTGCGATGAATATATATTTAAATAAATACGGTGCAAGATGAAGGTGACATGAAAAGAATAATTCTTGCAAACCAACAAAGTCAACTTGTTGAACCACTTTTGACATTGAGGTAATTACTTAATTATTTCGTAAAACAAAATCTGGTTATTCACTCTTTTTCTTATTTAATTTAAACCAAAGAAACTCCAATTGAACTGCAAGTGCATCTTTCTGGACTCAGAAAAACCCACAAAAATTCCAGAAAGTAAACAACACTTGCTGGACTCTACTGAACAAGTTTCAGCCAAAAATAAACTATAGAACTGCAGATACAAAAATGACAAGCAAACTGCCCAAAAAGGTGCTTTGAACTACAACCCTACTGTAAAAGGGTGCACAACTCTATTTCATATTTTTCCCAGATTCTACTTCACATTTTATGTTTATCAAGAAAGTTCCATGAACAGAAACATTGTATTATTTCTTACAGGAATTTCCAAAGATAAACACAGACAAGCACAGTTGTAAAGCAACTACAACTTTTTCCATAAAACAGATCAGGTTTATATTTTTCTTAGACTCTTCATGGCATACAGAGACTGCACAAAATTTCCCATATTTTATTTCAACCTATAAAACACCTTAACACTTTTTCTAAGAAATCAGCAAAAAGGAACGTTTAACCATAACAGGAACTCTTTTCATAAGAACAGTACTTCATATAATTTTCACAAGCACCAAACATAACAAAGAACCTATACAAATTTTCCCATGAATTAACTCCACCAGAAAACACTTAATTCCATTTATCCCAACAAAAGCATGTACACGGAAATAAATGAAAACAGTAAAATAACTGCTATCAAAAATACATTCATACTTTTCCATGATAGATCTACTCATAAACAAGCCAACAAAACTGAAAGTACTCCATTTGGACTTATAAATCATGCTGTACAAAAATAACAAGCATCTCTGGAAATTAAAACTAAAAGAAAAACATTTGAATTTCTCCCGGCTGGCTACGTGCACCCGGTCCATGGACCAGCGAGTGGCTGACGTGCGGGGCCCGTGGGTCAACGGGAACCCACCCTGGCTCGAGCGCACGGCGGTAGGGGATCGGCCGAGGCCTGGCTCGAACGAGACCGCGGCCGAGGGTTCGCTCGAGGCCGAGTTCGGGCGAGACGGACAACTAGTCCGTCCGAGGCCTGGCTCGAGGGCTCGGGCGAGACGGGAAAACAAACGCCCGTCCGAGGCCTGGCTCGAGGGCTCGGGCGAGGCGGAAACACACACGCCCGTCCGAGGCCTGGCTCGAGGGCTCGGGCGAGACGGAAACACACACGCCCGTCCGAGGCCTGGCTCGAGGGCTCGGGCGAGACGGAAACATACACGCCCGTCCGAGGCCTGGCTCGAGGGCTCGGGCGAGACGGAAACATACACGCCCGTCCGAGGCCTGGCTCGAGGGCTCGGGCGAGACGGAAAACAGGGGAGAGATTTGACCGTCGATTCCTCGCCGTCGGTGAGGTCGCCGGCGGGGAAGCTAGGCTTGTGAACTCACCTCGACGAGGCGCATCGAGTGGTGTAGGTGGTTTGGCTAGCGGATGGCCGGAGTGTGCCGGCGGCGAGCGGCAGCGCACGGAGGCGGCGGTGACGCGCGACTACGCCGTCTCCGGCGGTCGCCGGTGAAATTGGGGGAGGCAAAAGCTCGAGTGAACCCTAAGGAGCAAAGCTACGTGGTTGGTTTGGCTCGGGTGGCTCCAGAGGAGCCTGGCCACGAGCGAGGTCTGCGGCGGCGCCCATGGCGCTCGGCCGGGGAGAAGTGTGCGATAGGGAGCGGTAGCGTTGAAGCTCGTCGGTGTTCTTACCTTGCCTTGACTCGGTGAAGGTCGAGGATGAAGAAGAGGGGCAGTGGTGCTCGGGTCGGCGAGGAACAGCGTCGCGGGCTCAGCGGTGGTGATGGCGTCCGCGGCGGCGCTCTCCGATCTCCGGCATTGGTGGGGCTCGAGAGGTGGTGCAAGCGGGAGCACCGGGTGTCCGAGGTGTAGACGGAGTGGTGTGCGAGACGAATCGGGTGGTGGTGCTCCGGTGAGGCCGGAACACGGCGGGGCTTTTGCGGTGATGGTCGCGGCGAGCGGGGAGGTGTTCGGCGTGTTCGTGGGAGAGTGAGGGAGAGAGCGAGAGAGAGAGAGCGGGCGAGTGAAATGGCAGTGGGGAGAGGGGAGTGTGGTGCGCTCGGGGTTTTGATGGGCTTGACCGGCCGGTGGTCGTGGCGGGGCCGGCGACGGGACGTCGCGGCAGCAGCGGCGCGGTCGGCGAGGCGAGCGCGGAGCGGGCGAGGCGGATTGTGGCGTGATCGGGTGAGCAAAGATCTCGCGGGGAGTGGGCGAGGAGGATTCGCGGCAGAGGCGTGCCGCCACGCGGCGGTTGCGGCCGGCGTACGGCGCGGCCGTCAGCGGCGTCAGCGCGCGGCGCGCGCGGCGAGGCCGGCGCAGCAGGCGAGGCGGAGCGGGAGAGGGCAAGCAAGATAGCTTGCGTGCTTGGGCGGAGGAGATCAGGTGACGATAGGCGGACGCGGATCCTCGGCAGGGAAAAACGGCCACGTGGCCGCGTCGCCGGCGTACGGCGCGGCCGTGGGTCGGCGAGCGGCGTGCAGCGCGCGCGGGCGAGCGCGGGCGAGGCTGGGCCGAAAGGCCAGATGGGCCGAAAGGGGTGGCACTGGAAAAAAACGTTTTCCTTTTTCTTTTTCCAAATTCTTTCAAACTTTGACCACTCAAAAACAGTTTCAAAAACTCCAAACTAGGTTTTGACCAAAATACAAAAGTTGCTCAAAACATTTTTCTCTACAACCTTCATATAAGACACTTTTTCTGAAAACCATTTTACATCCTCTACATAAAGAAAGCCAAATAACTAAACAAAAGGCAACAAGCACTCATATGCACATGCAATGATGCAATGCATTGCTTATGCTCCTTTAGTAGCTAATGAAGTTCCTAATGCAGTGCTTGACACTAGGGTGTCACAGCCCTTCCCCCCTTAAAGGAATCTCGTCCCGAGATTTGAGTTACTTACCATTTCTTAACAAAAGCGGGATAGCTTACGCGTAGGTACTCCTCGGTTTCCCATGTCGCATCGTTGGGTCCGTGATTGCTCCAGAGAATCTTGTAAGTCTTCACTGTTCGGTTACGAGTCTCTCGGGTCTTGGTATCCAAAATCTCCTTGGGCTGCTCGTAGTACTCCAGATCCGATCTGATGGTGATGTCTGGAATCCGAACTTCCTCTTGTTCTAGAACTCGAAGACACTTCTTTAACTGTGATACGTGGAATACCGGGAAAACTGTGCTCATTTCTGGGGGTAACTGTACTTCGTATGCCACTTGTCCCTTCTTTGCTATGAGCGGGTATGGTCCCACATATCGAGGTGCTAGCTTCTTCTTGATTCCAAAACGTTGGACCTTCCTCATAGGTGAAACCTTGAGATACACATAGTCTCCAACTTGAAATTCCAAAGGTCTCCTTCGGGTGTCAGCATAACTCTTTTGTCGAGACTGTGCTACCTTGATATGTTGCTGTACGGTCTGCACGATTTCCTCGGCATCTTTTACATAATCTGATCCATAGAATCCTCGATCTCCAGACTCAACCCAATTTACTGGGGTTCTGCATCTTCGTCCATATAAAACTTCAAAAGGTGCCATCTTTATACTCTCTTGATAGCTGTTGTTGTATGAAAACTCAGCAAGGGGTAACCATTTCTCCCATGACTCTCCTGAAGATAAGACACAAGCTCTTAGGATATCCTCCAAAATCTGATTCACTCTTTCTGTCTGTCCTGCAGTTTGAGGGTGATAGGCTGAACTTCTTACCAACTTGGTTCCTAACTCCTTGTGCAACTGTTCCCAAAAACGTGCTATGAACTGGGGTCCTCTATCAGAAACTATCCGCTTTGGAATTCCATGCAACCTCAGGATATTCTGAATATACAGGTCTGCATACTGATGGGGGCGGTGAGTAGTCTTGACTGGTACGAAGTGAGCCACTTTAGATAACCGATCCACGATAACCCAAATCGAATCATTCCCTTTCTGAGTAGTGGGAAGTCCGGTGATAAAGTCCATACTGATCTCTTCCCACTTCCACTCTGGGATTGACAACGGTTGTAACTGCCCGGCGGGTTTCAGATGTATTGCCTTTATCCTGCAACAAGTATCACATCTGGCGACATAGGCTGCGACTTCTTTCTTCATCTTTGACCACCAAAATCTGGTTTTCAAATCCTGATACATCTTACTGCTTCCTGGGTGGATAGACAACTTTGAATTGTGAGCCTCGTTCAGAATCCTCTCTTTCAGCTCTGAATCCTTAGGAACAACTATCCTTCGTTTATACCATAGAATTCCCTGTTCATCTGTTCTAAAGTTCAACGAACTACTGGTTTCCAACCTCTTCTTCATCTGACAGATTTCTTCATCGGTCTTCTGTCTCTCGATGATGTCACTTTCCAAGGTGCACTGAAGAGTGATATTGTTTAGCATGACAGGGTGTATAAGATTAAATCCATCTTCGAACAGTGGTTGTAGAGAGTTGCAATGAGTCTTGCGACTCAAGGCATCAGCTACAACATTCGCTTTTCCAGGGTGGTAATGCACTTCTAGGTTATAATCCTTAATCAATTCTAGCCATCTTGTTTGCCTCATGTTCAACTCTGGCTGGGTGAAGATATATTTCAGACTTTTATGATCTGTGTACACATGACATAGGTTTCCCATAAGATAATGTCTCCATATCTTGAGTGCATGCACGACGGCTGCTAGTTCCAGATCATGAGTGGGATAGTTCTCTTCGTGCGGTTTCAACTGACGAGAAGCATAGGCGATAACTCTTCCATTTTGCATGAGTACACATCCAAGTCCAATCTTGGATGCGTCGCAAAACACATCAAAAGGTTCCTCCAAGTTTGGCTGAGCCAAAACAGGTGCGGATGTCAACAACGTTCGCAGAGTGCGGAAAGTTGCTTCACACTCTGGAGTCCATTCGAACTTCTTGTTTTTCTGCGTTAAACGAGTCATAGGCTTGGCTATTCTTGAAAAATCCGGAATAAACCGACGGTAGTATCCTGCCAAACCCAAAAAGCTGCGAACCTCAAAAACACTTGTGGGTGCTTCCCAATCCATAACCTCTTGTACTTTAGAAGGGTCTACAGAGATCCCTTCCTCTGAAAGGACGTGACCAAGGAAAGGTACCTTCTTCAACCAAAACTCACACTTGCTGAACTTAGCATACAACTTATGCTCTCTAAGCCGGGTCAAAACAACTCGTAGATGCTCAGCATGGTCCTTCTCATTCTCAGAGTATACCAAGATGTCATCGATGAACACTACAACAAACTTATCCAACTCTGGCATGAAAACTGAATTCATCAGGTACATGAAATGTGCCAGTGCATTGGTCAATCCAAAGGACATAACTAAATATTCATAGAGTCCGTATCTGGTAGAGAAAGCTGTTTTTGGCACGTCTTCTCTTCTGATCTTAATCTGATGGTATCCTGACCTCAGGTCGATCTTGGAGAACACTTTTGCTTTTGACAACTGATCAAACAAGACATCGATTCGAGGTAAGGGGTACTTATTCTTTATGGTTACTGCATTAAGCGGCCTATAATCCATGCACATCCTCAGAGTTTTATCTTTCTTTTTCACAAAGATAGCGGGACATCCCCAAGGTGACGAACTAGGACGTATCAAACCCTTATCCAAAAGTTCCTGTATTTGAACCTTAAGCTCTGCTAACTCCTTAGCGTGCATTCTATACGGTCTTCGGGATATAGGTGCTGTTCCCGCGATTAACTCTATAGCAAACTCCACATCTCTATCAGGCGGTAAACCAGGCAACTCATCAGGAAAGACATCCGGAAACTCACATACTACCGGAATTTCAGCTATCTGCTTTGCCGTGATATTGAACAACACTCCAATCTCATGGGGGTTTCGGGGTAACTTGAACCCGAAAGAAGATCCATTCCTGGGACTAACCATGGACACTATTCTCTCTGCGGTGTCTAGATTAACCTTCCATAGTTTCATCCAACTCATACCCAAAATTACATCCAAACCTAGACCAGGAATGACTATGGGGTCCACTACGGCCTGTTTATCCCCAAAGGTCATTTCCACTCCTTTAGCCATTTTACGCGCGGAGAGAACAGCTCCGGCGGAACTTATCTGATATCCCCGGTCTAACTCTATCAACTCAAGATTACTTCTTATTACAAAGTTCTCACTTATAAAAGAATGCGATGCTCCAGAATCAAACAGCACAACTGCGGGGCATTGATTAACAAAAAACGTACCAGCGGTGACAGGCTCTCCTTCTGGCACTTCTTCCATGGTGGTGTGATGCACATGACCGGTACGAGGTGGGGGCTGAGTGTACTGCTTCTTTGGGCGAGGGCACTGACGTGACAAGTGTCCAGTTTGGCCACAGTTATAGCATGGACCAATCACATATGGGGTCTTGGATCCTGCTGCACTTCCTGCCTTATTCTTGTTCTGCATCATGGGGGCGGTGTACGACTTCTGGAAGCTGGGACGGGGACGGTTGGTGGTGATCTTCCTCTGTGGGGGACGGTATCGTGCTCCTGCGACAAGCGGGCGATAAGGGGCGCTTGCTCCAAAAGGGGTCCTCTGCTGGGACGAACCTCCTTCATTTGCACGGCGGCGTGTTTCTGCTGCTAGCCGGCTGTCATTGGCCTCTTGATTCAGGCAGTCACTGACAAAGTCACTGAAAGTGGTGCGGTGACTGTTGTAACACCCTGATTTAATTTTCCCCAATTTAATTAAAGAATTTAGAAACTAAATAGGTTGGCTAGTTTATTAGAGGAGGAAAATAAAATTTATTTAATATTATCATGTTGCATTCATGCCGTTGCACAATTTTATTGGGTGAAAAATAAATTTATTAAACCCGTATAGGGCGAATCGGATTTATTCTATTTAGAAAACAAATAAAAAGATTTATAGAAATTTTACAAAATCAAAATCAAGTTTTATTTACAAAACCTAGGGAAAATGTTTCCAAAGTTTTCAAATTAGTTTTGTTTTGAAACAGATTTGAATTTGGATTTCAAAATGAATTTGGAAAAGGATTGTAAAGTAAAAACAAAAAGGAAAAAGAATTGGCAAAGGGCTCATTTTCTTCCCCTAACCCCAGCCCAACCCGTTTTCCCCTCCCTCTCTTCCCAGCCGGCCCGCTCGGCGCCTCCTGGCCCAGCACCGAACCCCCTCCCTCACCCCAGGACCGCGCCACTCCCTCCACTCCTCCCCTCTTCCACCTGGGCCAAACCGGCGCTCGCGGCCCATCCTTGCCCCGCGCCAGCGGCCGCTCCACTGGCTCAGCTCGCAGCGTCCGCGTCTCCGCTCCCTCCCTCCCGCGCCGGCCCACGACCCCAGCCCACCTCCACGCGCACACCTCCTCGCGTGCGCGAGCCAGCACCGGCCCGCGCGCCCTCGCTCTCCTGCGGCCACCGACGAGTGGAGCCCACCAGTCAGGCGTCTCCATCCTCCCAACCTGCAGCGCCTGCTCGCCCAACACCCCCTCCGCCCTACCCGCGCACCGCTCGCCCAAATCGGCTTCTCCGGGCTTCTCGGGCTCGATCCCGCAGCGTTATATCGTGCCGCCACCCCTCTCCCTTGTCCCTTAAGTACACCGCCTCCATCGCCCGCGCCAGCTCACCTCCTCCACCAGTTGCCGTCGTCGTTACCAAGCCGCCAAGCTCCACCGCGCCACCCATCTCCCCGTCCTCCTCTCCGGTTCGCGGTGGTGTCGCAGGCTCACGCCGAGGCTCCTTCGTATCGTGCCAGTGGCCGCGTCACACTGTCGTGACGCTCAGAGGACGTCGCCGCATCTCCGGACCGCGGTCGTCACCCTCGCCGTCAAACTCCCTCTCCCGAGGCACATCCGGCGACAAGAGCGTCTCCATCTAAGTCTCGGTGAGCTCCGCATCAGTTCCCACTTGTCCCCGCAGTCTCTACCGGTCTGTAGATCCAAGTAGACGAGTTCCGGCGGGTCCTTTCATGGCGCCGCCGCGTAGAAGCCGGGCGCCGCCGTGCTTTTCCCCGCCGGCGGTAACCCCTGACACTCTTTTGTTTCCTGGCCGCCCGATCTGGATTGCACGACGCAGATTAGATCCAACCCCGAAAGGGTATGGACCGGGCGCACCCACACATGGACCCAGTCCACACCGGCCGCGTCAGCCGGTCCACGTGTCACGTGGTGAACCGACCCAATAGAACGGCGCCGCATGGCGAACGTCAGCGCCACGCAGAGCCACACCAGCGCCCAGTCAGCGCCATGCAACCCACACCGCACGGCTTCGGTCGTTTTGCTAAAGAACCCCTCCTCTTTGCGGGAATCAACCCGCAGTCCCTTGAGCACTGTTCTCTGAGTCTCGGTACACTTACGGTTTAGCCCTCGCGTTTCCAAGGAATACAGGCGCAGTCCCCCGGTCTACGCCGCGACCGCCCCATGAGCCGCGTCCACCCCACGGTCGCGCCTCGTCCACACCACAGTGGTGCACCGCACCCATCATGCGTCGACGCGTGGCACCGGTGCCAGCGTGCGTTGATGGCTGCCTCCGTTTTGCATAAAGGTCCTCCCCTTTCCTG
Organism: Coix lacryma-jobi var. lacryma-jobi; assembly: GCA_009763385.1. NCBI lineage: Eukaryota > Viridiplantae > Streptophyta > Magnoliopsida > Poales > Poaceae > Coix > Coix lacryma-jobi. Next base: position 61,574,771 of record CM019827.1, read on the forward strand.
GAAACAAACCCGCAGTCCACCAACCCTATTCCCTGAGTCTGCGGATTCTTCTAAACTAGCCCCTGTATTTTCCAGAAAGTGAGGCCCGGTCTGATCGCCTTTTAATTACTGTTTTTATTTGTTTTAAATACGAAAATGACTTCGATTTATTTACAGAATTGCCACTCAGATTCAAATGCTCATAACTTGCTCATTTTAACTCCGATTCGACCCATTCAACTTGCGTTAGATTCATAATTTTGTTCTCTACGCAGTAGATCTATTAGTTTACTGTTTTCAGACTGTTTGTTGTACTGTTATTTATTTCTATGTATTGTGCCATGTATGTTGATTGGGCCAGAGAGTGCGGAGTACGAGGACGCTCCAGACCATCCTTGCGACCCAGTTGATTCGACCCAGTCCGAAGGCAAGTGTTCTTGAACATCTTGCACCTACTTTATTTTACTTTTGGTACTAGAGTAGTTAGATCTTGTAGATGCATGCTTGTCATTAATTTGAATCCCATGTTAGGGATTACTAGAATTTGTTTATATTATCCTTGTCGCCTGTTTGGGATGTTCGGGTAGGTGTCTTGCTTAGCCCTGCAGTCATGGTTGGGATGGGAGTTAAAATGTTTATAATCTTGATTAATGAAATATGAAACGAATGTGGACATGGTAATTTTGTAGTAACATGGTTATTAGGTAAATCCGGCAGGATGGAACCGTGTTGGTGGTTTTGTGCCATGGACTTGGCAGCTCTTAATTGGTTTTTGGTTCGGGGCTCGTGCTAGATTTGTCCTGCCTGGATCCCTAGGACCCGGTTCTCAGAGCATGTAACCCGGCTTGACAGCGCAACCATGAGATCTGGATGGGCGGGACCTGGCTAATTAATTAGTTTCCTCCGAGTTATGCTACACGGGGTTTGTTTAGTGGCTCAAGAGGGGGTCCCTGGGGTCGCTGACTTATGTACGGGGATGAAACCTTAGAGTACGTGTAACACAGGCTTGGAGGGGCTTTGTAAAGGCCTTGCAGTGCAACCCGCTATGCACCTCGGCAGTGTTTAGCGTGACGGGTAATGCACGACTCATGGGTAACGATGTGCAACCTCTGCAGAGTGTAAAACTGATATATCAGCCGTGCTCACGGTCACGAGCGGGCTTGGACTTCTTCGAGATTAGTTGGTTGCTGGTTGGTTTTGGGTTCGGGTCATCTGATGGACTTCAGGTGCGGTCATTTGATGGACTTCAGGTGCGGTTACCTGATGGACTTCAGGTGTTGGTTACTCGGTGTGACTCCGAGTGTGGTTTGCTCGGTGCGACTCCGAGTGTTGTTACTTTTCTACAGTATTTGTGTCCATAACCTAGTAAATAGGTGCATAGGATTAATAGGATTAATAGGATGTGTCGCTTAGGCGCTTGAGTCAAACAAAGTCAGCCTACCTTTGTTATAAGCCTCATAAGCATATATTTCCTACACTTGCAGAGTACATTTCGATGTACTCACCCTTTCCCTTTGTCCCCCCTGCTACCCCACCCAGACGCTGGAGACTACGCGTACGAGGAGCCGGAGTATCCAGAAGACGGAGGCTACGACCCTGACGACCTGTACTAGGATGGCGCTACCCCCGGTCGACCTTCCTGTGGAGATGGAGTCCAGATTTCCGCATCTACATCAGCGTCTTCATTAGAGTCCGTTATCATGAGAGTCAATACTTTTTATTTCAGACCCGAGGGTCATTTATGTAACAAAGTTCGATATTATTAATAAAGCATTGTTTTGATATTTACTATGATGTGGATATATGTATGAAAATTGATCCTGGCATACATATATTGTGCTCCAATTTTGTTCTTAAAATTGGGGTGTCACAGAGTGGTATCAGAGCCGTGTTGACCGTAGGACGCTACCCTAGTCAGCCGTCGAGTTTACAAAACTATTTTTAATAGTCTCACCCCTTTTCCCACTTCTGTAGCCTGTCTCTGCTGAAAATTCAAATTTTGTTTAAAAGTAGGTCCTCCAAACTCGTAAGAAGCCCGCCATAATTATGTGATCTCATAGGTCGTTGAATGACATGTACTTGTGCATATGTAATGTTTTGGTTCTTTGTAATGATTGTTGGTGTGTTGCGACCGTCAGGTTGCAGCGACATCATTTGTTTAAAATATTTTACTAATCGAATTAATTAACAAAATTAGGGTTGCTATATATCTATCTATCACATCTCACTTTTACTCCTGGAAAATGTAACAGATGGTTGACACCAGGAGCAGCGCAGGTAACGCTGGCGGGAGCGGGGCAGGTGGCAACCAGCCGCCTCATCCACCTCCGCCCCCGTACGACCCACTCCAGATGGCCCAGGTGCAGAACCAGATGATGCAGAACATGGCCCAGATGATGCAGCACATGCAGCAGATGGCGCAGGCTGCTCAGGGTGCTCAGGGTGCAGGAGCTGCACAGCCACCCCGACCGGATGACACTCTCAGGAGCTTCATGACGACGCGCCCTCCAGTATTCCACCACGCCATAGAGCCAATGGATGCAGATGACTGGCTCGAGACGATTACAGGCAAGTTGCAGCTTGCCCATGTCGGCAACCTTGATAAGGCCCTCTATGCCGCGCACCAGCTTCAGGGCCCGGCGAAGAACTGGTGGACTGCCTACACCGCAGCTCATGCGGACGCCAACTCGATCACTTGGGAGGATTTCCGTAAGGCATTCCGCGACCAGTACGTCCCTTTCGGCGAGATCAGGGTGAAGCGCCGGGAGTTTCAGGACCTCCGGCAGGGCACGATGACAGTGCGTGAGTATCTCACGCAGTTCAGCCAGCTGTCCCGTTACGCCCCAGATGACGTGGACACAGACGACAAGAAGTAGGAGTGTTTCAGGCAAGATCTCTGTCATTCTTTAATATTAACAAATTCTTCATACACCCTTGTTCATTCCTTTTGCTGCCTGATAAATAATAAAATTGTTATCTGCTTCAGGCATGGGCTTAACCCGGGACTCCGCTATGCCCTAGCTTCAAATGAGTATTCCTCATTTCAGAAGCTGGTTGACCGTGCCTTCGCGGTGGAGAAGGAACGGAAGGACCTCGATGCAGATCGCAAGAGGAAGATGACGTTCCAGGGACAGTCCTCCGGCAGCTCTACCCGTCCTCGCTACGCTCCACCTGCCTCAGCTTCCAGGCAGATTCCCCAGCAGCAGCAGTACCGCCCGCCCCAGTCCCGGCAGCCCGCTCCTCAGTACAGGCACCCAGCTCCACAGTACCAGGCTCCACCTCAGCAGCAGCAGCAGCAGCAGCCTCGCCAGGCTCAGGCACCTCGCCAGGGTCTTCCAGCTCCGCAGCAGCCCCGTCCAGCACAGGGGGCAGGTCAGATTGGTCCCTGCTACAAGTGCAACCAGATGGGACACTTCGCCAACAAGTGTCCATTGAGGCAGCCAGCTCCACCGCAGTCACGTCCCGCAGGCCAGCCCCAGAGCTACACCCGTGGTCGTGTGAACCACGTGTCAGCGGAGTCTGCTCAGACGGCACCAGATGTGGTGTTTGGTACGTTCCTTGTTGATTCACACCCAGTTACAGTCTTATTTGATTCTGGAGCATCTCATTCATTCATATCAGCACCCTGCGCATCTAAATATAATATGAATAGAGTGTTGATGAAAAAGCATCTGCTAGTGAATTCTCCTGGAGGAGAACTGATATCGAGGCATGTGTGCCCGAATGTGAGCTTAACCATAAGGGGGGTAGTCTTTCCCACCTCTCTTATTGTTCTGGATTCCCAAGGTATTGATGTCATTCTGGGAATGGATTGGCTACGCAAGTACCAGGGAGTTATTGATTGTGCTCAGAGGATCATCACAGTGAAGCATCCGGATGGCACGGAGATTGTGTATCAGGCACCGACGAAGATGGAAGAAGAAGCCAGAGCATATGAGGCTGTCGTGGTAGCTGATATTCGAGTTGTCGAGGAGTTTCCAGATGTCTTCCAGAAGGTGCCAGGTATGCCACCTGATCGTGAGATTGAATTCTCTATTGATTTAGTTCCTGGCACTGCACCTATATACAGGCGACCATATAGAATGGATGCCGAAAAGCTAGCTAAGCTGAAGACGCAGATCCAAGAGCAGCTAGAGAAGGGGCATATTCGTCCTAGTACATCCCCGTGGGGAGCCCCTGTGATCTTTGTTCCGAAGAAGGATGGAGGCCTGCGGATGTGCGTTGATTACCGCGCATTGAATGAAGCTACCATCAAGAACAAGTACCCGATTCCTCGCATTGATGATCTGTTTGATCAGTTGAAGGGTGCTCATGTGTTCTCGAAGATTGACCTGCAAACAGGATATAATCAGCTGAAGATTCGTGAAGCTGATATCCCGAAGACGGCATTTGTGACTCGATATGGGCTATATGAGTACACAGTGATGTCCTTCGGCTTGACTAACGCCCCGGCTTTCTTCATGTATCTGATGAACAAGGTTTTCATGGAGTTTTTAGATCTGTTCGTCGTGGTGTTCCTTGATGATATCCTGATATTCTCGAAGAATGAAGAAGAGCATGAGAAGCACCTGAGGTTAGTACTGCAGAAGCTCAGGGAGCATCAGTTGTATGCGAAGCTGAGCAAATGCGAGTTCTGGTTGAAGAAGGTTGCATATTTGGGGCATGTTATCTCCGAGGGTGGAGTATCAGTTGATCCAGGCAAGGTCCAAGATATATTGGACTGGAAGGTACCTGAGAATGTCACCGAGATCCGGAGTTTCCTCGGTATGGCTGGATATTACCGCAGATTCATTGAAGAATTCTCCAAGATCGTGAAGCCGATGACGAAGCTGACTGAGAAGGGTGCCAAGTTTGTATGGTCCCCTGAATGCCAGGATGGTTTTGAGGAGTTGAAGGCGAGGTTGACTTCTGCTCCTATTCTTGTCATGCCAGATGTCCAGAAGAACTTCACTGTGTATTGTGATGCTTCGCGACAGGGTCTAGGATGTGTGCTTATGCAGGAAGGTCGTGTGATTGCTTATTCCTCGAGACAGCTCAGGAAGCATGAGCTGAATTACCCTACACATGATCTAGAGTTGGCAGCTGTTGTTCATGCTCTGAAGATTTGGAGGCACTATCTGATGGGCAAGAAGACAGAAATATACACTGATCATAAGAGCTTGAAGTATATTTTCACCCAGCCGGATCTGAATCTTCGCCAGTGGAGATGGCTCGAGTTGATCAAAGATTATGATCTGAGTATCAACTATCATCCAGGCAAGGCAAATGTTGTTGCAGATGCCTTGAGCAGGAAGGTCTACTGCAATGTGCTTGAGATCAAGGAGCAGCAGCCCGAGTTGCATGAGGAGTTTGTGAAGCTCAATCTGGGTATACTCGGCCACACTGATGCAGTAGCCATGGAGGTTGATTCGACACTTGAGCATGATATCCGGGCAGGACAGCTCACTGATGAGTATCTTCTGGAGATCAGACAGTCGATCAAGGAGGACAAAGCCCCAGGGTTCACAGAGGATGATCAGGGTGTCTTATGGTTCAAAGGTAGAATCTATGTTCCAGATGTGAAGGCTATCAAGGAGTTGATCTTGAGAGAAGCTCATGATTCAGCCTACTCTCTTCACCCAGGCAGTACCAAGATGTACCAGGATCTGAAGCAGTATTACTGGTGGTATGGGATGAAGAGGGAAGTAGCAGAGTATGTGGCTTTGTGTGACACATGTCAGAGGGTTAAGGCCCAACATCAGAGACCTGCTGGTTTGTTACAGCCTCTGCAGATTCCCGAGTGGAAATGGGAAGAGATCAGCATGGATTTCATCACTGGTTTGCCCAGGACACAGTCTGGATATGACTCCATCTGGGTCATAGTTGATCGGTTGACCAAGGTGGCTCACTTCATTCCGGTCAAGGAGACATATCAGGGTCCGAAGCTGGCAGAGCTGTACATGTCCCGCATTGTATGTTTGCATGAAGTACCTAAGATCATAGTATCTGACAGAGGTACACAGTTCACATCCAGATTCTGGAAGCGGTTGCATGAGTCTATGGACACTCGCCTTAGTTTCAGTTCGGCTTATCACCCTCAGACTGATGGTCAGACAGAGAGGGTGAATCAGATTCTGGAGGATATGTTGAGAGCCAGTGCGCTTCAGAACAGCCAGAGTTGGGATGTGAGTCTACCATATGCAGAGTTCTCATATAACAACAGCTATCAGGCCAGTCTGAAGATGTCACCTTTCGAGGCACTGTATGGCAGGAAGTGCAGAACTCCCCTGTTCTGGAATCAGGTTGGAGAAAGGAAGGTCTTTGGCCCTGAGTCTATAGAAGAAGCTGAAGAACAGGTCAGACAGATCAGAAGCAACCTGAAGACAGCTCAGACTAGACAGAAGAGCTATGCCGATGTCAGACGACGAGAGCTGGAGTTCCAGATTGGGGACTATGTCTATCTGAAGGTGTCACCTTTCAGAGGTCTTCGGAGGTTTAATGTCAAAGGGAAGTTATCTCCGAGATTCATTGGCCCTTTCAAGGTGATTGACAAGAAAGGCGCAGTTGCATATCAGCTGGAGTTGCCTGCACGTCTGGCAGGTATCCATAATGTATTCCATGTATCCCAGCTGAAGAGATGCCTCAGAGTTCCAGAGGAGCAGTTGCCACTCGAGGAGCTTGATCTGCGGGATGATTTGACTTTCTCTGAGCCGATCAAGATTCTGGACACGATGGAACGAGGTACTCGAAACAAGAGGATTAAAATCTGCAAGGTGCAATGGAAACATTACTCCGAAGAAGAAGCCACATGGGAGAAGGAAGATGATCTTCGGGCAGATTTTCCTCACCTCTTCACCGACTCTTCCTAATCTCGAGGACGAGATTCTTCTAAGGGGGGTAGGTTTGTAACACCCTGATTTAATTTTCCCCAATTTAATTAAAGAATTTAGAAACTAAATAGGTTGGCTAGTTTATTAGAGGAGGAAAATAAAATTTATTTAATATTATCATGTTGCATTCATGCCGTTGCACAATTTTATTGGGTGAAAAATAAATTTATTAAACCCGTATAGGGCGAATCGGATTTATTCTATTTAGAAAACAAATAAAAAGATTTATAGAAATTTTACAAAATCAAAATCAAGTTTTATTTACAAAACCTAGGGAAAATGTTTCCAAAGTTTTCAAATTAGTTTTGTTTTGAAACAGATTTGAATTTGGATTTCAAAATGAATTTGGAAAAGGATTGTAAAGTAAAAACAAAAAGGAAAAAGAATTGGCAAAGGGCTCATTTTCTTCCCCTAACCCCAGCCCAACCCGTTTTCCCCTCCCTCTCTTCCCAGCCGGCCCGCTCGGCGCCTCCTGGCCCAGCACCGAACCCCCTCCCTCACCCCAGGACCGCGCCACTCCCTCCACTCCTCCCCTCTTCCACCTAGGCCAAACCGGCGCTCGCGGCCCATCCTTGCCCCGCGCCAGCGGCCGCTCCACCGGCTCAGCTCGCAGCGTCCGCGTCTCCGCTCCCTCCCTCCCGCGCCGGCCCACGACCCCAGCCCACCTCCACGCGCACACTTCCTCGTGTGCGCGAGCCAGCACCGGCCCGCGCGCCCTCGCTCTCCTGCGGCCACCGACGAGTGGAGCCCACCAGTCAGGCGTCTCCATCCTCCCAACCTGCAGCGCCTGCTCGCCCAACACCCCCTCCGCCCTACCCGCGCACCGCTCGCCCAAATCGGCTTCTCCGGGCTTCTCGGGCTCGATCCCGCAGCGTTATATCGCGCCGCCACCCCTCTCCCTTGTCCCTTAAGTACACCGCCTCCATCGCCCGCGCCAGCTCACCTCCTCCACCAGTTGCCGTCGTCGTTACCAAGCCGCCAAGCTCCACCGCGCCACCCATCTCCCCATCCTCCTCTCCGGTTCGCGGTGGTGTCGCAGGCTCACGCCGAGGCTCCTTCGTATCGTGCCAGTGGCCGCGTCACACTGTCGTGACGCTCAGAGGACGTCGCCGCACCTCCGGACCGCGGTCGTCACCCTCGCCGTCAAACTCCCTCTCCCGAGGCACATCCGGCGACAAGAGCGTCTCCATCTAAGTCTCGGTGAGCTCCGCATCAGTTCCCATTTGTCCCCGCAGTCTCTACCGGTCTGTAGATCCAAGTAGACGAGTTCCGGCGGGTCCTTTCATGGCGCCGCCGCGTAGAAGCCGGGCGCCGCCGTGCTTTTCCCCGCCGGCGGTAACCCCTGACACTCTTTTGTTTCCTGGCCGCCCGATCTGGATTGCACGGCGCAGATTAGATCCAACCCCGAAAGGGTATGGACCGGGCGCACCCACACATGGACCCAGTCCACACCGGCCGCGTCAGCCGGTCCACGTGTCACGTGGTGAACCGACCCAATAGAACGGCGCCGCATGGCGAACGTCAGCGCCACGCAGAGCCACACCAGCGCCCAGTCAGCGCCATGCAACCCACACCGCACGGCTTCGGTCATTTTGCTAAAGAACCCCTCCTCTTTGCGGGAATCAACCCGCAGTCCCTTGAGCACTGTTCTCTGAGTCTCGGTACACATACGGTTTAGCCCTCGCGTTTCCAAGGAATACAGGCGCAGTCCCCCGGTCTACGCCGCGACCGCCCCATGAGCTGCGTCCACCCCACGGTCGCGCCTCGTCCACACCACAGTGGTGCACCGCACCCATCATGCGTCGACGCGTGGCACCGGTGCCAGCGTGCGTTGACGGCTGCCTCCGTTTTGCATAAAGGTCCTCCCCTTTCCTGGAAACAAACCCGCAGTCCACCAACCCTATTCCCTGAGTCTGCGGATTCTTCTAAACTAGCCCCTGTATTTTCCAGAAAGTGAGGCCCGGTCTGATCGCCTTTTAATTACTGTTTTTATTTGTTTTAAATACGAAAATGACTTCGATTTATTTATAGAATTGCCACTCAGATTCAAATGCTCATAACTTGCTCATTTTAACTCCGATTCGACCCATTCAACTTGCGTTAGATTCATAATTTCGTTCTCTACGCAGTAGATCTATTAGTTTACTGTTTTCAGACTGTTTGTTGTACTGTTATTTATTTCTATGTATTGTGCCATGTATGTTGATTGGGCCAGAGAGTGCGGAGTACGAGGACGCTCCAGACCATCCTTGCGACCCAGTTGATTCGACCCAGTCCGAAGGCAAGTGTTCTTGAACATCTTGCACCTACTTTATTTTACTTTTGGTACTAGAGTAGTTAGATCTTGTAGATGCATGCTTGTCATTAATTTGAATCCCATGTTAGGGATTACTAGAATTTGTTTATATTATCCTTGTCGCCTGTTTGGGATGTTCGGGTAGGTGTCTTGCTTAGCCCTGCAGTCATGGTTGGGATGGGAGTTAAAATGTTTATAATCTTGATTAATGAAATATGAAACGAATGTGGACATGGTAATTTTGTAGTAACATGGTTATTAGGTAAATCCGGCAGGATGGAACCGTGTTGGTGGTTTTGTGCCATGGACTTGGCAGCTCTTAATTGGTTTTTGGTTCGGGGCTCGTGCTAGATTTGTCCTGCCTGGATCCCTAGGACCCGGTTCTCAGAGCATGTAACCCGGCTTGACAGCGCAACCATGAGATCTGGATGGGCGGGACCTGGCTAATTAATTAGTTTCCTCCGAGTTATGCTACACGGGGTTTGTTTAGTGGCTCAAGAGGGGGTCCCTGGGGTCGCTGACTTATGTACGGGGATGAAACCTTAGAGTACGTGTAACACAGGCTTGGAGGGGCTTTGTAAAGGCCTTGCAGTGCAACCCGCTATGCACCTCGGCAGTGTTTAGCGTGACGGGTAATGCACGACTCATGGGTAACGATGTGCAACCTCTGCAGAGTGTAAAACTGATATATCAGCCGTGCTCACGGTCACGAGCGGGCTTGGACTTCTTCGAGATTAGTTGGTTGCTGGTTGGTTTTGGGTTCGGGTCATCTGATGGACTTCAGGTGCGGTCATTTGATGGACTTCAGGTGCGGTTACCTGATGGACTTCAGGTGTTGGTTACTCGGTGTGACTCCGAGTGTGGTTTGCTCGGTGCGACTCCGAGTGTTGTTACTTTTCTACAGTATCTGTGTCCATAACCTAGTAAATAGGTGCATAGGATTAATAGGATTAATAGGATGTGTCGCTTAGGCGCTTGAGTCAAACAAAGTCAGCCTACCTTTGTTATAAGCCTCATAAGCATATATTTCCTACACTTGCAGAGTACATTTCGATGTACTCACCCTTTCCCTTTGTCCCCCCTGCTACCCCACCCAGACGCTGGAGACTACGCGTACGAGGAGCCGGAGTATCCAGAAGACGGAGGCTACGACCCTGACGACCTGTACTAGGATGGCGCTACCCCCGGTCGACCTTCCTGTGGAGATGGAGTCCAGATTTCCGCATCTACATCAGCGTCTTCATTAGAGTCCGTTATCATGAGAGTCTATACTTTTTATTTCAGACCCAAGGGTCATTTATGTAACAAAGTTCGATATTATTAATAAAGCATTGTTTTGATATTTACTATGATGTGGATATATGTATGAAAATTGATCCTGGCATACATATATTGTGCTCCAATTTTGTTCTTAAAATTGGGGTGTCACAACTGTTACCCATCTTTGATAGCATGGTGGCACTCATGCCACGCTTGAAACTTGCAATCTTTTTGGCCTCAGTGTCCACAAAATCTGGGGCATAGCGGGCCAGATTGTTGAAGCTATGGAGGTACTCGGACATAGACCTAGTCCCCTGGGATAACCTCATAAACTCTGCAACCTTCATTTCCATCAGTCCACTAGGGATGTAGTGGTTGCGCATAGCGGTGGAGAACTGATCCCAAGTGGTACGTGCATTTACTGGCAAGGATGCACGGTACTGGGCCCACCACAAACCGGCGGGTCCTTCCAACATGTGGGCGGCGTACTCTGCCTTGAGCTCTTCCGTCAGACGAAGCAGACGAAACTTCTGGGTGATGGAGTTGAGCCATTCATCAGCTTCGAGTGGTTCGGTGGCTTCCTTGAACACAAGAGGGCGAGTGTCCAAGAAGTCAAGGTAAGAGCTGTACTGGTTGGGCTCCGGACCTTGACGTTGATGATGCTGCTGTGCAGTGTTGTTAGCGATATTGCGAAGGGTGGCCTCCATGTGCCTCTGCATTTCCTCCATATTCCTTTGGCTGCCCAAGAACTGGCCAAAGAACGCTTCCGGCGTCATCGGCGGCGGTGGGGGAGGTGGCAGATTCTCCTCCTGTCCTGCCCCTTGCCCACGTTGGCTGCGAGTGTGTGCCGGCATCTGCATATCCCATTATTAAGCAATCATTAGGCGATGTTACATCGATCATGAATAAAATACTGCGCTGTACATAATTCGAAAATTTAGCACACGACCAAGTATAATTACTCATTTCCATACAACGTCACAGAATAATCGCTCAAAAATTAGACACGCAAACGACAGATTTCCATAAAAGGTGCCGGATCGAAGTCCGGACTTTGTCCAAAAGCTTACATGCCATCAACCATTTAAACATAACACTAGCATATGTGTAGGGTGTTACATCACTTAGCGAGCAAGCTCAAGCTATACAAAAGAAAAACGTCTCCTAGCTAAACTAGCGCTCAGACGTCTCCAGCGGCGGATGCAGCGTCCTATGCGTCGACGTCGATCATCGGCTCGTCAGCATGATCCTCCTCTGGTGGGGCGTCGGGACCAAGGACTTCTCCGTCCTGGGGATCCGGGACCTCAGCTGCTGGGGCGGCGGCCTCCTGCGCGGCGTGGTGCATCTGGTGGACGGCCTCGTGGAGCTGGTCGATATAGGCCTGCTGTCCGTGTATCTGTTGTATCAACAGGTGGGCTCCCTCTCTGAGCTGGTCGAGCGTGGTGCGGGCCTCATCCCTTTGAAGAGCGGTAGTCAGGTACATCTGCTCTACAACTGTCCTGGCAGTGGACTGTGCTGCTGCTGTGGTGCGGGCGTCGTCACGCTCCAGAGTGAGCTGTTGAATCCTCTCCTGCAGACGAGCAACCTCAGCGTCGAAGTCCTCCTGAAGCTTCCTCTTGCTCTGGTAGGTGGCGGTGAGGGTGAAGGACACGCTCTCGAGAGTGTGCTCCAAACTCTCACATACACCCAACAAAGCTCCGGTGGCGCTCATCGCAGGCGTCTCACAGTAGAACCTCTCCTCTGGGCTCCCTGTCAAGACTGACTCTGAAGTCTGCTTCCAGCGCAATGGGAAAAGTGATCCACGGGGAAACACTCCTGCCATCGCACTTGCCAGGTCGGCGAGGAAGCGGGCGATGATATCCTTCAGCACTAGGTATGCTGCCCTGTTGGCTCCATCCTTGGCACAAGTGCCTCTGGTGATCTCAGTCCATCCTGTCCAGTGCGGCTTGGCAGGCAAGACTTTGACCTTGATCTCTACCATAACCAGGGAATCCTGCCCGTAGATCTCCTTCTGCCAGGAGTACTTGGGCTCCTGTCCTTCATCATAACCCACTGCCTGCAAAATCCTCCAAAGGATCGTCGGCAACCCAAAGTAGGTCAGGAACGTCCTCCGGGTCAGCTTGGTGGCCAAGCGATGACGCGGAACTCCTCTGCCTCCGGTGGCCTTGCGAGCAGTCAACTTGGTCCGGGCCATCTGTAGAAACAAAGGGTTTCGAACTCTCGTGAGACGGATATTAAGTTGGCAAATTTTATAACAAAAGAGACAACTTTTAAATTAAGGGGAGGTAATGTAAATGCATGAATATAAACATGATGTATGATCGTACTTACGTTCTCACTCACTAATAATGACTCGTAAGTCCTAACGTTCTAGTCGGTGACAAGAACGATCTCTCATGCGTTAACTACACGTTCTACTCGATCGCATAGTTAGCGTACCTGCAGAAGATTCATTTCAGCCCAAAGAAATTCCCAATGATAAAACAATTCAGTATTGACCAGTATGCGCAAAATACATAAAGGTCGACACAACACCATGCACCAATAGAAATCACCCTTAAAATCATTGATACCTTCATATGTGTCCGCGTAAAGCTCGCACATACTTGGTATAAGAATCCCTTGCCTAGACCAACGGTTGGACGGTCATGCTCTCATATCTCACAAAATCATTTTATGCATGTTTTCGCAATCGACACATTCTCTTTTCCCTCGAGAATGGACCAGCAAATAAAGATCCAGCATGAACAAATCCCTGAACCCTGTTAGCAGTTAAGCCACCTGAATCCTAGTATAGGGCTTAAGGACGAGACTGGGCACACTTAGTAATTGAAAATAGTTTCAAAATAGTTTTGAAATACCCATTTTAGTTCGAAAATAACTCTTTACTAGGGTAATCCCTTGAACCATGCTCCGATACCAAGCTGTGGCGGAACCGTCCTGATTATAAGAGCTCAAGTATTATCTTAGCCAAATCCGTCTGACTTCGACTGATACTTGAACCCATACAACCCCGGTAGTCCGGAAATCTCGAAGGATTTCTAACACCATACATCAAACAGGATCGCATCGTTCAAGGATTACATTCGTAAAGATACATCATAACGAAAACGAAACCGAATTTAAAATATCAGAGTGCGAATTTAAAATGGAGTTATTACAATACCGAGTTTAAAAGTGCGGAAGCTGAAATAGTTTGAAACACGACCACCACACATGTGGTCCAAATAAAACTTCATTGTTTTGATAAATCCACTCGACACAACCCACTCCTCCCTTAAAGATAATGTGCCACTAGTAGTCTTGGTCCAGCAAAAGAAAAGGGGAAAGCTTCTGGACGACCCTGCCCTGGGCCTACTCCTCATCACCTTCCACCGGGTAGAGGCAGTGCTTACAATAGCTAAAGTAGACCTGGCCATCTGCAATAAACGGGATAAACCCTGAGTACGGAAATGTACTCAGCTAGACTTACCCGTCCAACTGAAAATAAAGACACCAAGGGTATGCAAGGCCTTTTCGGGTGGAGCTGGGATCTTTTAGTTGCAAGAAGCTCAAGTTCAAATAGGAAGTAATTAGTGATAAAGATGAGCTGCCATTTTTAGACCTATTCCTTAATTCTAGGTTTTTCACCTGTACTAGAGCACTCACTTGAATCTACCAATCAATAATATAACCATATCCGGTTGACTTATCCATATTTTAGTTGAACCTTTAAACATCACATGGAGTTGTATCGTGGTGAAGCTCGCCATAGCTTCCCACTAACCGGGGGAGACGGCGACTCGAATCGAATTCCAAATCAGCTGATGAAAGACCTTTAATACCAGCCCACACTTTCCCCATCGGGTCCATGCATTGGGCAACCGCTCGATGCTTGTTCGTGGTGGTAATCGTCGCGGTTCAAGCACGGACCGCCCGATCAGAGTCTGGCGATGCCCTCACGCGGCAGATCGCAACTTCCGTACTAGAGGGCACGAGGCAGAGTCTGGCTATAACTACCACTTTTATTAAGTAGGCTAAGCAATTCTACATTGTAACTAAATAACAGGATAACAAGGTAGATATTAATCAATAACCAAGGAATGGTAATGCAGCAAGTAGGATTCATTTCAACTCCTAGACCTAATGCATCACAATATAAAAGGACTCAAGTAATCTTAATTGCAAAAGATAGGAGGCTTAATATGCTCCGGGGCTTGCCTTGAGTGAAGACTGCTGCCTCGTGAGAGGGACACTCAGGTAAGTTAGGGTCGTGGACGGGGTCGACTTCCTCTGGCTGCTGCAGCTCCTGGATCTCCGGCTCGGCGTTTAGCTCCTGCTCTTGGTGGGGCTCCGGCGGGGTCGATCCTATTGCGTGCGATGAATATATATTTAAATAAATGCGGTGCAAGATGAAGGTGACATGAAAAGAATAATTCTTGCAAACCAACAAAGTCAACTTGTTGAACCACTTTTGACATTGAGGTAATTACTTAATTATTTCGTAAAACAAAATCTGGTTATTCACTCTTTTTCTTATTTAATTTAAACCAAAGAAACTCCGATTGAACTGCAAGTGCATCTTTATGGACTCAGAAAAACCCACAAAAATTCCAGAAAGTAAACAACATTTGCTGGACTCTACTGAACAAGTTTCAACCAAAAATAAACTATAGAACTGCAGATACAAAAATGACAAGCAAACTGCCCAAAAAAGTGCTTTGAACTACAACCCTACTGTAAAAGGGTGCACAACTCTATTTCATATTTTTCCCAGATTCTACTTCACATTTTATGTTTATCAAGAAAGTTCCATGAACAGAAACATTGTATTATTTCTTACAGAAATTTCCAAAGATAAACACAGACAAGCACAGTTGTAAAGCAACTACAACTTTTTCCATAAAACAGATCAGGTTTATATTTTTCTTAGACTCTTCATGGCATACAGAGACTGCACAAAATTTCCCATATTTTATTTCAACCTATAAAACACCTTAACACTTTTTCTAAGAAATCAGCAAAAAGGAACGTTTAACCATAACAGGAACTCTTTTCATAAGAACAGTACTTCATATAATTTTCACAGGCACCAAACATAACAAAGAACCTATACAAATTTTCCCATGAATTAACTCCACCAGAAAACACTTAATTCCATTTACCCCAACAAAAGCATGTACACGGAAATAAATGAAAACAGTAAAATAACTGCTATCAAAAATACATTCATACTTTTCCATGATAGATCTACTCATAAACAAGCCAACAAAACTGAAAGTACTCCATTTGGACTTATAAATCATGCTGTACAAAAATAACAAGCATCTCTGGAAATTAAAACTAAAAGAAAAACATTTGAATTTCTCCCGGCTGGCTACGTGCACCCGGTCCATGGACCAGCGAGTGGCTGACGTGCGGGGCCCGTGGGTCAACGGGAACCCACCCTGGCTCGAGCGCACGGCGGTAGGGGATCGGCCGAGGCCTGGCTCGAACGAGACCGCGGCCGAGGGTTCGCTCGAGGTCGAGTTCGGGCGAGACGGACAACTAGTCCGTCCGAGGCCTGGCTCGAGGGCTCGGGCGAGACGGGAAAACAAACGCCCGTCCGAGGCCTGGCTCGAGGGCTCGGGCGAGGCGGAAACACACACGCCCGTCCGAGGCCTGGCTCGAGGGCTCGGGCGAGACGGAAACACACACGCCCGTCCGAGGCCTGGCTCGAGGGCTCGGGCGAGACGGAAACATACACGCCCGTCCGAGGCCTGGCTCGAGGGCTCGGGCGAGACGGAAACATACACGCCCGTCCGAGGCCTGGCTCGAGGGCTCGGGCGAGACGGAAAACAGGGGAGAGATTTGACCGTCGATTCCTCGCCGTCGGTGAGGTCGCCGGCGGGGAAGCTAGGCTTGTGAACTCACCTCGACGAGGCGCATCGAGTGGTGTAGGTGGTTTGGCTAGCGGATGGCCGGAGTGTGCCGGCGGCGAGCGGCAGCGCACGGAGGCGGCGGTGACGCGCGACTACGCCGTCTTCGGCGGTCGCCGGTGAAATTGGGGGAGGCAAAAGCTCGAGTGAACCCTAAGGAGCAAAGCTACGGGGTTGGTTTGGCTCGGGTGGCTCCAGAGGAGCCTGGCCACGAGCGAGGTCTGCGGCGGCGCCCATGGCGCTCGGCCGGGGAGAAGAGTGCGATAGGGAGCGGTAGCGTTGAAGCTCGTCGGTGTTCTTACCTTGCCTTGACTCGGTGAAGGTCGAGGATGAAGAAGAGGGGCAGTGGTGCTCGGGTCGGCGAGGAACAGCGTCGCGGGCTCAGCGGTGGTGATGGCGTCCGCGGCGGCGCTCTCCGATCTCCGGCGTTGGTGGGGCTCGAGAGGTGGCGCAAGCGGGAGCACCGGGTGTCCGAGGTGTAGACGGAGTGGTGTGCGAGACGAATCGGGTGGTGGTGCTCCGGTGAGGCCGGAACACGGCGGGGCTTTTGCGGTGATGGTCGCGGCGAGCGGGGAGGTGTTCGGCGTGTTCGTGGGAGAGTGAGGGAGAGAGCGAGAGAGAGAGCGGGCGAGTGAAATGGCAGTGGGGAGAGGGGAGTGCGGTGCGCTCGGGGTTTTGATCGGCTTGACCGGCCGGTGGTCGTGGCGGGGCCGGCGACGGGACGTCGCGGCAGCAGCGGCGCGGTCGGCGAGGCGAGCGCGGAGCGGGCGAGGCGGATTGTGGCGTGATCGGGTGAGCAAAGATCTCGCGGGGAGTGGGCGAGGAGGATTCGCGGCAGTTGCGTGCCGCCACGCGGCGGTTGCGGCCGGCGTACGGCGTGGCCGTCAGCGGCGTCAGCGCGCGGCGCGCGCGGCGAGGCCGGCGCAGCAGGCGAGGCGGAGCGGGAGAGGGCAAGCAAGATAGCTTGCGTGCTTGGGCGGAGGAGATCAGGCGACGATAGGCGGACGCGGATCCTCGGCAGGGAAAAACGGCCACGTGGCCGCGTCGCCGGTGTACGGCGTGGCCGCGGGTCGGCGAGCGGCGTGCAGCGCGCGCGGGCGAGGCTGGGCCGAAAGGCCAGATGGGCCGAAAGGGGTGGCACTGGAAAAAAAACGTTTTCCTTTTTCTTTTTCGAAATTCTTTCAAACTTTGACCAATCAAAAACAGTTTCAAAAACTCCAAACTAGGTTTTGACCAAAATACAAAAGTTGCTCAAAACATTTTTCTCTACAACCTTCATATAAGACACTTTTTCTGAAAACCATTTTTAAATCCTCTACATAAAGAAAGCCAAATAACTAAACAAAAGGCAACAAGCACTCATATGCACATGCAATGATGCAATGCATTGCTTATGCTCCTTTAGTAGCTAATGAAGTTCCTAATGCAGTGCTTGACACTAGGGTGTCACAAGAACGACAAGATTGTCGTTAAGTATGTTGGTGCCCTCAAGAAGAGGGAAATAATGAGAAATGTTTGGGTGCCAAAAGCTTATGTGACTAACCCCCTAGGACCCAATCTCATTTGGGTACCTAAATCAAGAACATAATCTTGTTTTGTAGGAATATGCCTCCGGTGGAACAAGTTGGGTGTTGGATAGTGGATGCACTAATCATATGACCGGGACAAAAGAAATGTTCACCTCCTTCCAACCAAGCAATGATTCATGTAACAACATTGTGTTTGGTGACAATGGTAAAGGAGAAGTGCTTGGTTTGGGTAAAATTGCTATCTCAACTGACAATTCCATATCTAATGTATTACTTGTTGTTGACGTTGGTTATCTATCAAAATTAAAGGATAAATAAATATGAAAAGGGCAAGAATTTGATCACCAACAAAGGTTTAGGGTTTCAACTAACAATATTCCACGAGTTTTGGTGAGTTATGATTCTGCAGGGACTAAACCAGGAAATCGGCACCGATAGCTTCCCATAGAAAGAAACCGTCGGGAGATAACGCAACCGCCACGTCGGGATACTTCTAGAAGACTCCAGAGAACACATAGAGACACCATGAGAAAGGGCACCGCGGTCCACCTCCAGGTGGGACCGACCGGTCCCCTGGACCCACCGGTCGGTCCCCCCTGGGCTCGCTGGTCTCCGTCTTCTGCAAGCTTCCTCCACTGACCTCTAGGATGCATCTTAGCCGTACCTTAAGTCGGTTTGATCCAACGGTCGCGGTTGATCCCTCAGGGCTATATAAGCAGCCCCAGACCCCCCTCTCCAGGCATCTCCATCTTCATTATTCATCTCCGCATCAGAAACTAGGGTTTCAATTGGAAGTAGAGGTCCCTCTAGATGAATCTCTTCTAGTTCATCTAGAATTAGATCTAGCTCATCTAGTTGTAATCAAGAGCCAGCTATCAAGTAGAAGACTAGTTACCCCTCTATTTAGGATTAGAACATAGTCTTATATTAGAACTAGAAGAGAGAGAGAGAGAGGAAGAGATCAAGAAGGAGCTCCGGCCTGTCGGATCCACTTCTTCATCTTGTACCTGTGGATTCAAGTTCATCATCAACTTCAGCAATTGTTTCGGTAATCAACGTCTATATTTAAGCTTGAGCCAATGTTCTTATTATTCTTAAGGTTTATGACTCTCTTTTGAGTACTTTAATTCTAGTCATTCTAGAGTTAGAGTAGTTGGATAGTGTAAGCGTGGTGCTTAGACTTGATAGCTCATAAATGCCTCCTATAACGCCGGTAGTAGTGGTTGTTCGCAAGGGTGACTCTTATAGCCTTGTTGATTCTTCTGTAGTCCACTTACCCGTGTGTAGGCTCGGTAGGATTATACATTTGCATAAAAGACTCATACTCTGTTTGTGACCTTTTATGGCAACTTCCCCACTAAGAATAATATAAACATATCACTCTTAAATTGGAATTAGACAACCTTAGTGATCCCCTCTATACTTCTAGATTCTCCGTCCTTGTTAGCTACTCAGGGGTTAGACTTTAAGACTTAACACTATCCGTTCCTTTGGGTTCGATATTAAAACTGGGTTACTCTGGTGAAGTGCTACATTGGTAGATTTTATCTGTGCGCTTGCGGATAAAGTAGAGTGTGCGTTAATTTATACCAACAAGCATTTCTGGCGCCGTTGCCAGGGAACGGTAGATCAACTTAAGTCTTAGTTTAACCTTGTAATCATACTTTTATCTTTTTCCTTTTTGTCCCAGTCTTTTCATTATTTTTGTTTTCATTCTTATGAATGTTGTTTTTGAATTCCACTCTTATCTATCACTACCCCATGAGCAAGCTATAACCAGTAAAATCTTTATACCCCATCATAATACCTGGTTATGAGCTATGCCTACCTTTCTGCTGCACTGTCCTTGTAATGAGCATAGAAATATAATTATGAAAATATTCCTTCGGGTATTCTTGTCACTAACCTTTCCAGGGCTGGAGCAGAAAAGAATGAAGGAACAACAAACACAAGGTATGTCCCACCAATCATCATGCAACATTGAATTACATTCATCCAATCTTGATTTGTGCAAAATCCAAGCTTGGGGAATAGACTTTCTAAGAATATTTCTTTCCGTGTTGCTATATTGGTTGTCCCTACCTTTAGGATATGCTCATCATGCCCTTTCATCACCATCTGAATAAATCTCTATAATACATTCATGCTACCCTCATTCGCTATATTATATGTTTAGGTTTGGAGTACTTTCATACATCTCTTAAATTAAGCATGGTGCCTAGTTTAGGAGTGGTGATTTTGCTTTCAAAGGCTTTTAATTTAAGCAATTAAGTTAAAATGTCTTCCTAGATCAAATTAGACGTAGGTTGATTTTTGAGCCGATAGTATGCTATAGTGGATGTTGGATATTTTGTTGGACTAACCCCTGCAGGGAAACTTTCAATATCAATTTGGGAAAGTCCGGAGATGAACTCACACTAGAGATGAAGAGACACATGAACTTCAACAACTTTGCACAATGAAGACTCAGCTCATTCATCATGGATGAAAGAACTGTGAGTATCAAAGTTTTTTTATTTTGTCTTCTACTGCGAGTTATCTTTTGCCTTGAATCATGTTAATGTGCAGCCAACACATAATAGTCTATGCTAAAGTAATCCTAAAAACATCTTTTTATTAGCATAGATGCAAAATACATATGTTGTGGACAACAACCCATGCTTTAAATTCTTGCAATCCTTCGGGTATATATATCCACTAACGTTATGCAGAAGAGAGATTTTGTCCATCCATGGTTTGGTCTGAACATTGAAGATCCAAAACCCAAACCATAGACACACAAACATACTCTCAGATCACAAATGGTGCTAGCCTAGCTTTGAGTCTTGCTTGGGCACTGATGACAAACAGGATGCAACTTGTGAGACAACCGATGCCTGCAATCATCATTATCCAAGACATCAAGACAAGAAGTGGGAAGTTATCCTCTTTTCTAATCAAAAGCTAGCTTTGGGAGACAAGATGGTACCACTACACCAATAGCAAGATCTACAAGTAAAACACATGAACATGTTGTTGGGAGTCCATCTACATCACAAGCCAGCCTGGGAGAGACAATTCCGTTGTCTAGATGTGTTTCACAATCAAAGGGAGGAAGGAGAAACCCAACTTCAAACATATTGATCTCCTACTCACCACTTTGATCAGTACAAACCACTAGATGTTGTTCCAGTCGAGAAGAAGAATATGATCCACCACTCATTCTTGGAAGATCGTTCTTGAACACCATCAATGTTATCATCTTTGCCGAACCTGGAGAAGTCAACTTTTGGATCTTTCGCTACATCTTCAACATCTACATCACTTATGAGCAGCCAAAGAGAACCAAGAGAGGACGTCGAAGGGAGAACCAACTGCCAAGAATTGAGGAGGGCATCATGAAGGATGAAGCCACTGCACCACAAGAGTTAGAAGATGGAGAGATAGTACCTAAGTCAGCAAATCAAGAAGAACAGCCAATGAGATCTCCATCATCTAGACATTGTTGAGAGGACAAGTCTCAGTTGTGACATTACAAGACAAAAGACTATCATAAAGGCACTCGAGTAGCAGCTCTAATTTCAAGTCTCTTATCAACCCAATGATTAAAGGAAAACAAGAAAGGTTGACAAGAGAAGAATGCGGAACTATCCCTAAATCCTCATAGTACAGAATTAATACAAGAAAGAGAGGGGATCCTAGTCAGCATACTCGAGGAGCAATACACCTTCACTGATAAGTCGACACAAGAGAAGGAAGGTCAATACCTCTAAAGATGATTCCACTGTGATCTTCCTTCTCTCAAACATACTGTGAGACAAACAACAGAAGACAAGCCATTCATAAACAACAACCAGCTAGACAAGAGAAGCTTCCACAAGGTGGTTCGACACATCACGCTTCAATCACAAAGTAACATTTCAAGGTATGTAACCATCACTTTAAAAAGCTTCTTCTTGATTCTAGTATGAACATAAATAAAGAACTAAACATGTTTAAGTTGCACCTCACTTGATCCAACCTAATCAACTCTACATATTCAGTCCTTTGATCTTTGTTCCTAGCTTTACTCTCTTGAATCTCACTGTCTTAACTAAATGAGCTAAAATACTATGCATCTAAACCTTTGGAAGATGATATATCTCAATTATAAAAAGATCAACACTTTATGCATAGATTATCCTTCCTTGGGTTAAGTAATTTGATCTGTTAAATATTTTAAGATGCTACTTTCATGCTCATCCTCTGATCCTATCACTCATATTAAGATTGAATAGAACACATAAACAAAAAGTTTATCTTGTGCAATGTGCCTAAGGTTAGAGGAGAATAAACAAAACTTTTGGTTCTGTTGGTGTTTTTCCACCAACAGAGCCCATGCACTTGATCTCTACCTTGTCTTTTTGAGCAGGACACACTCTTGAGCAAAACATGGAGAAGTCACTCCCAAATTCTACAGAGTGAAGGTCCTAGATCTACAAGAACATGCACACTGAGCAAGATACTTCCAGCATCCACAATTAAGCTTCATTTCAAACTGCTGGGCAAACAAATGACATGAGTGACACCATATCATGAGGCATAAACAAGAAGGAATGATGGAGGACGTCGTAGTCAGAATTAGAGGTCATGAAATCCCCACAGACTTCTTGATCCTCGACATAAGAAGACGATGATGTCCACCTCATCCTAGGAAGACCATTCTTCTACGCTACAAGTACAATCATTTACAAGAGGAAATCCATTTTCACTTTCCTGGAGAAAAGGCACGATGCAACTTCATCAACTAAATGCCTAATGAAGCACCCAAGAAGAATAGAAGTGAAAGACGCCGCTCTCAAAGCCAAAGAAGACAAGCTATCGAGAATAGAGAGGCCAATCATGAAAAAGAAGCTATCGGCACTGTCCCAGAAAAGAAAGGAGAAAAACCTCAAGACAATGAACCACAGGAAGTGAAGACTCAGACCAAGAAAGTATGAAAAAAAATTCTGCACCTCAGAGGTACAATCAATAACATCTTTCCAACGTCTGACATGCCTTGGGAGGTCTGAACCAAGGGAAGGTCCAGTTCGTCGGACCTAAATATCCGAACCTTCACCAAAAGGATTTGAAAGGCCAAGAAAAGCCGACGAGCAAGTGAATCCACTGTTGGAGCACTGTCTCAACAAACATCAACATCAATCAAAGCTCTAATAGAGGAAGGACATATCCACTGCCAGTCTGCTACATTGCAAGATCGAACGACTATGTCAACATTCAGCTTGGGGGAAGGCACCCCCATGTATCCACGTAAGTATCTCTGTCCTCTTAAGTTTTATTCTATAAACAAATTCAAAATAAAAAAAGAAAAGAAAATAAATAAAAATGTGAGCACATGAAGGCTCACCCTTAAAAAGAAAAAAACAAAAATATGTGGGCACATGAAGGCTCACCATTAATTAAAAAAGAGACAAAAATATATGAGCACATGAAGGCTCAACATTATTAAGGGAACTAGCTTGGGGGAGACGCACCCCCGTTATCTTCACGATTCAGGTATGTCTTTATTATTATTATTATTATTATTATTATTATTATTATTATTATTATTATTATTACTACTACTACTACTATTATTATTGGCTTTTATTTTATATCTTAAAGTGTGTTAGATTAAATAAATAAAATAGTGTGTCTAGTTTGTTTTAAGAAGTTGATGACTAAAGAAAAGAACCCTCTCTCTAATCTTTTGCATGGAAATGATGAATAGTTGCTCTATCTAATTTCTTTCAAGTACCTAGTCTTCAAAGCATGAGTTCTCCTCATTAATAATGATGCCTTAAATAAAATTAAATGCATGGTTGGCAAATACTTAATCTAAGGTCTAGGTAGTTGGGATATGACATGTGATGATCTGAGCTGCTATTATCTTGTTCTAAACAACACTAAAGTTCCGGAGATTTCTAAATATAAAGATGACTAATGATTGCATTGAGTTAAATTAAGCTTTGTGACCCTGTGAGATGTTATCATACTATTGAATCAAGATCACATACACATTTCATCCATCTTTCGCATAAATGCTCATAATTATCTGTTGCTACCCTCTCAGAAGTTTGTTGGAAGCATGTGGCTATTAAAAAAAAGAAGAAAAAAAAGAGAGAGATCCGAGGAAATAAAAAGGGACAAGAGTCTGAAACCTCAAAAAGATAGATCCCGAGGAAATAAAAAGGGACAAGTGTCCGGAACCTCGAAAGAAATAAAAAAAAGAAAAAATGTCAGAAAAAATGGGCACATGCCCGACAATAGAATTAGCCTGATAGCCATATGTCTCTGATAAACAGAAGAGAGTGAATATATTCAAAAGAGCATCCGACTTTATTTTTCCATACACATGCACTTCTTGATTCAATGGTTGGTTGACTTTCTCTTTGGATCCATTGTTTAATTTGACAACATATGTATTAATCCTTTTGAAAATTAATTAAAACTCCGGGATAAAGGTGAAGTGAAAGAACTAGAGACATAGTGCTTGATTCGACTGTTCAATCTCTCAATTATTTAGGATCTAAGGTGAGAGTAATAAGCCCCATGAAGAAAAAACATGATATGTTTCGGAGAATTTTTGTTTAATGACAGGTATACTTGTTGGAAGTGACGATATTGTAGCAACTTCTGATCCATTGTTAAGTTTTGGTTTTGCTAAGGGACTAGCAAAGGGTAAGCTTGGGGGAATTGTTGACGCTGATTATCTATTAAAATTAAAGGATAAATAAATATGAAAAGGGCAAGAATTTGATCACCAACAAAGGTTTAGGGTTTCAACTGACAATATTCCACGAGTTTTGGTGAGTTATGATTCTGCAGGGACTAAACCAGGAAATCGGCACCGATAGCTTCCCATAGAAGGAAACCGTCGGGAGATAACGCAACCGCCACGTCGGGATACTTCTAGAAGACTCTAGAGAACACATAGAGACACCACGAGAAAGGGCACCGCGGTCCACCTCCAGGTGGGACCGACCGGTCCCCTGGACCCACCGGTCGGTCCCCCCTGGGCCCGCTGGTCTCCGTCTTCTGCAAGCTTCCTCCACCGACCTCTAGGATGCATCTTAGCCGTACCTTAAGTCAGTTTGATCCAAAGGCCGCGGTTGATCCCTTAGGGCTATATAAGCAGCCCTAGACCCCCCTCTCCAGGCATCTCCATCTTCATTATTCATCTCCACATCAGAAACTAGGGTTTCAATTAGAAGTAGAGGTCCCTCTAGATGAATCTCTTCTAGTTCATCTAGAATTAGATCTAGTTCATCTAGTTGTAATCAAGAGCCAGCTATCAAGTAGAAGACTAGTTACCCCTCTATTTAGGATTAGAACCTAGTCTTATATTAGAACTAGAAGAGAGAGAGAGAGAGAGAGGAAGAGATCAAGAAGGAGTCTCGGCCTGTCGGATCCACTTCTTCATCTTGTACCTGTGGATTCAAGTTCATCATCAACTTCAGCGATTGTTTCGGTAATCAACGTCTATATTTAAGCTTGAGCCATTGTTCTTATTATTCTTAAGGTTTATGACTCTCTTTTGAGTACTTTAATTCTAGTCATTCTAGAGTTAGAGTAGTTGGATAGTGTAAGCGTGGTGCTTAGACTTGATAGCTCATAAATGCCTCCTATAACGCCGGTAGTAGTGGTTGTTCGCAAGGGTGACTCTTATAGCCTTGTTGATTTTTCTATAGTCCACTTACCCATGTGTAGGCTCGGCAGGATTATACATTTGCATAAAAGACTCATACTCTGTTTGTGACCTTTTATGGCAACTTCCCCACTAAGAATAATATAAACATATCACTCTTAAATTGGAATTAGACAACCTTAGTGATCCCCTCTATACTTCTAGATTCTCCGTCCTTGTTAGCTACTCAAGGGTTAGACTTTAAGACTTAACACTATCCGTTCCTTTGGGTTCGATATTAAAACTGGGTTACTCCGGTGAAGTGCTACATCAGTAGATTTTATCTGTGCGCTTGCGGATAAAGTAGAGTGTGCGTTAATTTATTCCAACACTTGTGCATTCGTTGAGTTACAACTTGTTGTCCGTTTCTCAACTTTGTGAAATGGGTTACGATTGTGTCTTTACGGATAAGAGTGTGACCGTCTCTAGAAGAAGGGATTCCTCTATTGCATTCAAAGGTGTGTTGAAGGGAAAACTTTACTTAGTTGACTTCTCAACTAGTAAGGTAGAACCTACAACATGTCTAATGGCAAAATCTAGCATGGGTTGGCTTTGGCATCGCCGACTAGCTCATGTTGGGATGAGGAACTTGGCCCAACTTCAAAGGGAAGGGCACATCCTTGGACTAACCAATGTCTCGTTTGAGAAAGATAGGATTTGCAGCGCATGCCAAGCCGGAAAGCAAGTTGGAGCAAAGCATCCAATGAAGAACATCGTGTCAACAACAAGGCCATTGGAGCTACTTCATATGGACCTCATTGGACCCGTTGCTTACCAAAGCATCGACGGTAACAAATATGGTTTCGTTATTGTTGATGACTTTTCTCGTTTCACTTGGGTGTTCTTTTTAGCAGATAAAACTGAGACCCAAGGTATCTTCAAGAAGTTTGCTAGAAGGGCTCAAAATGAGTTTGAGCTCAAGATCAAGAAAGTGAGAAGCGACAATGGGACCGAGTTTAGAAACACCAACATAGATGAGTATCTTGATGATGAAGGAATCAAGCATGAGTTCTCCGTTCCATATACCCCACAACAAAATGGGGTTGTGGAAAGGAAGAATAGAACTCTTGTTGAAGCCGCAAGATCTATGTTGGATGAGTACAAAACTTCCCATGGCTTTTGGGCGGAGGCGATGAACACCGCGTATCATGCCATCAACCGCCTCTACCTCCACAAGCTGAGGGACAAGACGCCATATGAGCTTCTAACCAGTAACAAACCAAAGGTGCATTACTTTCGAGTTTTTGGCTGCAAGTGTTTCATACTTAACAAGAGGGCCAAAAGTTCAAAGTTTGCACCTAAGGTACATGAAGGCTTTCTACTTGGTTATGGTACTAACGAACACGGCTACCGCGTATTCAATAATGCCACCAGCACTATTGAGTTAACGGTAGATGTGACTTTTGATGAATCCGACGGCTCCCAAAAGGAGCAAGTCAATGATGAGCTTGTAGGTAATGACATGCCTCCATCCGAAGCTATCAAGAAGCTTGCAACCGGTGATGTGAGGCCCGTTGAAATTCAAGATGATGAAGATGATCCATCGCACACTCCACAAGATTCTCATGTCCATGTGCATCCAAATGCGCATGATCAAGCTTCTGCAACTCCGAATGGTGGAAGTGTGAATGTTGTTCAAGTGATACATCAAGTCGATGATCAAACACAAGCTCAACATGAAGACCCACGAGATGATGGTGACATCCACACATATGACGAAGATGATGAAGATGGACCCATCCAAAGGAGATCACTTGTGCCACATCCAAGAGATCATCATACAGTTCAGCGGGATCATCGCGTTGACAACATATTGGGGAGCATACGACGAGGGGTAACAACTCAATCTCGTTTAGCAAGTTTTTGTGAACATTACTTGTTTGTCTCCTCTTTGGAACCTCTTAGGGTGGAAGAAGCACTTGATGATCCGGACTGGGTGATGGCTATGCAAGAAGAGCTGAACAACTTCACCAGGAATGAAGTCTGGTCCTTGGTGGAAAGACCCAAGCAAAATGTGATAGGAACCAAATGGGTCTTCCGCAACAAGCAAGACGAGCATGGCGTGGTAACAAGGAACAAAGCACGATTGGTGGCTCAAGGTTTTACTCAAATCGAAGGTTTGGATTTTGGGGAAACCTATGCACCCGTAGCTAGGCTTGAGTCAATTCGTATATTACTTGCCTTTGCTACTCACCATGATTTCAAGTTGTACCAAATGGACGTGAAAAGTGCATTCCTCAACGGCCCCCTCTCTGAATTGGTGTATGTGGAGCAACCATCGGGTTTTGAGGATCCGAAATTTCCCAACCACGTCTACAAGCTCGACAAGGCGCTCTATGGGCTCAAGCAAGCCCCTAGAGCTTGGTATGATTGCCTTAAGGACTTCCTACTCAAAAAGGGTTTTGAGATAGGGAAGGCCGATGCTACTTTATTTACTCGCAAAGTCGATAATGATATCTTTGTGTGCCAAATATATGTCGATGACATAATATTTGGTAGTACTAATGTGACTTTCTGTGAGGAATTTAGTAGGATCATGACCAAAAGGTTCGAGTTGTCCATGATGGGTGAGTTGAAGTATTTCCTTGGATTCCAAATCAAGCAACTCAAGGATGGCACGTTCATTAGTCAAACCAAGTATACAAGAGACATGCTAAAGAAGTTTGAGATGGATAAGGCCAAACCCATCAAGACCCCCATGCCTACCAATGGACATCTTGATTTAAATGAGGATGGTAAGTCAGTGGACCAAAAGGTATATCGCTATATGATCGGTTCATTGCTTTACCTTTGTGCATCTAGGCCTGATATAATGCTTAGCGTGTGCATGTGTGCAAGATTTCAAGCTAATCCAAAATAATGTCATATTATGGCCGTTAAAAGAATCTTTCGACACTTAGTGCACACTCCTAATCTTGGCTTGTGGTATCCCAAGGGCTCCACTTTTGATCTACTTGGCTATTCCGATTCGGACTATGCCGGTTGCAAGGTAGATCGAAAGAGCACTACCGGGACTTGCCAATTTATTGGAAGGTCTTTGGTGTCATGGAGTTCCAAGAAACAAAATAGTGTTGCCCTATCCACCGCCGAAGCCGAGTATGTGGCGGCCGGTGCTTGCTGTGCTCAACTACTTTGGATGAAGCAAACACTAAAAGATTTCGGATGTGAGAAAAACAAAATTCCACTTTTGTGTGACAATGAGAGTGCTATCAAGCTAGCTAACAATCATGTAAACCATTCTCGCACAAAACATATTGACATCCGACACCATTTCTTGAGAGACCACGAAGCCAAAGGAGATATCTCCATACGCCATGTGAGCACCGAAAAACAATTAGTCGATATCTTCACAAAGCCTCTATCCTAGATGAGTCAAGATTTTGTGCTTTGAGGAGTGAACTAAATATCATTGATTCTCATAACGTGGCTTGATGTCTTGCACATATTTGTTTTCACCTAGAGACTTTAGACAAAAGTTTTGTCAAACTTTGTGTGCGATTTCAAAATCTATTTTGCATGCTTCTCTTGTGTCCATAGCTATGTGCTCCTTATATGAAATCTGGACATGATTGAAGTTTGTGTAGTATACCACACAAGGTTCTCCTAGAATAGCCCTCTGTCCATTCTGGAAGTGAACGGTCGGTAGTACCGCCATAAGGGGCGGTAGTATCGACGTCGGTAGTACCGACCCCTATGGGCGGTAGTACCGACCGGGTTTGACCCGAGTATAAAAGGCCACGGTGAAAAACCCTTTGACCCTATCCGATCAGCTGCTTTTCACCGCATCCGCGCCGCCGCCCGTGCCTTGCAGCCGCCGCGCCCATCTCTCCTTCCAATTTCCCTTCTCCTCCACCCAAATCCAAATCCCTCCGGTGGGAAGGTGCGTGGGAGCAAGGAGATCATCTTGGTGTCGTTCGTGAAGCCCGGAAGCTTCTTCCTTCATCGGATTTTGGCCTCTTCTCCTCGAGTATCAAGGTACTAGGGTGTTCCTGCCCGATCTCTCAATGTACCTTGTTCTATGTTGATTCCTTTGGTAGGATTGTTCTATCTGGTGTGTAGATGCTTCTAGGATGTATGGTTTGCGAGTTCATGGGCGATTTATGTGATTAAATCGAAGGGAACCGCACACTGCAGTGCGGTCGGTAGTACCGCCCGCTTCGGTCGGTAGTACCGACCGCGCGCAGTGAGTCGTTTCCTTCCCGTTTTTGAGCGCCGTCTTTGCTACATCCTTTGAAGTAGTCGTGCTTTCTCCTATATCTCATATCCGTCTATGTTATCTTTTTCTAGATGTTGCATAGCCGGAGGTCCTCTCACCAGGCTAGAGATGATGAAGAGGAAGAGTATGTTGCTTTGGGGCTAGGTGATGTGCAGCAGGGAGAGCCGCAGCGCCGCAATCTGGGGCGTCGTGCCCGGGCCGGTGGGAGCAGCAAGGACGTCACTCGACAGGTTCGTGGACGTTCGTCCACGAGCCGTCGGAGTGTCGACAGCGGTAGGGGTGGTGGCAGTGGTGCTGGTGGGAGTGGTCATGCTGCTCCTCCACCTCCACCGCCCCCTGTCAATGGTCCTCCCGGGCGTCTGCACAGTGTGATAGTGGGAGGAGTGGCTCAAGGGGCTGGTCCTGAGCAAGAGGGTCGTTCTATTGATCCTCGAGTTGGACCTCCCTCTCCTCTGACTGCCGGGTTGATGTTGATCAACCGGCTATTTCACCTGCACGCTGAAGCCGGTGCCTTGATGTCTTCCCCCGCTCATCTTGGTAATGTCATGGACTATTCTGACAGGAAGCGGGAGAACTTGTTGAGGACCCAGAGGTTGGAAAATCCATATCTTCTTGTCAGGGATGATTCAGTGGACAGAAGGTTTTGGTCCCGCTTTCAGCAGGACTACTACGTGTCTGTCTGCTGGAAGAGTTTCTGTGCTAAGGGACATCCTCCTCTCTTTGAGCACAAGCGGCTGGCAATCCGCTCCTTGACAGACAAGGATTCAGAAGAGATTCAGGCTTTGGTGCAGAGGCTAGAGGACTGGAGGATAATGGGGCTGATAACTGGTGAGCGCAGTTACAATCAGGAAATCATCTGTCAGTTCTGGGCCACCCTCTTCATTGAACAGTCGGCTCAGGTGCTTCATTGGATGACCCAAGGGGTCCACTACCGGTGCAACTTTGTCACCTTTGCCAGGCTATTTGGGTTCAACGGTGAAGACATGAATGCTCCTCGTTTGTCTGATATGTATGGTGGGGGCATGTATCCTGAGCATCTGGAGAATTCTGGAATTTACATGGATGGCGCAGTGGTAAACTTTAAGGTCAATGGCCTGAAGCCTGCCTACTTTGTGCTTAACAACTTGATGCGCCTTACCCTGGACCCTAAGGTTGGAGACAACACAAATCTCAGGAATGATGCTCCTAAGGTCCTTGTCCAGTTTGCTCGGCGAGATGGTCGTTTCAGCATCTCTCACTTCCTTTGGCAGAAGATCTCGGATGTCTATAATGACCCGCACAAGGACCTGCCTTTTGCTCCGTATCTTATGCATATCATTGAGCATGTTGTTGGAGCTACCTTCGAGTATGATCGGACCGTGAAGGAGTACAATGTCCGTCAGTTCTCCTCCACGAGCTCCATGGGCAAGGACAAGGTTGATGAAGGTGGTGAGATTCCAGCAGCAGCAGCAGCTCCTGACGAGGCTCATGGCCAGGAGCAGGCTCGTGAGGAGGTGCCTCCAGCTGCCACTCCTCCACGTCGTGAGAGGCGTAGGAGTGGCGGTGTTCGCTACGCCCTCGGCAAGTTCTTCCAGTGGTGCTGCTACAAGGCCGAGCGCGACGAGCGGCATCAGCAGGAGGTGCGTGAGCACCTTGGTCTTCCTCCGTGTTCTCCGCTCCGACCATTCCCAGACCCCTTCGCCGAGTATGATGCTCAGCCCAGGCATGATGATGATGATGATGATGACGATGACGACGGTGGCCAGCAGCTGCCACAGCAGCAGCAGGGTGGTGATGAGGCCGGGATCTTCTCCTCCGAGATGTATCAGCCTCTTCAGCCCCTGCCTTCGTACCAGCCTCCACCCTTCTTCCCTAACTATGGTGCGGGTTCGTCCTTTCCTGATGGCTCCACATCATATCAAGGTGGTGGCGGTGGCTCCTACATGGGCTTTGCTGCCCCCGACGCCGATCCAGCTGGGAGTGGTGGCTTCTGCGACCCTTCTCCTCCGCCGGATCCTTCTACCGCCCCTTCGTCGTCGTTCCCAGGTGGTGATATTGGCGCCAGCGCGTATTCCTCTCTCTTTGGTGGCTATGGTGGTTCTTCCAGTGGCTATTACTAGTTTCTTATGCTTTTCATGGCCTACCCTTTCTGGCATTTGATGTCAAAGGGGGAGTGTTAGGTGCCTTTTGATGTAATAGCTATTTTGTGAGAGAGAGTTTAAACTATGAGAACTAAGTGTGGTTATGCTACTTGTTTATTTGTGATGTGATGAGGATGTAAAACATTTGAGCTTTATGTTAAATTCATGTATGTTTCATCCTCCATTTTCTGCTCATGTCATGGATGGTGATTGTTGTTTTCGATTTATTTCATTGTTTCATGGATCACCATGTCATATAGTTCATGCATCACAAATTGTTATATATGATATTGTCACACACTTAGGCACCCCACGGATTGCAAAATTTAGGGGGAGCTCTTGCTCTTGTGTATGCAACCTTGCTTTAAGTCAAGGTTTGAAATTCATATCCAAAGCATACACTAAGGGGGAGCTCGAACTAAATTTTGGAATTCAAAAGCTTTAATTCTTTCTATCCTTATTGTAAGCCTAAGTTGGTTGTCATCAATTACCAAAAAGGGGGAGTTTGAAAGTGCATTCGCCCCCATTGTGGGTTTTGGCTAATTAATGACAATCAAATTAGGGACTAACGGATTTATAAAAACATATATGCAGGTGTTAGTCCTTAAAAAAATTTGAACTGATGAAATCTCGTGATCAAAGCACGTTGGAGACTTTTGGACATAAAAGACACCTAGCTCAAGTGGTGGTTTAAAAGTTTGATTTTAAACTTGAGTTATAGGTATGCCGGACTATCAAGAAGGTCACAAATTAGGTTGGCTAGATGTGGAGAAAAGTGCTCAAATCGACTAACTTAAGTTTGCTTGAGAGACACCGCACGATCACGAACACATAGAGGTAAATCTGTGTGGTTGGTAGTACCGAGCATGGGTGGTCGGTAGTACCGACCATGGCTGCTCTGCGCGCTGCTCTAACATCCTCTCTGTTCGCGCTTAAAATGGCCTGGCGGTAGTACCGCCATAAGGCCGGTACTACCGCCCCTCGGTGGTACCGACCTTGACCGGTAGCAAGCCAGTTTGACAACCTCTCTGTATAGGCTCAAAAATGACCTGGCGGTAGTACCGCCATAAGGTTGGTACTACCGCCCTCGGTGGTACCGACCCAGGTCGGTAGAAAGCTTGGTTTCGCAGACCTCTTGGTTCGCTCTCAAAATGACTTGGCGGTAGTACCGCCATAGGGCCGGTACTACCGCCTCTCGGTGGTATCGACCCAAGCCGGTAGTAAACCAAGTTTGCAGGGCTCTCTGGTCTAGCTCGATTTTAACTTGGCGGTAGTACCGCCATAAGGCCGGTACTACCGACACTCGGTGGTACCGACCCTGGTCGGTAGTAACCGAGGGATCGAGTCCCTTTCTACGGAGCTCTCTGTTCGCGGCCTATTTGGCCTGGCGGTAGTACCGCATAGGGCCGGTACTACCGCCCCTCAGTGGTACCGACTTGAGGTCGGTAGTTGACTTTAAGTTAGATCCAGATCTGTGCGACCGTTAGTGACTGGTCGGTACTACCGACCATGGGTGGTCGGTACTACCGACCAGCCTCGGGACTGAGGGAGTATAAATTGCTCTCCTCTTCTCGTTTGACGGTCACCCACTCATTCCACTCACTTATTGCGACCTAACTTCAGACAAAAGAGCCTCCAAGCATTGACTCCTCCCCTCTCTCTCCCCCTTTGATCCTAGATTCACTTACTTGCTAGATTTGAGCTAGGGAAGTGAGATTAGAGAGTGGGAAGCTTCGATCTACGACTTGAGCACTTGGTTTCCATTTAGCTGGCTTTATTTGTGTCTATTACTCTTGAGATCTTTGAGCTCTAGCCGGTTAGGTGTTCTTCGTGGTAGCCCGTATTGATTCATTTGTGAGGGCTCCCTGAAGTGTTTGTATTACCCCTGTGATTTCTAGTGGAGAAACTCTAGTAGCCTTCATGGTTGCTTGAGTGAGGTTAGGAGGTGAAATAGACTCCGACCTTTGTGGTCACCTCAACAACGAGGACGTAGGCACTCATTAGTGGATTAGCCGAACCTTGGGATAAATCGCCGTGTCCCGTCTGCTTGTTGTTGTCTCTCTACTTTGCATATTACTTGTGTTCTTTGTGTTCTTCCTCTCCCTATCTCTTTCTTAGGTTGAGAAGGCTCGATCCACACCGTGGAAACCAACCAAGGCTTGGTAAGGCTAGAATCGTTATTTATCATACTTAGGGAAGTGGGGTTCATACTTGTATTACATTCATAGCTCACTTACATTGGATTTGTAGTTCCTTCTTAGGATCCCGGTAGTGTCGTTTGTTTGTGTCGGTAGTACCGGTGTATCACACCCGGTAGTACCTACCCAAACAAACCGGCAACACCGGTTGCTATCTAACTACAATTTCTAGGTTGTGAAGTTTCAGATTGTCAAAAATCACCTATTCACCCCCTCTCTAGGCTGATTAGATCCTTTCAAATTTCATGTGATCCTCTAGCATATAGTCAAACTTAGCCTTCCCCTTTTCACTTTCGTAATCTCTTTGTGCATCATGAATGACATCACCAAGAGCATCGTCTTCAACGAGTGTGTCTTCTGCACCTGCCTCTTCTTCACCTTCCCCCATTGCAGTATCACCAAAGTCATCGTATTGAGCAATAATGTCATCGTCAGGGTCCAATTTTTCTTCTTCACCTTCTTCCATCATAACCCCAGTTTCTCCGTGCTTCGTCCAACAAATATAGTTTGGCATGAAACCCGACTTCAACAAGTGTGAGTGAAGACTCCTTGAGCTAGAATATTCCTTCGAATTATTACACAGGGCAAATGGACAGCACATAAAATTATTCCGCTTGTTTGCCTCGACCACTCTTAAGAAATAATGCACGCCATCAATGAACTCTTTTGAGCGACGATCGGCATTGTATATCCAGTGACGTGTCATCGTCTGCATTATATGACATATCACATAATTAAATCTCTCATTCTTATAAACAAATGGAATTATAAAATACCTCAAATTTCTCTAATTCCCTAATTAATTTAAAGCATTATAAATTTCTAATTTTTTCAACAAATGAAATAAGAAAAAAATCCTCTATGTTCTCTATTTTCTCTAACTAATTCACAAAATATGATATGCATACTAGCATTAGAAGATACATATACTAACTTTAATAAAATAATTAATTCGACCACATTTTGTAAATTAAAGTATTATATATTTCTAATTTTTGTAAACAAATGATTTAAATGATCTCTATTTCTCTAAATAATTTAAATAAACTAATTAAACAGATCACATTTAGGGTACTACTTTTTAGGGTACTAACTTAGTTTTCTTCATCAAAATATTCAAACTA
Organism: Coix lacryma-jobi var. lacryma-jobi; assembly: GCA_009763385.1. Taxonomy (NCBI): domain Eukaryota; kingdom Viridiplantae; phylum Streptophyta; class Magnoliopsida; order Poales; family Poaceae; genus Coix; species Coix lacryma-jobi. The sequence goes on from CM019827.1 coordinate 61,609,943, forward strand.
TCAAGTCATCGTATTCATTATATGACATATTACATAATTAAATTTCTTATTCTTGTAAACAAATGAAATTATAAAATACCCTAAATTTCTCTTATTCTCTAACTAATTTAAAGCATTATAATTTTTTAATTTTTTAACAAATGAAATAAGAAAAAAATCATCAATGTTCTCTATTTTCTCTAAATAATTGACAAAACGTGATATCCATACTAGCATTAGAAGGTACACATACTAACTTTAATAAAATAATTTACCCGGCCACATTTTGTAAATTAAAGCTAGTAACCACATATATATGGGCAGCTAAAAATATGAGAAAATGAAGCTAGTAACCTTTGCACAAGTCGATGGTGGCATACATATGATGAAATAGATCAATCCCCGGAGATGTGTTATCAAAAAAATCACCGGAGAAGAGAGCAAACAAGCAGCAAGAAGACAGTGAATGAAGTGAAGACAGTGTGAGCTCGGGCTCGGCTGAAGGTGAAAGAACAGTTCAAATATCGGGAGGGACATTTAGTCCCGGTCCCTGTTTTCAGCTGGGGCTAAATGCCAACATTTAGCCCCGACTGGAAATAGCGACCGGGGCAAAACCTTCACCAACCGGGACTAAAGGTCCCTCTGACAAATGAGCCATTGGGCAAGGGACCTTTAGTCTCGGTTGGTGTTACCAACTGTGGCTAAAGGCATTTCTAGTCCCAGACGCAAATTTTTCCGTGACTAATGCTGATTTTGCAAATCGCCCAAAGGTCTGTTCTCTAATAGTGGTTGTACAAAAGCATGATTTTAGAAAATTTATGAAACTGGATTCTTATTTTTCTAGACCTAATTTTTCTAAGATTAAACAACATTTTGGGATATATTTTTATTTACTTTTGTTGGTAAAGTCTATTTGACTTCCTGAACCTTTGGCATAACTTACATTCCCTATGGCCAATATGGCACCAAGTAAGATGTCTAATGTGGTACCACTAAACCACCTTGAGAACCATCCAAGAAGTTAAATACAAGTGGTTTTAATAGTTGAAGGAGCCAAAATTTAAGGACTTTTTCCTATTCCAAATTTGGATCCTTGGAATGGAAATTCATTCTAATACAATTTAGGCATAGATCCATTAAATTAATATGGCTGCTAAATATACTTCTGTACAATTGTTAGTTAGATGAGGAGATACTTATGTGTTGCACTTCTACTACAAGTAATGAGTCCAAAAGCATGCTACAAGATGTAGAGGAGAAATATTGCATGACGATTTATGGAATCAATTTCTATCTTTTACTAGGTAGTATGCCCGTGCGTTGCTACGGGACAATAAAACTTTTATAAAAACACGCTGATCGCATAAAAAGATAACAATCCTGTAAAATTAAAATATCAATATTAAAGTGACATTTAATCCTAAAGGCAAAGTTTAGGAATTAACAGAGCCATGAAGAATGCAGTGACGGCGCGGGCTCACCAACTCAGTAAATGGGTGGATCTTTTGTTCACTATAGAAAGCATGATAGCACAACCAAGATGATCATTGCTTTAATCTTTAGAGAAATTCAGAACAGCGTGATCTGTAGCTGCTAATAGCAAGAGACAAACAACATATCGTTGGCAGTTGGGAGTAAAGAAAAACAAACAAGCTATGATCAAAGTGCAAGATCCTATGTGGCTACCGAGGATATGGAGGAGCCCCCATGCAAATCCTGGTTTAGTGGACTTGGAGATGCGCATCTGCAATTGAATGAGATCCCAACGGTGGCTGATCACACCCGCTACTCCTAGACCTGTCAAAATGCCACATCAATTAGCCATGACCAATCTAAATGCAAAAGAAAATTCATTTTCTCAGTCTGTGCAATGGTATGCAAAGTGTGACGTGCAATACAAAAATTCACCTTGATCATAGCAAATCTTTCACCATCTACTTATGCATAGCAAATACTGACAGACTGACAAATGGCCATGTGTCATCAAATAAGAAAATATCTGTCTTACAGCTTTAGAGCATAAATTTCCCTATATTGAAAACATATAGATCTGTTATTCAGAACTGAAATTGAACTGTGTTGATGTCCTTAAACACTTATTTTACCATCAACATTTTACCCAAAAATTCAACAAAAAGGCATGAAAAATAGTCAAATAGGTTTCAAACTAACCAAATTCCACATGTCCATAGATTTTTATTTGAATGCAGGATTTAGACCAAATTTGGAGAATGGACCCACCAGGGGCCGAGCCCACTCACCAGGGCCCATTTGGGCCCTAGTGGGTGGTGCCCGCCACCCCTAGGTGGCGCCCGCCACCCCTAGGTGGCGCCCGCCACCAAGGAGAGGCGCAAACTCTCCCCTGTCACATCACTGATCCGTGTGACCACCCCAAGGCCAAATCTTAGCCCTTGGTCACTAGGTTGGTGGCATCAGAGGGCTAAGAAGAGATGTCACGTGGATCATGACCTAATTGCCCATGTGACGGTTATTTGGACATGCAACCGACCTTGGAACTGCCTTGGAGGAGTCCCTGGAGACCGTAGAATCAATGACGGTGCATCCAAGGGCTAGGCGGGTGGCGGCCGCCACCTAGGGCTGGCGCCCGCCACTAGGGTTTGCCCTAGGTCGGTTGGCTGCCCCCTATAAGTACCCCCCTCACTCACTTGGGCTATAAATACCCCTTGAAGGCGTCACTTCATAGAAAGCAAGGAAAGCAAGGAAGAAGCAAAGAGGAAAGCAAGGCTAAAGCTAGAGAGCTAATAGCTTAGGATTTAGCCAAGCTTAGGCAAGTAGGTAGCTAGTAGAGCAAGGCATCCTTGCTTCATTGCCCTCGCAGAAGCGCTACTCAAGGCTTAGCTCAAGAGTAGAAGCATGCGAGTAATCAGTCCTGGAGTTGGGAAGAGTCTTCCTTCATATCCAGTTCAGGTTTTGCTCTTGTAACTCAAGCACTTTACTATATTTTAGTTCATCATTTCAAGTATTACTTTATTCTACTTACCAGTATTGAGTAGTATACTTGATTGATTGCTTGAGTACCTAGCTATCCTACATTTCAATTCACTTAGCCATAGTAGTTAATCTCTAGTGTGCTTAGTGTTTGATCTTTGCCAATAAGTTGCTTAGTTAGTTTAGTGTTTATCTTATTAAGTCAAGTATTTGCTCTGACGTCCGCAAGGGTGTCTCTATTCTAGGCCAGGATAGAGATAGTTAGAATATAATTAGGGGTGGTGCTTAGTTATAGACTTACCTTCAGATACAGCTAGACCCCCGGATAGCTGTGGTAGCAAGCAGGTGGTGATAGCCCTGTGCGCCTTGAATTCCACCACGTAGTTGGTCTAGTTTAACAGTAAGGCTCGTTGTGCTAGCGTTCAACCTAAGTCAGTGGTAAAGGCTAGTACGCCTCGGTACTTGACAAGATAGGAATAAAACTATACTTAACTTGGTTGCTTATTTGACATTTGTCTATCTTGCTTCGTAGTTATCTAGGAGTAGTTATTAGTTATTAGTTAGTTATATTAGTTATCCTTAGTTATCTTTTCCCCCTATCTACCTATCCATCCACCTTACCTTAACCATTCATTTCATCCTTACCTATCCACTCATAAATTCTTTCTAGCCTTTCATCTCCTCTCTTCTCTTCTCTCCTTTTCCCTTTCTTATTCTTCGACTCTCATCCCCTCCTTGACTCGACTCATACACCACCCTAGCTTTCCTTTGGGATCAAATAAATCGACACCTGGTACTCCCAGGCGAAGTGCTACTACGATAGTTCTGTGCGCTTGCAGAATCTCCTCTAGGTAGATTGCAATCTCTCTAGCTAGCTCCTACTAGTGTCGGGATTGACAACCTCATTTGATATTAGTATATAGCTGCTTTAGCTTCACTCCTTTAGGTATAGTGACTGGACTTGCTACAGGCATTTCTGGCGTCGTTGCCAGAGATAGATTCCATAGTCTACTCCTAGTAACGACGTTAGCAAGTGTCAACAAGCATTTCTGGGCCGTTACCGGGGATAGTTGCCTAGCTCTATCTTTAGTGAAGTTAAGAACTACCAACAAGCATTTCTGTCGTCGTTGTCGGGGAAGGCAATCGGTGTATCCTTCGAGTCCTTGTCGAATTTATCTTCGCTTAAGCTTCCGCTTAGCGAATCCCATCTTTCCCCATTCTTTCTTTCCTTAGTCTTTCTTATCTTTTTCCTTCATCTTCTTCAACTTCTTTCTTTCTTATCTCGTTCTACCTTCACGATGGCTAACAAGACCATTCGTGAGTTTTCTGCTCCTTCTGCCGCCAATATAGCGACAGGACCAGCCGTGATCGATGCCAACCTCAATTTCGAGTTGAAACCGGCTCTGATCACGATGGTCCAAGCTAGCCCGTTCTGTGGCAAAGCTCATGAGGATGCCAATGCTCACCTCCAACAATTTTTGGAGATTTGTGGCACCTTCACCATTAAGGGGATAACCCAAGAAGCCATCTGTGTTCGTCTCTTTCCCTTTTCTCTCCTAGGAAAAGCGAAGCAATGGTTCTATACCAATCGCAACGCTGTAGACACATGGGACAAGTGTTCCAATGCTTTTCTCGCCAAATTCTTTCCGATGGGCAAGACGAACGCTCTTCGCAACAAAATCTCAAGCTTTACGCAACAAGCCGAGGAATCTATTCCCGAGGCTTGGGAGAGAATGCAAGAGTACGTCACTACTTGTCCACACCATGGTATGGAGGACTGGCTGTTGATCCAGAACTTCTACCATGGCCTAACCCCACTCTCTAGAAGCCATTTGGATGCCGCCGCCGGTGGTGCATTCTTTTCTCTGAATGTTGCCGATGCTAAGGCTCTCATAGAGAAGATGGTATCGAACCAAGTATGGAATGACGAGAGACTGCAGCCCCGTAAGCGAGGTATGCATTCCCTTAAGGAGGCCGACATGATCGTGGCCAAGATGGACCTGCTAGCCAAGAAGCTGGACAGCTGTGAGAAGATGAACCAACAAGAGAGTGTCTAATCTTTGGAATCCTACATGACTTGTGAAGTCTGTGGAGAAACCGGACATTCTGGGAACCACTACCCCGAGTTACATGAAGATTTGAACTTCATCATCAACAACAACAACAACAACAACGGTTTCCATCAATAAAATCAAGGATGGAATCAACACTCCAACTCTCAAGGTAATAATTCATTCCCTCGCTCTAATTTCCAAAGTACTGATAATTTCTCGTTCTTAAAGAATCTAGTCTACTCTCAAGGTAGAACTACTGAATTTTTGAATAAGAAATTAATGTCAAATGATAAAATGCTTGAGAACATAAATGCTAAATTGGAAGATTTCTCATCTGCTCTGAAAAATCAACTTAGCTTTAATAAGATGTTAGAAACCCAATTAACTCAACTTGCTGCGATCATACCATCTTTTGAAACTGTCAAAATTTCGGCTAAACCTAACATGGAAACTGCAAATATGGTTGAAATAAAATATTTTAACTATTATGAAGATCAAACCATGACTGTTAAAAAGGGTGATCCTGGTAGTCCCATAATTAGATGCTCAATCTTTGGTGAAGTCTTTAAAAATGCCATGTGTGATTTAGGATCGAGTGTGAACATTTTATCTAAGGATTTCTATGAAAACTCGTTCTTTCCACCCATGTCATCCACATCTGCCTATGTCGTGCTAGCTGATCAATCAACATGCTATGTAGAAGGAAAAGTCACTGATTTACTTGTTCATATTAGAGGTTCATATGTTCCTGCTGATTTCATAATACTAGATATGAGAAATAGGAAAGATGTGCCTCTAATCTTAGGTAGACCTTTCTTGAACATTGTTGATGCTTGCATATATGTGGGGAGTGGTAAAATGCAAATAACATTAGGAGGGAGGAAGGAAATATTCTCCTTTCCCCGTGGTCTCGCATATGCCGCTAACATGCAGGAAGCAAAACCCGTTCGTACCAAGAAGAGGCGCCTAAGAACAAGGTGGAACAGAAAGAAAGAACCACATTCTCCTGAGTTGTGTAATTCACATAACAAAGGAGAGGTGCCAAAAGAAGAAGAACCCGATGAAGTAATTAAAGAAGAAGCACCCAAAGAAGAAGATCCACCCAATAAGGATGAAATTCCATGGATCTAAGGTATGGATTTACTTTTAAATTTCCCTTCAAATTTCCCTTTTTCAAATAAATAACATATGTCATGCATGTGACTAAAAAAATCAGTTATCATTAGTTATATGCGTAAGTATATGTTAACTTAGCTAGAATAATAAAATATCATAATAGGATAGTTTCCCTTTTTCACAACATTAGATAGTTTCCTTTTTAATAAAATAAGAACAAGAGCTCCGACCGAGAAAGATGAAGACCCTTCACCAAGCAAGAAGCCAGCTTGGAGGAGATCCTCGCACCAATAAGGTATGTTTCAACCTTACTCTTTATGTTCGGTTCTTAAATTCTATATCTTTTGAAAATTTTTGAATGTTATATACTTGCCTAAGTAATTATCCCATGAGTAAAAATGATAAAATCTGCTTAAAAATGTTGGAACCTGAATAAGAAATAAAATATGCCATGCAAATGCTATTGTTATAGTTAGAATAACTAGTTTTATCTAAGTTGTAGCTTTTGTGGGTTGCACATGTTTTAACTAAAATCATGCTTAGTGAATAAAGTTAGAAATGGAGTAATTCTTTAAACTTGCTAAGGTGAAATTAGGACCTAATCTGGAGGATTTCTTTTAAAAATCATGAAAACCTTGCTAAAAGTTTCTCCTAGATTTTATCCCATCCCACCACTAGCCAAATATTTGTTAGTCAAAACCACAAAGAGCTTTGTTTGTGTTGAGCTTTGTTGGACCTCATAGATCTTAGTAGAGAAGCTTATCATTTCTTTTGATCAAGATACACACACCCACCATAAATTGCTTACTCTCCACTTTGGAAGTTTGCAACCACCAAATAAATTGCTCGTTCTCTACACTGGAGATATGCAATACCTTGCCAAACGTTCCATTGCTAGCCTTATGATATTCCTACACTAGGAATAAGCATTTCTCCCTCTTCCCCTTTTCATTTCTAAAATCCTTTCCTATAGACAATCTGGGGAAATCTAGAGCTAAAAAAAAGAGATATGAAAAAAGTGAGCAAAGTAGCACAAGAGAGGACTATGTCCTAAGACAATGTGAGGACACATTTTTGTCTACTCACTATGTATCGAAAAAAAGAGAGAGAGTTATTATTAGCTCTAGACCCCAGAAATTAACTAGGAAGAATTATGAAATATCTCTCTATACACTTCCACATAACCACACATGCACATCTTGATCAATATTTATGATTTGCTACTCCTTATGATTTGAGTGTCTAGCTTAGCAATAAACATTATGCAATTTGCTCATGATTCTTAGCCTACCTATAACTCCACATATCATTCTTTAGAAATAGGAGAGGCTACATTTTGGCCTAAGTGAGGATTTAAACACCATTGAGTGATTTAGTGAATCTTGGAGGACTTAAGCAAGTTTTTATCTTTTGAAAACCTTAAAAAACCTCCAGACAGAATCCTAGTCAAACCTAAGCAAGATAAAAGTTTCCTATCTACTGCTTTATTTCACTCTTGCATGTTTGAAGTGAAAAGCTATAAGCCCCACATTGCTATGATTAATGATATACACTAAGTTATTTCTCACTATACAATATGCACTTGTATACATCTTAAGTTGCTATCTATTTCATGCTCAATGCTTAAACCGCATTGTTGCTCGAGGACGAGCAACAGGTCAGCTAGGGGGAGCTTGTTGATGGTCCTTAAACACTTATTTTACCATCAACATTTTACCCAAAAATTCAACAAAATGGCATGAAAAGTAGTCAAATAGGTTTCAAACTAACCAAATTCCACATGTCCATAGATTTTTATTTGAATGCAGGATTTGGACCAAATTTGGAGAATGGACCCACCAGGGGCCGAGCCCACTCACCAGGGCCCATTTGGGCCCTAGTGGGGTGGCGCCCGCCACCCCTAGGTGGCGCCCGCCACCAAGGAGAGGCCCAAACTCTCCCCTGCCACGTCACTGATCCGTGTGACCACCCCAGGGCCAAATCTTAGCCCTTGGTCACTAGGTCGGTGGCATCGGAGGGCTAAGAAGAGATGTCACGTGGATCATGACCTAATTGCCCATGTGACGGTTATTTGGACATGCAACCGACCTTGGAACCGCCTTGGAGGAGTCCCTGGAGACCGTAGGATCAATGATGGTGCATCCAAGGGCCAGGCGGGTGTCGACCGCCACCTAGGGCTGGCGTCCGCCACTAGGGTTTGCCCTAGGTCGGTTGGCTGCCCCCTATAAGTACCGCCCTCACTCACTTGGGCTATAAATACCCCCCTGGAGGCGTCACTTCATAGAAAGCAAGGAAAGCAAGGAAGAAGCAAAGAGGAAAGCAAGGCTAAAGCTAGAGAGCTAATAGCTTAGGATTTAGCCAAGCTTAGGCAAGTAGGTAGCTAGTAGAGCAAGGCATCCTTGCCTCATTGCCCTCGCGGAAGCGCTGCTCAAGGCTTAGCTCAAGAGTAGAAGCGTGCGAGTAATCGGTCCTGGAGTTGGGAAGAGTCTTCCTTCATATCCAGTTCAGGTTTTGCTCTTGTAACTCAAGCACTTTACTATATTCTAGTTTATCATTTCAAGTATTACTTTATTCTACTTACCAGTATTGAGTAGTATACTTGATTGATTGCTTGAGTACCTAACTATCCTACATTTCAATTCACTTAGCCATAGTAGTTAATCTCTAGTGTGCTTAGTGTTTGATCTTTGCCAATAGGTTACTTAGTTAGTTTAGTGTTTATCTTATTAAGTCAAGTATTTGCTCTGACGTCCACAAGGGTGTCTCTATTCTAGGCCAGGATAGAGATAGTTAGAATATAATTAGGCGTGGTGCTTAGTTATAGACTTACCTTCAAATACGGCTAGACCCCCGGATAGCTGTGGTAGCAAGCAGGTGGTGACAGTCCTGTGCGCCTTGAATTCCACCACGTAGTTGGTCTAGTTTAACAGTAAGGCTCATTGTGCTAGCGTTCAACTTAAGTCAGTGGTAAAGGCTATTACGCCTCGGTACTTGACAAGATAGGAATAAAACTATACTTAACTTGGTTGCTTATTTGGCATTTGCCTATCTTGCTTCGTAGTTATCTAGGAGTAGTTATTAATTAGTTATATTAGTTATCCTTAGTTATCTTTTGCCCCTATCTACCTATCCATCCACCTTACCTTAACCATTTATTTCATCCTTACCTATCCACTCATAAATTCTTTCTAGCCTTTCATCTCCTCTCTTCTCTTCTCTCCTTTTCCCTTTCTTATTCTTCGACTCTCATCCCCTCCTTGACTCGACTCATACACCACCCTAGCCTTCCTTTGGGATCAAATAAATCGACACCTGGTACTCCCAAGCGAAGTGCTACTACGATAGTTCTGTGCGATTGCAGAATCTACTCTAGATAGATTGCAATCTCTCTAGCTAGCTCCTACTAGTATCGGGATTGACAACCCCATTTGACATTAGTAGATAGCTGCTTTAGCTTCACTCCTTTAGGTATAGTGACTGGACTTGCTACAAGCATTTCTGGCGCCGTTACCAGGAATAGATTCCATAGTCTACTCCTAGTAACGACGTTAGCAAGTGTCAACAAGCATTTCTGGGCCGTTACCGGGGATAGTTGCCTAGCTCTATCTTTAGTGAAGTTAAGAACTACCAACAAACTGCACTATCTTTATCAGTCCCTGTTGTTTTAGTTGTTCTTTTTTTAGGGGTATGACATGAGGGGGTTGCTCCCTACTGATTATATATATTAGAAAAACAGGTATAAAGGTGCCTTACAACAATTAATAGACAGAGAAAGCACTCAATGTTGTTTTAGTTATAAGTAATCTCTAAAATGCAATCCCCTTTTAAACCAATATGGTTAGGATCTCAAAAGCATCAAATGCATGTGCAGTGCGTGCTTGTGTTGTACTCTTGGAATGCAATCAGTTTCTAACAAAAAAAAGGGAGGGAGACCTTGAGAGCCATTGTGTATGTATGGATTCTCCTGAAATCCCTGCAGACATTAGCATCGATAACCAATGTAACCATCTGTTGAGTTGACACCCAAATATGTGCTATTAATACTTACACATCCATACCCTGACTTAGTTCTGCATTGTCTCCTAGCAGGTCAGATTGGCAATGGCCCATTTCGGAGGACGATTCCCTAGAGCCAATGTATAGGCCAGGTTCCTTAGATACATACACAATAAGCATCTCCTGTTATTTCCTCTTTAGATCATTGTTCTTTAGAGAGGGCTTCGATCATTGTTCGCACAGACCAGTACAGAGGTGAGGCGAAATTTTGTCGCACGAAACCGTTATTTCCTCTTTAGACTTTTTAGTTGGGGGAGATTTTCAAAGATACAATGGATTTTTTTAAAAAAAAAGAAGCGCATGGAGTGGCAAGGAAAAAGATATAGAAGAAAAAAACTACAGGACACAAGTAACATCTTAGAATAAAAATCAAAGGATTAAACCCTGATACGGTAAAGACATGGCAAAATACTTACTGCCAAGTGGAGAATTGAGCTGATGACATAAGTAGTTCAGAGTTAGAAATAACTGACCACCCATATTGGTATTCATGACAACAGAAGAAAATAACAGAACTGAAGACCAGAAAGATTTGCACATTATTGGTTGAGGACCAGCAACAGATACTCAGCATGTTGTTCTTCTCGCGACAACCAAGATATGTAGAAGAGCGGCACATAATGCAAATGAGAGCTAAGCCTTGATTATCAGAAAGGGATGCTCACGGGATCAGTGGCTCTAATCTGTAGAGATTAAATAAAATTGATATTGTTACCATAAAAACTGTAGAAATTAAACATCTATATCAATAGATTAGTACTGTTGCCTTGCTTAATGATTCATGAATGTCAAAATGGAGCAAGAGAAGGTGCAAAAAAAATAAGAGAGCAAATTGTTTTAAGGTAGACATAACCCAGTACATCCTAAGTATGTATACATAGGCAATGATTGAAGAAAATGTTTGTTATGTAGCATACACATTAATGGTGTTTATGTATATTAGTAGCAGTAGCACTAAAGCTGGCAATGAAGAAATTGTCAGATGTTAACATAGAACATGGAATAACTAATAAAATAGATCATGAACTGAACAGATTAATGTTATATATGCAGGGTTCAAGCTGGAATCAAGCTTATGCAGGGTTGAAGCTGGAATTAAGCCGATGTTGGCAATAACATATTGTGCACATATATAACGACACAAATAACTGAATATGATTTTGTTTTTCAGGCAAGGATGCCCTGATTGAATCATGGCACCTCTGCTCGTATGGGCAATGACCACAGGGGACTACTTAGAAGCATATGAATCATGCAAACATTAGCTGCTATAGTGATTAAAAAATTGTTTCTATGGTCTGCTGGTGTCTAAGTTTCTAAAACCTAAATGAACAGGAAGATGCAACAATATTTTTTATAGTAATCTATAATAAACAGGTAAAAATACATTTTTATAGTAAATTAGAGGAACCATCACCTTGTCCTCCAGCAGGGAACCAGTGGCCGGCGCAGCGGATGTATTCAATCGACGAAGCGGCCGTTAGCTGCAATGAATCGGGGTCGCACGGGGGAACCTTGTCGAAGCACCGTGGACCGGCCACGCCACATCCTGCACACGGTTTTGCACGTACCTCCCGCCCGCGGACCGGCTGCGCACCAGCTTCGCGTGCTCCTATGCCGCCGACGCCACACACTGCTAGGGTGACACGCTGGGCTGCCTGGCCTCTTCCATGGCGCCTCCACACGTGGAGGACTTGACTGCGCCGCCGCCCGGGATGCGCCGCTAGTGTTTGCCCGTGGCCCCGCCTTGCAATAGCGTGGCACAGGGTCAGGCCACCGGAGCCAGGAAGAAAGAGGAGTGGAGGCGCCGCGCTGGGAAAGGCTGAGCGCGTTGCAAATCGGTGCCGGCGCGGGCATATCGGTAGCTTCGCGGCATTCATGGCGCTGTAGGTACCAGCGGCGGCGGTGGCGATGTGGGTACCAGTGGTGGCGTCGCTGCCTCCGGGGGAGGCGGGGGAGGACAACGCTCCGTAGTATGGCCTCGGCAGGATTGGCGCCGAAGGCAGGGGCGATGGTCTGCGCAGATGAACTCTTTACGAAGAAGGGGATGGGTCTCGCGTGAGGGAATTGTAGGTGCGAGCGGGGGAGTGGAGCACGGATCGCACGGGATGAAAGGAGGAGCGAAGCGATATTTTGTGGCACCAAATAACTGTCCACTCTTTAGTCTATTTAGTTAAAAAATATAATAATAATATAAATATAATATTATATATATATATGAGAGATCTTATGAAATTTACGATAGGTTTTTATTCAACTTTAAGATGGGTTTATATATATTGAAATATTGTGAAATATCACATTCCCCAAATAGCCTGGTAGTCTGAAAAGGATCCAAAACATACAGGAATAGATAGATGGTATCTGGGCTGTCATTTGTTGGCCTACTCAGCCCATTACACGTAATTAAGTGTCTACTTGCCCTAGGCCCATCCGAGTTCGTTCATAGATTCATATTGCAGGCAGCCGCCGCCACCGTCTCTGATCGTCTTCCTCGCAGAGTTCTGTAGCGGCGCAGCCTAAGATCCCTCCCCGGGCGTCAAATCATGTGAAGGGACTTGCAAAATTGGTCATCCATGTCCTCTTCATCTGTCAGGTACTTTCAATTTTTGTAGAAACCTTCTCTGGAGATCCGACTGCACTGTCATCATGGTGCTGGTCCATTCCCGTCTCCGACGATGCCGGCAGCGCCCAACCAGGAAACCATTCTCCATCTCTGATGGCTAGGTCGTCGGTTCCGATCTGATAGGTACATCTCGCGCGATCCCTCCGCGGCACGGAAGCCCTACCCATCCGTTCCGTCCATCTAGTCATATGGAGGAAGGCGGAGGCCAAGGCGAGGGCGACCGCATCAGCACCCTCCCCGACGACCTCCTGCTCTCCATCCTCCTCCGCATCAGATCCACTCGCGCCGCCGCGCGCACCAGCGTGCTCTCCCGCCGCTGGCGCCACGTCTGGGCGCGCCTGCCCGAGCTCCGCCTCGGCACCTGCGACGAGCAGCCGGGGGCGACGCTCCTGGACTCCGTCGACGCCGCGCTCGACGCCTGCTCCGCGCCGGGCGTCCAGCGCCTCGAGGTGGCCATGTACTGCCATGGCCTCCGAGTCCATGCGCACCGCGTGACCCCGTGGCTACGGTTCGCCTCGCAGCGCCGGTTGGGAGACCTCTATATCGAAGTGCCATCCCAGATGAAATTCTTCTTGTCTAACTTTGAGCCCGAGAAAGAGAAGCTCGAGCTTCCTGTGTGCGATGGAGCGACGAGAATCACTCTGTCGCTCGAACGACAATGGAGGCTCCGCATCTGTCCGGCAGGCTCGTTCGTGTCGCTGACCGACCTGCACATAAGCTGCGCCACCATGGAAGGCAGCGAGCTTGGCGCCCTTGTGTCCAAGCAGTGCCCGCGCCTGAGGAATCTGTACCTTTTCGTCAGGCTGGCTGCTGCCTCCAACGTGTCCATACGCTCCAACTCGCTTGACTCCCTGTCATTCAACGTCGAAAACACCAAGAAGCTAGAAGTCATCGCCCCTAAGCTTGAAGTGCTGAGCGTATGTGATGCCACTGAGGCACATATCTCTGCCCCAAATCTCGCCGAGGTAAGTTGGGATGGTGACACTGGCTATGACCCACTGTGCCACCACTTTGCCAATGCTGGCCGTCACCTCCGGCTGCTAGACATGGGCTCAAAGTGTGTTGTCGCTTCCCTGATGCATCGATTCGACAAAGTTGATGTGCTGAAACTGAACCTGAACCTCTGCAATTTTAAGGTGCGTTGGTAGCGCAGTCATACTGTTCCTCAAAAATAATAACTGTTTTGCCTTCGTGATCCTGTCTGTGATCACATTATTTCTCATCCTGGCAGGGAACAGAGGCATACACTAATTTCTTGAATGAAACGATTGCACTACCCAAGTGTGATGAGAAATTAAAGTTACGAGTATCATTAAGGGAGTATGACCACAGCTTCGCGTCAAGCATGCTTCATCTCTTGAGGAGCTGCAACAGTACAAGGAAGATTTCAATAAAGGTCGTCGATGCTGGCCACTTGGAGGTAATCTCCATGCTTCAGCAAATGTGTCCTTTAATTGATGGCTTGGCTCAAGGTAACTGTAGTCTTTTCTAATTTTTCTGATTTTCTTGAGGTGGGGGACTGGGGGCAGACCTTAATGGTTATTTAAAGAACTGAGAAGATTCCTGATAGCCAAAGGTTTCTTCTTCCTTGGTGATGGATTGTGGTTCACGTTTGTGTAACTACAAACACAGTATGATTACATAGGTCTGAGTGAGACCATGGGGCAACTTCAATGTTGAGTGGCAAAAGTTCGCATTGGACGAGCAGACACTGATCGACAAGAAAGGCATCACAGTTTGGTGGTGCAGTGACTTCTGTTGTGCTAAGAGTGGTGTCAACAAAGGACCATGAAACAATGTGTAGTGTGTTAAACAATTAGGGAGATAGAATGCGTGCCATTGGATCTTCCATTGGTTGGCAGATAAAATGATAATTACTCTGTGCGTGGAAAATTAGTAGCATGAGTAGCAGAGAGATTCTTCCAATAAAAGATAGAACTAAACATAACTCGAGCGGGCATAACATTCCATCTGTATCCATTGTTGACTAATAGATTCATATTGTTTTTTTTGTTATCTTATTCCAGAGGTATCCTTGCCCATTGTCTTGCTATTGTCGCTGCCCGGAGAGTTGCAATGCCGATGGCCTTACTCTTGAGTCCCTTGAAGAGGTGAAAATTACTTTTATTAGACATTCCTATGGACAAGTGCAGTTCGTGGAGGAGCTTGCCAGATGCCATGCACCAAGCCTGAAAAAGTTAGTCATCAACTGTGTTCTATGGAGCGACGGTTCAACCAATGCGCTACAAGGGGAAGTCGGCAAAATGTTTGATCCAGATGTCGTTGTCAAATGCAATGCTATTTAGCACCAGGGGTGTTTGTTTTTATTTTTTGAGGCCTTGTTTGGCTGCACACAGATACATCTCAATCCACGTGGTTTAGAAGGGATTGAAATGTAATTTAGTTCAAGTTCTCCTTCAATCTACTCTGATCCATGTGGATTAGGGTGTATTTAGATACAGCCAAACAAGACCTAATGGAAAGCTTAGAGCTTGTAAAAGATACAGTGCAATTGTCTTGGATTGTTTTTGCACTCCCTTTTGGGATAGGGTTACAGTTCAAATTTAGACTTCCGATATTTATCCATATTGTTATTACATTTTCCAAGAAGGCAGTTAGCTTGCATCATGCCCATGTGACTGGAGACAACCATTCGTGCGTTGAACTTGATCATGCTTATAGTAAATCAGCATTAAGACAATGGACTTAGTGAACTTGACAGCATCTCTGAGACTGACAAGATTGCTTTGGTAGAACATTTTTATTTGACAAGGATTGGTAGGAACAGTGGACGGTGTTATTCCCTCTAGCCGATCACGTAGCAAACGTTAGCCTGTTCCAGAAGGATTTTAAGTTTTGATTCCATAAAACAGCTTTATCAACGAAGCTAAGTTATTTAAATAAAAAAACATTGGTAAGATAGTTTCTCAGCGAACATAGCAGTGAGAAATGAAATGTAACCAACGTTTATTAGAAAAAGCAACACCAAAGATTTGGGACCAAAAGCGGTTAGCAGTGACCATTGAATAAGTTTCTTCAGCTTGAGTTGGGTTAAAAGCACGGAAGGTATTTGCACCATCGCCATCTTCGAATAGAGTGTTTTCTACGGTAGCCCCGTGGATAGCGCATAGCAGAGCTGCGCCTAATACTCCGGCAACTCCCATCATATGAAATGGGTTCAACGTCCAATTATGAAATCCTTGGAAGAAAAGGATGAACCGAAATATAGCTGCTACGCCAAAACTCGGCGCAAAGAACCAACCAGATTGTCCCAGTTCTGTGCATGCGAGAGGTGCTGAAGGGAAGCTGTTCTCAAAGGACCTATTTGGTAGAAAAAGTTGGAAAACAATTTTGTGAAGCTAGTGGAGAAGTTCTACCAACCGTCTAAGGGCATCCCTAGCGTCAACGTCTGCGCTGAATGTCCAGATCGGTAGTATTGGTGGCTTTGCATGTTGTCATAGGATTTTGCCCCTGTTCACTTAAACTTACTAAACCCTTAGGGCCAACGACTAGGACTTGGGCCCTAAGGGCCTAGGTTGCAAACACCGCATCTTTCGCGGCAAGGTCGAAGCAAAGGCGTCGTCATTGAGAGGCCACGGCCTGCTGGCTCCTCTTCTCCTCTACGGGGTGGAGGCCGATGCCTAGGACACTCTTCTCCTCGACCGGCACAGAGGACGCGCTGCCCTTCCCTTCTCCTCCACCAATGCGGATGGAGGTTACATTCGCCTTCCATTCTCCTCCATGATGCCTCCGAGGGCCGCTATTGTCAAATTTGTCGTTGGCTCTTCCGTGTTGCTCTCTCCCTCGTAGGTGAAAGTGCTAGTTTGATTTTGGCTAATTGATAAAACCTATTGAACTAATCCTATGCTACGCATATGTGTAGCTTATAAGGATGGATTAATGCCAAGCCAAGTGATGGAGCAACCTAGATGGCTAACCACAGAGTGATGGTTCAGTCCACAAGTCTATCAAGTGATCAAGTGCTTCACATTTGGAGAAAAGGAGAAGAGAAGGGAAGGAGCAAAGACGCCCGAAGGCAAAGGTATAACCTCTAAGGCTCTTTTATTTTAGTGGTCAAGACATCATAGAGGGTGTGATCACATTTAGGATAGATAGTTGTACTATCAAGAGGGAATAAATCACGGTTAATGAGGTGTTCAAGTGCCACTAGGTGTTCTCTAACTTATCAATGCATTAAAGCCTAGTGAGTGAACTAACAAAATCCTTGAAAAATGCTTGGAAAAATGCTAACACATGTACACTAGTGGTGAAACACTTTGGTGTTGGCACATGAAAGTAAGGGTGGAAGATAAGAGTTGAAAGGAGGCGAGAAATAGGGTTCCAGTGAGCATTGGACGTAGGGACTTACCAGACATGTTCAATGGCTAACCCTAGCTTATCAGCAGGTGTAGACAGTCGTCGAATGTTGCTGGAGGTCACATCGGACGTGATGGTGGCATGTTTGATCGCAATGACATGGCATGGGTAGTCTTTCAACATGCATTGGACACTAGAGCATGACCGATCGCCTCTGATTGAACGCTTCTGATCGTGTTTTGAGTGCTCTGGGAACTCTTTGTTTCACATCGGACTCTGCCTACAAGTACGTCCGATCAATCATTGTTGTCGCATTCGGTCGCCGATTCAGAGAAGTCACAAAGTTTGGCGAGCGGTCCGATTAATCGTTTTCTGAGGCACGTACAATGCAACATTAACCATGAGATCAGTGAAGTAGTCGTTGGGATCCGTCGATCGGAGTTCAAAGGCAGTGACATGTGGCACTCATATGAGCACTAGACGCTGGCTCAGCGCGTTCAATCGCACCGATCAGGCGCGTCGGTGCATTTGTTTGTGCTCCAACGGCTAGCCACTTTGTGTGGCGCCTATTTAAGTGGATTAGTTTGATTGGGGATGACTCTCTTGCATATTTTGATCATTTGACATCATTATGAGCTGGGCTAGGCTTCCCACTCATCTCTTGACTTGCTTTGTTAATCCCATGAGATTAAGTGATCTAGTGCTCCGATTTGTGAGATTACATCCTAGTGGCACTAGTTGTTCGCCTTAGCTAAAGTTTTCTTGTTACTCTTGGCACTTCTCGGTGCCTAGACGATTTGGAGCAGGTTGATGAAAGTTGGCAAGAGTTGGTGATTGTTCTTGGCCACCACTGATCACATTTGTGAGGGGTTCTTGGATTTATTCCCTGCTAGAGTGGCAAAAGCACCTCTATTGGATTGCTCGTGTCATTAAGCTACCGCTCTTGTGGTATATTCTTGTGGTGCTCCTGTGGGAGCTAGGCGTGGTGCCTATTAGACACCGAAACACCAAGAGTTGGTCGATACATCGGGGAGTAGCGTGCTGACAAGCGCGTGAACCTAGGGATAAAAATCACTATCTCTTTGTGATTGATATTTTGGTGATTGGTTATCTTGGTGATTGGTGTTACACTTGGATTTCACCGACGATTGGCTCTTCATAGGTGACTCTGGAGGTTCGGTAAAATTCTCCCATCTCTAGCTCTTTACTTGTTGCATCTTATTATTTGTTGAGCTAGTTTCGTGCATAGTTTAGCTGGAGTCATCTATCTTGTCTATGTTTGCTCGTGTAGTTGTCTAGCTTGATTTTGTGCCTCAGATATATTAGGGATAATTGTTGCATAGGTGGTTTTCATCACATTGTGTAGGCTAGTGCAAAAAGCTCTACTTACTATGTTGCTAATGGTTTTGTTTAGTTCCTTGTAAATTTTTTTAACAGACTATTCATCACTTTCTACCTAATTAGGACCTTTCAGCAGGGCTCCTCTTCACCTCCTCCGGTAGCTGTCATCGTCCCAGAATCCACCATCGGCCCTTCCACTTTGTCCCTACCCTCACAAGGCTCCTCTTCTCCTTCTCCGATAGTCACAATCGCTGGATCTGCAACCGGCCCTTCTGCTCTGCCTCACCTTCGCGGATCTGCCACCCTTGCTTTCTCCTCCATCGGTGGTTGCCGTCGTCAGATCCACCGCCGGCCCTTCCACTCCACGTCTTCCTTTGCAGATCTGTGCACTACTACAGAAAAATACTTCCAAGGCAGGCATTTTTTATTAACCGAGGCGGGCATTCTAACCGCCTCGGTGATAAGGCCTCGGTTAATCGGGAATAACCGAGGCGGTCACTTTGCCCGTCTCGGTTAATCGATTAACCGAGGCGGGCGTTTATAAGGTGCCCGTCTCCGTTAATGATTAACGGAGGCAGACATTTGTAAGATGCCCGTCTCGATTAATGGTGTTCATAAAACAAAAGAACCAAAAAATCTGCAACTTCTGAGAATCGGACCTAAAACCTCACGCTTCACACTACCGAGTCTTTACCACAAAACCTAACAGTTGTTCTTGTCTATATATAATACGTTATTGTTTTATATCAATATTTTATAATCTTATATTGAATATTTGAGCTATTAAATGAACTCAAATGAAAAAACTTATAACTACAAAGTTTTAAATCTTGTTAAGTACTACAACTTTGGTATAGGATGTATCTCCATCAGAGAAAGTTTAAAAAATTCAAAAAATTGAGTCTCAAAACATGTGATTTTAAAATAAAAACTTGTTAGTATCAAAGATGTAGCTTAGGTCGGCCACTACAACTTTGGTATTAACTTTGTGAATATTTGAGATCGTTTAGGAATTGTAAATTTTAAATTTCAAAATCTATAACATTCGAACACATTTTTGGGAATCTAAATAACTTCAAATTCAAAAATTTTCAACTACAAAGTTGTAGATTCTATTGAGAACTATAAATTTTGTGTAAACCATGTCAATATATGAGATTGTTTTATAAGTTTAAATTTTAAATTTCAAAATCTGTACACTTATAACCATATTTTGGGACCCTAAACAGTTTCAATTCAAAAACTTTTCAAATACAAAGTTATAGATCTCGTCGAGGGCTACAATTTTGATATAAACTTTGTCTTCATCCAAGTTCATATGAAAAAAATATGAATCATTTTCTATTACAGCCATTAACCGAGACGGACAAGTTAAGATGCCCGCCTCGGTTAATGGATTTACCGAGGCGAACGCTTAAAATGACCGCCTCGGAAAATAGTTGATTAACCGAGGTGGTTGCCTTAAGGTGACTGCCTCGGTTAATCAATTAACCGAGGCGGACAGCGGATGTCCGCCTCGGTAAATAATTAACCGGAGGCGGACACCAAATGCCCGTCTCGGTAAATATTAACCGAGACGGGCATTGGACACCCGCCTCGGTTATTTCAAGACAGTGTATCGGTAAATCATTTGTGTAGTAGTGATGGTCATGGCTCGTCATCTCCTCTACCGGTGCGGAGCCCGGGTTGCTCTTCTCCTCCACTGGTGTGGCGTGTGGGAGGCCACATCCACCATCCCCTTCTCCATGATTTTAGCGACGCGAGTGCCAGGCTCGGTGAGGGGAATGAAGAAGAGAGATGGAGATAACTCATAGGGGCATGCGGGTCTTTTAACTTTTGTGTTGGTTTGTATGTCAACTCCTAGAATGACTGTATTTTTGGGTTGGAGGGAGTAGTGCAGGGCAAAAAAGAATCAATGCAAAGTTGGGTAGCATAATATAGCTCATAGTAGATACTAGAGTGACGATTGTGCGCCAAAATAAAGGAAATACAGACTAGATTTTGTTCCCAGTTGCTATTTGGTTCTTGCTCGCCACATCTGTACTCCTAGAGCTGGCTCTATAATTTTAAGGGTCCTTGTGCAAGCAAGAAGATAAGTACTTGTTAAACTAATTTTTAATATAAATATTAAATATATAGTAGAAATAATAAAAATTACTTTGCAATATTACTTGAAACTGAATAAACTTATGCAGAGCATTCCTCTTTGATTCTATGAACTGATCTTCATGTTTTCTTTTTATGTTCTTCTGAGCACACGACAAATGCTTCTTAAACAACATCTAACATATTCAAATAAAATTATTGAATCATAAATTTATAACCCTACCACTATAGCACAAGCAAAGCCCATATAGAAAACAAATAAGAAAAAAATCCATTGCTTCATTACTATGATGTCCCTAGCACTAGCTTCGAAATTAAAAATTGGAAATTAAAAAACACTAATCATCTAATGATCACGGGGTTTGCCGTGTTGCTTACTGACCATGATCACATCAACTGTCCATTGTCCTTGTAGCTCGCGCCGTCATGGCGCACAACAGTGTTATAATACGGGCGGAGACAAAGGGGGCAGGCCCCCTAACAATGTGAAATTTATATTGAAAATTTTAAAATTTGACTTTTTGAATAAATAATACTGTTAGCTCCCTTAACATTAAGAAAATTAAGATCTTGACTCTGAATGTGTGTGCCAATGTGCCGGTGAGTTAGAGACTTCTCGACAAGAATAACGCGCTGATGCTTCAATGGGTGAGATGCAAGAGTAGGAAACATCGGCGCCGGTGGGAAAAGAAACTATGCTAGACCTCGATCCCTCCACATCCTACTGCACTCGATGGTTTTACATACTTACGCATGCCATGGGTTGATGATCCGAAGGCAGCATAATGATCCGAAGTTGTTTTGGCCCTGAAATGGGCATCAGACGCTGGCCTGGGTGGCATTGGACGCATGTCCAATGTCCCCTAGACTTGGTAGTGTTGGGATTGTTGCATCGGACGCGCCGGAGGGGGCGCATCGGACGCAATGGTAGCACTGTTCATGAGAGGTTGTGCAGAGCGTATCATCGGACGCTGAGGGCCAGCGTCCGATGGCCATGCAGAGAGGTTCCAGAGAGGTCATTTCTACATCGGATACTGCTAGCGTCCGATGTCACATGACGTGCAGTCTGACAGCCAGGTACAGTCGACCGTTGGACAGGGCATCGGCGCGTCCGATGCCCCTTTAACTGTACTGGTTTGTGCCCTCGTGGATGGTTTGTTGGGAGAGTATTTATACTTTACCATCACCTTCATTTGGGGTCTCTTTCCCATTTGATCAGCTGAGAAATACCTTGAGTGAGTAAGAGCCCTAGTGAGGTTGAGTGATTTGCTAATTGCAAGAATTAGTGACCTCATTAGTGAGCTGTGAGTAGCAAGTGTGTATCCATCCATCTCTTTGGCCTTGTGTTGGTTAAGTGAGAGTTTTAACTTGTTACTCTTGGTGATCGACATCACCTAAATGGCTTGGTGGTGATCAAGGATTTTGGTAGCGAGCGATTCACCGGGTCGGAGTGACGAAGAATCAGCTCGTAGTGAGCACTTGGTCCTTGCATGGATCAAGGGGGGAGTGATACCCTTGTGCGGGTGCTCCAATGAGGACTAGAGGGTGTGTCGACACCTCGATACCTCAGCAAAAAGATCACAGAGTCTTTCTTACTCTCTTTACATACGCATTTACTTTGAGCATTTTAATTTCATAATTTACTTGTTGTCAATTCATCGTTGAAATGCCATGCTAGAGTAGGAATGCACTAAGTGTAGTCTTTTGTGCGGTAGAGTTTAGAAAAACACACTAGTAGACACAAAGGGGTTAATTGGGCTTGATATATTTTTATTATAGCAAGAAGTTTTAGAAAATCTCAATTCACTCCCCTCTTGGGCATCTTGATCCTTTCACACGTTTCTAATCAGAAAGACCTGAACTTCTCAGTTCGTACATTGTCCAAGTAAGAATAAGGAAAACACAATCTGAAATCTTGCAATTGTATGATTAATCTCATGAATTGGGGTTTCACAAATTGATGAACAATGATTATTCAACGATAAAATAATCTATGCAAAACCATAACCCTAACTTGGGTGCCTACTATTGAATATATAGTAAGACCCATTGGACATGTCCCTAATAGACTTTGATATGATACAGGGTCCAATGTTCTAAAAGATAGTAATGCAACAACCTGATAGATTCTATACACCTACTTGTTTTGATGATTCTTGTTAACTCATAAGGAGTTTGGACTTGAGACTGGTGCATTTGGAATAAAGATTATCTCTTTAGCTATCTATGCATATATAAACATAAAAAACAAAGTCTAACATCTTGAGCGATGACTTTAGTGTGGGTTGCTTCTGGAGTCTGAGATTGATTCAAACTTGATATGAATTGGGCCTCCAACTTGACTTGAACATTCACACCAGCCTTATAAGGAGGATGCCAAAGAGGACATCATCCTACAACATCCTAGAGGTGTTCTTCACATTGATGGGAATTGCTCTAACTTGGGCCAAGGTCCTAAGGGCCATTACCATGCCCAAGGCAATGCTACAGCACTCAGAAACAACATGTAATGATGATTGGAGGTCTTACTTACATAATATTTGAGTGGGATTAGATTAATTTAAAACCTTATCAAATAAGGTTTTATTAAAATGTCATAGACGGATGGACCTCAATCACACCTTATCACTACTACATAATTGTTTTTGTGAGACAACCCCTAGGATTTTTGGAGGCGGGCACAAAGTCTACACATCTCCAAAAATATACAACGATTTTTGGAGGCGGACAAGCCATTTTTAGAGGCACTAAAAATGTCTGCCTCAATAAATTCATTAATAGAGGTGGGCCTCTTACCATTAATAGGTCCAACCCGTTACCAATTTGCGAGGCCCACCTTGGCCTGTTGTCACACTCGGACTATATACACACACATCTACAGTCCCTTCTCATTCTCATTCTCTCGAATCTCTCTTTCGTGATGCCACCAGAGAAGTCGATGCCTTTGCCTCTCTCTCTCTCTCAACTCCACCATAGACACAACTCTTTCTATCTCTCTCGTGGCTGGTAGCAGTGCTCGTGGCAAAGGAGCCCTATGAGCTCGTCATCAGTGGAGGAACCCTGCGAGGATGGATCCAATGGTGGGAGATGGTGGATCCGATGGCGAGAAGGCTAAACCGACATCTCGAAGGTGGATCCCAGTGGTGGTGCGTGGCCTCCTTCCTTAGCAGCGGCCTCCACCACCATATCCAGAACCTACGGCCCGCGCAGTAGATCCAACAATGTTGGCGCATTCGAGGCCGCGTAGGAGATCAGAAGTGGCCGATCTAGGGCCTACATTGGAGATCTAGCGGCGGCGGTGAAAGCCCTAGTTTAGTTTTGGTTAATTGATGAAACCTATTTGGTCTAATCCTATTGCTAAGCATGTGTGTAGCTTATAAGAAAGGATTGTGACCAAGCCAAGTGGTGGAGCTAGCAAGGTGGCAACCATGGAGGATGGTGATGGCCACAAGCACTCAAGAGATCAAGTGCTCTACTATTGGTGAAACATGAGAAGAAGAGAAGAGATGAGCAAAGAGGCCCGAAGGCAAAGCTATAACCTATAGGTCTCTTTGTTTTGGTGATCAAAGACACTTAAAGTTGGACCAGATACATTTATAGTAAAGGCGGTAAAAAATACTTTCTCACCTTTATAGATGACTCCACTAGGTTCTGCTATGTGTATCTCTTAAAATCAAAAGATGAAGCGTTTAATTATTTTAAGGCCTATAAAGCTGAAGTAGAGAACCAACTTGAGAGGAAAATAAAACGTTTAAGGTCCGATCGAGGTGGAGAGTATTTCTCTAATGTGTTCGATGAGTTCTGCGTGGAACATGGGATTGTTCATGAGAGGACACCGCCATACTCACCACAATCCAATGGGATTGCTGAAAGGAAAAACCGCACTCTAACAGAGCTTGTGAATGCAATGTTGAGTACAGCGGGATTATCCAAGGAATGGTGGGGTGAGGCAATTTTGACAGCTTGTCATGTCCTGAACAGAGTTCCAACAAAGAACAAAGAGATCACATCATTTGAGGAATGGGAAAAGAGAAGATTAAATCTCTCATATTTACGCACTTGGGGTTGTTTGGCTAAGGTGAATGTGCCAATCAACAAGAAGCGTAAACTTAGGCCTAAAACTGTTGATTGTATTTTCCTAGGTTATGCTTTTCACAGCGTTGGGTATAGGTTCTTAATTATTAAATCTGATGTTCCTGATGTGTAGGTTGATACAATCATGGAATCGAGAGACGCAACATTTTTTGAGAATGAATTTCCATTGAAGAATACACCTAGTGAAACTATTGAAACAAGTCATGAGACTATAATTCACCATGAACCAGAACAAATAGATCATGCTGAGGATACTCATGTGCACATCCCTGAGGAGGATGACACTATAGTTACTCGAAAGAGTAAGAGACAAAGGGTTGCAAAATCTTTTGGTGTTGACTATATAGTGTACCTTGTGGAAGACACACCAACCACTATTAGACAAGCATATTCCTCTTGTGATGCTGACTTGTGGAAGGAAGCAGTTAGGAGTGAGATGGAATCTATTATGTCTAATGGAACTTGGGAGGTCGTTGACCGTCCTTATGGTTGTCAACCTATAGGTTGCAAATGGATATTCAAGAAAAAGCTTAGGCCTGATGGTACCGTTGAGAGGTACAAGGCAAGGCTTGTGGCCAAAGGATACACCCAACAGAAGGGTGAAGATTTCTTTGACACCTATTCACCAGTTGCTCGTTTGACTACAATTCGCACTTTGATTGCTGTGGTAGCCTCATATGGTCTTATCATTCATCAGATGGATGTAAAGACAGCTTTCCTAAATGGAGAGTTGGATGAGGAGATCTATATGGATCAGCTAGAGGGCTTCATTGCGGATGGTCAAGAGAACAAGGTGTGCAGGTTGTTAAAGTCATTATATGGCCTGAAACAAGCTCCTAAGCAATGGCATGAAAAATTTGATAATACTCTACTTGCTGCTGACTTTGTTGTGAACGAAGCTGACACATGTGTGTATTATAGGTATGGTGGGGGTGAGGCTGTTATGATATGCCTTTATGTGGATGACATACTGATCTTTGGATCAAATCTCAATGTGATTGAGGAAGTTAAGAAACTTTTGTCAAGTAACTTTGACATCAAAGATTTGGGAGAAGCTGATGTAATTTTGAACATCAAGTTAATTAGAGAAGGTGATGGTGTGATAACTTTGTTGCAATCCCATTATGTGGAAAAGGTGTTAAGTCGCTTTGGTTATAGTGACTGTAACTCTGCTCCTACACCTTATGACCCTAGCGTGCTATTGCGGAAAAACCGAAAAATAGCAAGGGATCAATTGACATACTCCCAGATCATTGGCTCGCTTATGTACCTTGCGAGTGCAACAAGGCCTGACATCTCATATGCTGTGAGCAAGATGAGCAGGTTTGTATCCAAACCTGGAGATGATCACTGGCGCGCTCTTGAGAGAGTGTTGCGGTACCTGAAAGGTACTATGACTTACAGTATTCATTATACCGGACACCCAAAAGTGCTAGAAGGCTATTGTGATGCCAACTGGATTTCTGATGCTGATGAACTTAGAGCCACAAGCGGATATGTGTTCCTGCTTGGAGGTGGCGCTGTTTCCTGGAAGTCTTGCAAGCAGACTCTCATTACGAAGTCTACCATGGAAGCAGAACTCACAGCGTTAGACACTGCTGGAGCTGAGGCCGAGTGGCTTCGTGAACTCTTGTTGGATTTAACGGTGGTTGAAAAACCAATACCGGCTATTTCCATGAACTGTGACAATCAAACTGTGATTGCGAAGGTCAACAGTTCCAGGAGTAACATGAAGTCTACAAGGCATGTTAAGAGAAGATTGAAATATGTCAGAAAGCTGAAAACCTCCGGAGTTATAACGTTGGATTATGTCCACACGTCAAATAATCTGGCAGATCAATTCACTAAGGGATTATCACGAAATGTGATTGTTGACGCTGGTTATCTATCAAAATTAAAGGATAAATAAATATGAAAAGGGCAAGAATTTGATCACCAACAAAGGTTTAGGGTTTCAACTGACAATATTCCACGAGTTTTGGTGAGTTATGATTCTGCAGGGACTAAACCAGGAAATCAGCACCGATAGCTTCCCATAGAAGGAAACCGTCGGGAGATAATGCAACCGCCACGTCGGGATACTTCTAGAAGACTCCAGAGAACACATAGAGACACCACGAGAAAGGGCACCGCGGTCCACCTCCAGGTGGGGCCGACCGGTCCCCTGGACCCACCTGTCGGTCCCCCCTGGGCCCGCTGGCTTCCGTCTTCTGCAAGCTTCCTCCACCGACCTCTAGGATGCATCTTAGCCGTACCTTAAGTCGGTTTGATCTAACGGCCGCGGTTGATCCCTCAGGGCTATATAAGCAGCCCCAGACCCCCCTCTCCAGGCATCTCCATCTTCATTATTCATCTCCACATCAGAAACTATGGTTTCAATTAGAAGTAGAGGTCCCTCTAGATGAATCTCTTCTAGTTCATCTAGAATTAGATCTAGTTCATCTAGTTGTAATCAGGAGCCAGCTATCAAGTAGAAGACTAGTTACCTCTCTAGTTTAGGTTTAGAACCTAGTCTTATATTAGAACTAGAAGAGAGAGAGAGAGAGGAAGAGATCAAGAAGGAGCTCCGGCCTGTCGGATCCACTTCTTCATCTTGTACCTGTGGATTCAAGTTCATCATCAACTTCAGCGATTGTTTCGGTAATCAACGTCTATATTTAAGTTTGAGCTATTGTTCTTATTATTCTTAAGGTTTGTGACTCTCTTTTGAGTACTTTAATTCTAGTCATTCTAGAGTTAGAGTAGTTGGATAGTGTAAGCGTGGTGCTTAGACTTGATAGCTCATAAATGTCTCCTATAACGCCGGTAGTAGTGGTTGTTCCCAAGGGTGACTCTTATAGCCTTGTTGATTCTTCTATAGTCCACTTACCCGTGTGTAGGCTCGGTAGAATTATACATTTGCATAAAAGATTCATACTCTGTTTGTGATCTTTTATGGCAACTTCCCCACTAAGAATAATATAAACATATCACTCTTAAATTGGAATTAGACCGCCTTAATGATCCCCTCTATACTTCTAGATTCTCCATCCTTGTTAGCTACTCAGGGGTTAGACTTTGAGACTTAACACTTTCCGTTCCTTTGGGTTCGATATTAAAACTGGGTTACTCCGGTGAAGTGCTACATCGGTAGATTTTATCTGTGCGCTTGCAGATAAAGTAGAGTGTGCGTTAATTTATACCAACAAGCATTTCTGGCGCCGTTGCCGGGGAACGGTAGATCAACTTAAGTCTTAGTTTAACCTTGTAATCATACTTTTATCTTTTCCTTTTTTGTCCCAGTCTTTTCATTATTTTTGTTTTCATTCTTATGAATGTTGTTTTTGAATTCCACTCTTATCTATCACTACTTCATGAGCAAGCCATAACCAGTAGAATCCTTACACCCCAACATATTACCTGGTTATGAGCTATGCCTACCTTTCTGCTGCATTGTCCTTGCAATGAGCATAGAAATATAATTATGAAAATATTCCTTCGGGTATTTTGTCACTAACCTTTCTAGGTCTGGAGCAGAAAAGAACGAAGGAACAACAAACACAAGGTATGTCCAACCAATCATCATGCAACATTGAATTACATTCATCCAATCTTGATTTGTGCAAAATCCAAGCTTGGGGAATAGACTTTCTAAGAACATCTCTTGCCATGTTGCTATGTTGGTTGTCCCTACCTTTAAGATATGCTCATCATGCTCTTTCATCTGAGTAAATCTCTATAATGCTTTCATGTTACCTTTATTTGCTATAGTATATGTTTAGGTTTGAAGTACTTTCATACATCTCTTAAATGAAGCATGGTGCCTAGTTTAGGAGTGGGTGATCTTGCTTTCAAAGGCCTTTTAATTTAAGCATGCTTAGGTTAGAATGCCCTCTTAAATCAAATTAGACGTGGTGTCTAGGTTGGTTTCTGAGCCGACAGTATGTTATAGTGGATATTGGATATTTTGTTGGACTAACCCCTGCAGGGAAACTTTTAATATCAATTTGGGAAAGTCCGGAGATGAACTCACGCTGGAGATGAAGAGACACATGAACTTCATCAACTTTGCACAATGAAGACTCAGCTCGTTCATCATAGATGAAAGAACTGTGAGTATCAAAGTTTATTTATTTTGTCTTCTACTGCAAGTTATCTTATGCCTTGAATCATGCAGCAAACAAATACTAGTCTATGCTAAAGTAATCCTAAAAAAATATCTTTTTATTAGCCTAGATGCAAAATACATAAGTTGTGGACAACAACCCATGCTTCAAATTCTTGCAATCCTTCAGGTATATATCCACTAACGTTATGCAGGAGAGAGATTTTGTTCATCCATGGTTTGGTCTAAACATTGAAGATCCAAAACTCAAACCATAAACACACAAACCTACTCTCAGATCACAAATGGTGCTAGCCTAGCTTTGAGTCTTGCTTGGGCGCTGATGACGAACAAGATGCGACTTACCTCATATGAGACAACCTATGCCTGCAATCATCATAGTCTAGGACATCAAGACAAGAAGTGCGAAGTTATACTCTTTTCTAATCAAGAGCTAGCTTGGGAGATAAGATGGTACCACTACAACAATAACAAGATCTACAAGTCAAACACATGAGCATGTTGTTTGGGAATCCATCTACATCACAAGCCAGCCTGAGAGAGACATTCCATTGTCTAGATGTGTTTCACAATCAAAGGGAGGAAGGAGAAACACAACTTCAAACATATTGATCTCCTACCCACCACTTTGATCAATACAAACCACTAGATGCTATCCTAGCCGAGAAGAAGAGTATGATCCACCACTCATTCTTGGAAGATCGTTCTTGAACACCATCAATGTTATCATCTTTGCCGATCCTGGAGAAGTCAACTTTTGGATCTTTCGCTGCATCTTCAACATCTACATCACTTATGAGCAGCCACAGAGAACCAAGAGAAGACGTCGAAGGGAGAACCAACTGCCAAGAATTGAGGAGGGCGTCATTAAGGATGAAGCCACTGCACCATAAGAGTTAGAAGATGGAGAGATAGTACCTGAGCTAGCAAATCAAGAAGAACAACCAATATGATCTCCATCATCTAGACACTGTTGAGAGAACAAGTCTCAGTTGTGACATTACAAGACAAAAGACTCTCATGGAGGCACTCGAGTAGCAGCTCTAAATTCAAGTCTCTTGCCAACCCAATGATTAAAGGAAAACAAGAAAGGTTGACAAGAGAAGAATGCGGAACTGTCCCTACATCCTCATAATACAGAATTAATACAAGAAAGAGAGGATCCTAGTTAGCATACTCGAGGAACAATGCACCTTCACTGATAAGACGACACAAGAGAAAGAAGATCGATACCTCTAAAGATGATTCCACTATGATCTTCCTCCTCTCAAGCACACTGTGAGACGAGCAAGAGAAGACAAGCCAGCTAGACAAGCGAAGCTTCCACAAGATGGTTTGACACATCACTCTTCAATGACAAAGTAACATTTCAAGGTAAGTAACCATCACTTTAAAAGCTTCTTCTTGATTCTAGTATGAACATAAATAAAGAACTAAACATGTTTAAGTTGCACCTCACTTGATCCAACATAATCAACTCAACATATTCAGTCCTTTGATCTTTGTTCTTAGCTTTACTCTCTTGAATCTCACTGTCTTAACTAAATGAGCTAAAATGTTGTGCATCTAACCTATGGAAGATGATATATCTCAATCATGAAAAGAACGACACTTTATGCATAGATTATCCTTCCTTGGGTTAATTAACTTTATCTGTTAAATATTTTAAGATGCTACTTTCATGCTCATCCTCTGATCCTATCACTCACGTTAAGATTGAATAGAACACATAAACAACAAGTTTGTCTTGTGCAATGTGCCTAAGGTTAGAGGGGAATAAACAAAACTTTTAGTTCTGTTGGTGTTTTTCCACAAACAGAGCCCATGCACTTGATCTCTACCTTGTCTTTATGAGCAGGACACACTCTTGAGCAAACATGGAGAAGTTTATCACTCCCAAATTCTATAGAGTGAAGGTCCTAGATCTATAAGAACATGCACACTGAGCAAGATGCTGCCAGCTTCCACAATTAACACTTCACTTCAAACTGCTAGACGAACGAAGAACAAGAGTGACACCATATCAAGAGGCATAAACAAGAAGGAATAATGGAAGACGTCGTAGTCAGAATTAGAGATCATTAAGTCCCCACAGACTTCTTGATCCTCGACATGAGAAGACGATGATGTCCACCTCATCCTAGGAAGACCATTCCTCTACGCTACAAGTACAATCATCTATAATAGGAAATCCATTTTCACTTTCCTGAAAAAAAAGTACGATGCTACTTCATCAACTACATACCCAATGAAGCACCCAAGAAGAACAGAAGTTAAAGATGCCGCTCTCAAAGCCAAAGAAGACAAACTATCAACAATAGAGAGGCTAATCACGAAGAAGAAGCTATCGACACTGTCCCAGAAAAGAAAGGAGAGAATCCTCAAGACAGTGAACCATAGGAAGTGAAGACTCAGACTAAGAAAGTATGGAAGAAAAAGTCTGCACCTAAGAGGTACAATCAATAACAACTTTCCAAACGTCTGACATACCTTGGGAGTTCTGAACCAAGGGAAGGTCCGGTTCGTCGGACCTAAATATCCGAACCTTCGCCAAAAGGTAAAATTGGTAGTTATCCTCATATTTACTTTTCTGCATATTTCTCATATTTAATTCTTAGTCATTTATTGCATCATCATATTTAATTCACAAACATTTTAATTTCTGCATTGCATTAGAAAAGAAAATAAAAATATTGCATTTGTTACGCTACATCATAAACCATAAAGCCCCATGTGAATAATTCTATGGTGTGTAAAAACCCACAAGCATATTCACCGTGGTGGCATAAAAAATAAAAATAAATATACATACATTCATCCTGTTGCATTTTCTCTTGCATCGTAAAAAATTTAAAATACAAAAATTTTGAGAAAGAGATCTTACTGAAATTCTAGACAACTAAGGCTTGAGTGGCCAACCGCTAATGCTTAATATGTTCCACAAGTTTTGTTGTCTATTTGAGTTTCACAGGATTTGAAAGGCCAAGAAAAGCTGACGAGCAAGTGAATACTCCATCCACCGTTGGAGCACTGTTTCAACAACTATCAACATCAATCAAAGCTCTAATAGAGGAAGGACATATCCACTGCCAGTCTGCTACATTGCAAGATCGAACGACTACGTCAACATTCAGCTTAGGGGAAAGCACTCCCATTTATCCACGTAAGTATCTCTATCCTCTTAAGTTTTATTCTATAAATAAATTCAAAACACCAAAAATATGTGAGCACATGAAGGCTCACCCCTAAAAAGAAAAGAACAAAAATATGTGGGCACATAAAGGCTCACCATTAATTAAAAAAAGAGAGACAAAAATATATGGGCACATGAAGGCTCAACACTAGTAAGGGAACGAGCTTGGGGGAGACGCACCCCCGTTATCTTCACG
The DNA here is from genome assembly GCA_009763385.1 of Coix lacryma-jobi var. lacryma-jobi. Taxonomy (NCBI): domain Eukaryota; kingdom Viridiplantae; phylum Streptophyta; class Magnoliopsida; order Poales; family Poaceae; genus Coix; species Coix lacryma-jobi. Next base: position 61,642,076 of record CM019827.1, read on the forward strand.
ATTCAGGTATGTCTTTATTATTATTACTACTACTATTATTATTGGCTTTTATATTATATCTTAAAGTGTGTTAGACTAAATAAATAAAATAGTGTGTCTAGTTTGTTTTAAGAAGTTGATAACTAAAGAAGAACCCTCTCTCTAATCTTTTGCATGGAAATGATCAATAGTTGCTCTATCTAATTTCTTTCAAGTACCTAGTCTTCAAAGCATGAGTTCTCCTCATTAATAATGATGCCTTAAATAAAATTAAATGCATGGTTGGCAAATACTTAATCTAAGGTCTAGGTAGTTGGGATATGACATGTGATGATCTGAGCTGCTATTATCATGTTCTAAACAACACTAAAGTTCCGGAGATTTCTCAATATAAATATGACTAATAATTGCATTGAGTTAAATTAAGCTTTGTTGACCCTGTGATATGTTATCTTGCCATTGAATTGAGATCACTTACACATTTCATCCATCTTCCCCATAAATGCTCATAATTATCTGTTGCTACCCTCTCAGAAGTTTGTTGGAAGCATATGGCTATTAAAAAAAAGAAAAAAAAAGATCTGAGGAAATAAAAAGGGACAAGTGTCCGAAACCTCAAAAAGATAGATCCCGAGGAAATAAAAAGGGACAAGTGTCCGGAACCTCGAAAAGAAAAAAAAAGAAAAAAAAATGTTAGAAAAAATGGGCACGTGCCCGACAGTAGAATTAGCCTGATAGCCATATGTCTCTGATAAACAAAAGAGAGTGAATATATTCAAGAGGGCATCCGACTTCATTTTTCTATACACATGCACTTCTTGATTCAATGGTTGGTTGACTTTCTCTTTGGATCCATTGTTTAATTTAAAAACATATGTATTAATGCTTTTGAAAATTAATTAAAACTCTGGGATAAAGGTGAAGTGAAAGAACTAGAGACATAGTGCTTGATTTGATTGTTCAATCACTCAATTATTTAAGATCTAAGGTAAGAGTAATAAGCCCCATGAAGAATAACATGATATATTTCGGAGAATTTTTGTTTAACGGCAGGTATACTTGTTGGAAGTGAAGATTTTGTAGCAACTCCTGATCCATTGTTAAGTTTTGGTTTTGCTAAGGGACTAGCAAAGGGTAAGCTTGGGGGAATTGTTGACGCTCGTTATCTATCAAAATTAAAGGATAAATATATATGAAAAGGACAAGAATTTGATCACCAACAAAGGTTTAGGGTTTCAACTGATAATATTCCATGAGTTTTGGTGAGTTATGATTCTGCAGGGACTAAACCAGGAAATCGGCACCGATAGCTTCCCATAGAAGGAAATCGTCGGGAGATAACGCAACCGCCACGTCGGGATACTTCTAGAAGACTCTAGAGAACACATAGAGACACCACGAGAAAGGGCACCGCGGTCCACCTCCAGGTGGGACCGACCGATCCCCTGGACCCACCGGTAGGTCCCCCCTAGGCCCGCTGGCTTCCGTCTTCTGCAAGCTTCCTCCACCGACCTCTAGGATGCATCTTAGCCGTACCTTAAGTCGGTTTGATCTAACGGCCGCGGTTGATCCCTCAGGGCTATATAAGCAGCCCCAGACCCCCCTCTCCAGGCATCTCCATCTTCATTATTCATCTCCACATCAGAAACTAGGGTTTCAATTAGAAGTAGAGGTCCCTCTAGATGAATCTCTTCTAGTTCATCTAGAATTAGATCTAGTTCATCTAGTTGTAATCAGGAGCCAGCTATCAAGTAGAAGACTAGTTACCCCTCTAGTTTAGGTTTAGAACCTAGTCTTATATTAGAACTAGAAGAGAGAGAGAGAGGAAGAGATCAAGAAGGAGCTCCGGCCTGTTGGATCCACTTCTTCATCTTGTACCTGTGGATTCAAGTTCATCATCAACTTCAGCGATTGTTTCGGTAATCAACGTCTATATTTAAGTTTGAGCTATTGTTCTTATTATTCTTAAGGTTTGTGACTCTCTTTTGAGTACTTTAATTCTAGTCATTCTAGAGTTAGAGTTGTTGGATAGTGTAAGCGTGGTGCTTAGACTTGATAGCTCATAAATGCCTCCTATAACGCCGGTAGTAGTGGTTGTTCGCAAGGGTGACTCTTATAGCCTTGTTGATTCTTCTATAGTCCACTTACCCGTGTGTAGGCTCGGTAGGATTATACATTTGCATAAAAGATTCATACTCTGTTTGTGACCTTTTATGGCAACTTCCCCACTAAGAATAATATAAACATATCACTCTTAAATTGGAATTAGACCGCCTTAATGATCCCCTCTATACTTCTAGATTCTCCGTCCTTGTTAGCTACTCAGGGGTTAAACTTTGAGACTTAACACTTTCCGTTCCTTTAGGTTCGATATTAAAACTGGGTTAATCCGGTGAAGTGCTACATCGGTAGATTTTATCTGTGCGCTTGCGGATAAAGTAGAGTGTGCGTTAATTTATACCAACAGTGATAGAAAATGCATCGAGGGAGATGGGTATGAGACCCATATGAAAATCTACTATAGTGGTAACCTGCTCTATGTGATCGAAGATCCCGTGAGATAGAGTGGTGAAACAAGCTATGAGTAGGTTGAGAGGAAAGTTCGCTTTTGAACCTATCTCTGATGCATAACTTTCCTTCTGTAAGGCAGGTTGGTATTTATCTTAATGTATTCCAAGAGTCTTATAAAAATAAGATGTTGTCCTAGAGAACATCTTATGAGGAATACACCTATATGAGTCAGACTGCTAGTCACAGTCTATGGGATTTGGACGGTCCCTAAATACTCATGAAAGGCACTGAAGTGTGACTTATATGCTTCAAACAGCAGGGATGTCTGTTGCAGCCTAGTACCAGCAAAGGACTTGAGTGAATCTCACCTCACGCAAAACTATCAATTCAAGGCATAGTCCATTGTTCAGTTGTGACTAAGTGAAACTCTTGCTCTAGGTGGATGTTCAACTTAACAGTCTTCATCGAAACACTGGTATATCAAAGAATTGAGATTCTGGAATTTCATAGTTACAAACCCTAGAGTTTGGTGGGGATTGTTAGATTTATTGTGGGCCAAGCCCATTAATATATTTAATAAATCAATAACTCTATGGTGTGTAATATTGGGAATTATTGTTTGTACCGGATTGGAATTTAAAGGGACATTGACTCAACTAATATGGTGGAATTTATTCCATCTAATTTGAGAAGTTGAGAAACGGACCAAGGCGTGCCACACGCGCGCGCGCGCCGCCGCCGCCGCCGGCCGGGCCGGGCCGGGCCAGGCTCGGGCTCGGGCTCGGGCTCGGGCTCGGCTCGAGGCAGGCAGGCAGGCAGGCAGGCGTGGCGTGTTGATTTTGTTTTAATACGCACTAATCACGCCTTAATCACTGGAGTTTCCAATTCCACCTGCTCCTACGTCTTCCTGCATGCGGCCGCCAATATGGCTTCACGAGAATATAGTGCCTGTTCAATTCTCATTCCATTCCTCTCTCTCTTCTACACCGAGAACAGAAAGAAACAAGAACACCTCCAGAATCCGATTTCGCTGCAAGTTGGTGTCTCCATCTCGTAACTCCGCGCGCACGGAGAAGCGAGAGGGCAGGTGCCTCCGGAGCCGGTGTCGATCGAGACCTTGCACGGGGATCGGCAATTAGGTTTTTGGGGAGGGACTACGCGACTGCCCGAACGATCTTCGCCGCTGTTCTTCTTCAGGAGGATCACCGTCGTCGTCTTCTTCCCGGCGAAGTTGCTGCTGTTTATCTTCTTCCCGGCAAGCTGTTCATCTTCTTCCCGGTGATTGGTCTTCGTCTCCATCTACTGCGACATGACCAAGGAAGTTGGATAAGGATCTGGATCTGCGCTAAGGATGGGCGGGTATGAACTGTTCATCTTCTCTCTGGTTTTCGTGATCCAGAATTTTGTTCCGTCATGTTGTTTCAGTAGTACTGTTGAATATGTTGCAGTAGTTGTCTTCTATTGTTTCGTAAGTTATGCAGTGCTGCTGTCAGCTATATATTCTGGGCTGCTGTCTGTTACATATTTTCTGAATGCTGCAGTAGCTCTGTTACATTATTTTAGTAGTTGCTGCGTATATATTTCAGTAAGCCAGTTACGTTGTTTCACATGCTTTTGTGCAGTAGATGATATATTATGTTTTATCATCATATATATGATTCACATGCTTGTTTCACATATGTACCGTACTGCTATGGTCATATGTGATATTATGAAATCACTAGTATATTATCTCTATTATGTCGTCATCATAATGTTAATTTACGGAATTAAAATGACATGGAAATTGCCTATATTTCTAACAACTTGTTGAGGGCCGTGACTGGTGAGGAGCCGCCACTGCCGCCCCTCGCCTCCTCCACCATGGCTGGTCCCCCTTCCTCCCTCCTCCGGTATATTACCGGAGGCCGGAGAGAGTGGAGATTTATCGTTTTAAATAGTAGATCGAGTCCTTAGGGTTAGGATTCCTCCATGTCAAGTTTCTTGGTTTGAGTGATTTGTCTCCTACTTCTCTTTTGTCTCATACTTCTCCTTTCCGGCGACGGCGAGAGGGCGGTGTAGAATCGTTTTCTTCATGACATCTCTGTTGAAGATGACGGCGACAACTGCGACGTCATTATCCTCACCGGTATGACGGTATGAAGACCTTTATTTCCGGACGACGACATCAAGACGGAGATGGTGTCGTCGCTATGGAATAATTTTCTCTATTCCCTTCTTCGTTTTATTATGGCTAGATCCGGTCATGATAAAGGACTAGGGAGAATCATTTTCAGATCAGTCTTCCTCATTCTTCGGTGGTGCAAAGAAAAAGGAAGACATACCAGAAAGAAGAATTTTCTCATCTCTGCCTACTTGAATGTTGGCCGTCGTTTGTTGGTCATCTGTTCTCAGACCTTTTGCCGAGTGTTTGCCTATGCGGTTATCCATATCATACTTATAGGTTTGTTTTTGAGATCTAGAATTATTCACAACGTGGGTACAATTTTTTCTATTGTGTAATCCAGAGTGTTTGTAATATGTTGATGTACCTAGCTATTATATAATAATTCTTCTTTTGTCGGAAAAAAATGTTCAAGCAACCATTATGGTAAAGATGGAGAGCGGAGCCATTTCAGTTGTACTCGCTGCTGTCATGTTCCGGTAGTGGTGGTGCATCATATCTTGTTTATAGTATTTTATAAACAAGGTTAGTGAACAAGTAATGGGGACGGGGTTCTCGATCCTCAGTCAGACTGAAAATAGCTATAGATTTGGTTGGAAAGCTCCCATCCAGCTTCATATCAGAAGAACCTTATCTCATTTTGTATAAGGTAGCTACACTAATAATGTAAACCAGAAGCATGCTTAAATGCAGAGCCTAGGATATATGTTATCGCAGCATCTAAAAAGGTCATGCATTACCTGCGTACTAACACACCATGGACTTTGCTATAATACTATGAAATGACTGTGACTCGATCTGTGAGCTATCAATTTGAATGATTTTCATCATGTAATATCCCAGCAATAGGAGAGAAATCACTACAAAACGACACCCTCTTTAGCAACGCAAATATGCGTTTCTACATGCCCGAAATATGTGTTGGTAGGATCTATACCAATACAAGTTATATATGTTGCTTAAAGTGATGTTGCAAGGATCAATTACAACACATATATATGTGTTGTTGGTAAGAAAGGTATATAAGCGTTGCATACTAGCAACGAATATCTTGCAACGTATATATGTGTTGCTAGTAGAATATGCCTCATGGTTTTGGGATTTATTATTAAAATCATATATATGTTATTTTATATTATAAATAGCTTGATAAATTAATTTGATGTCTTCCATCCAGCAGCTAGAAGCATTAAAAAAATATATCTTTAGAACACGAGATATTATTAAATAATAATTGAAATGAAGTAAAAAATTTATTGATACAAGAAAATGGTCTACTCTATAATTGTATATAACGATTCACTAAAAATAAATATACACAAGTGCAACACCGCTCCTAAACGACCAGTCTTGAGGAGAAATCTTGTACTTCAGCTTTCAATTATCTGAACATTCAAAATATCATGTATTTGTCCTTCGTGAAAATATAGAGTGCTTCGTTAAGAACATATTTAGAAAAATAAGCAGTTTTCCATGAGTTTACAAATCTTGAAGTAAGATAATTGAGCCAATGTATATATTTATATATACATGTTCCTTGCGTCTCTTTTAAAATTAAAGTTTCTTTAATACCCTTTGTCTATAGTCACACCAGAAACCTGTTATAAAAGAAACTGAGCTAAATTAGAACCAATAAAGCTACACAAAAATAAATTGAACCATTTAGTGTGCATATGACGTCATGTTAGATACATATATGTTTATTAAAATTATAGAAGAATAAGGTGCACATATCTTGGGTCATATGCCTGATATCCATCTCCTGTACATGGGTCAGAAACAATTCAGAAAAATTTTAGATGGCCAGACAACTTTTGAACGTACTTAAGAAGGGATGCCTTCAGTCATCTCATATATCATAGTTGTTTATCACAGAATCACAGTACAAAAATCAGAAGATTTACATTTGTCCGCATAAGTTCAAAAAAGATAACATCATCCATCGGTAAGCACAGCTGAATTATTACCAAATACTTGTTAATTTCAGAACTGAAGAACTTATACAGCAATTAATAGAACTAATAGCAGCGACATCAAAAAGCAATATCCGGGTAACTTTTAATTACAATTCTTTAAGCGGACAGATGATTGTGGACCAAAAATGAAGATCCATATCAAAATTGCAGTGCTGTACAGAAATATCAACTTGGGATATCAATCAACAATTCTTAATACTTAACTAAAAATGGTGTATCAGCAATAGTGTGGCAGTCATGCTATTTTCAATAGGAAGAATTGTTATTATCTTTAATCCAGTCACACGCAAAAATATCAAAAATTAAAATCCCATTATCTTATAGGCATTTCTACAAGCATACAAACAAGAAGACTGGAACCAAAAATATTGAGTGAGTTTAAATATATGGAAGACAAGTAATAAATTTTTTCTGGCTGTTTTTTTCTTAGATTCCCTAATAACATGACTTGTTTGATTATCTTCAAGGTATCACAAAAAATTAGTGAAACTTTTTATCTCAATGAAGCATTCTATAAAAAAACATATTTGGCAGATTGTTGTGCTGGTATAAGAAGATCAGAAAAGGGGAGATTCGACGTGACTTTGTAGATCAGAGTTCAGAGGGAACAGAGTAATTGGTTCTTCATAACAAGCTTCATATGTGCTTCTGCATAAAAAGGATACCGCATAAGTAACTGATATAGCTCGGGCAAACAAGCAATACATAATACTGAAGTTATATTCCTGTGAAAATACAATATGGAATTATAATGGTAGATGTATGTTAAAAAACTAGTAAATCAATTTCAGATTTTCTTATGTCAAAGATGGGTGCTTCAAGAAAAAGGCTTTCCAGTTTTATCATAAACACAAGTTGTTGATCTCTACTTTAATTAAACTAGACAATACAAATTGCACTACAAAAGTGAGATCATTCTATCAAATTTTGTCTTTGGAACAGATCAACGACATAAGTAGTACTAAAATTATTGTATGGGAAGGGGAAAGAATACATAGAGTACGTCTGTATGTGCAGATAATGAATATAATAAGATGGTCAATCAGATCTCAAATATATTGTTGAAACTTCCCTGGGGAAAAGTTGGTGCACCAAAATACATAGATTGATTATGATATTCCTGGAAGGGAGGAGAGATGCGGATCATACCTTGGGATCGTGGTGCTAAGAGAGAGCATTGTTTTCTGGTGAATATCTTGGGAAGGATGAGAAAGTGCATCCTTCTTCAGATCTGACAACCATCATCCGGAAGATGCACAGAAGTGGAGCAATCTCTTGGAATCATGTTCCCATGGGAGGAAGATGGCAATGTTGACTGCATGGAGAGGCCGACCTGTAGTCGTGAGATCCTGAGCGGTGGAGCGCCAATGAGGACATGAGCAGTGACGGATGCAAGATCAAAGGGGGGCTGATCTCTTCTTCTTCCTCTATTTATTCATTTTTTCTTCATTTTTCCACCTATTTTTCTACGTTATCCTTTATATTTTCCTCTAGTATACCAGCTATAGGGGGGAGGGGGGCTGGAGCCCACCCAGCCCCCCTATAAATCCGCCCCTGGACATGAGTCCCGTAGTCACGGCGCGCTGAAGAGAGGTCAGCGGAGGAGGGGACGAACCCTATGTGCGGTTATGTGGGAGGCCTTGTATGGATTGATCAGGATTATTTTAATCTTATAGAAGACGAGAAGGTGGGAAGGTTTGCAACACATCTACTTTCCGTCCCGAGGAGGTGGAGGAACAACCGACTCCCGAAGTCCCTGAGCCCACCATGGACGTGGAGGAGCCTCCCTAGTCCTTGGCAGTAGATGCCGGGAAGGGCGACACAGGCGTGGCAGTGGCGGACCCGAACGTGCTCATGACGTCGCTGTCACTGGGGCAACGGGAGAAGAAGAAGAGGAGGGCGCCAGAGCTTTCCACGAAGGTACCAGAGGTGGAGGAGGTGATCCGAGAGGAGAAGGAGCCCAAGCGAGGGTCGGTCCACATTGTCCGAGTCGAGGGCAACGAGTTCATGTACATCGATGATGAAGCGGCGGCGGAGGAGACCAACGCCTTCTTGGGCGATGCCAAAGTTGATGGAGGCGTTCAGGTATGGAGATTCTGCTTCTCCAATGAGTCTGTGTAGATTCTTGACGTTTGATGACCTGGTCGGTGTTCTGCAGCACCTCATAAAGGTCGGCGAGGAACGGAGGCGAACGATCGAGAAGCTGACGCCCCTGGTCGAGGAGAATGAGCAGCTCCGGGGAGAATCAAGCGCGTCAAAGGCCAGTTCGCTAGCCTGGAGGCAAGCTTGGAATACGCCCATGCCCGGTTGAGGGAGCTGGAGGCGGCCATCCGGCAACAGGAGGAAGAGAACTCCTAGCTCATGGCGCACGCAGAGAAGGTCGATGAAGTCACCGCGGCGCATGAGTTGCTCATAGACTTTGCCTTCCTTTGGAGGTTGCGCAGGGTCTGGTCGGAAAAGTGACGATCTTTGTTGTTTGTGCAGAGTTGCTCAAAGCCAAAGAGGAGAAGCGTCTCCTGGCAGAGGAGAAGATGACGGCGGAGGTGGAGACCCAGAAGTGGCAAGACATGCACCAAGGTAAGTCCCTTCGTCGATGTCTGGTCGGAATGGTCTTAGAGAGTCGCCTTATTATCTGGTATGCCATCTGCAGTTTACTAGGACAATATGCAAATGCAATTTGCAGATCTAGACAAGAAGGTGGGCTAATATCACGATCGCTTCTGCTCGCTGGCTGAGGAGGTGGCCCCGTTGGTGTAGTGCATCGATGAGGAGCCTCTTTTCCTTGCGGAGAAGGAGCGGAGTACCACCGAGAGTGTCGTGAAGAAGGCGCGGGGCCTGTGGGGGTGCTTCCAGGTGTACAGAAGGCGGCGACGCAGAGCGTAAGTGCTCATGGGCTTGCCATCCTCCATACGCATTACCCATGGATGGAGATGGAGAGGGTGAGCGTAGGCTTTGCTGCCAACACCTCGGAAGCTGATATGGAGCGTTTGGAGACGGAGGCGGAGCTGGCCACAGAAGCCCTCATTGCAGATGTAGACCTGTTTGTTGCGGGATAGCAATAGACTGTATCTAGGGCAATAGTCTGTAAATAGACTCTTGAGTAAAATTGTTGATGCTAAAATTTGTATTCTCAGCGACAAGCACACTACAAGGCCCTCAGAGACCGTACAAAAGTGAGAGTCCTGATCTGCTGAACCTCTAAAGGCAAAACCGAGCTTGGTGATTTAAACCCGAGGCATGCCAGTCAAACTGATCTGCAATTGACAAGGAAGAGCCTGTCAGTTTGGTGCCAGACAGTTCCAAAATATACGGATCTGAAACAGCCATTTATCAGAGGAATTTGACTAGAGAGTCAACTCCTGATACTGTAAAGCATATAATAGAACTGTAGAACGGATATTGAAGATACACGAATCAAATAGAAAGACAGTTTGCCGATCTAACTTAGCTAATACAAGTATAAGATCCTATATGCATAGCAATAATCAATGTAAAACCAATAGATCAACTAACCATGCTGGCAATTCTGATCGCTAACAGTGGGGTGTTTCTATGTAACCATAATAACGACCAAATCTACAAAATATCTTAATTACTAATAGTGGGGTGTTTCCATACAGCCGTAACAATAATCAAGCTAAATCACGTTCAACATAATCAATAGATATACTAGTCTTAAAATGATGCATGTGTACATGGTATGGGTGAAGGTGTGACTTGATCGGCTATTTAGCCGATACAGGGTCCATGAGGCACGAACAAGATCTATGTACTAAGTTACATCTTGATTCAAAACTAGACAAGTTTAATTTGACATACCTGTTAGCGAGGTTCGAAAATACAGCCATAACAAGTATATGAAACCAAATCTACTTACTTTCGAATCAATCTGTAACTGAGTAGTATCTCAAACGCATAACATATAATATGTAACAATCGAGATCGATAGATTAGCCGATATGAGTCTAGGTCGACTATTTTGGTTAGGATGAGTACAAATATACTTAGAACAATAAATCTAGATGATGATTAAGCTTAGTCTAATATGTCAATCTCGATTGGGCAAGATATTGTTGTAATAAATAAAATCAATTTAAATAAACAATATCGATAACTTGATGAATCTACTAAATTGCCAAATCTAATAGAGTCGATAACTAATCTAAATCGACTACTTGCAAGAGGTTGGACTCAGCCAATGCAGCCTTACAAATAATAAACTTAAACCGATAACTAACTCATATCATATTATAACAAGAGTTTGGTCTAAGCAAAATACAGCCTTATTAGACGATAATACGAGCCATGACAATATACAAGCAAACCGGAGGTTGAAATCAACCGATGCATCCCTGTTTGTTTGAAGGTCTCGTCGAGATCTACTTTACTCCTACTCCTAAAGGTTTTGGCCGGAGCCAAAAAGGGTTGTTTGATTGATTATGTATCCTCTTTACAATAGACGGGGCTTAACTATTTATAGCCCAAAAAGACTCCTAACTCAATACAACTAGGTTACAATGCGACAAATTAAACAAATAACTTAGAACCCAATCTCCCTTTTCTGGCAGAGTCTGACACGTCTTCAAGCTTGCTGATTCTGGTTCGAATAGATTCTTCAAAATGTGTTCTTTACCGAACAATTCCTTCCTTAATCAGTCGATTTCCTTAACCAAACCGACTGTTTGGGCCCATAGATGCAAATTCTTTTCGATCAAAAATCTGGTGTCAACACATGCCCCCCAATTTCGGGAAGAAATTTATTTAATTCCGGAATTGCCAATCCTTCTTCTTCATTAGTCGATCAGTCGAGGCTTCATATTCACCAACCATCATTTTCTTTCCCTTCACTCGGCTTTCAAACCCTAGCTCTCAAAAGCACGCTTGCCGCCACTCCCGAGCCCAGTAACCCAAGTGATTGCTCAAGAATCTGCAAGTCACTAATCACACAAGAGAAATGGAGACCTTGGATTCCATCCCTGAGGTAAAAATTTTGCTTCCAAACTTTCTTTTTTCTCCTGGTGATTTCTGCATTTCTGTCTTATTCATTTTTTCTGTGAATTCATTGAAATCTTCAGGAGCTTCAAAACCAGATTTTTATCCCAATAGATGGTAATTCAGATAGCATTTTCCTCGACCCAATAGGCAGTTCTGACCCTTCTCCAGTCATAATCGCCGAAACCCAAAGAATCCCTTTCAAATAGTCTAACCTGAATTTGGATATTTGGGACAAGAAAACTTCTTTGAGGAACTGGCCATCAATCATCCCAGGCTGGATTGGCTGATCAAAGTAGCAGCCAAGAAAAGGACAGATTGGACCCTTCAGAATTTAGATCAATGTATCACTCTGTCCCTCTCTGACATCAAGAAAAATGAGCCTCTGTTGAAAGCTGCTTGTTATTTCTGGTCCAACGCCTACAATGCTTTCATGTTCAGGAAGGCCTTATGACCCCAATTTTAGCCGATGCGCATATGTTAATCGGCTTGACCATTACTAGAGATACTAACCCTTATGACCTTCTAGTCAAGCCTTCTGGAAGGCTAGAGAGCATCAGATCAGGAGGCTGTTCTCATTATATCACCAATTTCAAATCTGCTCAGAACAACATTTCAGATAGAGAACACACAACCTTTTTTGAACATGTGGCTAGATAGATATTTATTCTGTGGACAAGCTTGCTCTCCAACCTACAATTATTTAGTGTTGGCAGAAAAAATATCAATGAATTCTGAAATACCTTTGGGCAAATATCTCTTGGGAGCTCTGTACAGTTTACTGAACAAGGTCTCTCAGTGCTTGATGAAGAATGAGACCATCCCAACAATCACTAGCCCTTGGTGGTTCTAACAGCTCTGGATCAATCTCCATCTCCACAAGCTAGTGACTCCAGAGCTAACATCTCTATCATTTCCTTCATCAACTTTCTCAGAAGATCAAGAAAAACAATTAGCCGATGAAGAAAAGGTATGCCGATGCACATCCTTTGGTGAAGCTGCAGCAGTGATCACCATCAATGGGTCAACTACCCTTACTTCTTCAAACTCTTCTATCAAGGTCTTCTAGATGGCATTCTTGAATGGTTCAAGTATCCAGACATCCTAGAATTTGAAGCCCCATTTTCTTTCAGATCCCAAACTGAATACAATGATGATATCAGTCTGAAAATTCTGAGTCACTTGGTAAGACCCTGTATTTTACCCATGAAAGGATCAAGATGCCCAAGAGGGGGGGGGGGGTGAATTGGGCTTTTATAAACTTTTTGCAACAATTAAAACCTATCAAGCCCAATTAACCCCTTTGTGCATAGAAGTGTGTTTCACTAAACTCTACCGCACAAAAGACTATCTCTAATCCATTCCTACTCTAGCATGGCAATTCAATTATGTAAGAACAACAAGTAAAGTGCGGAATTGAATTGCTCAAAAGGTAAATGCGAAAGTAAAGAGAGTAGAAATGACTCAGCGACTTTTTCCCGAGGTATCGAGGTGTCGGCACCCCTAGTCCTCGTTGGAGTACCCGCGCAAGGGTATAGCTCCCCCTTGATCCACGCAAGGATCAAGTGCTCACTATGAGCTGATTCATCGCCACTCCGGCCAAGTGAATCGCTCGCTACCGGTCACAACTTGGCTTGGGTCATCCACAATGCCTTCGGATAATCACCAAGCTCTCCGATCGCAACCAAGCCGTCTAGGTGATGCCGATCACCAAGAGTAACAAGCAAGAACTCTCACTTGACGAACGCAAGGCTAATGAGATGGGTGGATGCACACTTGCTACTCTTTCTCTAATGAGGTGTTTGATCACTCAATTATCAAATCTCTCAACCTCACTAGGCCTCTTGCACTCACTTGCAATCACAATGTGTTTGGCAACCTTTCAAATGAGCAAGAGAGATAGCATGAATGAGGTGGAGGCATATTTATACCCCTAACTCAAAACATGCACGAAGGGGTAAGTCCAGCCAGTTACACACTGACCGGACGCACCTGTCGGGGTGACCAGATGCGTCCAGTCAGTGTCTAACGGCTAGCTGACGTGAGCCCTAACACATGTACAAACTACTGATCGGACGCCCTCGTGCGTCCGATCGCGTAAAAACGCCTTTGGAACCTCTCTGGACGTGATCGAACTCACCCCCTTGGTGCGTCCGATCGATCACTGAGGCTGAGTCCGGTCATGACCAAACTCGTTCCCAGCGAACTGCTCATGACCGGATGCATACCCTAGCATCCAATCAGAGGAGCACCAGCGTCCGGTCGCTATTTGAAGTCCAAAACGACTTCGGTTTGCGACGCTCCCTTCACGAACTTTCTTCCTTATGATCTTAGGGACCTTTCTAAGCTACCTAGGGCTTTCGTTAACAAGTGTGCACCTACACCTAACTCAAAAGTCTCACCTAGGTCAAGCTACCCATTCAAACTCCCCTTAATAGTACAACCAAAGATAAAAAACAAAGACCTATGCTACTCTAAGTGTCCTCCAACACCATATGACACTTAGAACTAGCCTATCACCGTCTTCGTCGTCCATCCTTTGAAAACCGAACGAATTCCATCAATAAGGGGACATGAATACCATTGTGTCCACACGATCATCATTACCATGACCTAACTCAACTGTTTTTGCAAAACACACATTAGTTATAGTAATTTACCGTTGTCATCCAATCACCGAAACCCACTAGGGGCCTAGATGCTCACAATCTCCCCCTTTTTGGTGATTAATGACAACCTCAAGTATGTTTGAAAGAGAGGTGAGATTTTCAACCACTTGGTTTATATAAGCATGTTGCAATAAGATCAAAAAGGGTTAGGCATGCTTATACAAACCAAGTCCACATAAGTACTCAACATATAAGAATTAACACAAGTACTTAAGAACAAGCTCATTTATCAGAGAATAAGTGCGGAAGCAAAGTAAATGAGCATAACCATGTGACATGAAATATATAACGAGTAAGGCATAACATGTCACAACCAAAAGACATACTCATATCGTACAAGTGCATAAGACAAACATGTATGCAAATGAGTGCAAGGATCACACAAAAGAACCGAGACCCTCTCACAAGCTCCCCTAAGTCTAACATACGCTCCCTCTCCCCCTTTGGCATCAAGGACCAAAACCTAAGGGTCAGAAGGCGGGACGGGAGCAGACGAGCCAGGCGACGAGGTACGTGGGATAGCCTCAAACTAAGAAAGAAGTGCCTCCTCGTCGGACGACGAACTCTAAGCAGGCTGACCCTCTGACACTGGAAGTGGCGGTGAAGCAGTCTGGGTCTGCTCAACAGTCTCTGTGCGGTCTCTGCTCGAGAACCTCTGGCTATGGGAGCTCTGGCTCTGGAGGAGGATCCACTGTCTCTGTCACTGCCACTGACACGGTAAAGAGGCCTCAGGTGCTGAAGGAATTGGCAGGGTCGGGCTCTGAGTGACTGGTGGCTCAGATGATGCTACTGAAGAGGGTAAAGTCTCTGTAGTACCAGTAGCGGGAGCAGGAGCTGGAGCGGAGGTCACCGGCAAGTGAAACTCTGGAGGTGTAGGCTGGCCGATGAGCTCGCTGAACGTAGCCTCCAAACTCCTGGGGGTCACTAGAACCGACTCCGTCTGAGTAGGAGTGAAGCCTAAGTGGATTGGTGTGAACCCCGGCAGCTGCCCTGTCACAGGTGAAGTGAACCACTGTGTGTACGGCGTGAAGGGCAAGACCGACGACAGAGGATCTGTCATGTAGAACGAAGTCGACGGTCTGGGCTACTGTGGCTGAAACTGAGGCGGCTGAGGTAACTATGGAACTGCGGCCATCCTCTCCATGAAGGTTAAGGTCTGAGCCTGAAGTGCTATCATCTGCATGTCTAGCGTACTCCTGAGCCTGACGCTGCTGCTCCTCAGCCTGTCGCTGAACCTCCTCAGTAAGCCATGACTGCTACTGCTCCATCCGTGAAAGAATAGCCAGGAGAGCTGGGTTGGAGCCAGCCATACGGGACGAGGAGGCCTCTGAGTCGTGAGCTGCTGGACGCATCCTCAGAAGAGGAGCGTAGTCGTCGTCGAAGCTGTCAGTCGGGATCTCTGGAAGATCAGGCTCCTCTGCCTCTGCCTCAAGATCTGCCAACTCTGCCTCTGCCAGCTAACGAACTGCCTCGTCCTGCTCTGCATCTGTCTCAGGAACCACTGGCCTCTGTTGCTGCCTCCTCTGACGAGTTTCTGGACTGACCCCAATGATTTGGCGAGTGTCGTATACGGGGAACTCAGTCGAAGACTGTGAGAGTGGGGAAATCAGGGCCGGAATCATCTTCCTCAGAATGACACAAATCCAATGAGCATATGGAAGCTGTCGGTGACCCTTGAAACCCTTTGCAAGTGTATCCTCCATCTCAGAGATAATCACGTCCCAAATCTCGAACTGAAGCTGGGAGACTAGGTGGTGAACAAGCCAAAGCTGTAGCCGTGTCAAGCCCTCCCTGTACCCTGTCCGAGGTAAGATAGTACGCCTCATAACCTCGTTCACGAGACGGGCCGTCGACGTCAAGTCACGAGGACACCGGCTGGACCCCTCTCTGAACGGCTCTCGGAAGAAGGCACAAACGAGATCTGCAGGTGGAATCTCCTCGGCATGGGGACGTCGTGGTGGCTCTATCTCGCCGTAGCACAAAGAGTGAATCCTCGTCTCGTGAGCTATCAGTCCAAGGTACTCTCTTGCCCTAGTGCTGTAAAGTCTGTAAGATCGACCCCTGAAAGCAAAGTGCACGAAGCGATGGTCTGGGGAGATCCATAGTGATGCGTAAAACTGTCGCACCTAATCCTCGACATACTGACCAATCCATCCCAGTAAATCTGCCAAGCCGGGCAGGTAAGACAGCATGGGTCGGATGGCCTCTCCTCCAGCTGCAACGATGTCCTCCAGTGGGCAAATACGGTGAGGCCTAATATGCACGCCACTGTTGACAAACACTGTGTAAAAGTCCTCCTGAAGAACTGTATAGAAACCCTCGAAGGCCTGAGGGTGCCTGGCAGCTGGGAACCACTCCTCGTATGGAACTAACCGAAGAGCCTGCACCTGACGTGTTGTAGCGGCCCGCAGGTCCAAGTGCTCCACAGGTGGGGGGTCCCTGTGGCCTCGGAGGGGGTCCACCACCCCGCCTCTGCCCCTCAGGTCTAGGAGAAACCTGAGTGCGAGTACGGGTGGACCTGCGAACCGGTTGCTAAGCTGGTTGCTCCTCTGTCTGACCATCTGCCTGGGTCTCTGTAGCTGCGTTGGGCTCTAGAGCAGAACCACCTGCTGAAGCTGCGGCTGCTGCTGAAGCTGCCTCTGACGGAAAGCGGAAGTCTGGGGGGAGTACGTCAACCGGGTCGTCAAGAGAGTACTGCTGGCCATGAACACGGAGCACTCCCCCTCGCTCGGAAGCAGGGCCTGCTGCTGCTGCTTGGTAAGCTGATTGCGAATCTGAAGACCACTCAACTGTCCACCCCTCTCTGCTCGCTCTGCTGCCTGTGCCACTGCCAAGGCCATCTCTGAGTCACGATCTAATCTCTTGCGCTTCTTGGTCACATTCTTCTGCTTCCCCTTCCCCTTGTCACGCGAAGGAGGACTAGGGGGAGGAGGACCTGCCCCGGGACCGCCATCGACGTTCTTGCAGAGTGCCATCACTACAAGAAGAGAACCACTGCCAATAGACAACTGATAATATCCACTGAGAGCAACTGTCGCTAACAAATTCCCCTGCCAAGAACCTCTGTCAAATCAAGAGACTGGACTGAACCTTAGAGGCTTGGCCTCATTCCGTATCTGCGAGCTTGGCCCTGGATTAAACTGTTACTGCCAACTGCCAAACTGAGGTCAAAGACATGGTCCCGACTCGCTGTAGGAGATAGATAGGGATATATAAGCATATGTAAACTAGAGATAAGAGAGACCCTATCGGAAGCAAAGAAAATGAGATGAGAAAGAAGATATGGCTTTGCTACCTGACGAAACTGAGGAACCGACGAAGCGAAGGTAAGGAATCGACGTGTTTGGGCACCACGGGTTCTCACCGGAAGGATCCGCGAGAGGATCAAGGCAAGAGCAAGGTTAAAAGATAGCGAATGGTGGCTAAGGCATTGCATCGAACAGTTGGTAGGCAAGGTGGAAAAGGATTTGAGAACAGGCTCACTAGATAGCTGCAGGCGCGAGGAATGCTTGCCGGGGTGCTACGGAGGTCGAGAACCACGTTGATGGGCGGCGCGCCAGCGAAGGAGCGGAGCCGCGGAGCCAGCGGGATCCGGCGAAGTTTGGCGAGGAGGAGCAGGCCGGAGCAAGGGCGCGCGGAGAAAAACACCACGGCGGAGTTGACGGCGCGGGGTTGGGCCGGCGGCGAGGAACAAATGCGCGGGAGCGGCGGCCGGCAAGTGGGGCGTGCGGGAGAGCAGCGGCCGGCGAGCTGATGGTTAGGGTTGAAGCGGCGGCGGCGGCGAACGGTTTGGGCGCGGGCACGAGAAGAACGAAGAGGATAGGTTATGTGGGCCCACATGTCGGTTAGATAGACTTATTGCGCTCTTTAAAGTGTGATCGGACGCTTGAGCAAACGACCGGATGCCCGCAACTCAGTGTCAGATCGAACACAGAGAGCTCCCGAAATGCAAAAACTGCGATCGGACGCATACTATCCACCATGACCGGACGCACACCAGCGTCCGATCACAACTCGGGCAACGATCGGACGCATGCACCTCCTACTGACCGGACGCGACTGTGACACTATTCACCTGCACGTGAAAACTACTGACCGAACGCACAGGCAGCGTTCGATCACAGCGTCCGTGAAGGACCGAATTGGCGACCAGAGGGGGGGGGGGTGAATGGGAGCCTCAAATTTCAACTCGTGAAATAGATAGCCCTTGTCCCAGAAAGTCACCTCAAAAGCAAGACACGGGCTTGCTAGTATCCACGACCCTAGATGTAGGGTGAATGCTTCCTAGAAGCACAACGGAATACTACACAACCATAGAAGTCTTACGCAAAAACCAGAAACCAAATCTGAAGTCGGACGAACGAACCGCGGACGAAACAACGAACAAGTCACTGCATCGGACACTGGCAACGTCCGATGCCAACCCAACGGATGCGTCCAATGCAAACAGGTTCTTTCTGGAACCTTACTGCATGACCATCGGACGCTACAGGTCAGCGTCTGATGCTCAGGCTCCAGCGCGTCCGATGACCAAAGGACGCGTCCGATGCCCAGCGTCCGATGTCCACTCAAAAACACCAGAACTGACACGTGTCACCCGAGCGTCCGATGCTATGAACAGCAGTGTCCGATGCTCTCGTGACTAGCGTCGGATGCCCCCGAAAACTGCACAGTTCTTCGGCGATTCAACCCGATTTCCTCCGAATCAAGAGCTCTAGGGCTAGGACTCGATCTGAGAGGTCACAAGGATGTTAGTGAGCTACTCCTAAGAGATCATGGCTCGAACCTAACTCCAAATCGGTGAATCGAAGAGATTTGGGGGAAACGGATCGAGAGAAAACCGACCCAACACAAAAATCGGCCGATCTTCTAGCTCGTGAGGTTTGAGACGAATTCCTTCAGTAAAAAGATGCGCCTCACGATCTAGAAGAAGTGTGTTCAAGTGGAATCGAAAACCGTTCCTCGGAGAGGGAGAATCGAGCAAAACTCTGGGAAAGCAAAACCTAAAATGCGAAGAACACTAAAACAAAACGTGAATCGATTAGGGATTTCAACCGTGTGGCTACCACATGAGACAAACGTGAGATTACGGTCTCACTTCCAGAAAATCACAAAGCACAATGGTATGACCGGAGTCTCTCTGTGGATCGCTTGCAGCGAGGAATGATTAGAACCTAAGCGGGGGCCAGGGAGAAAGCTCAGGAACAAATGACTGGAAAGATCGAGAGAGAGAGGAGGGGTGCCTCTCTTATTTATAGCCTAATACAATAATCCCCTTCTACTCCTAGATACAGGAGTGAAGTGGCCAACCCTAGGGGTATCCCGGTCCAACTCTGCTGGTTGACGATCCGACGGCCACGCGCCTTCCTCATCCTTAGCTTCGCCTCGACGCAAGCCTCAAGATGCCGCCACATCCCGCCTTGTCGACCGCCGCGCCTTCCTCGTGGATAGCTGCGCTGCCGCGCCAGCCTCTCCACGCCGCCACGCGTCGACCGTCCTTTTTGTGGACCTCCCCCCGGTTTTGAGGCCGAAACCGGGAAACCTGGGCCTTCCCCCAGTTTTGAGGCTAAAACCGGGAAACCTGTCCTCCGGCTGAGTTTTGTGGTCCAAACTCAGAAACCCGCGAGCCCAGGTTTTGAGGCCCAAACCTGGAAACCATCATCGCCGAGTTTTGAGGCCCAAACTCGGAAACCGGCCACCCCAAGTTTTGAGGCCAAACTCGGAAACCGTCGAGGGTAGCTTTTTGAGGCTCAGCTACCGAACCCGCGCCGTAGACGGGATGTGGTTCGCACACCCCGAGTTCCAGCACCGATGCCAGAGCATGTCTAGCCTCCACGCCGGGCTCAGTGCATTCGCCTTCCTTCTCGGCCTCCCGCCAAGTGTCACGACGCCATCACCTTCCTCCCGACTCGGCCGATGCACCGCACATCCCCATGTGCTCTTGCTTGCCGATGCCATGTGCCAGCTACCACAGCTGGTCCTCAGGTCGCCCGGTCTGTCAGTCCAAGCCTCATGTCCACCCTTCACCGCTCCTGGTCCGTTGGCATGACACGTCTCTACTTGACCTTCACCTCACCTTCGACCACTGTCTCCGAGCTCCACACCTGCACAACAACACAACCAAGAGACATGTTGCCCGTTGACCGATCACTCATCACTCAGGAAGGGAACCACAAGGGCAGATATCAACCTTGTGTTCGCAATCTCCCCCTTGATGAGTGCATCGTCAACTCATAGTAACCGAGATCAAAATAAAAAGAAAAACAGAAGTAGATAGAAGGAGAAAACTTACTTGAGATGTTCAAAAGCCGAAAGAAAGGCCGAAGAAGAACAAATCGAGATAAGCAAAGATTAGTCCCCAAAGACATGGGCAATGGTTCGACACAACCAAGCAAGAGATCGGAGCAACAACTCATCAGAGAGCAAAACTCGATCAAAATCGGAGCACAAGACTTTGTTCCCAACCACATGGGCAACGACTCGACGCAACCAAGTCAGAAACGAGCTAGTCCTCAAGAAGAGGCAGAAAGGTCTCAACACCACTAGCTGAAGACTCGATACCAAATGAAGACTGCATCGAAAGCAACTACTGCCAGTCCCTCAAGATAGAGGCACAGAGGCTCAACACAACTAACAGTAAGCTCGATACCATTCTAGAAGTACCAAAACATGTGAAAGGACCGTGACGCCTAAGAGGGGGGGGGGGGGGGTGAATTAGGCAACTTAAAAACTTTACTCTAAACTATGGCCTCTAATTTCCACCTAGTCAAAACCTATGCAAGAAAGTAAACTATCTAATGTGCAACTAAGGTTTTGCTAGATGTGTTTGCTATCTCTAACGCAAAAGGAGTTATGCAACCTATGTTCCAATCCTATCAACTAGCCTATCAACTAAGCTAGGAAAGGTAAAGCACATAAACAAGGTAGCAAGGAAAATGCGGAAGATAAAGAGTGTGATAGAGATGCAAACTCCCGTCGACGACTCCGGTATTTGACCGAGGTATCGAAAAGCGCGCAAGCTTCCCCCTACTCCTCGTTGGAGCCCCTCGCAAGGAATCCCTCGCAAGGGCCAAGCTCCCAGTCGGGTAACTCCGTGGATAGCTCCGGGCCTTCCCCACACGCAAGTGGGTCTCCAGTTAAGCCACTCATGGCAAAGCCTCTCTCGGATGCTCTCCGCCGTCTTCACTATCAAGCTTCCGGCCGAAACGCCGCGGGCCTTGTTCCCTTCGGTACACGGAGGCGGCCACACCACAAACTCGGTTGGTGTGGTCTCGCAAGACTACAAGCCCCGCCGATGTACAACCACGGTGCACGCAAGCACCAGTAGATGAGAGGTTTTCAACCTCACTAAACACTAGGCCTAACACCTAGAGCAAGCGCAAAGCGGTGGTCTAACTAGCTTAAGCACTTCGCAAAGCACATACACTAATCACCTAGTATATCACTTGAGCACTTTTGTGGCTAGAGCAACTAAATATGTGTCTATATACTTGGTACACTTCCTTGAGCTCCAACCATGTTGTTTTGGCCGGCCATGGGGGTATATATAGAGCCTCAACCAAATAGAGCCGTTTGGAGAAAGTCATGGACTTCACAGCGGACCATCGGACGCTGGAGTCGTGACCATCGGACGCGTCGGATGCTCCTTTAACGGCTAGATGCCAGCCTGGCACTGTGTCGCAATGGCTAGTCAGCGTACGATGGTTGATCAACGGACGCGTCCGATGCTCACAGAGCCTCTCTAGAACCTCTCTGCATGGTCATCGGACGCAGGGTCCTGTAGCGTCCGATGTTAGCACCGGAGCATCCGATGCTCGCTGTGCAGGTTTGCACAGTGTCACAGTCGCGTCCGATGCCTCGGTCTTCAGCGTCCGATGCCTCTGCTAGCGCTGACACGAGCTAGGGTTTACCAACGGAGCGTCCGACGCCTGCGTGGGCAGCGTCCGATGCAGCGTCCGATGCACTTCCTTGCTTCATTTTTTCGTGATTTCTTGCGCCGTCTTGGTTCCATTCTTGTGCCTTGGACTTTGCTTGATCTTGAGAGTCTTCTATTGAGCTTCAAATGCCTTGCTTGAGGTGTTGATCATCGGATCACCATGTAGCCTTTGTCCAAGTCACATTTGCACCCTATTGGACTGCAAAACAAACACTTGCAAACACATTAGTCCAATTTGGTTATGTTGTTCATCAAACACCAAAATCCGAAGTTAAATGGTCCGAGGTCCATTTTCCTTACAATCTCCCCCTTTTTGGTGATTGATGACAACACGACCAAAACAAGCAAATAAAAGATACAAAATTTAAAATGCAATATACTTGCTAGGATGCAATGCAAAGGCAAGATCATATGATGTTTAAACGATACCAAATTGAAACATATTTAATCTAACAAATCTTGCCCTTGCCATAGAGTCCCACTATGTGACTTTATGGATTAAGGCTCCCCCTAACTCCATAAATCACTTCCTCCCTTTTTGAACCATTCCCATGAAAGTAACCATAGAATTTTTGAAAATTTGATTTTGGTTATTTTGTTTGTTTTAGTTTGGGCTTGATTTTGGTCCCTACACATTCTCCCCCTTTGGAATCAAACACCGAAAAGGAAGACACTAAAGCTCAAGAGAGGAAATATTATATAGGCTAAAACTCCCCCTAAGTATATGCATACATATGATGTAAGGCAAAAGCATATGCATAACCGACAAATTAAGGCATAAAGGAGTTTAATCTATATAATGCATGGAGAAAGCATATAAGAATATCAAATTGAGATCAACATAATGGTATCGGTTAGGAGTACCACATGTATATGCCAATTGGATTATCACCAGACATGATGCTTGTCTCCGAGAACTCCATTTTCCTTGCAATGAGACTACTACACACATGATAATCTTGAAAGTAGTGTTAGTCTCAAAGCTTCCAAATTGTAGAGTAGACTCCCCCTAAAAGTGTGCATACAAGTTTTGAAATACTTGTAGGAGACATGCACATTGACTTGTAAGGTCAAACCACCATTTTCCATATTGATATTACAAGAAATGTGACATCAATTGAAGATGATAATTGGGGTAGTTTATCTATAATTTGGACTTTGGCACATATAAGATAAATACAAAGTAAAAGAAGCTATGTGCTGTGCTTCTAACCAATTAAGACCATGTAGAATTGCTCTAAGAATGTGAGTGATATCGAGCAAAACTACCATATGATAAGCCTAATTTGCATGACAAAAGATATAAATATACCAATGCAAACCTAGGCAATGAAGGAACTAGATGCTAAAAGTAATTGCAAGAGATTATACCAAATGAAAGTAATTGCAAGAATTTAAATCTAGTTACCTAAAATGGGAGAGGGAACTTGGGTCCATAGTACCCACTAACATACTTGGCAATGACATGATCCAATGTGATGCACCCCATGATATGCACCCAAATTTTTGCCAAGTCTCCAAATTCCCCGAAGTCCACTTGACTACTTACTTCCCTTTCGGGAGCCAAACCTTTTTGATGCTCTTCATGGTTGAGATGATGTCCTTAGGCACCCAAATGCGTTTGGCCCCATTGTTGGCTTGCTTGTTCACCTTGATGGCCACCACCTTATCATTCTTCTTCTTCTTCAAAAGATAAGGTGTGGTGGCCTTCTTGGTGTAGGTGTTGGAGAGTTTGCTTGTTTGCCTTTTGTTTTTATCTTTCTTCTTTTCTCCCCCATGCTTCACCTTGCACTCATAGGACTTGTGGCCTTCCTTGTGGCAAAGGTAACAAACCACGGTTTGCTCCTCATCAAGCTTCTTCACTCCCTTGTTGGTGTTATCTTGATGAGTTCAGGTTTGCTTCGCCTTGCCTTTTGCTTGGGTCAAGTCCTTGGTGAGGCGAGCCACTTCTTGCTTTAGTAGCTCATTCTCCATTGCAACCTCTTGTGTGCATGTTTCTACAATCACATTCTCAACACAAGCTTGTTTGCACATGGGTGAGTCTAAATCAAGTAAATCAATGCAAGAAGTAGAGGCATCCTTTTTAGGCATATTAAAGATTGATTTTTCAATTTTAGGTGCCTCGGTGGGGTTTGCTCCGATGGTTTCAAGATTAGCAACTTTATTAGTTAGCTCATCACAATGTTTGCACATAATTTCCATTTTGGCAAGCAAACTTTTGTAAGCATCTTGTGTGCTAGCTAACTTTGCTTTTAGTTTTTCATTTTTCTTAGCAAGCTGCTCATCATCACTTGTGCAATCACATGTGCTTGTACTAGCCTCAAGTTTCTCAATTTTGTTAGATAGCTCAACATTCAAATTTGAAAAGGTTTCATATTGTTCAAGCATAGCATTGTAGGCTTGTTGAGAGCTATCTAATTTTTCTTTTAAAGCATTAATTTTCTTTTGTTGACTAGTACAAGCTTTAGCATAATTTAGATTATCTTGCACAAGTTCATTATAAGAGGGTAGCTCATCATCACTATCACTACCACTATTACTAGAGATAGAGCTTGAGTTACCTCGTGCCATAAGGCACATACGCGAGGAGCTTGATGATGAGTGTTTGCGGCCGTGCCTCTTGTGATGGGCTTCATCATCACTTGATGAATCATCCCATGTCTTGATGGTGGTGAGAGCTTTGGTCTTTCATCCCTTCTTTTTCTTGTCGTTGGGTGTGGGCTTTTGTTTTGGACAATCTTCCACAAAGTGCCCTTTCTTGCCACATCTATAGCATCCCTTTTTTCTTTGCTCTCTTCTTTGATTGGTGAAGAGGCAATCTTCTATGGTGATGGGCACACCCTTGACATTGAGCTTGCGAATCATCCTCTTGACTCCTTTCATAAGCTTCATTGTTTCTTCTTCATCTAAGGAGGAGTCGGATGAGGTGGAGGCTTGATCATCACTTGATTCTTCATCTTCATCATCCTCTTCTTCACTTGAGGAACTTGAGCTTGTCTCAACTTGCTTTTTGCCCTTCATCTTTTTGTGCTCACATGTGAGAGCGATGTCTTTTCTTGATGAAGTGGCTTCTTCTTGACCCATCTTGCGTGACATCTCAAATGCCACCAATTTGCCAATGACAATGGCCGGGGTCATGATGCTCAAGTCCTCCATGTTGTTGAGGATGGTGATGATGGTTGCATACTTGTTCTTTGGAAGCACGGAGATGATCTTCCTCACAATATCCGCATCATCTTGCTTTGTAATTCCTATAGAATGGAGCTCATTGATAATTAGATTCAACCGAGAATACATATCACGAACAAGCTCATTATCATTCATTTTAAAGGAATCATAGCTTGTTTTAGTTAGGTGATGTTTTTGCTCACGTACATTACTTGTACCATCATGGCGCTCATGTAGTTTTAACCAAATTTCATGAGATGTTTGCAAAGTAAAAACTTGGTTAAAGACATCCATGCTAATAGATTCAAACAAGCAATTTTTAGCTCTAGCATTAAGATGAATTTCTTTTTCATCACCCACGGTAGGCTTCTCGGGATTCTTAATGGGTTTCATCCCGTCGCGGGTGACTCTCCAAACACCTAGATCAACGGCTTCTAAAAAGCAAGCCATCCTAGCACTATAGTAGGGGAAGTTAGTGCCGTCAAAGTGTGGAGGCCTAGAGGTATCCATCCCAACCTCTCTTAGGGGCGTCGGCTCGAAGGCGATTAAGCCAAGAGTCCACAAGAGAGCCAACCTTGCTCCGATACCAATTGAAAGGACCATGACGCCTAAGAGGGGGGGGGGTGAATTAGGCAACTTAAAAACTTTACTCTAAACTATGGCCTCTAATTTCCACCTAGTCAAAACCTATGCAAGAAAGTAAACTATCTAATGTGCAACTAAGGTTTTGCTAGATGTGTTTGCTATCTCTACCGCAAAAGGAGTTATGCAACCTATGTTCCAATCCTATCAACTAGCCTATCAACTAAGCTAGGAAAGGTAAAACACATAAACAAGGTAGCAAGGAAAATGCGGAAGCTAAAGAGTGTGATAGAGATGCAAACTCCCGTCGATGACTTCGGTATTTTTACCGAGGTATCGAGAAGCGCGCAAGCTTCCCCCTAGTCCTTGTTGGAGCCCCTCGCAAGGGCCAAGCTCCTGATCGGGTAACTCCGTGGATAGCTCTGGGCCTTCCCCACATGCAAGTGGGTCTCCAGTTAAGCCACTCGTGGCAAAGCCTCTCTCGGATGCTCTCCGCCGTCTTCACTATCAAGCTTCCGGCCGAAACGCCGCGGGCCTTGTTCCCTTCGGTACACGGAGGCGGCCACACCACAAACTCGGTTGGTGTGGTCTCGCAAGACTACAAGCCCCGCCGATGTACAACCACGGTGCACGCAAGCACCGGTAGATGAGAGGTTTTCAACCTCACTAAACACTAGGCCTAACACCTAGAGCAAGCGCAAAGCGGTGGTCTAACTAGCTTAAGCACTTCGCAAAGCACATACACTAATCACCTAGTATATCACTTGAGCACTTTGGTGGCTAGAGCAACTAAATATGTGTCTATATACTTGGTACACTTCCTTGAGCTCCAACCATGTTGTTTTGGCCAGCCATGGGGGTATATATAGAGCCCCAACCAAATAGAGCCGTTTGGAGAAAGTCATGGACTTCACAGCGGACCATCGGACACTGGAGTCATGACCATCGGACGCGTCCGATGCTCCTTTAACGGCTAGATGCCAGCCTGGCATTGTGTCGCAACGGCTAGTCAGCGTCCGATGGTTGATCAACGGACGCGTCCGATGCTCACAGAGCCTCTCTAGAACCTCTCTGCATGGTCATCGGACGCAGGGTCCTGTAGCATCCGATGTTAGCACCGGAGCGTTTGTTGCTCGCTGTGCAGGTTTGCACAATGTCACAGTCGCGTCCGATGCCTCGGTCTTCAGCGTCCGATGCCTCTGTTGGTGCTGACACGAGCTAGGGTTTACCAACGGAGCGTCCGACGCCTGCGTGGGTAGCGTCCGATGCAGCGTCTGATGCACTTCCTTGCTTCGTTTCTTCGCGATTTCTTGCGCCGTCTTGGTTCCATTCTTGTGCCTTGGACTTTGCTTGATCTTGAGAGTCTTCTATTGAGCTTCAAATGCCTTGCTTGAGGTGTTGATCATCGGATCACCACGTAGCCTTTGTCCAAGTCACATTTGCACCCTATTGGACTGCAAAACAAACACTTGCAAACACATTAGTCCAATTTGGTTATGTTGTTCATCAAACACCAAAATCCAAAGTTAAATGGTCCGAGGTCCATTTTCCTTACAACATGGTGAAAACAGCTAGTCCCTCAAGACAGAGACACAAAGGCTCGACGCAACTAGCTGAAAAGATCGATACCAATAAAAACTGACTCGGGGCAAAGCAGAAATGCTCCCCCTCACTCAAAGAACTCCTCCTCAGCAAGTCAAGCATAAATTGCAAATTGTCACCACATCAAGACACACTCCCCCTTGGCTCCCCCTTGGAAAACTTCTCCCCCTTGGGGGTAATTTGCAGTCAAAAGAGAAGGGAAAAGAGCTCAATTAAGCAAAACGGAGCTAGGTCGTGCCTATCGGAGTCAAGCAAATGCACTTGAGTCAAAAAATGCATGTTAGCAGCTTCAGGTATATAGTCGATAGAGTGAATATATGCTCTAAAGAGTACTGATCCGACTACAAAGCAACAAGCAAAGGTGCTAGCAAAGGCTTAAACTGATCACCAAATACAAAATATGAATGCATAAGCCAAGTGAGCAGTTTTAAGCCATTCAGAAAAGGGTTTTCACCATCAAAATAGCACTGAACATGTATAGACAGGAAGTCAAACAAGTGCTAAACATGTATACAAGGTGAACTACCCCTAGCAAAGTTCAATCATCATGCAATAGAATGAAGCATAAACTTGTGTTTTCAGATTTCATCGGAGAAATTTGCAGCGGTTATTACACAAGTTCAAATTCAGCATGTGATTGCGAGAGGTTGAAAGTTTGTCATTGCCTAAGTTTTCAACCGAGCTAAGCCTATGCATATGCAATCAGGAGCTTGAAGCATCGGTTTCGGTCTTACACTACACGGCTCAAGTTTAACTCAATGCCCAATGAGAAACAGTCTCGATACTGTGATGTGCTGACAAAGCAATCCCATCTCGATCTTTTCAATTCACTAATACTTGGTTCATTTTAAGCAGATTATGAACAGTCCAAGCAAGTGAAACACTCAGAACTAGAGACATAACAACCTAGCATATATGTATAGCATAAGTAACCTCAACACATTCTACACATGCTGGTTGCCAATCTCAATGGTGAACATGTATCAAGTTTTAAGTTCATTTAGCATGTTCATCATTCTGAAAGATAGCTTAGCTCCAACATGTATCAGTGATCAAAGAGAGCCTAAGCTACAGACATCATCATATAGCATCAAAGCATACACTAGTCAGAGCATAAATTCATTCTAAGGAATATAAACATGAAGCTTGAAAATGCAAGATGTATACATGATGAAATGCATGCAGAAAACAAAAACGGAGTAAAACGAAACTAAACAGACTCAAGACCCAAAACTAAAAGTCAGTCTATGATACATTAGACAAAATGCTTCCCCCATCTAAAAGGGAAAACACACACCAAGCTCACCGCTCAACCTAGCAAAAGTTGAGAGATCCAAAGGCTTGGTAAAAATATCCGCAACCTGGTTATGGGTGTTGTTGGCGCAAAAAGTGACACCTCGCGCCAAGCACACAGCAAGCCGAAACGCTAGCTTCAATCGGGTGCCCGGAAATTGTTGAATCCGGAGACGTGCCAGTCGGTTTGACCTGAAAACCAACAAGGGATAAAAAAGTGAGAATACCTCTGGAACATGTCGGGTGAGACCAGACAGTTCCATATGTACGGCCTTGAAAGCCAATCATGACGGCACACAGCTATAGAAGCTGTCTGTCAAAGCATGTTTATAAAGTGATTCGGCAAGTATGAGAGCAAAGTATGTAAAGCATATTGACTGCCGAATGCGTATGTAAAGAGAGACATGCCTGAACAAAATGAGGATATTATAAACAGGTAACTTGCAAAAAATAGATCTATTCAAATAACACATGCATAGGCTAATCCAACTAATCTGCCGCACGTTTAGTCTTCATAAACCCGTCAGGCATAAACTCAAGCGAAGCTAATCCACCGCATGATACCACTTGCTATAAGTCTACACCGCTTCTTATAATTAGATTAATCCACCGCATGATACAATCTAATTATAACAAGCTAAAAGCATACATATGTTTGAACAGATCTATAAAAGCTTGTTACTCGTGTAAGCATAACCAAAATCGGCAAACCAGCCGAATTGGGGTCCATGAAGAAGGAACAAACAAGCAAGCACGATCAGACTGATCTAAAACCTGCATCTGCCGCACAATACCTAGTTTTATCAAAGCCTAATCGTAATTAATATGCATGAACCCACAACATGTAACAATCTGGATTGAAAGTTGATCCAGCCATCATGATATTATGATTAGCCAAAGCACAAGAGAACTTGCGGAACAAGGCCAAACAAAGATCAATCTAGATTGGGCAAAAGAGTGTTACAAGAATTAAATAAATAAAACATATAACACATGATAACTTAATGAATCTATCAGATCTGCCAAATCTAATAGAGCCGATAACTATTTTTACTCATGACTTAATCCGCCGCACGATACAAGGCATAAGCAAAAACTTCCCGTCATAAACCTAAATCCGCCGCACGATACTAAGCTTAACATACGAGACTACTTGCATCATATCTAAATCCACCGCATGATACTAGACATGATAACAAGGTTGTCGGTACTTACGGAGGTCGACGGATCGATGATTCCTCTCAAAGAACTCGATGACACGACTAAAGACTCGAAGGTGGCACGGAGCCGGTTTGTATTGATGTGGTTGTGAACAGATTTTAAAATAGCCAAGGGTTTATATTTATACCCTGCACGCGATACAAATCCTAAAAGGACACGACTATGAAATATTAAAGGAAAATACAATATTCTTGGCCTTCAACTCCTTTCAGAATCTTCATTGCCTTAATTGTCGTAATTTTGTTGCCCGATCGGCTCTCGCTTCCATCGTTTCAATGGAAACTCCCTTTTCTCAGAATAGCCGACCGCATGAGCAATTGCCAAATCCTTGGAAACTAGCCGACCACATGGATACTTGCCGAATGCCTCATACGCCCATCTCGGCACACTGGACATGCACGTCGTCTTCTAGCCTTTCCTTCATCGTGAAGCCATTTATGCTAAATATAGAACTGGACGTTGAGATGTGCATGCTTTATATATATTCCTTCATCGTGAAGCCATTTATGCTAAATATAGAACTAGACGTCGAGATGTGCATGCTTTATATATATTTATATTTAAATTGCCTTCTTTGCTTGCTTGCCACATCACAACGCCACCAAATCCAACTCCTGGCCAATGAGATCAGACCCCTCTGGCTTCTTGAATACTCGTTTGATCTGTCACGGTCATGGTCGATTATCCTCGTGATCGGCTTCTCTTGCCATATCTATTTCCTGAATGGAGTAACCGACCGCTTGGCCGTCTACCGAATGCTCTTCTCACTGCTCGTTGGGTCCACCTGTCATCTTCTCAATGTTGACCAAAATCCAGTGTTAACACAGGCCCCCCTAGTTCGGAGTATGAATTGTCATGCTTCGAACTATTTGATCTCTGTTGGTCTTCTTCAAAAAGCCAAGAAATCCATTGATATCAATAACATTTTCTCACCATGTTTCCATAATTTTGCCTGTAAAACAATAATTCTCCAATACATGTGGAAACAAGTTAGTTACAAATGCATATGTGTATAAATATTATAGTTCTTCCGTTTTATTGATCAGAAGATGCTGCAATGCCGACTACATCTCAAAATATCATATTTTATAACCAAGATTTCTTTTAAACTTGAATAAAATGGTACTTTACTCATCCATCCGTCTCTTTAATTATGGGGCTTTAGATCTCACTGAATCCTCAAGCGATTGCAAAACAGAATAGCTATAGAAATGCTTATATTTTACCCCTTGATCACTTTTCATCCGGAATTTTTATCATTATCTTTATATAAAATCGTATCACATAATATTGCAAAGTCAAAGACTCGATCATAAGGAGATACAAGCCATAAACCTAGATCAAGAAGTGCAAGTGAATATTTTTATTACTTTTTCTTTTGCATATGTCATTCTCCCTACTTTTTAAAATTATGAGGCTACTGGGCCTTCGGCCATCTTTTATTTTATTTGGCGGTCACTTGACCTTTTCTTTTTCATATTTTTATTTGGGTGGTCACTTGACCTTTTTTCTTTCTCAGTTCTTGCGGACACGTGTCCATCGTTTTTATTTCTGAGATTTATAGAATAGCCTCATATTTTTAATCAAAGAGAGAATGCACATGCAAAACACTTATTAGTTTATAACGTGTACGTGAATCTTGATCTTGAGAATATGACTATAATCTCAACTAGTAGTCACAATGATTTGACAGTGCTCAATATGACATTAAGTAAATTTTATTATTTCATTAAATCTCCGAATTTCAAGTATCTCTCAGAATAATGTCATAGCAAATTCTACCTCTATTCATATCCCACAACTACTTTCAGACAAAGTTTAAATTCTATGCAACCCACAAATTTCAAAGACTTCAAGATAAATATAATAACCACTAGACCCAAATCTTAAAGAAATCAAAGCTATAAACCAGACACAGGTGAAACATAAAACAGAGCATCTATTTATCATTTCAACAATGGATAACCCAAAATATTTATATCACATATTCATAGAGTGGAATTTTTTTAGGTTTTTTTAATGCGGAGACGCAACATGAGAGGTTTCGCTTTTTAATGATTTTAATTTTAAGCTCTGAAACTATTAGAGAAGCGAGGATAAAATTACACAAACCACCATTGAAGATGAAGCAGCCATTCGTTTTGTCCTTCTTCACGATGGATCACTCGATGTTGTACGATGTGTGCGTGTTGATCTCAGGCCCCACGACACGTAGTCACAGCGGCGTAATCGATGATTCACTGGTGTCCTCCTTTCTCTCATCCGAGACGTCTTCACCGAATACGGGTTGAAAATATTTGAAGCCAATCATAAACGTCAATCCTTCTTCTACAAAGGACTGGTTGCTTCAGATCTTGTAGCTGTTCTGACTATAAGTGAACTTGTCACCGTTGCATGTGTCTTGTTGGCACCACCTTATTCAAGGCCATCAACAAAGGTATCTCTTTCAACATGAAGTGTGCTGAAAATGTTTTAGCCGATGGTCTTCTATCGGCCGTCTGGTTGCTAACGTCCTTTGTGCTTCTGATGTAGCCTTTTGTAACCTTATCACCAGACTGAGCTTTTTGTGTTACTCAGAGAAAGGTAAAGTTATATTAATAGGAGCCGAAGGTTCTGTCTTATCGGCTTTTGCTTAGTATGCCTTTGACTTTCTTCTTGTTGAGGAACTGGAATGCTTTAGGTAAGCATGCTATCAGGTAACTCACGGTAGCTTCAAAGAACGTCATTTTTGATGAGGCTGAGTATGCCGTAGAGGACGAATACGAGCTCGGCGGTGCGTGGATGCGTGCACAATGATAACTCCAGCCGATTCCTGTATGCATATCGGCCAATTAGTATATTTTCTCGTGTTGTTGTATCCACTGATTCCTTTCCTGAATAGCCGATTCCAAAGATGACATGCAGATAATTAGCTATCGACCAACTTCCCTCGGCATGACCCCTTGATACTCAATCGGCTATTTATAGCAGCATGCAAGTAAATCTGAGTTTGGACTTTATCTCTTTGAACATCTCCATGGAAATCTTCCTTTTATTTATCTCTTCATGTGCATGCCGTGTCATGATATATTTGGAGACCGATACATTCATGCATGATGTATTTGAAGCCATTTTATTTTTAGGAGAAATCATATCAGCCAATTCTATCTTTAGGAGAAGTTCATTGGCTTCTTTAATTGGTTTCTATGTCCCTGCACGGAGCAAATCCACCCATGCATGCTACTCGCGTCTTCGTAGATGCCATGTACACTCAGATGATCAGCAGCTATCCCATGCGTACACGTTGAATCGGCTTTCACAATCAAACAGGAATTGTGGTCCCACCGGGCGTGCCAAAAAGTGTGTTGGCACAAAAAGTGACACCTCGCGCCAAGCACACAGCAAGCCGAAACGCTAGCATCAATCGGGTGCCCGGAGTATGTTGAATCCGGAGACGTGCCAGTCGGTTTGACCTGAAAACCAACAAGGGATAAAAAAGTGAGAATACCTCTGGAACATGCCGGGTGAGACAAGACAGTTCCATATGTACGACTTTGAAAGCCAATCATGACGGCACACAGCTATAGAAGCTGTCTGTCAAAGCATGTTTATAAAGTCATTCGACAAGTATGAGAGCAAAGTATGTAAAGCATATTGACTGCCGAATCCGTATGTAAAGAGAGACATGCCTGAACAAAATGAGGATATTATAAACAGGTAACATGCAAAAAATAGATCAAAATTTCCTAAATGGAGTAACCGACCGCTTGGCCATCTACCGAATGCTCTTCTCACTGCTCGTTGGGTCCACCTGTCATCTTCTCAATGTTGACCAACATCCAGTGTTAACAGGTGTCTACATGCCTAAGGTCAATGTCGCCTTTCTCATAGTGATCACGAAGAAAGTGAAAACGAACATCGATGTGTTTGGTCTTGGAGTGAAGAACGGGGTTCTTTGCTACACTAATGGTAGAAGTGCTGTCACAAAGTAAAGGGACCCGACTAAAATCTAGACCATAATCACGCAATGTAGCAACCATCCATAAAGCGCAAGAAGCAGCGACAACATACTCGGCTTCTATAGTAGACTGGGCTATGTTCGTTTGTTTGCGAGAAGACCACGAAACCAAAGAAGAGCAAAGAAACTGACAAGTCCTAGAAGTAGACTTGCGCTCAAGCCGACAGCCGGCAAAATCCGCATCGGAATAACCACAAAGCGAGAGGGTCAAAGAGGAAGAGTACCAAAGTCCGAACTCTGGAGTGTATCGGAGGTACCTCATGATGCGCTTGACCGCTTGCTTGTGGGAAGTCCGAGGGGACGCCTGAAAGCGAGCGCACAGGCACACAGAGAATTGTATGTCTGGCCTCGTCGCCGTCAGGTACAGGAGAGAGCCGATCATGCTCCTGTACTCCTTTTGGTCAACTGGCTCTCCGTCCTGGTCCGCATCCATCGCAGCAGGCATCGCCATGGGCGTCGTCAGAGGCTTGGCCTCGCCCATGTCGAACTTCTTCAGGATGTCCTTCGTGTATTTTCCTTGATGCACGAACGTCCCGTCTCGGGTTTGCTTGATTTGCAACACGATGAACAAGGTCAACTCACCCACTCATCTCAAACTCCCTGCTCATAGTATCTGCAAACTTGGCAACAAGTGCATGAGAGGAGCCACCAAAGATGATATCATCCACGTAAATCTGAACTAACAGGGTGTCATTGCCTTTCTTGAGGAGAAACAAAGTTTTATCTACCCGTCCCATTTTAAAACCCTTGGAGAGCAAAAAGGTTTTCAAATGCTCATACCAGGCTCTCGGGGCTTGTTTCAAACCATACAAAGCTTTTGAAAGTTTAAAGACATGGTTTGAAAACTTGGGATCCTCGAAACCAGGGGGTTGTCTAACATAAACCTCTTCCTCTATATACCCATTTAAGAAAGCACTCTTGACATCCATCTGGTAAAGCTTAAAACCCTTCGAAGCAGCAAAGGCTAGAAGGATACTAATGGCTTCTAAACAGGCTACAAGGGGCAAAGGTCTCCTCATAGTCTGTCCCCTCTTTCTGGCAAAAACCCTAGGCTACTAGCCTAGCCTTGTTCCTCACTACCATCCCATCCTCACCCTGTTTGTTTTTGAAAACCCATTTAGTACCTATAGGGTGGCATTCTGGTGGAGGTGGAACTAGGGTCCAAACTTGGTTTCACTCAAAGTTCTCTAACTCCTCATGCATGGCATT
Source organism: Coix lacryma-jobi var. lacryma-jobi (assembly GCA_009763385.1). Classification (NCBI taxonomy): domain Eukaryota; kingdom Viridiplantae; phylum Streptophyta; class Magnoliopsida; order Poales; family Poaceae; genus Coix; species Coix lacryma-jobi. Next base: position 61,677,375 of record CM019827.1, read on the forward strand.
AACCCAGTTAGGATCAGAAAGAGCGTGTCCAACATCTTTGGGCTCAAAAGAAGCAACAAATGCAGAATGAGCAAAGTGTGAGATTTCATACGCTCGCGACCGCGTGACTCGCTGGTCGATGCCGCCAATCATCGGCTGCGGGGGTGTGCTTGCTGAACGCTTCGGGGCGCTTGCCTTGCCGAGGTAGCCTCCCCCTCGCCAGATGTTGTCGCTCCCTCAGGTGCAGCGGGTGCTCACTGAAGAGGTGGCTCTAGAGGACCCCAGGAAGAAGAAGTCGTGGGATCGGGTCCTTGAGCTGAAGTAGTCGTCGCAGGGTCGACAGGGGCAGCCAGTGGAGTTGGCTTGGGATCACCCCAATCGGCATCTTCCTGCTCCTCCTCCACAAAGATGGTCTCTCCCAGCTCCTGTTCTCCTGCAACATCAAAAGCAGAAGAAATACAAGGCATAGTCTTGTCGAATGTGACCTCGCAGGTCTCCACTATCCGGTTAGTCTCAAGGTTAAGAACTCAATAAGCACGTGAATGCGAAGCATAACCAAGAAACACGCCATCAGCAGAACGAGATTCAAATTTATCCAAATTGCCTTGCTTCAGGATAAAACACTTGCACCCAAACACCCGAAAGTGTGACACCTTGGGTACCCGTCCAAAATGCACTCATAAGAAGTCTTCTTCATGAAAGCTCGAAGAAAGATGCGATTTGAAACATGGCAAGCGGTGTTGATTGCCTCGGCCCAAAAACGCCTAGGAGTCCTATGCTCATCGAGCATCGTCCTGGCCATCTCAACAAGGGTCCGTTCTTGCGCTCAACAACACCGTTCTGCTAGGGGTCATAAGGAGAAGAAAACTGATGCTCGATCCCATGAGAAGAACAGAAAGAGGCAAACTGTGAGTTGTCAAACTCAGTACCATTATTGCTACAGATAGCTCTAATAGTATCAGGGGAAACTCAGTTTTTAACCTCAAGATCAAATCACGAGCAAAAGAAAAATCCTCATACTTACCCTCCATGAAGAACACCCAAGAGTACCTCGAAAAATCATCCACGATCACTAGAACGTACCACTTCCCACCCGCTGAGCAAACCCGAGCTGGACCAACAGTGTCCATGTGTAAAATCTCGCCAGGTTGCTTTGTCATCACCTGATTAACAGGTGGGTGAGAAGCAGCAACCATCTTCCCGTGACGACAAGGATGGCAAACAAGGTTCTTCTGAAACTTAAGCTTGGGCAATGCTTGGATTAGGCCAAGTGAGCTAAGTCTTGTAAGCAAGTCAAAACTCAAGTGACCGAGCCTCCTATGCCACTTCCACAAATCAGAAGGACCAGCCATCAAACATCTAGAAGAGCCGAAAGAACGAGAAAAATCGGCTCTGAAAACACGACCAAAAGGAACGATCCAACAAACAAGATCTCCCCGAGGGTCCAAAACAGGACTCAAACCCTTCTTAAAACGCACTTCAAAATCATCTTCAAGGAGTTGTGAAACAGAAAGCAAATTGAAATGCAAGTTAGAAACCAAAGCAACATCATTGAGAACAAAATTCTCGTTGAGCCGAATAGCTCCATGAGAAACAACCTTACCTCTACTATTATCCCTGAAAGTGATGTACTCCTTATGCACCACGGGGTCTAGGCTAGAGAACCATTCCTTCTTTCCGGTCATGTGACGCGAACACCCGGAATCCATAAGCCACATGTTCTCCAACCGAAGTTCCTGCATCAATAGAAAGGCAGGAAATGAGCATATGGCACAACACTGGGGTTCGTATACTGAGAAGGATACAAGTGTTGTGTCATAGGCCCAGTAAAAGTGTTAGAAGCAACACCAAACTGTCCTCGTCCCATGGGTGAATAGCGATCACTACCAACCTGAAAGGGTGGTCCGCTATGGAACGAAAAACCTCCAAACTGATCTACATGTCCCATTTGAGCAAAGCGATCACCACCATACTGAAAAGGTGGTCCGCTATGGGACTGAGCAGCAAAGCCTCTTACACCCGGCTCACGATCGTATTGAGGACGACCGGAACCGCGACGGGCACGACCACCACCCCGTGGTCTAGCTGCCTAGGGCCTAGCCACCTGAGGGGGTGCACCTCCAGGTCTAGCGCCCTACCTCTGAACTCCCTGACCTTGCACACCATGGAGAGGGTGGTGTCTGGCCTGGTTGTTCAGCTCCAACTCCTTCCTAGCATCTCTCTTCCTCTGAAAGCAAAACTCAGCTAGGTGACTCTCATGATGACAGTACTCGCACTCGAACCTCACCACTCTCTTGGGTTGTTGGTTCCTATGGTTGAGAGGGTTGTGCACTCTAGCCGGCTGATTGCCTCTCGGAAGGGGATCACTAGAGACGTCAGGAAGGGTGTCAAGTGTGTTCCTAAGATGGTTAGGTTTGGGAACCAACACTTGCTTGTGAGCTGGAGCCTTGGGAGGTTCATCAAGGATTCCATCCTTGGTGATAGGCTTGGGAGGCTCAGGTGGGGTGATCTTGGTGAGCTTAGGGAGGCAGATGACTTCTCACTCGGGTTCACTCCGCTAAACTCACCGATCTTGCCAAAGATACTAGCGCCCTTCCCACCTGAAGCAAAGCCTACTCCCGAGCAATCAGTTACCCTCTTGAACTGTCTGATCATCATGCCCAACTGTGGCTCACTGCATGACACCCAACTCAGGATGGACTGAAGGTATGTGTTTTCCTCCTCGGTTTGCATCCTGTCATGCCGACAGATGGAAATCTCAAGCTCCATCCCTACGCATCGCTGACATGGAGTGGACAAGGTGCTAACTGAGCTAGCCTTCAAGGCTTCAGCAAGCTTGGCATTAACTCCTGCCAACTCAGTTCGCAAGCTAGGACAAAGCTTGCACGCACCCAGCAAAGAAGGCCTCACCTTTACTTCCTCCAGCTCCTACTTCAGGGAGGCACACTCACGACAATCACCCCCCAAGTCTAGCCTACTTTTCATCTCATCATACACCTCGATCAAAGAGGCATACTTGGTCTGCAGGGTGGAAAATTTTTGTCATGTGTGTGGTGCACACATCGCACTCCTCCTCATCGGTCACCCTCACCTCGGACTTAGCAAACTCAAGCTCCTTAAGCGCCTCATTCATCTTGGCCTTAAACTCATTGCGCTCACAGATAGCACGCTTGAGTTGCTTGTCCTGACCGAGAACTATGTCGACAAGAGAATTGCGCTCATCGGTACGACGAAGAGAAGAAGTCGATACCTCAGAAGCGTCATCGTCGTCGTCATCGGTGTCCTTTGCCTGGCGCTTGCGATCCTCTTTGTCCAAGGCCATCGTGCAGAAGCCCTTGGAGGAGTTCCCGAAGAAGCAGAGTCCATTGAAGCGTTCTTCCATCTTGTGCTCGGACCTGTCGTCGCTGGAGTCGCCATCATAGGTCTTCTCTCTGTCGCTGAAGGTGGCGAGGAAGGCACGCCGACCGGCGTCGAAAGCCTTCTCCACGTCCTCCTGTCGATCCGACGGCCACGCGCCTTCCTCATCCTTAGCTTCGCCTCGACGCAAGCCTCAGGATGCCGCCACGTGCCACCCTGTCGACCGCTGCGCCTTCCTCGTGGATAGCTGTGCTGCCGCGCCAGCCTCTCCATGCCGCCACGCGTCGACCGTCCTTTTTGCGGACCTCCCCCCGGTTTTGAGGCTGAAACTGGGAAACCTGGGCCATCCCCTGGTTTTGAGGCTGAAACTGGGAAACCTGTCCTTCGGCTGAGTTTTGTGGCCCAAACTCAGAAACCCGCGAGCCCAGGTTTTGAGGCCCAAACTTGGAAACCGTCCTCGCCGAGTTTTGAGGCCCAAACTCGGAAACCGGCCACCCCGAGTTTTGAGGCCCAAACTCGGAAACCGTCGAGGGTAGCTTTTTGAGGCTCAGCTACCGAACCTGCACCGTAGATGGGATGTGGTTCGCACACCCCGAGTTCGAGCACCGATGCCGGAGCATGTCCAGCCTCCACGCCGGGCACAGTGCATTCGCCTTCCTTCTCGGCCTCCCGCCAAGTGTCATGACGCCATCACCTTCCTCCTGACTCGGCCGATGCACCGCACATCCCCATTTGCTCTTGCTTGCCGATGCCATGTGCCAGCTACCAGAGCTGGTCCTCAGGTCTCCCGGTTCGTCAGTCCAAGCCTCACGTCTGCCCTTCACCGCTCCCGGTCCGTCGGCACGACACGTCTCTACTTGACCTTCACCTCACCTTCGACCACTGTCTCCGAGCTCCACACCTGCACATCAACACAACCAAGAGACATGTTGCCTGTTGAACGATCACTCATCACTCAGGAAGGGAACCATAAGGTCACATATCAACCTTATGTTCGTAGTCCGGTCATAGGAAAACCCTGATTTGACTTGATTTTTCGCGCCGACTTCTCCCAACCAAGTTCCAACTCAAATAAGAGGCAAATAAACACTAGTTGGAACAAAGTGGAGTGACCTCTCTCAAACCCTCAAATTTTCCAAATAATTTGCCATAGGCTAACTTAGTTTTTGTTGACAATAATTAACTATCGTTATTCACCGTCAATAATACTTGAATAAATGCCAAAAAGAATTACCAACTTAGAAATAGGAGGTTTAAACTGACAAATGCCATGTGTTTTGGTGATTCTATTTTTTCCAGGGATTAAATAGGAAAACAAGACTAAATTACTTCCCTAGGAAGGAATCCGACGTAGATTACTCCACCGCCAAGTTAGGAATTCTCTAGAAGACTCCATAGGACACCAGAGGACTCCATGAGGCGGGGCACCTCGAGACCCCGACAAGTGGGACCGACCGGTCAGGTGGGCCCACCGGTCGGTTGGGTCCCTAGCCCCCATGCCTCCTCCTTCTGGAACCTTCCTCATCCGCCTTTGAGGATCCATCTCAGCCCTACATGAAGTCGGTTTGATCTAACGGCCGCGGTTGATCCCTCAGGGCTATATATACAGGCCCCCAGGCCCCAGGGAAGAACTGGTCTCTCTTCAGAAAAGTCTACGCCTCATTTAGAAACCTTAGAAGAAGACTTCAAGAGCCAGCTTTCAAGGAGAAGACTAGATACCCCTCTAGTTTAGGTTTAGAACCTAGTCTTATACTAGAACTAGAAGAGAGAGAGAGAGGAAGAGATCAAGAAGGAGCTCCGGCCTATCAGATCAACTTCTCCATCTTGTACCTGCGGATTCAAGTTCATCTTCAACTTGCTTCAGCGATTGTTTTGGTAATCAACGTCTATACTTAAGTTTGAGCCATTGTTCTTATTATTCTTAAGGTTTATGACTCTCTTTTGAGTACTTTAATTCTAGTTGTGCTAGATTTAGAGTAGTTGGATAGTGTAAGCGTGGTGCTTAGACTTGATAGCTCATAATTGCCTCCTATAACGCCGGTAGTAGTGGTTGTTCGCAAGGGTGACTCTTATAGCCTTGTTGATTCTTCTATACTCCACTTACCCGTGTGTAGGCTCGGTAGGATTATACATTTGCATAAAAGACTCATACTCTGTTTGTGACCTTTTATGGCAAGTTCCCCACTAAGAATAATATAAACATATCACTCTTAAATTGGAATTAGACAGCCTTAGTGATCCCCTCTATACTTCTAGATTCTGCATCCTTGTTAGCTACTTAGGAGTTAGACTTTAAGACTTAACACTATCTGTTCCTTTGGGTTCGATATTAAAACTGGGTTACTCCTGTGAAGTGCTACATCGGTAGATTTTATCTGTGCGCTTGCGGATAAAGTAGAGTGTGCGTTTATTTATACCAACAGTTTTCTAGATAAAATAGGCAATGAAACCCAAGGAGACAACATGTGGCCACCAAAACTAGGGGTCTTAACCATTAGGAGCCTCGAATGCTCCCCCTAGCGGTGGACGAACACAACGGTTGCTATTGACATTTGTTAACACAAATAGAATATGGAAGATTCCGCAAGCGCACAGAACACCATTGTAGCATTTTACCGGGAGTATTCCAGGATCGTTATTTATATTTTACCACAGGGAAGCAAGGGTCAAGAATCTGATAACTGACTATCATGCATCTACTAACTCAGAGTACTAATTAGACTAAAGGAGTAAATGATATATGGTAATGATAGCACATCAAAGAGAATTCAATAATAAATGTATAGATAACTATAGTGGGAGGACAACGGAAGAGATAAAGGTTCCTATGTAACACTCTATTACTTGGATTCTAAGGTAACAAAGATGAAAAGATATAGCAGTCATAAACATTGACACTTTGGAGCAACAGGTCCTTTCCAACTCTCGAAGAAGACTGGGAAAAAGGTAGTTGGGAGAAGGCTGCCAAAAGCTCTACGAAACATCAATCCGAACGTGGCGGACTACAAAGGCCTAACAGAGCTGTCACCCCAGGGGCTACCACAACTATTCTGTGGGATTGAGCGCAACCTTAGGTAACTGAAGGACCAAGAATGCTACCAAAGGCGACCAGAGGGGGGGGGGGGGTGAATGGGAGCCTAAAATTTCTTTCATAATGTTAGGCTTCTGTCCCAGAAAATCAACCCCAAAACCAAACCGACAAGCGTGATGTCCACGACCCAAGGTATTGGGTGGATGTTCCCAAGGAACACAGCGGGACACCACAAAAGCACACTCGCCCAAGTTCACGCAAGTCAACTAGTGATAGGATGAGCTTTGGGTAACCTCAACCTCCCCCCAGCAACGCGAGGGGGATTCAGGCTATTTTGCAAATCTAGAAGCTCAATTTCTGTAGAGCACGAAGTCGGAAATCCAACGCAAAAACCCAAAATCAAATCCGAAATCGAACGAGCAAACTATGGACGAAACAGTGCAAAACTCACTGCATCGGACGCTGGCCTGTGTCCGATGTCCAGGCACTGGACGCGTCCGATGCAAAATGTAATGTTCTGGAACCTCACTGCATAGCCATTGGATGCTGGCTACAGTATCACTTCGGCGTCCGATGCTCACCCCTCGGACGCGTCCGATGGTCAACGGAGCGTCCGATGCTCTTTCAAAAACGTTGTCCTTTGACACGTGGCACCTGAGTGTCCGATGTGACGAACTCAGCGTCCGATGCCCTCGACCCGAGCGTCTGATGCCCCCTAAACTGCACAGTTTTTCCGCGGATTCAACCCGATCTCCTCCAAATCAAAAGCTCTAAGGCTTAGACTTAGTATGAGGAGTTCCAATGAAGTTAGTGAGCTATCCCTAAGAGATCATGGCTCGAACCTAACTCCAAATCGGTGAATCGGAAGAATTGAGGGCAAGGGAGACAAAAACCGATTACAAAAGGAAAATCGATCGATCTACTAACTCGTGAGGTTAGAGGTGAATTCCTTCAGTGGAAATATACGCCTCACGATCTAGAACAACTCAGTTCAAACGGAATCGAAAAAGACGCAGCGAGGTGGGAGATTGAGTCACGGGAAAGCAGGAAACCCTAGAAAGAAAATAGCAATAACTAAGATGTCTGGAGGGAGGGGTGGCCTCTCCTTATGTAGCCTAAACAATTATTCCCCTTCTACCCTTACAACTAATGAGCGGGCAGGCTAACCCTAGGGGTATTTCTGACCAACTCGAAGTGTAGTCGATCCAACAGCCACGCCCGCACATCTCGTAGCTTCGCCTCGACACGACCTCACCTGATGCCACCACGTGCCGCCACCACGCCGCTCATCCTTTTCACGGACCTCCCCCCGGTTTTGAGGCCGAAACCAGGAAACCTGTCATCCATCGCTTGAGTTTTGTGACCCAAACTCAGAAACCTGCTAGCGCCCAGGTTTTGAGGCCCAAACCTGGAAACCATCCTCAGCCCGAATTTTGTGGCCCAAACTCGGAAACCGGCCGCACCCAGCAAACCTGGAAACCGTCCACCCGGTGGTTTATCTGTGGCTGAACCACCAAACCGACGCTGTAGAGGGGATGCACTGCCCGTGCACCCCGTCCACCGACACGTGTCCCCAGGTCCTCGACCCGAGCCACACCATGTCCCGCAAGTCTCCGCTCGTCGCTGTCCCAGGCTGTCAGCCACCATAGTTGATCCTTAGGCCACCGGTCCCTCAGTCCAAGCCTCACGTCCGCCCTTCACCGCTCCAGGTCCATCGGCACGACACATCTCTACTTGACCTTCACCTTGCCTTCAATCACTGTCTCCGTGCTCGACACCTGCACAACACAAGCCAAAGAACATGCACATTAAACCAGTTGACAATCACTCATCACTCAAGATCCGGCATACACCCATGTATCCGCAATCTCCCCCTTGATGAGTGCATTATCAACTACCAACACAAATCATATGAAGGTAGAAGAAAAAGAAAGAAGAGAGAGTAGAGAACTTGTCCAAATGACCCAAAAGCACATCAAAGCCGAAAGAAGGTCAAGTGGAGTGAGCAGAACAACTTGGTCCCCAAAGACATGGGCAACGGTCAACACAACCAAGCAAAACAACGCTAGCCCTCAAGAAGAGGTAGAACAGGCTCAACACCACTATCAAGAAAGCTCGGTACCAATTGAAACTCTAATTGAAGTGCAAGCAAAACAAACGCTAGCCCTCAAGAAGAGGCAGAACGGGCTCAACACCGCTAGCAAGAGAGTTCTATACCAACTGAAAAGCTAGAGAGAAAGCTCGATATCAATTGAACCAAAGTCAACTGAGAAGCACATCACAATGCACAACTGCTAGTTCCTCAAGATAGAGGCACAGAGGCTCAACACAACTAGCAGAAAATCACTCTGACCAATTTGAAAGAAATGGAAGTGCTCCATACCAAATGAACCAAATGAGTGCTCCATACAAAATGAACCAATTTTAAAAATCATCAAGCGAGCAAACTCGAGCAAACTCAAGCAAACTCACCTTGGACATAAACTCCCCCTTCAATAGTGCACACAACTAGGATATGATTTATCAAAATTTCTCCCCCTTTGTTGATAATGCACTAACAACCAAATTTCTCCCCCTTAAATGCATATGAGTCAGAAATGCAGATTAGCAGCTTCAGGATTATAGTCAATAGAATGAAAAGATGCTCTAAAGAATGCTGATTCGATGACTCAACAACAAGCATAAATGCCAGCTAAGGCTCAAACTGATCACCGAATACGAAATGTGAACATATGAGCAAAGTGAGCAGTTTTAGCCAAAAAGGTATTCACCATCAAAATAGCACTGAACATGTATAGACAGGAAGTCAAACAAGTGCTAATTGTCGACAAAATATGGTCGATAGTCTACCGAGGGGTATGCCCAAAGTAGTAGATTGAGCGGCAGAGGCGTGCGAGACGTCTGCAAAGCGTAAACACAGGGACGAGAGACGACGATTTAGACAGGTTCGGGCCGGCAAGTCACCGTAATACCCTACGTCCTCTGTTCTGGTGGCTGGTTTGTATTATGAGATCAGGTGATCAACTGTGTTTTGAGGGGGTCCCTGCTCGCCTTATATAGCTGGGGAGTAGGGTTACAACTTGCCAAATCCTAACAGATTACAAACGGTTCCTTTTGGCAAGGAATCCGGGTCTATCTATTCGGATCTTCCTTGTCGAGCAAGTCATTAGGAGAGTCCTTGGCGGCTGCGATGGCATGGTCGCGGGCCGCAAGGCCTTCTGGTTGGGCCGTATCTGTAGAAGAGCCCAAGTCGTGCCATGGGGGTATACAGGTGTAATATCCCCACAGCTAGTCCCCGAGCACTTTGCATCCATTGTGTTGGGCGTCGTGAAATCTTCTGGGCAGGTCGAGTCTGGTTGTATGTTGGTGGAGGCGTCCTCTGACTAGGTCGCCTGGTCGCGGTTGCACTTGTAGTAGGCTTCCAACCAGGTTAAGCTGGTCGCGAACGTAGCGGCCTGAACCGTAGCCAAAGTGCAGCCGGGTGGAGTATTCTGGGTCGTCCTGCAAAAAAGGATGCAAGGTGCTGCAACAAAAATTTTGAAGATCTTTCATCCGGTGAAGTGTATTCACTTTGGACGCAGCTGGACACCAGTAGCCAATGGCGTTCCGGTTGAAGTCCAAGTCAATCCATATCAAGCTGTAGAAGAAAAAAGATAAACAATACATTCACCGCTAGGTGAAGTGTACCACTTAGTCCCCGAGCTTGGGAGTAGGTGCTCTAGGCATGAGGTGCCAAGCTTGTAACTGTTCTGCATGAAACAGAGTCATTTTTACGAAAGAAAAAAATGAAGTGTGTACACGTAGTCCCCGGGCCTGCTTTAAGAAGCAGCATGGTTCTTGTAGCAGGGCCAAAGAAATTGCATTAGTATACAAATGATAGTAGAGTCCCCGAGGATGAAGTTGGGGATCTACAGTCCCTAGGAGTTACTGTAGCACCGACCAGGAGTTGTAGATCTTATTGTTCACCTGAAATGAACATTAGAACTAGTTGGGGGTAGTCAGTCCATTTGCATTAGTATCGCGTTTACTGGCACAAAATAATTGAAATTGAAGAAATAAAAGACGGCGAACGGACAGGCCGTTTTGTCAAACCAATTGTCTGGTGGCCCAATAAGGCGGATGCGGGGTTGAGTGCGCGCGTGCGGTTGCCGCAGGCGACGTGGCGATCATGGGAATGGTGGGCACGGGCTCCCAGGAACCCTGGAGGCAAAGGGTCGGGCCGCACCATATAAAAGGGGAAACGGGCGGCGGCGGTTCCTCACTTGCCTGTTGAGCTCCCGCCTCATAGCCCTCGCCTCCTCTGCTTTGTTTGAGCGTGTGAGCAATTCCGAGGACCAAAACACTATAGCCCTAGATCTAGATCCGAATCCACCCCTCATCGTCGTCAATGGCGGGCGGAAAGCGAACTCGCGGTGGCGCGGCAAAGGCGAAGAAGGTGGCGAAGGAGGGATTTGATGACCGCATCGAGGTGCCAAGCTGGGCGCGTGGGTGGACGTGGAGTGTTCTCCGCCGGGAGAATCTGGAGGAGCTCGTCTTCGCCGGCCTACTGCTCGATAGCGTCACCGGCGGCTGGAGGGAGGCGTACCTGGAGGATTGGCCGACGCCAAACACTTCGGAGCTCGTCGTCTTTGAGGCGTTCTTCAGGTGCGGGTTTGGGGTCCCGGTCCACCCCTTCCTCCATGGCCTGCTGGAGTACTATCAGGTTGCACTGTGCAACCTGACGCCGAACACCATGCTGCACATCTCGGTCTTCATCCACTACTGCGAGGCGTATCTGGGCATCGAGCCCTATTTCGACCTCTTCCACCACTTCTTCCGTTTGAAGATCAACGACACTGGAGCATCAAACATCGTTGGGTCGGTGTATCTCCAGCTGCGGGACGGAATGGCGGAGAAGTACATTGCTATGCCACTGCATTCGAAGGCGATGGAGTACAAGCCCAAGTGGTTCTACATCCATCAGGAGGCGCCGAGGCCGCCGTGTGACCCAGCCTTTGAGCCGAAGGTGTTGCCGTCGTGGTCGGAGCGTCCTAGCGCCGCGGCGATGGAGCAGGTGGAGGAGCTCCTGAAGCTGGTCGACAAGCAGTGCGTCGACGGGGTGGCGGTGGCGTCGAACTTCATCAAGAGACGCTGCCAGCCCTGCAAGGAAAGGGCGCACCCGGCGTACGAATATGCCGGGGATGCGGAGGACCAGACGCGGGAGGCACCGGAGGCCCTGTAGTCGAAGGAGGTGTTCCTGCGGGTCGATGCACTGTTCGACCTGCAGAAGAGGAAGAAACTAGAGTACTTGCGGAAGTCGTACTCCCTGGAGTACCCTCCGCCGGAGGTCAGTATCTTTGCCCTATGTGTGTTCATTAAAATGCATAAGTAGATACTCAGTGTTGAAAAGTGTAACACAGGGTCGGGCGACGTTCGTGTCGCAGGCGCCGTCGAAGGCGTGGCCGAAGGGTGTTGACCTGCCGCGGGACGGTGTCGACGACGATGGTCGCGGTGCGGCGGAGGTCGACGCGGAGGATATCGAAGACAGCGGGGATGAGGGGAGCCGAGTCCCCGAGCCCCGGTCTGGTGGGCGGCGGGCCTGCGCTGACCCGAAGGGAAAGCGCCAGGCCGTCCCTGCAAAAAAGAAAAAGAAGGTGTCGCTGGAGACCGGTGGCGCCTTCGCCATTGACGGGAGATGGCGAAGCGTCGCCGCGTAGTTGTCGACTGGTCGGACGATGCATCTGACAGTGATGATGAGGTCCCACTGAGTGACCGGTTCGGGTAGGGATCCTCGGCGAGTCGCGGAGCGGCGAAGGCGAAGCCGAAGCCGAAGGAGACGCCACCGCAGACGTCGGAGACCCGGGGGTCTTTTGGCGTGGCGGCTGGTGCGCCCAAGCCGCAGGAGGAGTCCGCAGGTAGTGGCGCACGTCCACGCTCTCGTTGCTTCTCGCGGGAGAAGAAAGTGTCGAACCTGTAAGTTTCCTCTACTCATCATATGGGTCTTACCCTGGTTGCGTCTGAGTGTTGACGACATATCCACGCCCTTTGCAGGTCGGCGGATGCCGCAAGGGTGCCGGACGCCGAGGGCGGTGGTCGGAGGGAGACAAGCCCTCCGGTGGAGGCGAACATTGGCGGGTCGGCGAAGTCGGCCGCGCCGGAGGTGGCATCGGAGGCGGCGGTGGACGTCGAGGTGTCTGCGGTCCTCGAGCCTCAAGAGGCGGAGCAGCCAGAGGCGTCGGAAGTCCCCGAGCCTCTGGAGGCGGAGCGGCGGGCGTCCCCAACGCCCGGGGGAAGTTTTGGAGGAGGCGTCGCTGCGGGAAGTGCTGCAGCTTCGGTGGCCGGGTCCCTAGGTCGTCACACCCGGGGGACGAAGAGGAGGTGGCGCCGCCTACCTCGCCGGAGATCGAGGAGATTGAGCGTCCGGAGGAGGACCCGCATCGGCGTCATGTCCGTCGTTTCCGCGTTGATGGCGACGAGGTCATCGAAGTTGATGACTAGGCGGCTAGCATGGCGACAGACGCCGTGATCGGAGACGCGTCGAAGCTGCTGGAGAAGATCCAGGTGAGTACGTTCACCTCTTCATGTTGTCTCTCCGGATGGCCTTTGTTCATGTTAGTTTTCGTTGCCCTGCAGTACCTGTTGAAGGTCGGGGAAGAGCGTAAGCTCGCCCTTGACCGGATGGAGCCGATGGCCAAGGAGAACGAGCGGCTCCGGGCGGATGTAAAGCGCGTTGAGGGCCAATTCGCTGGCTTGGAGGCGCATCTGGAGGATGCCCACGCCCATTCTCGGGAGCTTGAGGAGATCATCCAGCAGCAGGGGCAGGAGAACTTCCAGCTTCAGCTACGGGCCGATAAGGCCGACGAGTTTGCCGCACGTAAGTTGATGATGCTACGTTCTCTTTTGCTTAGTACGTCATCTGGTCGGAGTCCTGAATCTTGGTGTTGTCTTCGTAGAGGCGATGCAGGCGGGAGAGGAGAAACGTCTCCTGGCCGACGAGAAGGTGAAGTCCGACGAGGAGTTGTGGAAGTGGCAGGCCATACACGCCGGTAAGTCTCCGTGGTGAAGCGTGGTCGGAGGTGGTCGTCGTCTTACCCTTTGTTTTGGCGTTTGCAGTTTACCGAGAAAACGTGAAAATGCAATTTGCAGATCTGCAGTGGCATATTGACGATTACCATGAGCGCTTCTGGTCGTTGGCGGAGGAGGTGGCCCCGTTGGTGCAGTGCATCGATGGGGAGCCTTTCTTCCCGGTGGAGAAGGAGCGGTGAATCGGCGACCATGTCGTCCAAAAGGCATGTGGCCTGTCGGGGCGCTTCCAGGCGTACACCAAGGCGGCGACGCAGAGTGTGGCGGCTCATGGCCTCGCCATTCTTCGTTCGCATTATCCGTGGATGGAGATGTCGAGGCTGGGCGCAGGCTTTGCGGCGAACACGTCAGAGGCCGAGATGGAGCGTTTGGAGGAGGAGGCCGAGCCTGCCGCCGAAGCCCTTGTCGGAGGTGTAGACTTGTTCGGTGCTGGGCACCAGTAGTATGTATATTAGGAGATAGTCTCTAAATAGACTCTTGGGCGAACTGAATCAAAACTTGAAGCAAGTCGGCGTGTTTCGTTCGTTCCCCAAATTCCGCAGACCCGATAGTCGTTAGCCGTAGCGATGAACGGTTCGGCCTTGAGTTATCCCAAGATCTGTAGCGTAGAGCGCGGGGCTCGTTTGCGTGTAGGAGTCGAGGGTGTTGCCCAAGGAACCTCTGCTGGCATCCCAAAGCGCAGAGGGCGGGCGCTCATGCACGCGTAGGGAGGTACCACGGCCAAGGTCTTTTCCAAGAGGCTCGATCGTGGCGTGACATGGGCGAATGGCGACCGTTGTCGAGTGCGTGGGTGGCACGAACGCGAGGCACTGAGCTTATAACCTCAGAATGCTCAGCCCAAGTTAGCCTTTCCTTCATAGCGCAGAGGGCGGGCGCTCATGCACGCGTAGAGAGGTCGAGACGTCCCCTGGGAGAACTGTTGGCCACCGTAGCGCAGAGGGCGGGCACTCATGCATGCGTCCGATGGTGACAACAGCCCTGGCTCTGATTTTTCGTCAGTATAAGTCAGGCTGCTAGAAGACCGAATGGAGACCGTGAGCATAACCAGCGCATACAGGCACTGGGCGTATAGCCTCCGGAGGTTTCAGCCCAAGTTTAGCCTTCCCTTCGTAGCGCAGAGGGCGGGCGCTCATGCACGCGTAGAGAGGTCGGGACATCGCTTGGGGGGACTACTAGCGACCATAGCGCAGAGGGCAGGCGCTCATGCACGCGGCCGGTGGTTGCGGTAGCCCCTGCTCTGAGTCTCCTTTGGCATCAGCCAGGCTGTTTGGAGGAAATGGCGAGTCGTCCGGAGATGATTTAGAGAGGTCGGCGAGCCGTCCGGAAATGGGTGGAGAGGTCGGCGAGCCGTTCGGAGATGGGGGGAGAGGTCGGCGAGCCGTCGCTTAAGCGTAGAATTTTCTAAGGTGCTCGATACTCCAGGAGTTGGGCACGTCGGTGCCTTCGAGGTCAGCGAGATGGTAGGCGCCTGGTCAGGTGACTTCCTTCACCGTGTAAGGGCCATCCCAATGCGAAGATAGTTTGTGCAGACCGTCAGTTTTGAGTTTTCGCTTGAGGACGAGGTCGCCGACGACGAAGGATTGGTCTTTCACGTTGCGGTTGTAGTAGCGGCGAACTCCTTTGAGGTACTTGGCTGTGCGAAGGCAAGATGCTAGGCGTTCTTCTTCTAGGCGGTCGAGGTCGTCCCAGCGAGTCTGGTTAGAGGCTTCCTCATCTTAGTTCTCGACGCGTGGAGAGCGGAAGACGACATCGGCGGGGATGACGACTTCAGAGCCGAAGACCATGAAATACGGCGAAATGTTAGTGTTACGGCTGGGTTGAGTCCGGAGACCCTAGAGTTCGGAGGGGAGCTCGCGCATCCAGCGACCAGGGTGCTTCTCGTCTTTCTGGTAGAGGCGTTTCTTCAGGGCGTCGAGGATCATGCCGTTGGCACGTTCTACCTGGCCGTTGGCTCGAGGATGGCCGACGGAGACATACTTGACGAGGATGCCGTGGCTTTTGCAGAAATCCCAGAAGATGTTGCCGGTGAAGTTGGAGCCGAGGTCGGTGACGATGGAGATCGGGAGTCCGAAGCGATGGATTATTTCGTCGATGAAGGAAACAGCGTTTTCGGCGGTCGCCTTGGTGATTGGCTTTGCTTCGATCCATTTGGAGAATTTGTCGATGGCGACGTATATCCACTTGAAGCTTCCCGGAGCTGGTCGGAAAGGGCCGATCATGTCGAGTCCCCAGCAGGCGAAGGGCCACGAGGCCGGTATTGCTTGAAGCGACTGCGCAGGAACGTGAGTTTGTTTGGCGAAGAATTGGCACCCCTCGCAGGTGCGAACGAGCTGTTCGGCGTCGGCTACCGCTGATGGCCAGTAGAATCCTGCACGGAAAGCCTTACGTACCAACGTCTTTGCAGCCGCGTGGTTCCCACATTCGCCGGCGTGGATGTCGAAGAGAATTTCGAGGCCATCCTCCCTAGAGACGCATTTTTGGAATACCTCGTTTCTGGAGTTTTTGCGCATGAGCGTACCGTTGACCATGATGTAATTGTTGACGCGGCAAACGAGGCGCTCAGCTTCGGTCTTGTCCGCAGGGACAAGGTTCTCGGAGAGATATTTGATGAAGTCATCGCGCCAGTCGGATGGCGTTGAAGGAACGACGGCGACCAGCGGCTCTGTCGGCGGAAGTGGAGTCGTGGCGTCCGTGGGTGAGCCGAAGCCTGAGTGGTCGGCGATGGAGGGCTCGAGCAGATCGTGGACGAATACGCCGGCGGGGGCCGAAGATCTTGACGACGCTAACTTGGAGAACTCGTCAGCCGCCTGGTTCCGATCACGCGGTAGATGATGGTATTCGATACCGAAGAATTTACCTTCAATTTTTCGGATGGCGGTGCAGCAGGCGTTCATCTTGTCGTTGGAGCAATTCTAGTCCTTGTTGAGCTGATAGATGACGCGGGCGGAGTCACCGTAGACCATGAGGCACTTGACGCCTAGCTCGCAGGCGATGCGTAAACTGTGGAGGGCGGCTTCGTACTCGGCGGCGTTGTTGGAGGCTGGAAAGAGTAGCCGTAAAGTGTAGCGGAGCTTTTCACCGGAGGGAGACGTGAAGAGGAGACCGGCGCCGGCGCCATGCAAGGTGAGGGAGCCATCGAAGAAGAGGTTCTAATGTTCTGGCGCTTTCGGCGGTACTGGAGTTTTAAGATCCGTCCATTCGGCGAGGAAATCGGCGAGTGCTTGTGACTTAATTGTTTGGCGACCTTGAAAGGCGATGTCGTAGGAGCCAAGCTCGATGGCCCACTTGATGATGCGTCTCGTAGCATCCTTGTTGCGGAGAATGTCCCCGAGAGGGAATTCCGTGACGACAGTGACCCACTCGGAGCTTTGGAAATAGTGGCGTAGCTTGCGTGCAGTAATAAGGACCGCGTAGAAGAGCTTTTGTACCTGAGGGTGTCGAGTTTTGGAGTCGTTCAATACCTCGCTGACGAAATAGCAGGGTCGCTGGACAGTGTAGGAGTGCCTGGCTTCCTCGCGTTTGACGACAATGATGGAGCTGACAACTCAGTTTGTGGCGGCGATGTAGAGCAGCAGGGGCTCTTTCTCCTTAGGTGCGGCAAGCACAGGAGGCTGGGTGAGGTACTTCTTCAGATCGGAGAAAGCGCAATCGGCTTCGGCGTCCCATACGAACTTTTCGCCAGCCTTGAGGAGCTTGAAGAAGGGTAACCCTTTTTCGCCGAGCCTGGAGATGAAGCGGCTGAGGGACGCCATGCACCCAGTGAGCTTATGGATGTCCTTCATGTTGGAAGGAGCTCGCATGCGGAGAACGACCGAAGTCTTGTCGGGGTTTGGGCGAATGCCGTCACGGCTGACGATGTTGCCGAGCAGGTTTCCAGATGATACGCCGAAGATGCACTTATTGGGATTGAGCTTCCACTTGAACTTGTTGAGGGCCTTAAAGGTTGCTTCGAGGTCGGAGATGAGCGTGTCGGTGGTGTGGGTTTTGACGACGACGTCATCCACGTAAGCTTCGACTTTCTCCGGGATGAGGTCCTTCAGGCAATCCTGGATCGCACGTTGGTACGTGGCGCCGACGTTCTTCAGCCCGAACGACATGGTCATGTAGCAGTAGGCGCCGAAAGGCGTGATGAATGCCTTTTAATCTGGTCTTCGACCTTCAAGGCAATTTGATGGTAACTGGAATAGCAATCGAGAAAGGAGAGAAGTTCGCACCTGGCAGTGGAGTCGACGACCTCGTCGATGAGAGGGAGGAGGAAGGGGTCCTTAGGGCAATGCTTATTGAGATCGGTGTAGTCAACACACATACGCCATTCTTTATTCTTTTTGAGTACAAGAACGGGATTGGCCAGCCAATCCGGGTGACACACCTCTTTAATGAAACCAACAGCTAGGAGCCGGGTGAGCTCTACCCTAATTGCCTCCTTCCTATCTGGCGCGAAGCGACAGAGCTTTTGGCGAACCGGCCTGGCAGTTGAGGAGACGTTCAGGGAGTGCTCGATGAACTTCCGTGGAACTCCAGGCATGTCCACTGGTTTCTAGGCGAACACGTCGACGTTGCTCCATACGAAGCTGACGAGCGCGTCTTCCTATTTAGGGTCGAGGTTGGTGCCAATGACGGCAGTCTTATCCGGAGCGCCGCCCACCAGGGCCACCTGCTTCGTGTCCTTTGACTTCTTGCTGGAGCGTTGGTCGGAGGTCTCCGGGATCTCGAGATCGTCGGGGCAGAGCTTAGCGGCGTCGGCGAAGCAGTCCTGGGTACCCTGGAGCTATTGGCGTGTCTCGGCGGAGTTGATTGTCTCCTGCTCGCACTCGTACGCCACTTGGAGATTTGCCCGAACGCTGAGGACGCCTTTCTTCGTTGGCATCTTGAGCACGAGGTAGGCGTAGTGTGGAACAGCCATGATCTTGGAGAGCGCCGGGCGATCGAGGATGGCGTGGTAGGCGGTGTTGAAGTCGGCGACGATGAAGGTGATGTACTCCTCGCGGATGTGGTCGGAGGTGCCGAACTGCACTGGGAGGGTTATCTGTCCAACGGGCATGGATGGTTTACCTGGTACGATGCCCCAGAAGGGGAAATTCGCCGGGAACAGATCTCGCTTGGAGTAGTCGAGCTCGCGGAAAGCCGATGAGGAGATGATGTTGAGGGCGCTTCCACCGTCGACGAGGACTTTGCGGTAGCGGCAGTTGGAGATCACTGGGTCGATGATGAGAGGAAAACGCCCTGGATATTTGTCGTCCGACCATTGGTCCTCCCTGGAGAAGGTGATGGGGCGCTCCGACCAGTCGAGGTAGCGAACGTTGGTGGGGTCGACGGTGATGGCCGCGACAGAGGCGATGTCGCGTCTTGCTTGGCGTCGCTTCTGCTCAGTCTCAATGACGACGTTGCCGCCGAAGATGGTGAGGGTCCTCGCTGGTGCACGGAAAGCGGGCTCGTTGTTGTCAGCGTCCTTGTCCTTGTCGTTGTCGATTCGCGGTCGCTTGTCGTCGCTCCCGCGGACGTTGCGGGCGATGGTGTCGCACTCGCGCATGGAGTGTCTGGCGCCTTTGTGGAGAGGACACGGGCCGTTGAGGAGCTTCTCGTAGTCGTTCTCGTAGGTACGCCTTGGCCAAGTATTGGTGTTGGCGATGTAGCGGCGGTCGTGCCGACGGTGGTCTGTTCTCGGACGGGAAGACTCTGGCCGATCGTGCCAGCGATCTCAGTAGTCGTGGTGGTCGCGCTGCTTCGAGCGGTGGTCGCGTCCTTCATTTTGTTGTTAATGGCGACGATCATCCTCACGGCGACGCTCCTAGGACCGTGATCGGCGACGCGGGCGTGCATGATGGCGATGGGCGTCATCGGCGTCGGCGTAGGAGTTGGCGATCATCATTAGTTCGGTGACCGTGGTGACCTTTTTCCGGATGATCTTGTTGCAGAGCTCCTTATGGCGTAGACCGTTGGAGAACGTAGAGATGGCTTCAGCATCGGCAATCTCCGGAATCGTGAGCCGCATGGTGGAGAATCGTCGGATGTAGCTTCGGAGGCCTTCATTGTGCTTCTGGTGGACGTTCTGGAGATCATAGCGCGTTCCTGGCTGAACGTAGGTGGCGCTGTAAGTCTTGATGAAGACTTCCTTCAATTGCTCCCAGGTGTCGATGGTGTTCTCGGCGAGCTTGTGGAGCCAGCTGTTGGCCGAAGATGATAGCATTACGGGGAGGTACTTGGCCATCACGTCGGATCCTCCGCCGGCTGCCTGAATGGCGATTTCGTACGTAGTAAGCTACTGTTCTGGGTTGGCCTTTCCATCGTACTTGTCCACCGTGGTGACTTTGAAACCTTGAGGCCATTGGACGGCTCATAGCTGGTAGGTGAAAGGGTGTTGCCCTGTCGAGGCGTCGGGAGCCGGAGCTTGATCGCAAGCGTAATTGCCTTGGGAGACTTCCTGGTCGCGACGTGGCAGCGATCTCTGTCGTCGTGAAGGATGCGGGCTTGGAGGCGTTCCGCTGTACGACGATCCGGAGGGTGAGGCGTAGCGGCCTCTCTCATTGCACTGTATGGTGGCAGCTTTGACATGGGCGATGACATTCTGTAGCTCCGGGGTCAGCGGAAGCTTGGAGAGTTCGTTGTAGACGACGGCGAGGTTGGCGCTTGGGGTCGGGTAGACGGGTTGATCATCAACCCTGTCGAACTCATAGATGAGGTCACGGCCTCCAGCTTGGTCGTGCTCCCGACGTCGCTCGTTGTCGCAGTGCTCCCAGTCGTGGCACTCCTGGTCGCGTCGTTCGTCGTCCCACCGGCGTTGCCGGTCGATGTTGCGTTGCTCCCAATTGGCGCGTTCACCTTCCGCTTCATTTGGCGGTGGCGGGCTATCGGCGGAGACGTAGAAAACGAAGCCGCCGCGATACGGCAGGAAGTCGGCCCCTGAGTCGGTGGAGATGACGGTCGTAGTCCGCGTGGAGGTGGAGCCGTTTGCCGTGGTAGATCGGGATGCCGAACTTTCAGGCACAGTGTCACCGGAGATCTCTTGTAGAGTCACCATGCTGACGAGTGGAGGTGGAGTCATTCGATCGCATTTGCTGGTCAGAGCCATCTGGTCGGAGCCGAGAGATTGGAGCTGGTCGGAGAGCCGTCGCAACGCCTGGTGCTGATATGTAGGAGCCACACCGCGTAGCCCGAAGGGCATGGACGTTGGAGACAAGGCACGACGGTGAGTCAGATGCCGATCCGATCTGGGGCGGCGGGTGGGTCGCGCGCTTGAAACTCCCAATGGTGTACCTGAAAATTGCTCAAGGCAAGATTGGTCGGAAAGCTGTATACGAGCTACCTCAATGGCGTCGATGCATTCCGCAAGTCCTTGGTTGGCTCGGTCGATGGCCTCGATCAGGTCGTCGCAAGGGACAATTCTTGGCGGACGGCGTGTTGGCTTGGTGACGCTATGGATGGACGGCAGAGCGTCCCGCGCAGGAAGCTACGCAGATTCCATGATTTCCGGAGCAGGAGCGTGGTCGCCCACGGTCCAGATCATAGATCCGATCTGAAAAGTGGTGCCCGATTCCGGAAGAACCATGGAGCGAGGGAAAGTAACCGCTTGGCAGATCATGGTGTCGTAGCACACACCCCCTACCTGGCGCGCCAACTGTCGATGAAATATGGTCGATAGTCTACCGAGGGTATGCCCAAGGTAGTAGATTGAGCGGCGGAGGCGTGCGAGACGTCTGCAAAGCGTAAACACAGGGACGAGAGACAGCGATTTAGACAGGTTCGGGCCGACAAGTCGCCGTAATACCCTACGTCCTGTGTTCTGGTGGCTGGTTTGTATTATGAGATCGGGTGATCAGCTGTGTTTTGAGGGGGTCCCTGCTCGCCTTATATAGCCGGAGAGCAGGGTTACAACTTGCCGAATCCTAACAGATTACAAACGGTTCCTTTTGGCAAGGAATCCGGGTCTATCCATTCGGATCTTCCTTGTCGAGCAAGTCATTAGGAGAGTCCTTGGCAGCTGCGACGGCCTGGTCGCGGGCCGCAAGGCCTTCTGGTTGGGCCGTATCTATAGAAGAGCCCAAGTCATGCCATGGGGGTATACGGGTGTAATATCCCCACACTAATCATTTATACAAGGTGAACTACCCCTAGAAAAGTTCAA
Source organism: Coix lacryma-jobi var. lacryma-jobi (assembly GCA_009763385.1). Lineage (NCBI taxonomy): Eukaryota > Viridiplantae > Streptophyta > Magnoliopsida > Poales > Poaceae > Coix > Coix lacryma-jobi. Next base: position 61,698,926 of record CM019827.1, read on the forward strand.
TCATCATGCTATAGAATGAATCATAGACTTGTGTTTTCAAATTTTATCGGAGTTGCAACGGTGAAATTACACAAGTTCAAATATTAGCATGTAATTGCGAGAGCTTGAAAGCTTGTCATTGCTTAACTTTTCAACCGAGCTAAGCCTATGCAGAAGCAATCAGAAGTTTAAAGCAACGGTTTTGGTCTTACACTACACGGCTCAAGTTTAACTCAAAGTGCAATGAGAAACAGTCTCGATACCATGATGTGCTGACAAGCAATCCCATCTCGATCTTTCCAATTCACTTAAACTTGGTTCAATTTTAAAGTAGAATATGAACATACCAAGCAAGTGAATGACTCAAAACTAGAGACATAGCAACCTAGCATATATGAAAAGCACAAGTGATTTCGACACATTCTACACATGCTAGTTGCCAATCTCAATGGTGAACAAGTTTCAAATTTTAAGTTCATTAAGCATATTCACCATTCATAAAACAGCTCAGCTCACAACATGTATCAGTGATCAAAAGGAGCCTAAGCTACAAGCATCATCATATAGCATCGGAGCATACACTAAACAGAGCATAGATTCATTCTAAGGAATATAGTCACGAAGCTCAGAAATGCAAAGATGCATGATGGAATGCAAAGACTAAACTAACAATAACAAAAACAAAACAAAAAGGAAAGAAGTCAGTCTATGATACAATAGACAAAATGTTTCCCCATCTAAAAGGGGAAACACACACCAAGCTCACCTCTCAACCTAGCAAAGGTTGATTGGTCCAAAGGCTTGGTAAAAATATCTGCCAACTGATGATGAGTATCGACATGGCGAAGGTCGATATCACGTTTCTCAAAATGGTCTCACAGAAAATGAAAGCGCACATCTATGTGTTTGGTCTTAGAATGCAGCACGGGGTTCTTAGCAATGCTAATCGCACTCGTGCTGTCACAAAGCAAAGGAACTCGAGAAAAGCTCAGACCAAAATCACGCAAAGTGGCCATCATCCAAAGCAACTGAGAACAACAACTAGCCGCAGCAACATACTTAGCCTCTGTGGTAGACTGGGCGACACTAGACTGTGTGCGAGAAGACCAAGATACAAGAGAAGAGCATATAAACTGACAAGTCCCAGAAGTGGACTTGCGATCAAGTCGGCAACCAACAAAATCGGCATTAGAGTAACCACAAAGGGAGAGGGTGGAAGACACAGAATACCAAATCCCAAACTCAGGTGTGAAACGAAGGTACCTCATAATGCGCTTGACCGCCTGACGGTGAGAGGTGCGTGGAGACGCCTGAAAGCGTGCGCAAAGACACACTGCGAACTGAATGTCCGGGCGTGCCGCCGTCATGTACAGTAGCGACCCGATCATACTCCGATACTCCTTCTGGTCCACAGCTTCTCCATCCTCGTCCGCATCCAGGGCCATCGTGGTTGACATGGGTGTTGGAAGAGGCTTGGCCTCACCCATATCGAACTTCTTCAATATGTCCTTGGTGTATTTGCCCTGATGCACAAACGTCCCTTCTCGGGATTGCTTAATTTGCAACCTGAGGAAGAATATCAACTCGCCCATCATGCTCATCTCAAATTCCCTACTCATAAGATCTGCAAACTTGGCAACCAAAGCATGAGAAGAACCACCGAAAATGATATCATCCATGTAAATCTGAACCAAGAGTGTGTCATTGCCTTGCTTGAGGAGAAAAAGCGTTTTATCAACACATCCTATTTTAAAACCCTTAGCAAGCAAAAAGGTTTTCAACCTATCATACCCGGCTCTAGGGGCTTGTTTCGAACCATATAAAGCTTTGTGAAGTTTAAAAACATTGTTTGGAAGCTTGGGATTTTCAAAACCGGGGGGTTGTTTCACATACACCTCTTCTTCTATGTAGCCGTTTAAGAAGGCACTCTTGAAATCCATTTGAAAAAGTTTAAACCCTTTGGATGCAGCAAAAGCCAAGAGGATCCTAATTGCCTCCAAACGAGCTACAGGAGCAAAAGTCTCCTCATAGTCTATCCCCTCCTTCTGACTATACCCCTGGGCTACAAGTCTGGCCTTGTTTCTCACAATGTGGCCATCCTCTCCTTGTTTGTTTTTGAAAACCCATTTTGTACCAATAGGGTGACACTCAGGAGGAGGTGGAACCAAAACCCAAACCCGATTTCTCTCAAAATTTTCTAACTCCTCATGCATGGCATTAACCCAATTCGGATCAGATAAAGCGTGTCCAACATCTCGGGGTTCAAAATCAGCAACAAATGCAGAATGAGCAAAGTGAGAGATTTGTTGTGACCTTGACCGAGTGACACGTTCGTCAATGCTGCCGATCATCTATTGAGGCGGGTGTTGGTGCTGAATGTGTCGTGGCGCCTCCCGACCTGAAGAAACCTCCCCCTCAATAGTAGCTGGTGCCCCCTCGGGTACAAATGGTACAGCCCGAGGTGGCGGATCCCACGACCCCAAGTAGTCGAAGAAGAAGGGTCGGGGCCATGAGTCGACATAGTAGAAGCCGATCCTAGCGGCACAACAGGTGGAGGAAGTGCTGGGTCACCAGTGCCTTCCTCGTCCCCATCATCAAAAAGAGGTTCGCCAACCTCATGATCACCTGCACGCTCAAATCTAGAAGAAGGACAAACCATGGTCTCGTCGAAGGTGACATCAGATGTCTCCATGACTCGGTTAGTATCAAGGTTAAGTACACGATATGCACGAGTATGAGTGCCATAACCCAAAAATACACTGTCAGAAGAACGAGACTCAAACTTGTCCAGGTTGCCTTTCTTGAGTATAAATCAGTGGCAACCAAAAACTCTAAAATAATTCACTTTGGGCTGTTTTCCAAAACGCAACTCATAAGAAGTCTTTTTCAGGAAAGCTCGGAGAAAAATGCGATTGGAAATATAGCATGCAGTGTTCATAGCCTCGCCCAATATCGCCAAGGAGTCCTATGCTCATCGAGCATCGTCCTGACCATCTCAACAAGGGTCTGATTCTTCCTCTCTACAACACCATTTTGTGGCGGTGTGTAGGGGGAAGAAAACTGATGCTCCAAACCCAAAGAGTCACAAAACTTCTCAAAGTCCGAGTTTTTGAACTCGGTACCATTATCACTACGAATAGCTCGCATTGAGTTCTTAGGGAACTCGATCTGAAGACGCAAAATCAGGTTGCGAGCAAAAGAAAAAGTCTCAGTTTTCTCAGCTAAAAAGAAAACCCATGAATATTTCGAAAAGTCATCGACAACAACTAGCACATACCACTTCCCACCAACCGAGCTCACCCGAGCCGGACCAACAAGGTCCATATGCAAAAGCTCTCCAGTGTGCTTAGTCTATAACTTGGTTCACAGGAAGGTGAGGAGCAGCAACCATTTTCCCATGTCTACAAGAATGGCAGACAAGATCCTTCTCCATGCACAACTTGGGCAATCCTCGGATTAGGCCAAGTGAGCTAAGCCTTGCAAGCAAGTCGAAGCTCAGGTGACCGAGTCTCCTATGCCACTTCCAAAGATCGGAGGAGGAAGGTCCAACCAAAATACAACGTGAAATTCCAAACGACTCTGAGAAATTTGTGCGAAAGACTTTCCGAAAGGGTGAAATCAAACACACAAGATTACCCTGAGGATCTAAAATATGACTGAGATTTGGCTTAAAACAAATCTCATAGTCATCATCAAAAAGTTGCGAAACAGAAAGAAGGTTAAAATGCATGTTAGAAACAATAGCAACATCACGTAACAGAAAGTGCTTATTAACTCGCACGGACCCACGAGACAACACTTTACCTTTGCTATTGTCGTCGAAGGTGACAAACTCCTTTCCGGCAACTGGACTAAGACTGGAGAACCACTTGGCATTTCCGGTCATGTGCCTTGAACACCCGGAATCCACCAACCAAATGTCCTCCAATCGTTTTACCTGGGAGGTGTCATCATCGTCATCGTTCCGAGGGTTCTCCTCTAGCTGGTTGTCGACCTCCTTGCCGAGGGCCATGGTGCAAAAACCCTCATTGTCGGCGAAGAAGCAGAGGCCGTTCAGCTTGTCCTCGATCCTCTTCTTCTTCTCGGACTCGTTGTCACTTGAGGCAGCGGAGTCGTCATCCGAGTCGTCGATGTCACTGTGAAGGACCGAGAAGCTACCCGAAAGCGACCAGAGGGGGGGGGGGTGAATGGGAGCTTCAAAATTTCCTTTCGGACACTAGATGCCACTGTCCCAAAATCAACCCCAAGAGCGAACCCTAGAGCTTGCTAATGTCCACGACCCTAGATGTAGGGTGGATGCCTTCCAGAAGCACAGCGGGACACTAGACAACCCTAGAAAGCCGACGCAAAAGACGGAACTCAACTCCGATCAAGGACGAACGAACCGCGAACGAAAACGCGCGAAACTGGATCGACCTGACTCTGGCCAGCGTCCGGTCAGCAGGGACCGGACGCGTCCGGTCGTCAGAAAACAGCTCTGGGAGCTCTCTGTTCGTGACCGGACTCACGAGTACGGAGCGTCCGGTCGTGTACAGTGCGTCCGGTCGAAACCGACAAAGCCAGAAACAGTGCAAGCGTAGCGTCCGGTCGAAATGCAAACAGAGCGTCCGGTCGAGAGCGTCCGGTCAGTACGCAGAAAAGCTTGGCGCCGTGCTCAACGACCGGACTCTGAAAGCGTGCGTCCGGTCAGACCGACAGAGCGTCCGGTCACCCCGCGACTGCACTGAAACTCCGGCGATTCGACCCGATCTCCTCCGAATCAAGTGCTCTAGGCTTGGGATTCGATCTGAGGAGTCACAAGGAGGTTAGTGAGCTATCTCTAAGAGATCATGGCTCGAACCTAACTCCAAATCGGTGAATCGAAGGAATTCGGGGGAAAGAAGAAAAAGAGACCCGAAACTAAAACTTGATCGATCTCCTAGACCGTGAGGTTAGAGATGATTTCTTTCGGTGGAAAGAAGTGCCTCACGATCTAGAGCAACTCAGTTCAAACGGAATCGTGAAAGATGAACCGAGCACAAAGATCAAGCGACGGGAAAACTCAAGGCACAAAGCAATCCGCGAAGAACATGATGAACATGAAATCAAAACGCGAATTGACACCAAGAGATGGGATCCAAGGTGAGGATACGGCCTCACTTCCTCGAATCAACAGTACACAGAGTGGAGTCTCTCTGCGGATCTCAACTAGCTAAAGCAGGGGTGTGGGAGAGTGGAAACCCTAGGAAATGAAAGCTCTAACTGAGATTGAGATAGGGAGGAGGGTGTCTCCCCTAGACTACTTATACTGACCTAGCCTAAGTCTATTTCCTACTCTACCCCTCTCTACTCTAATTACAGAGCGGACCAGCCTAACCCTAAGGCTATTCTAGTCCACCCGCTGGTGGTAGGTAGATCCGACGGCCACGCCCGCACGGTCTTCCGCGTCGCCTCCACGCAACCTTCAGATCGCCGCCACGTGCCGCCACCACTCTGCACCCCCGGTTTTGCGGCCCAAACCGGGAAACCAGCCTTTTCCATCAGCCCCCGGTTTTGAGGCCCAAACCGGGAAACCAGCCTCCAGCCCGAGTTTTGTGGCCAAACTCGGAAACCGTCCGCGCCCGAGTTTTGAGGCCCAAACTCGGAAACCGGCCCACGCCCAGGTTTTGAGGCTCAACCTGGAAACCGTCGCGCCCAGGTTTTGTGGCTCAACCTGGAAACCCAGCACCCAGGTTTTGAGGCCCAAACCTGGAAACCGTCCACCGTTGGTTTTTCCCGGGCTCTACCAACAAACCGGCGTCGTAGAGGGGATGCACCGCCTGTGCACCCCTTCCACCGACATGATCGCACTTCTCCGCTTGTCGCTGTCGCAGGCTGCCAGCCACCACAGCTGATCCTCCGGCCTCCAGTCCATCAGTCCAAGTCCACGTCCGCCCTTCACCGTCCGATACATCGGCATGGCACGTCCGCCGCATGGCACGCCCATCCTTCATCGCGCCCGGTCCGTCGGCACGGCACGTCGCAACTTGACCTTCACCCGCCATCGATCACTGTCTCCGTGCTCGACACCTGCACAACACAAGCCAAAGAACATGCGCATCATCTCCGTTGACAATCACTCATCACACAGAGACTCGGCATACACCCATGTATCCGCAATCTCCCCCTTGATGAGTGCATTGTCAACTCCACAACAAATCATGAATAAGAAGAAGGAGGTAGGAAGGAGTGGGAGGAGAAAACCCAACCAAATGACCCAAAAGCCTAACAAAAGCCAAAGAAGGTCAAGTGGATGAAGCGAAAACTTGGTCCCCAAAGACATGGGCAACGGCTCGACGCAACCAAGCAAAGCAAAGCTAGCCCTCAAGAAGAGGTAGAACAGGCTCAACACCGCTAGCAGATACCAATTGAAGATCGGAGGACAACAGAAGCAAAATGCTAGTCCCTCAAGATAGAGGCACAGAGGCTCAACACAACTAGCAAGAAAATCACTCCGAACCAATTGGAAATCAACCCAAAACAAATGGGAAAGCACACCAGACGATACCAATTGAAAGCCAAAAGAAAAAGCTTATGAAAGCTCATGAAAAGCTAGGAACGTTTGCTAGTCCCTCAAGACAGAGGCAACGGCTCAACACAACTAGCAAACTCCCCCTCGACAAATGCAAACAACTAGGACAAATGAGTCTCCCCTTAGTTGATCAACACAGGAGCATATGATTTGCATAAATTTCTCCCCCTAGTTGAAAATGCACTTATCAAGGTCAAAAGGTATCGGAGAATCAACTCCCTTCACATAAACTCCCCCTGAACACAAGATCTCCTTCCAAAATGCATATGAAGTCAAAATGCAAGTTAGGAGCTTCAAGTATGTAGTCAAAAGAGTGCAAAGATGCTCTAATCAGTATAGCTCCCACATCTCAATTAAGCATTCAAATAGCAAAGGCTCAAACTGATCACTTGTACGAAATATGAAGCGTATGAGCATGTGAGCAATTTTAAGCCAAAAGGATAGTCACCATCAAAATAGCACTAGACATGTATAGAAGGAATCCAAACAAGTGCTAAGCATATATACAAGGTGAACTACCCCTAGCAAAGTTCAATCATCATGCATAGTAATGAAGCATATCCTTGTGATTTCAAATTCATATCGGAGTTGCAGCGGTAAAAGAATTCACAAGTTCATTTTTGGCATGTGATTGCGAGAGGTTGAAAGCTTGTCATTGCCTAACTTTTCAACCGTGCGAAGCCTATGCCGAAGCAATCAGAAGCTTAAAGCAACGGTTTCGGTCATACACTACATGGCTCAAGTTTAACTCAAAGTGCAATGAGAAACAGTCTCAATACCATGAGGTGTTGACAAGCAATCCCATCTCGATCTTTTCAATTCAACAATACTTGGTTCAGATTTTAAGCAAGTTATGAACAACCAAGCAAGTGAATGACTCAGAACTAGAGACATAGCAACCTAGCATATATGAAAAGCAGGAATGGACTCAACACACCCTACCCATGCTAGTTGCATATCTCAATGGTGAACATTTTCAGATTTGATATACATTAGGCATCATTCACCATTCCAAAAATAGCTCGCTCACAACATGTGACAGTGATCAGAAGGAGCATAAGCTACAAGCATCATCATAAGTATCGGAGCAATACTAACAAGAGCATAATTACATTCTAGTGAATATAGACATGAAGCTCAGAATGTAAATGCGTATGCCCGACACAAAACTGAAAGAAAGAAGATACCAATTGGAAGGACTCAAGAAACTCAAAAGAAAAGAGCCTCAAAATAAAAGAGTCAGTCTGTGCATCTCAAAATGCTTCCCCCATCTAAAAGGGGAAACACACACCAAGCTCACCCCTCAACCTATTAAAGGTTGATTCGTCTAAAGGCTTGGTGAAAATATCAGCCAATTGGTGATGAGTATCGACATGGCGAAGGTCGATATCACCCTTCTCCTGGTGGTCTCGCAAGAAATGAAAGCGCACATCAATGTGTTTGGTTTTCGAGTGAAGCACGGGGTTCTTAGCAACGCTAATGGCACTCGTGCTGTCACAAAGCAAAGGAACTCGAGTAAAGCTCAAACCAAAATCACGCAAAGTGGCCATCATCCAGAGTAACTGGGAACAGCAGCTAGCCGCAGCAACATATTCAGCCTCCGTGGTAGACTGAGCGACACTAGACTGCTTGCGAGAAGACCACGATACAAGAGAAGACCCAATAAACTGGCAAGTCCCAGAAGTGGACTTGCGCTCAATGCGACAACCAGCAAAATCAGCATCAGAAAAGCCACAAAGCGAGAGGGTGGAAGAAGCAGAATACCAAATCCCGAACTCAGGCGTGAAACGAAGGTACCTGAAGATGCGCTTCACCGCCTGACGGTGAGAAGTGCGTGGCGAAGCCTGAAAGCGCGCGCACAAGCACACGGCGAACTGAATGTCCGGCCGTGTCGCCGTCAGGTAGAGCAGCGATCCAATCATGCTGCGGTACTCCTTCTGGTCCACTGCTTCTCCATCCGTGTCGGCGTCCAGGGCAGTCGTCGTCGACATGGGCGTCGGAAGAGGCTTGGCCTCACCCATGTCGAACCGCTTCAGCAAGTCCCTCGTGTACTTGCCCTGGTGCACAAACGTCCCCTCTCGGGATTGCTTAATTTGCAACCCGAGAAAGAAGGTCAGCTCGCCCATCATGCTCATCTCGAACTCCCTGCTCATAGTATCTGCAAACTTGGTAACCAAAGCGTGAGAAGAACCACCGAAAATGATATCATCCACGTAAATTTGGACCAAGAGAGTATCTTTGCCTTGCTTGAGGAGAAAGAGCGTTTTATCAACACATCCCATTTTAAAACCCTTAGCTAGCAAAAAGGTTTTTAATCTCTCATACCAGGCTCTAGGGGCTTGTTTCAAACCATACAAAGCTTTGTGGAGTTTAAAGACATGGTTTGGAAACTTGGGATTTTCAAAACCGGGGGGTTGCTGGACATAGACCTCCTCCTCAATATAGCCGTTTAAGAAGGCGCTCTTGACATCCATTTGAAAAAGTTTGAAACCCATGGATGCAGCATAAGCCAAGAGTATCCTAATAGCCTCCAAACGAGCTACAGGAGCGAAGGTCTCCTCATAATCTATCCCCTCCTTCTGACTATAACCCTTCGCTACAAGCCGGGCCTTGTTTCTCACAATGTGGCCCTCCTCTCCTTGCTTGTTTTTAAATACCCATTTTGTCCCAATAGGTTTACAGTCAGGAGGTGGTGGCACTAGAACCCAAACCCGATTTCGCTCAAAGTTCTCTAACTCCTCATGCATGGCATTGACCCAATCCGGATCCGTCAATGCGTGTCCAACATCTCGGGGCTCAAAAGACGCAACAAAAGCAGAATGAGCAAAGTGCGAGATGTGCTGTGACCTGGAGCGAGTAACTCGCTCGTCGATGTCTCCGATCATCTGTTCAGGGGGGTGCTGGCGCTGGATGTGTCGTGGCGCCTCCCGGGAAGAAGTAACCTCCCCCTCAACAGTAGCTGGTTCCACCCCGGGTACAAAAGGTACCGCGCGAGGTGGAGGATCCCACGGCCCCCAGGAAGAAGAAGTGTCGGGGCCGTGAGTCGTCGTCGAGGCCGCCCTTTGCGGCACGGCAGGTGGAGGGGGTGCTGGATCATCTATACCTTCAGCACCCTCTTCCTCGTCATCGAAAAGAGGCTCTCCGACCTCGTGATCACCTGCACGCTCAAAACGAGAAGAAGGAGAAACAAGAGTCTCGTCGAAGGTGACATCTGATGTCTCCATGACTCGGTTAGTGTCAAGGTTAAGTACACGATAAGCTCGAGTGTGAGTGCCATAACCCAAAAACACACCGTCAGAAGAACGAGACTCAAACTTGTCCAGGTTGCCTTTCTTCAATATAAAACAGTGGCAACCAAAGACTCTAAAATAACTCACCTTGGGCTGGCGACCAAAACGCAACTCATAAGAGGTCTTCTTCAAAAACGCTCTCAGAAAAATGCGATTCGAAATGTAGCATGCAGTGTTCATAGCTTCGGCCCAAAAACGCCTAGGAGTCCTATGCTCATCAAGCATCGTCCTGGCCATCTCAACAAGGGTCCGATTCTTCCTCTCTACAACACCATTTTGAGGTGGTGTATAGGGGGAAGAAACCTGATGCTCCAAACCAAGGCGGTTACAAAACTTCTCAAAATCCGAATTTTTAAACTCGGAACCATTATCACTCCGAATAGCTCGCATTGAGTTCAAGGGGAACTCGTTCTGAAGACGCAAAATCAGATTGCGAGCAAATGAGAAAGTCTCGGTCTTCTCAGCTAAAAAGAAGACCCACGAATATCTCGAAAAGTCGTCAACAACAACCAAAACATACCACTTGCCACCAACCGAGCTCACCCGAGCCGGACCAACAAGGTCCATGTGTAAAAGCTCTCCGGGGTGCGAGGTCATGACCTTAGTCACCGGATGGTGGGGAGCAGCAACCATCTTCCCATGTCTGCAAGCATGGCAAACTAGATCCTTCTCCAACGAAAGCTTGGGCAATCCTCGGATTAGGCCAAGTGAGCTAAGTCTTGCAAGCAAGTCGAAGCTTAAGTGACCGAGCCTCCTATGCCACTTCCAAAGATCGGAAGAAGAAGGACTAGCCAAAAGACAGCGAGAAGATCCAAACGACTCCGAAAAATTCGCACGAAAAACTTTCCCAAAGGGCGAAATTAGACATACAAGATCGCCCTGAGGATCTAAGATGCGACTAAGGTTTGGTTTAAACCGAATCTCATAGCCCTCATCAAAAAGTTGCGAAACAGAAAGCAAGTTAAAATGCAGGTTAGAAACAAGAGCTACATTGCGTAACACAAAGTGCTCATTAACCCGCACCGAGCCAACTGATAACACCTTACCTTTACCTTTGTCGCCGAAGGTTATGTACTCCTTTCCGGCGACCGGACTATGGCTGGAGAACCATTTGGCGTTTCCGGTCATGTGCCTTGAACAACCGGAATCCACCAACCAAATGTCCTCCAACCGCTCTACCTACATCAATAAAAAGACATAGGGTGAGCATACGGTCCAACACTGGGGTTAGTAAGATAAGAAGGAAACCAGTGTTGGGCCGGCTGCTCAAAAGAACGGTCAGTGTAAAAACCATCCTGTCTAGGGGGATAGCGATCACCACGCACAGGAAAACGTGGTCCGCTGGGGAAGAAGCGCTCACCGCGAAACTCTACCTGCGGTGGGACAAAGCGCTCAACAAAGCCTCCGCCACGGGGTCCGTTACCTGCAAAAGCAGGACCCCGTCGGGCACGCTCTCTACGAGGTCTACGCCTAGGAGCCTGCTGCTCAACTCTAGCGTCTCTCCTCGGAGCTCTCTCCTGCCTAGGCCTCACAAACTGAGGTGCTCTACCTCTAGGCCTAGTCTCCCTCCTAGGGGCTCTCTCCTGCTGCCTAGGCTGGGTATGCTTCCCTCCAGACCTAGCAGCTCTCCCCTGAGGCTTCGGAGCATGTCCACCACGAGCTGGGTGAAACATGTCCAGGTTCTGCATCTCCCTAGCACGGCGCGCCTCTCTCCTGCGCCTAAAGCAGAACTCACTCAGGTGACCATCCCGCCCACAAAAGTTACACTGAAACCTCACCGCGCGCAAAGGGGGTTGTTGGTTTGCAGGGATGTGGGTATGGTTCACCTTGCCCTTGCCCTTCTGTGGCAACTCCTCTCGGATGGGTGGCATTGTGTCAAGCTTGTTCTTTAGGTGATTGGGCTTGGGTTGCCATTGTGGATTCTTGGGTGGAGCCTTGGGGGATTCAACTATAACTCCATCCTTGGTGACAGGCTTGGCAGACTCTTTGGGTGGAAGCTTGGTTAGTTTGGGAGTAGTGGTGGAGTTGGGCTTCTCACAGGGGTTCAGACCACTACACTCTCCAATCTTCCCAAAAGCTGAGAGATCAACACTCTGAGCAAGACCTACACCCGGGGCACCAACAGCTCGCTTGAATTGGGAGATCATCATCCCGAGCTGTGGCTCACTACTGGAGACCCATGACAAGATGGACCGAAGGTATGTGTTTTCTTCCTCGGTTTGCATCTTGCCATGCTTCACATTGGCAATCTCCATCTCCAGGCCCTCACACAAAGCACACCTCATGACACAAGTGCTATCTGAGCTGGCCTTCTCTAAAGACTCAAGCTTGGCATTCTTCTCTGCCAACTCAGATTGCAAGACAGGACAAGTCTTGCACGCACCCAACAGCTGCGGCCTAGCACGGAGCTCATCCACCTCTCCTACCAACGCAGCATACTTCCCCCTCAAAGTGAGTAGGTCAGTCATGTGCGCGGTGCACGACTCACACTCCGCCTCCTCCGACACAATCACGGTGGATCGAGCGAACTCAAGCTCCTTCACCGTGTCCTCCCACTTTTGCCTAAACTCCTTGCGCTCTCTAGCAGCACGCCTAAGCAACTTATCTTGGCTAAGGAGGGCAGCAGTCAACTTCTCAACCTCGGAGGAAAGCTCGTCGTAGGTGAGAGATACCTGGGAGGTGTCGTCGTCGTCGTCGTTCCGAGGCGTGTGCTCCAGCTCGCCTCCGACCTCATCTCCGAGCGCCATGGTGCAGAGGCCGTCGTCGTCGGCGAAGAAGCAGAGGCCGTTCAGCTTGTCCTCGATCCTCTTCTTCTTCTCGGACTCGTCATCGCTCGAGCTGGCGGAGTCGTCATCCGAGCCGTCGACGTCGCTGAGCGTGGCGAAGAACGCGCGCTGCTCAGCCTGGGCCTTCTCCAAGTACTTCTTCTTGATGTACTCCTTGTCGAAGCCGCCCCGCTTCTTGTGCTTTGGGGGAACGTACTTCTCCTTGTACTTGGAGTCGCGCCTGCGCCCATGATCGCCCTTGCCCGAGTGCTTGTTCTTCTTCTTGGGGCAGTCGGCGATGAAGTGGTCGGGGTCGCCGCACTCGTAGCAGCCCGAGCGTCCTCCTCCGCGACGACGGTTCATGCGGTTATTGTGGAACCGCGAGAACCGGTTGGCAAGCAAAGCCAACTCGTCGTCACCCAACGTCTCCAGCTGGTCCTCTGTAACAGAAAAGAGACAAGAAAGAGCAAAGCCAGCTGAGGGGTTAGAGGAAGAGCCGGAAACCAAAGCCATGGACGGGCGAGAAGGATTTTCAAAAGAAGCCCTCGCCATAGCATCAATCTCACTGGACTTGAGCTTACTGAAGAGCTCGTCGCAGGTGAGGGTCTCATAGTTCGGCGATTCGATGATTGCCTGAACCTTGGAGTCCCACACCGAACGGTCAAGAGTGTGCAAAAGCTTCAAAGCACGCTCATGATCGTCAAATGGCAACTGCTCTCTGTTAGCCCTCATCCTGTTGACAATCACCTGAAAGCGAGCGAATAAACTTTCTATGCTCTCGCCAGGTTGATGTCTAAAGTTCTCATACTCTCGCTTGAACGACTCGTAGAGTCGGGTTTTGACTTGAGAGGTGCCCTCATGAAAACGCATGAGAGTGTCCCAGATCTCATCTCCCGAGCCGTAGAGAGGTGAGAAACGCGATCAAACTCACCCACGCTCAAACAGGAGAACAAAGCGTTACGCGCCCGGCTATTGGCTTCGTGCTCATCGATCTGAAGCTGAGAGACACGAGCCGCCAGGACAACGTAGTTGGCGTTGTTGCAAATCTCCCAAACAGAAGAGCCCATGCTCTGGAGATAGGCCGACATGCGTATCTTCCAATACGCATAGTTCGTCCCATCGAAAAACGGCGGTTTGCCCACGCCGCGATCCATGTCGCCTTCGGTGGATCTGGAACCGGCTAAGGTGGAAGATCCTTAACCTGCTCCGATACCAATTGAAGGACCGAGAAGCTACCCGAAAGCGACCAGAGGGGGGGGGGTGAATGGGAGCTTCAAAATTTCCTTTCGGACACTAGATGCCACTGTCCCAAAATCAACCCCAAGAGCGAACCCTAGAGCTTGCTAATGTCCACGACCCTAGATGTAGGGTGGATGCCTTCCAGAAGCACAGCGGGACACTAGACAACCCTAGAAAGCCGACGCAAAAGACGGAACTCAACTCCGATCAAGGACGAACGAACCGCGAACGAAAACGCGCGAAACTGGATCGACCTGACTCTGGCCAGCGTCCGGTCAGCAGGGACCGGACGCGTCCGGTCGTCAGAAAACAGCTCTGGGAGCTCTCTGTTCGTGACCGGACTCACGAGTACGGAGCGTCCGGTCGTGTACAGTGCGTCCGGTCGAAACCGACAAAGCCAGAAACAGTGCAAGCGTAGCGTCCGGTCGAAATGCAAACAGAGCGTCCGGTCGAGAGCGTCCGGTCAGTACGCAGAAAAGCTTGGCGCCGTGCTCAACGACCGGACTCTGAAAGCGTGCGTCCGGTCAGACCGACAGAGCGTCCGGTCACCCCGCGACTGCACTGAAACTCCGGCGATTCGACCCGATCTCCTCCGAATCAAGTGCTCTAGGCTTGGGATTCGATCTGAGGAGTCACAAGGAGGTTAGTGAGCTATCTCTAAGAGATCATGGCCCGAACCTAACTCCAAATCGGTGAATCGAAGGAATTCGGGGGAAAGAAGAAAAAGAGACCCGAAACTAAAACTTGATCGATCTCCTAGACCGTGAGGTTAGAGATGATTTCTTTCGGTGGAAAGAAGTGCCTCACGATCTAGAGCAACTCAGTTCAAACGGAATCGTGAAAGATGAACCGAGCACAAAGATCAAGCGACGGGAAAACTCAAGGCACAAAGCAATCCGCGAAGAACATGATGAACATGAAATCAAAACGCGAATTGACACCAAGAGATGGGATCCAAGGTGAGGATACGGCCTCACTTCCTCGAATCAACAGTACACAGAGTGGAGTCTCTCTGCGGATCTCAACTAGCTAAAGCAGGGGTGTGGGAGAGTGGAAACCCTAGGAAATGAAAGCTCTAACTGAGATTGAGATAGGGAGGAGGGTGTCTCCCCTAGACTACTTATACTGACCTAGCCTAAGTCTATTTCCTACTCTACCCCTCTCTACTCTAATTACAGAGCGGACCAGCCTAACCCTAAGGCTATTCTAGTCCACCCGCTGGTGGTAGGTAGATCCGACGGCCACGCCCGCACGGTCTTCCGCGTCGCCTCCACGCAACCTTCAGATCGCCGCCACGTGCCGCCACCACTCTGCACCCCCGGTTTTGCGGCCCAAACCGGGAAACCAGCCTTTTCCATCAGCCCCCGGTTTTGAGGCCCAAACCGGGAAACCAGCCTCCAGCCCGAGTTTTGTGGCCAAACTCGGAAACCGTCCGCGCCCGAGTTTTGAGGCCCAAACTCGGAAACCGGCCCACGCCCAGGTTTTGAGGCTCAACCTGGAAACCGTCGCGCCCAGGTTTTGTGGCTCAACCTGGAAACCCAGCACCCAGGTTTTGAGGCCCAAACCTGGAAACCGTCCACCGTTGGTTTTTCCCGGGCTCTACCAACAAACCGGCGTCGTAGAGGGGATGCACCGCCTGTGCACCCCTTCCACCGACATGATCGCACTTCTCCGCTTGTCGCTGTCGCAGGCTGCCAGCCACCACAGCTGATCCTCCGGCCTCCAGTCCATCAGTCCAAGTCCACGTCCGCCCTTCACCGTCCGATACATCGGCATGGCACGTCCGCCGCATGGCACGCCCATCCTTCATCGCGCCCGGTCCGTCGGCACGGCACGTCGCAACTTGACCTTCACCCGCCATCGATCACTGTCTCCGTGCTCGACACCTGCACAACACAAGCCAAAGAACATGCGCATCATCTCCGTTGACAATCACTCATCACACAGAGACTCGGCATACACCCATGTATCCGCACACTGAGCGTGGCAAAGAAAGCATGCTGCTCGGCCTGGGCTTTCTCCAAGTACTTCTTCTTGATGTACTCCTTATTGAAGCCACCCTTCCGCTTTTGCTTGGGAGGGGTGTACTTCTCCTTGTGCCGGTCGGAGTCGTACTTGTGCCCATGATAACCCTTGCAAAAGAGTTTCTTGTTCTTCTTCGGGCAGTTGGCGATGAAGTGATCAGGGTTGCCGCACTCAAAGCACCCAGCGCGTCCTCCTCCACGATGACGGTTCATGCGGTTGTTGTGGAACCACGAGAACCGGTTGGCAAGCAGAGCCAACTCATCGTCTCCCATGAACTCCAGCTACTCCTCTGTGATAGAAAGAAGTGAAGACAAAGCAAAGCCTCCAAAGGTGTTAGTAGAAGAGCCAGAAAGCAAAGCCATCGACGGGCCAGAAGGATTCTCATAAGAAGCCCTTGTCATGGCATCAATCTCACTGGACTTGAGCTTACTAAAGAGCTCGTCGCATGTGAGAGTCTCATAGTTTGGCGATTCGGTGATCGCCTGAACCTTCGAGTCCCACACCGACCGATCGAGAGTGTGTAAAAGCTTGAGAGCCCTCTCATGATCGTCAAAAGGCAACAACTCCTTGTTAGCCCTCATCCTGTTGACAATCACCTGAAAGCGAGCGAATAAACTCTCTATGCTCTCGCCAGGCATGTGTCGAAAGTTCTCATACTCCCGCTTGTGCGACTCGTAGAGACGAGATTTGACTTGAGTGGTTCCCTCATGGAAGCGCATGAGTCGCCCAAATCTCCCGAGCCGTGGGGAGATGAGAAACGCGATCAAACTCAGACATGCTCAAACATGAGAAAAGAGCATTACGGGCTCGGCTATTGGCATCATGCTCATCGATCTGCAGCTGAGTCACACGAGCGGCCAAGACCACGTAATCTGCCTTGTTGCAAATCTCCCAGACAGAAGCACCCATGCTCTGAAGATAGGCCGACATGCGTATCTTCCAATACGCATAAGTCATCCCATCGAAAAACGGCGGTTTGCCCACGCCACGATCCATGTCGCCTTCTGTGGATCTGGAACCAGCTAAGGTGGAAGATCCTTAACCCGCTCCGATACCAATTGGAGGACCGAGAATGCTACCAAAGGCGACCAGAGGGGGGGTGAATGGGAGCCTAAAATTTCTTTCGTAATGTTAGGCTTCTGTCCCAGAAAATCAACCCCAAAAACAAACCGACAAATGTGATGTCCACAACCCAAGGTATTGGGTAGATGTTCCCAAGGAACACAGCGGGACACCACAAAAGCTCACTCGCCCAAGTTCACGCAAGTCCACTAGTGACAGGATGAGCTTTGGGTAACCTCAACCTCCCCCGAGCAACACGAGGGGGATTCCGGCTATTTTGCAAAGCTAGAAGCTCAATTTCTGTAGAGCACGAAGTCGAAAATCCAACGCAAAAACCCAAAATCAAATCTGAAATCGAACGAGTAAACTGCAGATGAAACAGTGCAAAACTCACTGCATCGGACGCTGGCCTGCGTCCGATGTCCAGGCACCAGACGCGTCCGATGCAAAATGTACTGTTATGGAACCTCACTGCATAGCCATCGGATGTTGGCTACAGTATCACTTCGGCGTCCGATGCTCACCCCTCGGACGCGTCCGATGGTCAACGGAGCGTCCGATGGGCAGCGTCCAATGCTCCTTCAAAAACGTTGTCCTTTGACACGTGGCACCTGAGCATCCGATGTGACGAACTCAGCGTCCGATGCCCCCGAAACTGCACAGTTCTTCCGCGGATTCAACCCGATCTCCTCCGAATCAAAAGCTCTAAGGCTTAGACTTAGTATGAGGAGTTCCAAGGAAGTTAGTGAGCTATCCCTAAGAGATCATGGCTCAAACCTAACTCCAAATCGGTGAATCAGAAGAATTGAGGGCAAGGGAGACAAAAACCGATTCGAAATGAAAATCGATCGATCTACTTGCTCGTGAGGTTAGAGGTGAATTCCTTCGGTGGAAATATGCGCCTCACGATCTAGAACAACTCAGTTCAAACAGAATCGAAAAAGACGCAACGAGGTGGGAGATTGAGTTACGGGAAAATCGTGGAATAAACAAGAACGCGAAGAACAAACGTGAATCAACACCACAAATTCAACCGTGTCTCGAACACACGAGACTACAGTGAGATTACGGTCTCACTTCCTCAAAATCTCACGAACACAGAGGTATGATTAGCCGTCTCTGCGGGTCTGAGTAGCTACAACAGGGATTGGGAAAGCAGGAAACCCTAGAAAGAAAATAGCAATAACTAAGATGTCTGGAGGGAGGGGTGGCCTCTCCTTATATAGCCTAAACAATTATTCCCCTTCTACCCTTACAACTAATGAGCGGGCAGGCTAACCCTAGGGGTATTTCTGACCAACTCGAAGCGTAGTCGATCCAACGGCCATGCCCGCACATCTGGTAGCTTCGCCTCAATGCGACCTCACCTGATGCCGCCACATGCCGCCACCACGCCACTCGTCCTTTTCATGGACCTCCCCCTGGTTTTGAGGCCAAAACCGGGAAACCTGTCTTCATGACCAACCCTCGATTTTGAGGCCAAAACCGGGAAACCTGTCATCCATCGCCTGAGTTTTGTGGCCCAAACTCAGAAACCTGCCAGTGCCTAGGTTTTGAGGCCCAAACCTGGAAACCGTCCTCAGCCCGAGTTTTGCGGCCCAAACTCGAAAACCGGTCGCACCCAGGTTTTGTGGCCCAAACCTAGAAACCGTCCACCCATTGTTTTTCTGTGGCTCAACCACCAAACCGACGCTGTAGAGGGGATGCACCGCCCGTGCACCCCGTCCACCGACACGTGTCCCCAGGTCCTCGACCCGAGCCACACCATGTCCCGCAAGTCTCCGCTCATCGCCGTCCCAGGCTATCAGCCACCACAGCTGATCCTCAGGTCACCGGTCCCTCAGTCCAAGCCTCACGTCCGCCCTTCACCGCTCCGGGTCCATCGGCACGGCACGTATCTACTTGACCTTCACATTGCCTTCAATCACTGTCTCCGTGCTCGACACCTGCACAACACAAGCCAAAGAACATGCGCATCAAACCAGTTGACAATCAGTCACCACTCAAGATCCGGCATACACCCATGTATCCGCAGTAACCTATAGACTAAACACCATGTCTAATCTATTGATTACTACTCTAATTACCTTGGATATCTAGAGCACTCAATACGAACAAAGATCCCATGCCAAGATATAACAACTATACTAATCATATAGTAAAGCATAAAGTAAATAGAGAAGATAAATATATTAAAGCATGTCTTACAAAGAAAAGATACAAAGACATACCAAAACTCTGAAGACTCCTCCGGAACTGAAGCGTAGCTCCGCTCTCTCTAACTCCTGACTAGAGCTAATCTATTACATTGGAAAATCTAAACCTAATTCTCTAAAGAAGAGAGGTCATCCATTCAAGGGATGCCTCTACAACTCCATGATGATATGTTGCCTCAGGGGGGTCTGGGGTTTATTATATAGGGGCTCCTGGCCTCCCCTCCACCTTGGGCAAGCGATGTGGTACTAAATCCTTTGCCATGTGCACATGGGCCTTAATGGGCCAAAACGCGTCGAAGAGGTCGGTTGGAGTGCGTCACGCGAAAGAGGAGCAACTTCCAGGTGGGCCCAGGCTAGCTAGCCTGAGGGTGGGGCCGGCCGGCCCCACTTGGAGTGCGTCACGCGAAAGAGGAGCAACTTCCAGGTGGGCCCAGGCTAGCTAGCCTGAGGGTGGGGCCGGCCGACCCCACTTGTCAGCCGCCGGGTCCTGTCTTCGTCATGGTGTCTTCTGGAACCTTCCTTATTTCTCTAATGCGACTTTCCGTCCGTTTGTGCAATTCGTCGTGTTGGAGTAGCACTCTATCTCTTTCCATCTTCTCGAAAACTCCTTGGAAAACAATAATTCATGAACGCTATGGAATCTCTCAGTTTAACCCCTAGATTATGTTGCTTGGTGATTACTCCAGGTTGTTCTAGAAGCTTCCAAGTCATATCCAACAAGGACTTTCTCGTCGGGACTCCAAATGTAGCAAACCATATGTCCATTTCAATCGTCTCGACGAGCTCTTCGCAATGGTGTGCTCTGTTTCATCATTTGAGATACTTTTATATTGTGAAATATTGATAACCCTGCAAAACAAGTGAGAACAACACAACTCGTGGAACTTGTCAGAATCAAACCCTACATCTATGCTTTATATTTCATTTCATGTTAATTCAAGCAATAGTTGATGGTATAATATTGGCTATAAGGACCGTCAACAATTTCCCCCAAGCTTACCCTTTGCTAGTCCCTTAGCAAAGTCAAACTCAATAATGGATCAGGAGTTGCTGCAATATCTGTACTTCTAACAAGTACTCATGCATTTAAACAAAAGTTCTCATTTAGATTAGAAAAGATATCATATTATTTATCACAGGGCTTAGTACTTTACCTTGAATCTTGAGTAATTGAAAGATAGAACGATCAAATCAAGCACTATGTCTCTTGCTCTTTCACTTCACCATTATCCCGGAGTTTTTTTTATGAATTTTCAAAAAGCTTAAAAACATATGTTGTCAAATTAAACAATGGATCCAAAGAGAAAGTCAACCACACCATTGAATCGAGAAGTGCATGTGTATGGAAAATGGAGGCGGATGCTCTTTTGAATGTATCACTCTCTTCTGTGGATTAGAGACACATGACTATCGGGCTAATTCTACTGTTGGGCACGTGCCCATTTTTTCTAATATTCATTTTTTTCTTTTCTTTTTTTCGAGGTTCCGGACACTTGTCCCTTTTTATTTCCTCAGGATCTATCTTTTTTTGGTTTCGGACACTTGTCCCTTTTTATTTACTCGGATTTTTTTTCTCTTTTTTTCAATAGCCATATGCTTCCAACAAACTTTTGAGAGGATAGGAATAGATAATCATGAGCATTTATGTGGAAGATGGATGAAATGTGTAAGTGATCTCAATTCAATAGTATGATAACTTCTCATAGGGTCAACAAAGCTTAATTTAACTCAATGCAATTATTTACCATATTAATATTGGAAACTCTCCAGAACTCTAGTGTTGTTTTAGAACAAGATAAAAGTAGCTCAGATCATCACATATCATATCTGTCAATTACCTAGACTCTAGATCAAGCATTTGCTACCCATATATTTAATTTCATTTTAAAGCATCATTAATTTTTTAAACTTAAGAGAACTCATGCTTGAAGGCTAGGTACTAGAAAGAAATACAATAAAGCAACTATTCATCATTTCTATTTTAAGAAATGAGAGAGAGAGAGAGTTCTTCAGATTTGACATGCTTTATTATTTAATCAATCACACACTATAACCTATTTCTAAAAAAACATTAAGATGGTAGTACGACATACCTGAATCAAGAAGATAATGGGGGTGCACCTCCCCCAAGCTCGATGTTATTGTAATAGTGTTGAGCCTTCATGTGCTCACATTTTTTTTGTATTTTGAATTTATGTCTAGAAAGAAAAACTTAAGAGGATAAAGATACTTACCTGGATATACAGGGGTGCTTTTCCCCCAAGCTGAATGTTGACGTAGTCGTTCGATCTTGCAATGTAGCGGACTGGCAGTGAAAATGTTCTTCCTCTATCGTTGCATTGATTGATGTTGATGGTTGTTGAAATAGTGCTCCAACAGTGAATGAAACATCCACTTGCTCGTTAGGTTTTTTTGGTCTTTCAATCATGTGAAACTCAAATAGACAACAAAACTTGTGGAATAGATTAAGCGTTAGTGGTTGGCCACTCAAGCCTTTGTTATCTAGAGTTTCAGTAAGATCTCTTTCTCAGTATATATATATATTTTTAATTTTAATATTTTTATGATGCAATGACAGTTTAATAAAATGAATGCATTTTTATTTTTATTTTTATGCCACCACGGTGAATATTTCATGTGGGTTTTTACACACCATAGAATTATTCACATGGGGCTTTAGGTTTTATGATGCAGTGCAATAAGTAAAATATTTTTATTTTCCTTTTTATGTAATGCTAATGCAGGGAAGTAAATATGCTATGGAGAGATGATGATGAACACTAAACATGCAAAAATAGAAACTAATGCAGAAAAGATAAATATGAATAACTACCGATTTTACCTTTCGGTGAGGGTTCAATGTTTTAAGTCCTCTGAATAGGACTTCTCACCATGTTCATTCCTGAGGTGCATTATTTGATCCCAATATGTAGACCTTGATAACTACACCTCTTGATATGGTGTCACTCATGTTCTTCGTTCGTCCAACAATTTGAAGTGAAGCATTAGTTGTGGAAGCTGGCAGCATCTTGCTTAGTGTGCATGTTCTTGTAGATCTAGGACCTTCACTCTCTAGAATTTGGGAGTTGACAAACTCCTCCTTGTTTTGCTCAAGAGTGTGTCCTGCTCATAAAGACAAGGTAGAGATCAAGTGCATGAGCTCTGTTGGTGGAAAAACACCAACAGAACCAAAAGTTTTGTTCATTCCTCTCTAACCTTAGGCACATTGAACAAGATGAACTTGTTGTTTATGTGTTCTATTCAATCTTAACATAAGTGATAGGATCAAAAGATGAGTATGAAAGTAGCATCTTAAAATATTTAACAGACCAGATTACTTAACCCAAAGAAGGATAATCTATGCATAATGTATTGATCTTTTCACGATTGTGATATATCATCTTCTAAAGGTTGGATGCACAAAATTTTAGCTCATTAAGATAGTGAGATTCAAGAGAGTAAAGCTAGGAACAAAGAGTAAAGAACAAAACATGTTGAGTTGATTAGGGTGGATCAGGTGAGGTGCAACTTAAACATGTTTGATTCTTTATTTATGCGCATAACAGAAACAAAGAGAAGCTTTTAAAGTGATGGTCACTTACCTTGAAATGATACTTATCATTGAAGAGTGATTGCGTCGAACCACCTTGTGGAAGCTTCTCTTGTCTATCTAGTTGTTGTTCATGAATGGCTTGTCTTCTCTTGCTTATCTCACAGTGGGCCAGCTGAGTCTTGTTCTCAACAGGTCCAGACGATGGAGACTTTGTTGACTATTCTCTTGATTTGTAGGCTCAGGTACTATCTCTCCATCTTCTAATTCTTGCAGTGCAGTGGCTTCATCCTTCATGATGCCTCCCTCAATTCCTGGCAGTTGGTTCTTCCTTTGTCGGCTGAGTCAACGTCTTCTCTTGGTTCTCTTCGGCTGCTCATAAGTGGTGTAGTTGTTGAAGAAGCAGCAATCGAAGATCCAAAAGTGGACATCTCCAGGTTCGACATAAATGACACATTAGTGGTGTTCAAGAACGATCTTCCAAGAATGAGTGATGGATCATATTCTTCTCCTTAGCTAGGGCTGCGTCTAGTGACTTGTACTAATAGGAGGTCAAAGTGTCTTGAAGCTGGATTTCTCCTTCCTACCCTTGATCATGAAACAAATCTAGACAACAAAATTGTGTCTCCCCCAAGCTGGCTTGTGAAGTAGGTGGATATTTCTTCAACAACATGTTCATGAGTTGAAATTGTAGACCTTGTTGTTGTTGAAGTTGTTCCACCTCATCCCCCAAACTAGCTCTTGTGTTGCAATGATTAGAAGTGAGGAGAACTTCCACTGCTTGTCTTCATAGTGAACCTCCAACAGACTTCCTTCGGACGACTCATAGATGTTATAATGTAGTGGCATATCGTCACCCTGATATTTGTTGTTGGTGTCGGTGTTGATGTCTTCGATAATGATGAGCGTAGGCATAGATTGACCCATATGGGGTGAGTTGCATCCTGCTCGTCATCAGTGTCCTAGCATAAGCCTTGAGAAGGCTCACAGCTTGGCTGCCTTCGACATCACTAGTGACTTGTCTAATGATGAGTTTTGTCTATCCACGGGTTGGGTTTTGGATCTTTAAGTTTATACCATGAACAAGCAAATCTCATCTCCTACAAAATGTTAGTGGACATATACCCGAAGGATTGCACTAAATTTGAAACATGGGTTGTTATCCACAACTTATGTGTTATTCATCCATGCTAATGAAAAGATGATTTTAGAATTACTTTAGCATAGACTAGCATTTTATGTGTTGGCTGCATTTTAATATGGTTCAAGGCAAAAGATAACTTGCAGTAGAAGATGAATTTAAATAAACTTTAATACTCACAGTTCTTTCATCCATGATGAATGAGCTGAGTCTTCATTATGCAGTTCATCATATGTCTTGCTTTATCTCTGATGTTAATTCATCTCAGGACTTTCCCAAAGTGTATTTAGAGTTCTCTGCAGGGGTTAGTCTAACAAAATAACCAATATCTACTGTAGCACTTTTTAGTTCAATACTCAAACCAGACTCCATGTCTAATTTGATTAAGGTAGACTATTTAACCTAAGCACCATGTTTAATTTAAAAGCCTATGGAAGTATGATCAATACTTCCAAACCAAAACTTACAAGCATCGACAAAGGTAGCATGAAGGCATAAAAGAGATTTATTCAGATAGAGATGAAAAAGTATGATCATCGTGAGGAATATTTTTATTTTATTTTTCTTTTTTTAGATGCGGATGACATGAATGCATATGAGGAACTAAACAAGATGTGGATTTGATAAAAGAAAACTTAAACTAAATGGAATGGATACAAGGATGATTCAAAGTAAACATGTAGTGGAATGCAAGAAATTAAAAAGATAACTACTCTTAAAATTTTAAAGTCCATGAGCAAGACTGTCTCACCTTGATCATACTTACCATGAATCACAACTGGGATTTCACTACTACAGAAATCTTTTGTGTGACGGTCATTTTTATTTAACCGTGATAGGCAATTGAGCCCGTCGCGGACGCCTCGTCACAGTAAATCGAGGCTAACCACGGCGGGCTCAATAGCCCGTCACGGTTAATACCATTAACCATGACGGGCAGCGTAACTTGCCTGTCACGGTTAATACCATTAACCGTGACGGGCTTCTTAACATGCCTGTCATAGTTAATGGTATTAACCGTGACGGGTTGCGTAACTTGCCCGTCACGGTTAAAGTTTTCAGGTTTTAAAAAAATACAACAACACATATTTGAATGCATAATCGAATCCATATTTAACAGGTCAAACACAGACATAACACATGACACATACGTATACATACATACATTAACTTGTTCTCATTATCATCCATAGGACATCGACGAAATCATTAAAGTGTTATATTACATGTCAGAATGCAAACAAACTAATTGACGAAGTCCATGTACATATAACCCTTCATCTCTTTGCGTAGCATGGTGCTCCATTTCCTGAGCTTCTCGTACTCGGGAAGCAGTGCTAACGGGGCATCTGTATCAAAGAACGGTTGCCCTTCATGCACTACACGGTCCATGACAAACTTGCACATGTCTGTTGTTGATGGTCCTTAAACACATGTTTTACCATCAACATTTTACCCTAAAATTCACCAAAAAGGCATGAAATGTAGTCAAATAGGTTTCAAACTAATCGAATTGCACATGTCCATAGATTTTGATTTGAATGCAGGATTTGAACCAAATTTGGATATTTGAACCACCAAAGGCCGAGCCCACTCAGCAGGGCCCAATTGGGCCTCAGGGGGGTGGCGCCCGCCACCCCTAGGTGGCGCCCATCACAAGGAGAAGCCCAAACTTCCCCCCTGCCATGTCACTGATCCGTGTGACCTCCCTAAGGCCAAATCTTGGCCCTTGGTCACTAGGTCAGTGGCATCGGAGGGCTCAGGAGGGGAGTGGCGTGGATCATGACCGAATGACGGTTATCTGGACATGCAACCGACCTAACCACCGCCTTAGAGGAGTCCCTGGAGGCCGTAGGATCAATGACGGTGCATCCAACGGCTAGGGGGGTGGCGGCCGCCACCTAGGGCTGGCGCCCGCCACTAGGGTTTGCCCTAGGTTGGTTGGTTGCCCCCTATAAGTACCCCCCTCACTCCACAAGGCTATAAATACCCCCCTGAAGGCGTCACTTCATTTGAAGCAAGGGAGAAGCAAGCAAGCAAGAAAGCAAGGAAGGGAAGGAAGCAAAGAAAGCAAGGCTTAGAGAGCTAATAGCTTAGGGTTTAGCCAAGCTTAGGCAAGTAGGTAGCTAGTAGAGCAAGGCATCCTTGCCTCATTGCCCTCGCGGAAGCGCTGCTCAAGGCTTAGCTCAAGAGTAGAAGCGTGCGAGTGATCGGTCCTGGAGCTGGGAAGAGTCTTCCTTCATCTCCAGTTCAGGTTTTGCTCTTGTTACTCAAGCACTTTACTATATTCTAGTTCATCATTTCAAGTATTACTTTATTCTACTTACCAGTATTTAGTATACTTGATTGATTGCTTGAGTGTCTAGCTATCCTACAGTTCAATTCACTTAGCCATAGTAGTTAATCTCTAGTGAGCTTAGTGTTTGATCTTTGCCAATAGGTTGCTTAGTTAGTTTAGTGTTTATCTTATTAAGTCAAGTATTTGCTCTGACGTCCACAAGGGTGTCTCTATTCAAAGCTAGGGTAGAGATAGTTAGAATATAATTAAGCGTGGTGCTTAGTTATAGACTTACCTTCAGATACGGCTGGACCCCCGGATAGCTGTGGTAGCAAGCAGGTGGTGACAGCCCTGTGCGCCTTGAATTCCATCACATAGTTGGCCTAGTTTAATAGTAAGGCTCGTTGTGCTAGCGTTCAACCTAAGTCAGTGGTAAAGGCTAGTACGCCTCGGTACTTGACAAGATAGGAATAAAACTATACTTAACTTGGTTGCTTGTTTGGCATTTGCCTATCTTGCTTCGTAGCTATCTTGCTTCGTAGTTATCTTGCTTTGTAGTTATCTTGCTTCATAGTTATCTAGGAGTAGTTATTAGTTATTAGTTAGTTATATTAGTTACCCTTAGTTATCCCCTATCTATCTAGTTATCCATCTTACCTTAGCCATTTCATTCATCCTTACCTATCCATCCATATATTCTTTCTAGCCTCTCATCCCTTTCATCTCCTCTCTTCTCCTCTTTCCCTTTTCTTATTCTTCGACTCTCATCCCCTCCTTGACTCGACTCATACACCACCCTAGCCTTCCTTTGGGATCAAATAAATCGACACATGGTACTCCCAGGGAAGTGCTACTACGATAGTTCTGTGCGCTTGCAGAATCTCCTCCTGGTAGATTGCATTCTCGCTAGCCAGCTCCTACTAGTGTCGGGATTGACAACCCCATTTGACATTAGTAGATAGCTGCTTTAGCTTCACTCCTTTAGGTATAGTGACTGGACCTGCTTCAAGCATTTCTGGCGCCGTTGCCAGGGATAGACTCCATAGTCTATTCCTAGTAACGATGTTAGCAAGTGTCAACAAGCATTTCTGGGCCGTTTCCGGGGATAGTTGCCTAGCTCTATCTTTAGTGAAGTTAAGAACTACCAACAAGCATTTCTGGCGCCGTTGCCGGGGAAGGCAATCGGTGTATCGGTTGAGTCCGTGTCGAATTTATCTTCGCTTAAGCTCCCGCTTAGCGAATCCCGTCTTACCCCATTCTTTCTTTCCTTAGTCCTTCTTATCTTTTCCCTTCATCTTCTTCAACTTCTTTCTTTCTTATCTTGTTCTACCTTCACGATGGCCAATAAGACCATTCGTGAGTTTTCTGCTCCTTCTGCCGCCAATGTAGCGACAGGACCAGACGTGATTGATGCCAACCTCAATTTTGAGTTGAAACCGGCTCTGATCATGATGGTCCAAGCTAGCCTGTTCTGTGGCAAAGCTCATGAGGATGCCAATGCTCACCTCCAACAATTTTTGGAGATTTGTGGCACCTTTACCATTAAGGGGATAACCCAAGAAGCCATCCGTCTGCGTCTCTTTCCCTTTTCTCTCCTAGGAAGAGCGAAGCAATGGTTCTATACCGATCGCAACGCTGTAGACACATGGGACAAGTGTTCCAATGTTTTTCTCGCCAAATTCTTTCCGATGGGCAAGACGAACGCTCTTCGCAACAAAATCTCCAGCTTTACGCAACAAGCCGAGGAATCTATTCCCGAGGCTTGGGAGAGAATGTAAGAGTACGTCACTTCTTGTCCACACCATGGTAAGGAGGAATGGCAATTGATCCAGAACATCTACCATGGCCTAACCCCACTCTCTAGAAGCCATTTGGATGTCGC
This sequence comes from Coix lacryma-jobi var. lacryma-jobi, assembly GCA_009763385.1. NCBI lineage: Eukaryota > Viridiplantae > Streptophyta > Magnoliopsida > Poales > Poaceae > Coix > Coix lacryma-jobi. The sequence continues at coordinate 61,726,903 of CM019827.1, forward strand.
CGCCGGCGGTGCATTCTTTTCTCTGAATGTTGCAGATGCTAAGGCTCTCATAGAGAAGATGGTGTCGAACCAAGGATGGAATGACGAGAGACTGCAGCCCCGTAATCGAGGTATGCATTCCCTTAAGGAGGCTGTTGACACTGATTATCTATCATAATTAAGGGATAAATAAATATGAAAAGGGCAAGAATTTGATCACCAACAAAGGTTTAGGGTTTCAACTGACAATATTCCACAAGTTTTGGTAAACTATGATTCTGCAGGGACTAAACCAGGAAATCAGCACCGATAGCTTCCCATAGAAGGAAACCGACGGGAGATAACGCCACCACCACGTTAGGATTATTCTAGAAGACTCCAGAGGACGTAAGAAGACACCAGGAGGTCGACCACCGCGAGAGGCCGCCAGGTGGGACCGGTCGGTCCGACCCTTAGACCGACCGGTCTGCCCCCAGGCCCGCTGGCTTTCGTCTTCTACAAGCTTCCTCCACCGACCTCTAGGACTCATCTCGGTCGTACCTTAAGTCAGTTTGATCTAACGGCTGCGGTTGATCCCTTAGGGCTATATAACCAGACCCCAGACCCCCCTCTCAATCATCATCAGTTCTCAAGTCATTAGAAGAGGAGGAGGATCAATCAGAAACCCTAATTTCCTTAGAGCCACATCAACTTAGGCATAGCTAGATAGAATTAGAATTAGAAGAGGCAAGCTTCGCTTGGATTCTGGATCTAGTCACGAGAAGGCTCAGTAAACCCAAGATCTTCTCTCTTGTATCAACATTATGGATCTAATTATGTTTCTAGTTCATAATTGTTCTTCTAGTTCTTCATTGTTCTTCGTTGTTCATCTTCTAGTTCTAGTTCATCGTCTAGTTCATCTTCTAGTTCTTAATCTATTTCTAGTTTGTGTTCTAGTTCATACTCTAGTTCATCTATGTGTTCTAGTTCATCATATTGTTCATCATTGTGTGCTAATTCATAGTCTAGTTCATAATAGTTTAGATATAATTGATATGACTAAGACATTAATTACTATATTCTTAATTATACTGCTTGTAGTATGCTTTGATTATATATTTGGCATAGATAGATTATCATCATGTTTATGCTCATGTTCATATAGCGCTCATCTTAAAGTACAACGGGTGGGTGATAAATGTTGTGTAGGTGTGGTGCCTATACACTATTTATCTGCGAATGCGTCCTATGTTCCGGATAGAGTGGTAGATCGCGGGTGTGACAGGCCTGTTGAGTCCTTTGTATTCCACCTCCCGAATGTAGTGTTCAGTATGGCTCAGTTAACTCATGGTTTAAGGGGTTACTCTGTTTGGCACCTTTACTATGGAGTTGCCTCTTGAATATGAATATGGGATAACCTAGCCAATGATTGCCAAATATAATTGCACTAATCAATGTATATTATGACTTATAATTAGAATAACTTAGGAATACTTCTTTATAATGAATATTCTAATCTGCATGCCTTGTCTAAGTTGAAATGCTCTAAGGACTATCATAGATTAATCTTTTATCTTTTATAGTGTACCTCATTATTGTGACTGATCCCTGTTTAGATAAAGGAGTGTGCTCTTACTTTGTTCTCAATTCTCCTATCACATGTGTAGAGTAGCTCTTATCCTTATTTATCTCACTTCATTCCTAGTGCTAAATATAAATAACGATACTTGGACCATCTCTGGGTAAAATGCTGCTACAACGGGTGTATTTATCTGTGCGCTTGCGGGTAAATATTTATCTTTAGAATCATTGCTATGATATAATCACATTGCTAGTTTCATGTTGGGGATGACAACTTGACGTTAAGTGATGCTAGTAGTGTCCCGTACACTTCTTAGTGCCTTCACTAGGTTATTGTTTATGAAGTCTATCTTAGAGTGATTCCATTAAGGAGTGTCAACAAGCATTTTTGGTGCCATTGCCGGGGAATGAATGAGTAATTAAGGACGGTAGCTAGATTACATTTTCAACATCTAGGAGAACTCTTACACATGTGATAATTGAGATATATTATTCATCCTTTATCCAAACAGGCCCACCCTGGCTTTTGTATAGTTTTGATCTTATGCAGGGTGAGGTGTATGACTGGTTTTGAACTTCCGACAAACTATGTTGCGGGTCCAGAGGCTTTGCTCAAGTCTCAAGATCCATTCAACCACTTTGTTAGGAATCAACCAGATAAGGTATAGACAATTGTTGTCACTTTGACTTTCCGACAAACTCCCACAAGAATCGAAGAAGTTCAACGTTACAAGTTTTCAAGCACGTGACGAGTGACGACACCAGACGTTGTACCACTCACAATTCCATTGTGAGTCATGGTAAGTTTAATCGAGGTGAGTCAGTCTTGCTCACAGACTTTAAATTGATGAGTAGTTATCTTATTAATCTCTTGCATATCATCATACATTCACTCCATTTAGTTTATGTTCTCTCATACATGTTTAATTTTTATCACATGCATCCACTCATGTTATGTGCATCTAAAAATAAATATATATATATATATATACTACTCACCTTGATCACACTCTTTCATCTCCATTAAAGTGAATCTCTGTAGTGCTTTCACACCACTACTATTTACTATAGTATGCTTAAGGTTTGGAGTATGTTCATACAACTTTTAAATTAAGCATGGTGCTTAGTCTAGGAGTGTTGATCTTACTTTCAAAGGCTTTTTAAATTAAGCGTGATGCTTAGGTTAAAATGCTTTCCTAGATTAAATTAGACATGGTGTCTAGTTTGATCTTTGAACCAAGAGTATTCTCTAGTAGATATTGGTTATTTTGTTGGACTAACCCCTGCAGAAATCTCTCAATATCAAAACGGGGAAGTCAAGAGATGAACTCACACTGGGATGAAGCAAGGCATAGGACGTGCTCCAACAACTTCACACAAAAGACATGGCTCATTCATCACTGAACTGTAAGTATCAAAGAATATTCACTTTGTCTTTTGCTAGAAGCTACTTTGCCTTGAGCCATGAAACAATACAGCCACCAAGTTGTCTATGAACTATGATGAATCATGTCTACGCTAAAACAATTCCAAATCCATCTACCCATTAGCATAGATAAGGATTATAAATTTAATAGTGGACAACCTGTTTTTCAACTTTATATATTCCCTCGGGTATGTGTCCATTAAAGAAAGGTCTTGCTCAACGAACCTAAAACTGCGAGCCCTCACCGAGAGGTCAATCGGTAGTTATCTTATGACTTTTTAAATTCAGAATATTGTCTTAATTTATAAAAAAATATATATTAAAAAAATAATAATAATTATGTTCTTAGGACTAGTTCCCTTCGGGTACTCTTGTCACTAACCACTGCAGGGTGAACAATGTCTGAGAACATGGGAGTTGCAAATACAACACGAGGGATGCTTCAACATTCACACTTACCTTTGTCTAAGTGTGGGGAGGAAGGCTAGCTCTTCCAAAAATTCTACAACCATGCTCATCCTCCCAATCTAGAAGCTGTCAACATCCCAACACGCTGGTTTGCAATCTCTCTACTCACTGTTACTTTGTCTCTTTAAGTTTAAATGATATTACAAATTCTAAGCTTAAAAATCAAACTTAAGATACAAAATAAAATTGATCCTTTAGAGAAGAAGTAATGGTGAACAATGAAGGTAAATAAAATATGGGATACAAGTTCTATGCTAATGAAAATGCCAAGATTAACTTCTCTCACTACTAGAGAACAGGCCTTTGGACGATTTGCAAAATCAGCATTAGCCATGGAAAAATTTGCGCCCGGGACTAGAAAGTCCTTTAGCCCCGGTTGGTAACACCAACCAGGGCTAAAGCTCCCCAGCCCAACGGCTCAATTGTCAGAGGGGCCTTTAGTCCCGGTTGGTGTTACCAACCGGGGCTAAAGACCGGCCTTTAGCCCCGGGCCGTAACACCAACCGGGACTAAAGGTTTTGCCCCGGTTGGTGTATGCAGCCGGGGCTAAATGTTGGCATCTTTAGCCCCGGTTGGTAACACCAACCGGGACTAAAAGGTTTTGTTCCGGTTGGTGTACCCAGCCGGGGCTAAATGCCAACATTTAGCCCCGGCTGGGAATAAGGACCGGGGCTAAATGTCCCTCCCTATATTTGAAATGTTCTTCTACCTCCAGCCGTGCCGGAGCTCCTGTCTTCATTTTTCTTCATTCAGTCACTGCTTGCTCTTGCTTGCTTGTTTGCTCTCTTCTCCTCCGGTGATTTTTGTTTGTTAACACATCTCCGGCGATTGATTTATTTCATCACATCTACACCGCCATCGACTCGTTGAAAGGTTACTAGCTTAAGTTATTCATTTTTGTAGCTATTTTGAGTTCATTGACTTGATAGTTCAAATTATTAATCTAAAAACAAAATATGACCGTTTAATTAGTTTATTTTAGTCTTTTAGAGAAATGTGACCGGTTTAGAAAAACAAAATATATAATACTTTAGTTTAGAAAAAATGTGACCGGTTTAATTAGTTTTTTTTGAAATAGAGATCATTTAAATCATTTGTTTACATAAAAATTAGAAATATATAATACTTTAGTTTAGAAAATGTGACAGTTTAATTAGTTTTTTTTGAGGAATAGAGATCATTTAAATCATTTGTTTACAGAAATTAGAAATATATAATAATTTAGTTTACAAAATGTGACCGTTTTAATTAGTATATTTTATTATTTTGGAGAAATAGAGATCAGTTAAATTAGTTGTTTACAGAAATTAGAAATATATAATACTTTAGTTTACAAAATGTGACCGGTTTAATTAGTATATTTTATTATTTTGGAGAAATAGAGATCAGTTAAATTAGTTGTTTACAGAAATTAGAAATATATAATACTTTAGTTTACAAAACGCAGAAGGATGCCTGCTTGGTATGTTGTTTTCGAGGGCACCAAACCAGGTATTTACACCAGCTGGGCCGAGTGCAGTCAGTATGTCCTCAAAGTTAAGGGAGCTGTGCATAAAAAGTACAAGTCTTTTGAGAAAGCTTCTGCAGCTCTAGATGCTTTTAACTCAAGAATCAACTCAATTCCTACTGCACCTACCCCTACCTTACCTTCCTATCCAGTTGGAGTGGCAGACAGTACATCTTGTTGGACTGTGATGTGGGAAAAATGTGCAAGTGTTGTTAGTTGCTTTGGTTGTGGCCAAGTGGATTAGGCTGCACTGTTATCTTGATGTAATAATTAATTAATTAGACAAGTTCAACTGCTACTACTTTTATGCCACCAGTGATTGTTACTAAATTTTATGTCAGACATTTTATAATTTTATTTGTTTATAAGAATGAGAGATCGATATAATTATGTGATATGTCATATAATGCAGACGATGACACGTCACTGGATGTACAATGTCGATCGTCGCTCAAAAGAGTTCATTGATGGCGTGCATTATTTTTTAAGAGTGGCCGAGGCAAACAAGCGGAATGGTTTTATGTGCTGCCCATGTGCCCTTTGTAATAATTCGAAGGAATATTCTAGCTCAAGGAGTCTTCACTCACACTTGTTCAAGTCGGGTTTCATGCCAAACTATAGTTGTTGGACGAAGCATGGAGAAACTGGGGTTATGATGGAAGAAGGTGAAGAAGAACAATTGGACCCTGACGATGACATTATTGCTCAATACGGTGACTTTGGTGATACTGCAATGGAGGAAGGTGAAGAAGAGGCAAGTGCAGGAGACACAGTCGCTGAAGATGATGCTCTTGGTGATGTCATTCGTGATGCACAAAGAGATTTCGAAAGTGATAAGGAGAAGGCTAAGTTTGAATGTATGCTAGAGGATCACAGGAAATTACTATATCCGTCTGCTGCAGATGGACAAAAAAAGTTAGGCACAACACTTGAGTTGCTACAATGGAAGGCACAGAATGGTGTATCTGATAAGGCATTTGGACAATTATTGAAGATTATAAAACAAAAGATGCTTCCGAAGCCTAACGAATTACCCGCCACTACGTACGAAGCAAAACAAGTGGTCTGTCCTTTGGGTTTAGAAATCCAGAAGATACATGCATGTCCTAATGACTGCATCCTGTACCGTGGCAAGGAATACGAGAATTTGGATGAATGCCCTGTATGTAACGCGTCACGATATAAGATCAGGCGAGATGACCCTGGCGATGTTGAGGGTGAAGAACGTCCCCGGAAGAAAATCCCGGCCAAGGTTATGTGGTACGCTCCTATAATACCACGCCTGAAACGTCTGTTCAGAAACAAGGACCATGCAAAGTTGGTGCGATGGCACAAAGAAGACCGTAAGGTAGACAACATGTTGAGACACCCTGCAGATGGGTCCCAGTGGAGAGCAATAGACAGAGAATTCCCAGAATTTGCAAAAGATGCTAGAAACTTAAGGTTTGGTTTAAGTACGGACGGGATGAATCCTTTTGGGGAACAGAGCAGTAGTCATAGCACGTGGCCTGTTACTCTATGTATGTACAACCTTCCTCCGTGGTTATGCTTGAAGCGGAAGTTCATTATGATGCCCGTGCTCATCCAAGGCCCGAGGCAGCCTGGCAACGATATCGATGTCTACCTGAGGCCATTAGTTGAGGAACTCCTACTTTTATGGAGTAAATCAGGTGTACGTGTGTGGGATGATTACAAACAGGAACACTTTGACCTGCGAGCATTGTTGTTCGTAACAATCAATGATTGGCCTGCTCTAAGTAATCTTTCAGGACAGTCAAACAAGGGATATAATGCATGCACACATTGTTTTGATGACATGGATAGTGTATATTTGAAAAAATGTAGAAAGGTAGTGTATCTTGGGCATCGTCGATTTCTTTCGATGAATCACCAGGTTAGAAAGAAAGGCAAGCATTTTAAAGGTGAGACAGACCACCGGAGCAAGCCTCGCAACAGAACTGGGGAAGATGTACTTGAGATGATCAAGGATGTGAAAGTAGTCTTTGGAAAGGGGACGGGCAGTGAACCTGTTCCGAAAGACGCTAGGGGACACGCACCCATGTGGAAGAAGAAGTCAATATTTTGGGAGCTACCCTATTGGCATGTACTAGAGGTCCGCCACGCGATCGACGTGATGCACCTGACAAAGAATCTTTGTGTCAACCTTCTAGGATTCATGGGTGTGTATGGGAAGTCTAAGGATACACTTGAAGCACGACAAGAGTTGCAGCGCATGAAAGAACGAGACAACCTACATCCAGAGAAGACAGATGATGGACGCCATTACTTAAGACCTGCTAGCTACACTCTTAGCAATGAAGAGAAGGAAATCATGTTTGAATGCCTAAACAGCATCAAGGTCCCATCTGGATTCTCCTCCAATATAAAGGGAATAATAAATATGCAAGAGAAGAAATTCCTAAACTTAAAGTCGCATGACTGCCACGTGCTTATGACGCAATTGCTTCCGGTTGCTTTAAGAGGAATTCTACCTCCACATGTACGTCTTGCCACTGTGAAGCTCTGTGCATTCCTCAATGCAATTTCTCAGAAGGCAATTAATCCACTAGAAGTGGCTACTCTACAGAATGATGTGGTTCAATGTCTTGTGAGCTTTGAGTTGGTGTTTCCTCCATCCTTCTTTAATATCATGACACACCTCCTAGTTCACCTGGTCAAGGAGATTCATATTCTCGGTCCTGTGTTCCTACACAACATGTTCCCCTTTGAGAGGTTCATGGGAGTACTGAAAAAATATGTTCGCCAACGTGCTCGGCCAGAAGGAAGCATCGCCAAGGGCTACGGGACAGAGGAGGTCATTGAGTTCTGTGTTGACTTCATTCCTGACCTTGACCCGATTGGTGTTCCTGAATCGCGGCACGAGGGGAGGCTATGTGGAAAGGGGACACTAGGGAAGAAAACATATATCGGTACGGGGAATGATTATTTCAATAAAGCGCACTACACAGTTCTTCAAAACTCAACCGTGGTGGATCCATATATCGATGTACACAAGGAGTTCCTACGATCCCAATTTCCAGAGAAGAATGAAGTTTGGATAACACGTGAGCACATGAATACTTTTAGCACTTGGTTGCGAAAGGAATGTCTGGGTAATAACAATATTGATGAGCAACTATATTTGTTGGCTAGGCAACCGTCATGGCACATCCTCACGTACAAAGGGTATGAGATCAATGGAAACACATTTTACACCATGGCCCAAGATCAAAGGAGCACGAACCAAAACAGTGGTGTTCGCGTAGATGCCACAGACCCATCTGGGAAGAGGCAAACATATTATGGCCGCATAGAGGAGATTTGGGAACTAGACTACGCACCTAATTTTAAAGTCCCTTTGTTTCGATGCCAATGGGTCAAGGCGACCGGAGCCGGAGTAACAGTTGACAAGGAGTATGGAATGACAACAGTGGATCTCAACAATATTGGATACAAAGGTGAACCATTCGTCCTTGCTGCTGATGTGACTCAAGTGTTCTACGTGAAAGACATGTCTACAAAACCCAAGAGAGGGAAAAATGATGATAAATCAACCAAAGAGCCCAAACGCCACATAGTTCTTTCAGGAAAAAGAAACATCGTGGGAATTGAGGACAAGTCAGACATGTCAGAAGATTATGAAAAAGATGACCGAATACCGCCCTTCAGTGTGACCAAAGACCCAAGCATCCTGCTAAATGCTGAGGAGACTCCATGGTTACGACATGATCATGACCAAGGAACATACGTGAAGAAAAAGATCACCAGTGTACCCGCTTGATATATATTACAGTTTTCGTGTAACTAATAATGATTATGCATAGTCATGGTTCGTTGATGTCAGTGTCGATGCCCCACAAGTTTGGCTCCATTCTGGATTATTTTGTTGGTAGGCCTAATTGAACTACACAAATTTATCTTTTAAAATTAAATTGTAATTTAACAGTGAATTTCTCTATCGTGCATTTGGACAATAAAAGATAAACAACCCAAAATTTAACGTTCATATAATGCAAAAAATATTTTCCTATCGAGCACCAGTTGTTTCAGATATTTAAATTTAACATTATATTTTTGCATTAACAAAATATACATTGTTATTTACATTTATATTTGTTATTATAAGAAAAGAAAAAAGAATTTATGTTACAAAATTTTCTACAATACAATAATGTAAAAGGAAACACAACTGCTATTTTTAAGTAATTTTATGCCTAATATTGAATTTACTATGCAAGTAACAAGTATTACAACATATTAATATAGCCAAAACTTAATTCAAAACCCAAAACACAGAAAACCCAAAATAAAGGCGGCAGAAGATCCTTTAGTCCCGGGCCGTAGCACCACCCGGGACTAAAGGTACCTTAACCCAAAATAAAGGCGGGAGAAGACCCTTTAGTCCCGGGCCGTAGCACCACCCGGGACTAAAGGTACCTTTAGTCCCGGGCCGTAGCACCACCCGGGACTAAAGGTCCCCCTCTTTAGTCCCGGGTGGGCTTATGCACCGGGGCTAAAGGTGTTTTAGTCCCGGGTGGTGCCACGGCCCGGGACTAAAGGTGCCCCGCGTATATAGGGCACAGGGCCCTCCTCCTTCCTCAGATCGACGTCAGAGTTTGCGCCGCCGCCTCCGTCTTCGCCGCCATCTCGTCCTCCCGCTCGGCGTCGTCCTCGGTGCCCTCGGCCTCCCTCGCCGTCCTCCGCGGTGCCCTCGGCCTCCTCGCCATTCGCCACCGGCCGTTGCTCCCCTTGTGCCGTCGTGTCTCGTCCTCGCCGTCGTCTCGCGGCCGCTCCGGCCGTGTGCCTCCGTCCTCGCGCTGCCGGTGAGGAGTGCCACCGCGCGTGTGTGTGTGTGTGAAGTGTTTGTGCGTGTGCGTGTGTGTGTGCACTGTGTGCAGTGTATGCATGTGTGTGTGTAGTGTGTAATTAAAGTGTGTGTGCACTGTGTGTGTAATAGGAAAAGGAAAATAGAAATCCATATGAATTGAAAATAGAAAATAGTTTTTACCCTAACAAAATATTATGTTTACACACATGTAGATAAAAGAGATTGGTCGCGTTGACCGCGCCGTCCGCCGTCATCCTCACCGTGTGATCCTCACCGCAACGTGATCTTCGGCGTCGTCTGTTGTCGTCCTCACCGCGACATCATCCTCGCCGTCGTCCGTCGTCGTCCTCTCATCAACGGTGTGTCCTTTGCATGTGTTAGATGGAGGAGGAATTATCACTTAGATAATTTGGTCTTTAGATATGTAAACATTTATTTATATCGGTCATGTATATGTTTATGAAATAATCACTTGGATATGTTTATGGAATAATCACTTGGATATGTTTATAGAATAATCGATCACTTGAATATGACATTTCGATCATGTCGGTAGTGTTATTTTTACGAATATAGTCTTCATGGATATATGTTATTTTTAATGTTGTCAAAACCTAGACCCCAAACCCTAAACCCTAAACCCGAAACCCGAAACCCCTAACCCTAAACCCCAAACCCGAAACCCCAAACACTAAACCCCAAACCCCAAACCCTCAACCCCAAACCCCTAACCCTAAACACCAAACCCGAAACCCCAAACACGAAACCCTAAACACTAAACCCCAAACCCTAAACCCCAAACCCAACCCTAAACCCTAAACCCGAAACCCCAAACCCCTAACCCTAAACCCCAAACCCGAAACCCCAAACACTAAACCCCAAACCCCAAACCCTCAACCCCAAACCCCTAACCCTAAACCCCAAACCCGAAACCCCAAACACGAAACCCTAAACACTAAAACCCAAACCCTAAACCCTAAACCTCAAACCCAAAACACTAAACCCTAAACCCCAAACCGTAAACCCTAAACCCGAAACCCAAAACCCGAAACCCTATGCACGTTAGTTACAAAAAAATGGTGTTTATTATCCTCCATGTCATTCGCAGAAATGGCCGACCCAGTTGACAACATGGAGGAGGAAATGTACGAATTAATCAACAGCGGCGCTAATCAAAATTTAGCAGGTGATGATAACAATAATCAAGAAGTAGATGACGGCAGTCAATACTTTGCCGATTATGAAGAAATAATGCAAGAAAATACTGGCGAGGTATATACCTACAATAATCTCTATGTGCACATGAAATTCTAAATTATTTATAAATGTATTTATAATCTACTGTTCCTACATATGTAGCCCTCCGGATCGACAACGACTACCGGGAAGAGTAGGACCGTACGAGGTCCGAAGAAGCCGTTGGAGGGCCGGTACATTATCTCAGAATTCAACGAGGAAACAGGCCAAGTACTTGGAGAACATGCACAGAGATTTGTTGCCCACTGTGGGTGCCTTGTAAGGGATAAGATCCCGATCAGTGCTCGTGAATGGAAGAAAAAGGCAAGTGCTCCTGATATAAGTTTTGTCTCTGATCTTGATAAGGAACTGGTTTGGCAAGAGGTCCTTGCACATTTCACACTTGAAACAGAAGATATAAATTTGAAGGCCAGAGTTCGGGACTGGGCTATGAAGAAAATGGCAACACTATTCCAGGGCTGGAAGAAGAACTTATACAACAAATTTATCAAGAAGGACCAAACTCCGGATTTCAACACTAAGGCCTACGTCAAGTTGAGGCCATTTTGGGATGAGTTTGTAGAATTCAAGAAATCAGAAGAGAGTGAGGCACGGATCAGAAGGAACCAGCAGAATGCCCGACAAAAACAATACCACCATCACTTGGGATCAGGTGGCTATAAGAGTGCCATTCCTAAATGGGAAAGAATGGAACGAGAGTTGCAAGCCAAGGGCATTAAACCAGAATCGATAAACTGGCCTGAGCGCGCCAAGTATTGGTTTTTTGGTCATGGAGGAAGCCTGGACCAACAAACAGGAAGGGTACACTATGGCGAAAAACTCCAAAGAGCAGCAGAAAGATTTGTTTATGCTAGAGAAATGGCTGCCAGTGGCAGGTGGCAGCCGAACAGAGACAAGGACGAGCTGACATACGCCCTGGAGAATCTTGAACATGGTGGGAGAACCAGAGGCTATGGGGAGCTGTCATGGGTACATGCCTTCCCTCAGGACAAAGAGACCTATAGAAGCCGCGCGAGAAAGAAGGAGGAGGAGGCACAGCGGATGCGCCGGTTAGAAGAAATGGTTATTCAGTCACAGGCCACGGCTCTTGAAGTAGTTGAGCGAGAAAAAGCACTTGAAGGCAGAATGAACGAGGAAATAAAAAGGCCAGTGCAGTTAGCAATGCAAAGGCAATCTGCATCAGAGCCGGGAGTCAACATCAGCCCCCCTGAGCAAATGAAAAGCAGTTGCGCTTCCACAGAGGTCCCAGACGCAGCACTGCGCTTTCCTGTGGACGACATCACCGAGCCTCTCACGACATGTGAACTGCACATTCCACAGGGGAATACCACAGTCATGGTGGCTATAGGTGTTGTATCTCCTATCGATCCTACGAAGACACCAAGAAGTCATGGAGCAATAATACCTCCTGGATATGCTAGCGTCTCGGTGGACAGGGTGGTAAAAGGTTACGAGAATGTCGAACTTGACATTAAAGGAGGTGATGGCGAGAATACATTAGGAGAAGCGGAGAAGACATTCATATGTTGGCGCAAGCGCTATATCATAATTCGTGGCGCATCACCTCCTCCTCCTCAACAACCTATCCCTAGGTGTGTATGAAATTAGTGAATGAAACTTAATAGTATTGGTGAGCTAATAGTATAAATGGATACTCATACCATGTTGTTTTCGTAGCAGGACATCCCCCAACCTAAGTCCAATTCTACATTCACCACATGATCACAGTGTTGCGGACGATGATGATCAAGATCAAACACGACGGGATCCATCACCGCCACCGGCCCCATCTCCTCCACGACGGGATCCAACACCGCCACCGGCCCCATCTCCCCCACGGCGTGATCCAACGCCGCCACCGGCCCCATCTCCTCCACGACGAGATCCAACACCGCCACCGACCCAACCATCTCCTCCAAAGCGGGCTCTGACACCGCCACCTGCCCCATCTCCACGGCGGGTTCCAACACCTCCACCACCAACAAAGAAGAGGCCTGTCACACAAACAAAGGCGTCAGCCCCACCACCTCCGAAGAAGAAAGCACCTGTGAGAAAACCAGCTCCCAAGATGACAAAACTTGCATATGACATGACCGAGGAGGAGACTGACGCTGCAGTGCAAAAAGACTGTAACAAGTTCTTCGAAGCTGCCATTGCTAGTGGTCGAGCAAAGCGAAACCCGGAGAAGCCGTACCTTTTTGTTCGTCCTGAAAAACTAAGGCAAACTGTGGACGCTCACCAAAAAAAGGTACGTGCTGCCCGTAAGGCTTCGCCAAAATCAGACTATGATCGCACGCTCAGCAAATCAATTGAGGAGGCGAAGAAGACAAAGAAGAGAGCAGGAAAGGGTGTCCCACAGCTCGGGGAACAAGAGAAGCAATCAGTGCCGGATCTTGTTGTTGGGAATGAATACGGTACAAACATGGAAATCATACAACGAGCATATGGAGACGTTAATCCTGAGCAACTGCTTGCATTTTTCGAGGAAACTGGTTTGAATGTGGAAAACATACTCGGAGAAGTAGGCATCAAAAGTGCTCCAGAAGTTGATAAATGGCAGAGGGCATATGTATATGGCCAAAGTCTATACAACCCAGCGACCCTGAGGGATCTTGGTACACAGATGCACTTGCTAAATCAGTGGTACCTTACGGCGTGTGGCAGAAAAGCTGATGACTACATTTGCGTCAGAATTAGAGACCATGATTACTTCCGTGGTGATGACATCATATATGTTCAGTTTAATGAGTTACATCAGCTCTGCCACATGGACGCTCTCGACAAATCTCTCGTCAGCTGCTTTTGCCTGTAAGTGATTGTTTCTTTTAATAATCTCACTTTAGCTTATGTATATGTATAAGTAATTATCCTCACACTGCTAGCAAGCGTTTGTAAACATGTGCAGAAACATGATGAGACAACTAAGGCGTAAAAATGACAAGGAGATTGGTTTCATCGATCCATATATCGTCTTCAAGCACCCAAGCAATACTCACTCGGATGCATGGAAAACTCAAACAGAGAGTAATTTGCGGAGGTTCTTGGTAAACCAAAGGGACAAAAAATATATACTATTCCCCTACAACTTTAGGTGAGTTTTGTTATCATATGCACATTTTATTATAGGTTGACATAAAGATATATATATGTGTTGACTATATAAACATAAATGCAGTTTTCACTGGATTCTAATGGTGATCGATCTCCACGAGAGTCGTTTGCTAATCTATGACTCTCTGAGAAAACCACAAGAAGATTACCAAGATATGATTAATATTATCCGAGGGTAATGTGATCTTTAAATATTGATTCTTGCTATAGCTCTTTAACTCTGCAATAGTTAATTAACGTTCCAATTATTGTGAAGGGTTTGGACTTGGTTTGTTCAGAAACACCGTCCGGATCTGAAAGCGCAACTTCCTGATCCTCTACTCCTAAATGTAAGTTGTAGAGTACCTCCCCGCCTCTTTACCTTAATTAGCATCACTCAGCAGACGCACGCTCAACCGAGAGTACTCTTTTTACATATTGTACAGTGGGTTCTACGGCAGTCACCGGGAAACAATTTATGTGGGTACTATGTTTGCGAGTTTCTGACGGTGTATGAAAAAAGAACTCCTTTACAGAGTCAGCAAGTACGTAACATGTAAATAAATTTATTTTATTTTTTGTTGCTATTACATAAATATTATGTATGTTAATACTTTCTTTTTATTTTAATCCAAATTGAAGGAGACATGGTTGAAGAACCAGGTGATGGATAAGGTCCGCCTCAAAGCAATTCAAGAGACCATCGCGGGCTTCCTTAATGACCATGTCCTTAAGTCTGGCACCGAGTATTGGTTTAATAAAGACGAACCAATGAAGCCAAACCAAGATGAACACTTGTATGACCTCTAAGTTAGGAATGGTATTATATTTGTGTGTAAATATCAAGTTAAGCATGCATGATGGATAATGTTGTATATTTTATGTACATATGTGTGTATAGCTAGCTCTATAATATATATATATATGTATAGTTTCATATTTCATTTGTGTGTATTTGTAAATTTTATGTGTTTATATATATTTATTAGCAGCGAAGAATAATACGTGTATTTGAAACTGGCCTAATATAATAGAATATATTAGCAGCGAAGAATACGTATTAGAAAACCTAATGTAATTGTAAAACCAAAAACAATAACCAATTGAAAAGAACAGAAAAAGAAAAAAGAAAAAAGCAGATGGATCTTTAGCCCCGATTGGTAACACCAACCGGGACTAAAGAGGCCAGCCACGGTGGCCCGGCTGGAGGCCCCTTTAGCCCCGGTTGGTGTTACCAACCGGGGCTAAAGGGGCCTCCAGCCGGGCCACCGTGGCTGGCCTCTTTAGTCCCGGTTGGTGTTACCAACCGGGGCTAAAGGTCCCTCCATTAGCCCCGGGCCATGGAACCGGGGCTAAAGGTCGGGGCTTTAGTCCCGATTCCTTAGCCCCGGCTCCATGTCCGGGGCTAAAGGCCAAAATGGCCCGGGGCAATAGGCCTGTTCTGTACTAGTGTCTATAGCATAGAAAGTGACTTTAGCTCTATGACAATGCTACCCTTGTTATTACTTGTATATCCCTTTGGGTATGTGTTGTCCACTAATGCTTTCAGGAATAAAATAATAAATGGAGCAATAAGTCCAAACATAATTCATGAGGAGAGAGAAAAAGGATAGCTTAGAGGTTAAGGAAGATAAAGTGCAACACAGGAGACAAGATGCCCAAGAACAAGCTCAAGATGCAAGGAGAAGCTTCAAACAAAAGGAAGGGGTCATCTGCGGATACATGGGTGTATGCCGAGTCTCTGAGTGATGAGTGATTGTCAACTGGGATAATGCGCATGTTCTTTGGCTTGTGTTGTGCAGGTGTCGAACACGGAGACAGTGATCAGAGGCAAGGTGAAGGTCACGTAGAGACGTGTCGTGCCGAGGGACAGAGAGTGGCGAAGGGCGGACGTGAGGCTTGGACTGAGGGACCGGTGGCCCGAGGATCAGCTGTGGTGGCTGGCAGCCTGGGACAGCGACGAGCGGAGACTTGCGGGCACGGTGTTGCCTGGGTCGAGGACCTAGGGACACGGGTCGGTGGACGGGGTGCACGGGCGGTGCATCCCTTCTACAGCTTCGGTTTGGTGGTAGAGCCAGAGAAAAACCATCGGGTGGACGGTTTCCAGGTTTGGGCCTCAAAACCTGGGCGCTGATGGTTTCCGAGTTTGGCCACAAAACTCGGGCTGAGGACGGTTTCCAGGTTTGGGCTTCAAAACCTGGGTGCTGCGGGTTTGCTGAGTTTGGGCCACAAAACTCAGGCTTCGGTGGGCTCGTTTCCCGGTTTGGGCCTCAAAACCGGGGGATGGCTGTAAAGGCTGGTTTCCTGGTTTGGGCCACAAAACCGGGGGTGCGACGTCCATGAAAAGGACAAGCGGAGCGAGGGCGGCACGTGGCGGCAATCGGTGAGGTTGCGTCGAGGCAACGCTACCAGTTGTGCGGGCGTGGCCGTCGGATCCACCTACCACCGAGTTGGTCCAGAATAACCTTAGGGTTTAGCTGGTTCGCTCTGTAATTAGAGAGGGGTAGAGTAGGAATTAGAAATAGGTTAAGTAGAGGGAGACACCCTCCTCCCCAACCATCTCAGTCATTTGCTCTTTGCTTCTAGGTTTTTCTCCTCTCCCTCTACCCTGCTGTAGCGAACCTGAGATCCGTAGAGAAGAGAACAATACCTCTGTGCCCGTGAGATTTTGAGGAAGTGAGACCGTAATCTCACTATTGTAGCGTGTGGTAGCCACACGGTTGCAATTTCGTGGTTGTGATTCGTGTTTTGATTGTGTTCTTCGCGGATTACTTTTCTCCATGTTTTTCCCGTCGATCGATTTCTTTGCTCGGTGCATCTCTTGCAAATCCGTTTGAACCAAGTTTTTCTAGATCGTGACGCACTTCTTTCCACCGAAGGAATTTTCCTCTAACCTCACGAGCTAGTAGATCGATCGATTTTTGTTTTGGATCGGTTTTGCTCCCTTAGTCCCGGATTCTTCCAATTCACCGATTTGGATTTAGGTTCGAGCCATGATTCTTTTGGGATAGCTCACTAACATCCTTGGAACTCCTCATACCAAGTCTAGGCCTTAGTGCTTTTGATTCGGAGGAGATTGAGTGAATTTCGTAGAAGAACAGCCCTATTTCGGGACCATCGGACGCTGAACTTGGGAGCATCGGACGCTGAGTTCATCACACCGGAGCGTCCTTTGCCACGTGTCACCTGACAGTGATTTTAAAGGAGCATCGGACGCTGACCATCGGAGCGTCCGTTGCCATCGGACGCGCCGGAGGTCAAGCATCGGACGCTACTGTTTCACTATAGCAGCGTCCGATGCCTATGCAGTAAGGTTCCAGATTTGCTCTGTTTGCATCGGACGCGTCCGTTGGTTGGTCATCGGATGCTGCCAGCGTCCGATGCTGCTGAGTCTGCGCAGTTTCGTCCGCGGTTCGATCGTTTGTTGTCGGTTTTGATTTCCGGCTTTTGCGTTGGATTTCCGACTTTGTGCTCTACAGAAATCAGGCTTCCCGTTTTGTAAAATAGCCTGAATCCCCCTCGCGTTGCTCGGAGGAGGTTGAGGTTACCCAAAGTTCATCCTATCACTAGTTGACCTGCGTGAACTTGGGCAAGGGATCTTTTGTGGTGTCCCGCTGTGTTCCTAGGGAACATCCACCCATTCTCTTGGGTCGTGGACATCACGCGCATCGGCTTTTGCTCTTAGGGTTGATTTTTGGGACAGAGGTTTAAAGTTTCTAAAAAGAAATTTAAAGCTCCCATTCACCCCCCCTCTGGTCGCTTTCTGGTAGCACTTTCGGTCCTTCAATTGGTATCGGAGCAGGTTAAGGATCTTCCACCTTAGCCGGTTCCAGATCCACAGAAGGCGACATGGATTGCGGCGTGGGCAAACCGCCGTTCTTTGAAGGGACGAACTATGCGTATTGGAAGATACGCATGTCGGCTTATCTCCAGAGCATGTGCTCTTCTGTTTGGGAGATTTGCAACAAGGCCGATTACGTTGTCTTGGCTGCTCGTGTCTCTCAGCTTCAGATGGATGAGCACGGTGCCAATAGCCGAGCGCGTAACGCTCTTTTCTCCTGTTTGAGCATGTCCGAGTTTGATCGCGTTTCTCACCTCCCCACGGCTCGTGAGATTTGGGCGACCCTCATGCGCTTCCATGAGGGAACCTCTCAAGTCAAATCTCGTCTCTACGAGTCGCACAAGTGGGAGTACGAGAACTTTCGACACATGCCTGGCGTGAGCATAGAGAGTTTATTCGCTCGCTTTCAGGTCATTGTCAACAAGATGAGAGCGAACAAGGAGCTGTTGCCTTTTGACGATCATGAGAGGGCTTTGAAGCTTTTGCACACTCTTGATCGATCGGTGTGGGACTCAAAGGTCGAGGTGATCATCGAATCGCCTAACTATGAGACCCTCACTTGCGACGAGCTCTTTAGTAAGCTCAAGTCTAGTGAGATTGACGCCATGTCGAGGGCTTCTTATGAAAATCCTTTCGGCCCGACTATGGCTTTGGTTTCTGGCTCTTCTGCTAACCCCTCTGGAGGATTTGCACTCTCTTCACTCTTCTCTGTCACAGAGGATCAGCTTGAGTCTTTGGGGGATGACGAGTTGGCGATGCTCGCCAACCGGTTCTCGCGGTTCCACAACAACCGCATGAACCGTCGCCGCGGAGGAGGACGCTCAGGATGCTTTGAGTGTGGCGACCCCGACCACTTCATCGCCAACTGTCCCAAGAAGAAGAACACATCTGGGAAGGGCGATCATGGGCACAAGTACAACTCCGGCAAGCGCAAGGAGAAGTACGTCCCTGCTTGGCACAAGCGGAGGGGCGGCTTCGACAAGGAGTACATCAAGAAGAAGTACTTGGAGAAGGCCCAGGCTGAGCAGCGTGCATTCTTCGCCATGCTCAGCGACGTCGACGGCTCGGATGACGACTCCGCTTGCTCAAGCGATGATGAGTCCGAGAAGAAGAAGAGGATCGAGGACAAGCTGAACGGTCTCTGCTTCTTCGCCGACGACGACGGCTTCTGCACCATGGCCCTTGGTGATGAGGTCGACGACAAGCTGGAGGACTCCCCTCGGAACGACGACGACGACGACACCTCCCAGGTATCTCTCACCCACGACGAGCTTTCTGCTGAGGTCGAGAAGCTTACTGCTGCCTTGCTTAGTCAGGATAAGCTGCTTAGGCGTGCCGCTAGAGAGCGCAAGGAGTTTAGGCAGAAGTGGGAGGACACGGTGAGGGAGCTTGAGTTTGCCAAGTCCACCGTGGTCGTTTCTTAGGAGGTGGAGTGTGAGATGTGCACCACGCACATGACTGACCTTCTCACCTTGAGAGGTAAGTATGCTGCGTTGGTAGGAGAGGTGGATGAGCTGAAGGCTAGACCCTCGCTGTTGGGTGCGTGCAAGACTTGTCCTGTCTTGCAATCTAAGTTGGCAGAGAAGAATGCCAAGGTTGTGTCTCTTGAAGAGGCCAACTCAGGTAGCACATGTGTGGCTAGGTGTGTTCTTTGTGACGGTTTGGAGATGGAGATCGCTAATGTGAAGCATGACAAGATGCAAACCGAGGAGGAAAACACATACCTTCGGACCATCTTGTCATGGGTATCTAGCGGTGAGCCACAGCTCGGGATGATGATCTCCCAATTCAAGCGAGCTGCTGTAGGTCCTGGTGTAGGTTTTGCTCCGGGTGTTGATGTTTCATCTTTTGGGAAGATTGGAGAGTCGTGTGGTCTTAACCCATGTGAGAAGCCCAACTCCACCACTACTCCCAAGCTTACCAAGATTCCACCCAAAGAGCCACTCCAGCCTAACACCAAGGATGGGGTCTTTGTTGAGCCTCCAAGAGCTCCACCCAAGAACCAAGTGTGGCATCCCAAACCAAACCACTTGAAGAACAAGCTTGATACGATGCCACCTATCCAGGAGGAGTGTTTGCCGCAGAAGGGCAAAGTGATCCAAACCCACAACCGTGTGTACCAACAACCCCCTTTGAGAGCGGTGAGGTACCATTGCGAGCATTGTGGGAGAGATGGACACTTGAGTGAGTTTTGCTTTCGGCGCAAGAGAGAGGCGCGCTGTTCAAGGGAGATGAACAACCCGAACATGTACCATCCTTTCCATGATGTACATGTGCCGAATGTTCAGAGGAGAGCTCCGAGGAGAGATGCTAGGCCCAGAGGTCCAGAACCTCAAGTTCCTAGGCCTAGGCAGCAGAGGAGAGGACGTGCCTGGCCAGAGCCTGCAGTTGTGGGCTATGGACCCCGTGGCGGTGGCTTTGTAGTTGAGCGTTTTCCCCCACCGCACTTTGAGTATCGCGGTGAGCGCTCCTTCCCTAGCGGACCACGTTTTCCTCAGCGTGGTGATCGCTCCTCTCGTAGACGTGCTAGGAATGGTTTTTCTGCTAACCGTTCTTTTGAGCAGTCGGCCCAACACTGGTATTCCCCTTACTTCACTAACCCCAGTGTTGGACCGTATGCTCACCCTATATCTTTTTATTGATGTAGGTAAAATGATTGGAGAACATTTGGTTGGTGGATTCCGGTT